>CM040397.1:19565470-20165470 GCA_022702515.1 Ilyophis sp. 1 JC-2022 | reverse complement strand
TACTTGGCGAATAAAGGGATTCTGATTCTGATTCTGATTCTGAAGTCAAGGCCTCGAGGGCATTTAAGCCTGATTAGACGTTATATATATAGATTAAGCCTGGCGTGACGTACAATAAACTTTAACTTTTTCTTGTAAAGTGTTTGTTGTGGTGGTGAGTTCCTGCATTGTCTTGACTTGGATTGCAAGGAAAGAAGCTGGGTCCTAACACTATGTATGAAAAGGGCTACAATTGCTACACGGTTCACCCGATATGGATGTAAACACCCTCAAATTAAAGCTGAAAGTCTGCACTTTAACCTGATAGTCACTGTTCCATTTCAAATCCAATGTGTTGGAGTACAGGGCCAAAACTAAAATAAATGTGCCACTGTCCAAATACTTTTTACCAGAGTGAGCTCATTTTTATTTTGTAGTGCATAAATGGGGTTATTATTGTCTATATAAATCATTAAAGTAACAATATGAACCGTACACAAATCAAATGTGATGTACAAGTATGTTTTGTATATTACATATTATAATTGGTTCATAATTAAAACTCACTGGTTCACAAATATGTTTTTACACTCACAATCAAATCTCTCCCAAACAATAATACATTTGACAATGACCCAATGTGCATTTACACATCACCTGGCACGTTTGGAATAACTTGTGTTAATTTGTGGAATTTTGATACATTCCTCAGAGCAATTTATTTGTCTGTTAGGGAGAGATTTGTTTGTGAGTGCAAAAACATATTTGTGAACCAATTTGTTTTTAATTTATGAACCAATTACATTTGTCTATTCGGGAGAGATTGTTTTTGAGTGTAAAAATATATTTGTGAACCAATGACATAACTGTGAACCAATTATCTTGTATGTAATATACAAAAAATATTTGTAAATCAAATTTTATTTGTGTACGGTTCATATTGTTACTTTATTTATTAGACAATAACAACCCCATATATGCACCACAGAATAAATATCTCACTCTGATGCATGCCAGTGAATAAAATTGAACTCGTCTGTATTAATGAGGCGTGACCAACATTCACTGTCTGAGATGAGTGTGTAATAGTGTATGGCAAATCTTTTAGACATTAGTGTGGTACTGTCACAACAATCCCCCCAAAAAGTCTATCCCCCATCCCCTTCTGGGTCACATTTCTGGGCTATGTACGAGGGTTCCAATAACCTGCAAAGTGATCTCATTGGATAATGTTCATTTGCAGTGAATACAGTGTTGATTTGACAGTTCCTGGCCAAATCTCTCTTATCAATTTTAGACCACAAATTGTAGTTTGCTGTTTGTCTTTGACAAACATGACACAGTTAAAGTATCTTCCTGTAACAATATCAATGTTAGCTAGACTATAGTGTGAATACATATAACCTACACTCAGTCATTCCTCTGTCACAGAAGAGTAAATAAATAATATGTATACAATTACACAATTAAATTTGTATTATTATACAATAAATATTCACTTATACAATACAAGCTTGAGTGTTAACAGAGATCTGCCTGGTCTCTGCCTCAAGTCCATCGCAACAAGATGTAGTTTGTGCTCCTCCATCTTGCTGTGTGCTCAAAGTATAGTTTTGACTTAGCAGTTCATGCCAGTTAATTATCTGGTGTCTTTCTCCTAAGCTGTACTCAATTGTATAAGTTTATTTAAAATCAATATATGCAATAGATTGAACTTCATTTTATAACAATTTCAAGAAAGCGGTACTCAGTTTTAAAGAATTCTATCAAACTTATATTTGAGTTTGTTCTAATCGAAAATAGCCAGAAGTTTACCAAAGTCCTTCTTGGCTATGTGCTCACTAAGTGTGTTAACTAGACATCAAGAGCAATACGTTTTTTGTCCCTACAGCAATAAGATTATTAAATAAATTGCGTGAACAATAGTAAATAAAATGGTTGCTTTCAATGTTTATGTGCAATAGATTTTCATCGGGTGCAATATACAGTATATTATCCTTTTAATAGAAGTGTGTGTGGCTGGGAGGGGGATGTTGAATTTTGACTGTGCCTTTATTCTTTTTATTGTATTTTTATTTTTCTTATGTTTTTCTTATTGTTTGTGCACCATCACCAATTTTTTAGATAAATGGTGGAAAAACAAGAAGATCACTCTAAACAAGACTTTGTTCCATATAATAATTTACAGTGTCACTCAGAGGGGTGGGGGGGGGGGGGAGTACAGCCAGCAGTGTCTGGCCACATTGTATACCAGTGATGCACTTGATTGGTTACCTACTGTCTGCTGCAGTCCGGTGGATCATTATTGACATATATTATGGATACATTTTCTTAGCATTTCTGAGATTTAAAATGCATTTTTACTTTGCGTAGGGATATATATACATTTTTTAAAAAGTGTATTCAACCGCTATACAAAGGAGACAAATTGCAATTTTTTTAAAACATTTTTATTATTTTTTAAAATTTTGTTTCTGATTTTTTCCCTTTTTCTCCCAATTTAGTAGCCAATTGAACCCCTATTCTAATTCAATTCCCCCCCGTGTAGCAACCGCTAGAGAACCACCGCTGCACAACCCCGTCAATCGGTATTTTTAGGGAGGGCGCTACGTCCTCTACAGGGCGCAGCTCCTGACCGTGACACGCCCTGGGTCCTACTGTGCGCGCAGCGGTTCTCTCCGAGCCCCTCCCCCCACCCGGAGGCGACTGCCAATTGTCGCTTCCACAGGGCACCGGCCACGCTCGGCTATGGCAGGACCGGGGCGCGAACCCCGATCCTCGGAGTACAACTGCGCTGATGAAAGTCAGCGCTCTTTACCGCTGTACCACCGCGGCGGCCGGCAAATTGCAATTTTGAGGTATGTTCTTTCAGGTTTTGACTTCTGGTTGTTGAAGTTAAACAAACAAAGGCATGTTTCAAGGGATGTTTTTAAGATTCAAGGCTTTTCAGCCATATACTGTACATTTGCCCTCGGGTTCATGGACAGTGAGAAAATGCAGTGAAAGGCAACTATCCCTGTGCAGTGCACTGACATGATCACAATGCTTCTGGCAAGGAACCAATACAATTATACAGGAAATATAGTTTGCTAGCTAAGGTCTGATGTATTCAACTGAAAAAAGCATGGTTTTAGATTTATAATATTATACCTGAAAACATTACACGATAAATCAACTTTACCAATAAGTCACGATAAGTCACTTCACCAATGTGCTGGCTTGCCACCCGCCATGCGCTTGGCGGAAAATAGAGCCCTAGGTGTGAGTAAATATGATATATTTGAATCATATTTTTAAAATATAGGATTGTTGATGTACAAACCCCAATTCCAAAAATGTTGGGACAGTATGTAAAATGCACATAAAAGCAGAAAGCAGTGATTTGTTCATTTGCTTTTACATATATTTAATTGAAAAAAGTACAAAGAAAAGATATTTAATGTTTTACTTTATCAATTTTATTGATTTTGATGCCTGCAACACGTTCCAAAAAAGTTGGGACAGGGGGGGAAAAAATAAAATAAAAAAAGACAAAAAACACCTGTTTGGAACATTCCACAGGTAAACATCTGATGCTATCACGACTGGATATAAAAGGATATCATTGATATCTTATTTTCAGGTACTCATACAAGCGATTATAGAACCTTTAGTACATCGTTCGTCCCCCCCCATTTTCAGGCATCAAAAATATTGGGACAGTTTAACATAATGTAGAATAAAGTAATCATTTTTAATATTTGGTCACATATCCTTTGCATGCCATGACGTTGTAAGAAAGTACTTTGTATAAAATCCTCTAAATGACTGTGTTCTGTGTTCAAATGGACCAATGAGATGCTGATGGAGGGAGACCTGGTTGTATCAAACAAAAGTGCTTGTGGAAGAAATCCTCAAATGGACTCATTGGACTGCCTTACACTGTGAGCAACAAATTCTGTAAGTGAAGGAAAGTAATTAGTAATAGTTTCTGTGATGAAATCCTCAGAAGGACTTGTGGCTTGCATTCTGAAAAATGTATTGTGCAAGGGAAGGAGAATTTGTATTTTATACATAAGCACCCTGGTGTTTGAACTTGGACGGAAGTAGGTAAGCTACAGCACAGCTACCACAAAGAGAAAAGTAGTAACTAAAGCTAATTCATAATTGACTGTAATTGAATGTAACTGACTGAAGCTACTTCATAAAAAATAAAATAAAATCATAAATTAGGTAACCTATTGGCCATGGCAGACGTTCGCTAACACTCCTGTTTTGATGCTCAGAACCTCTTTGGAAAACATAAAAACGAATTCAAAAGTTTTTCAAGGGGATTTCAGGGGTGCTAATAACTTCAATAAAAACGACCTAACCTTAGCTAAACAAAGACATTTCTGACACTTATTTCATGAATAATAACGGGGGTGGTTATAACGTTATTAGACACTTATAACGGGGTGGTTTCGGAGACCCAAATGCGATAGAGGGAATCTAGAAGCTATCCCCGTAGGAATAGCCACAAAAGCGGATAATAATCCGCAAAGAGGGAAAACGGAGAATTCGCCTTGAGCTCTCAAAACAGGAGAGGAAAACAACAGAAAAGAACTGAAAACCAGTGTCCCAAGTCCTATACCTTTACATGCCAAGTTGGTCGCAAGACAACAACCGAGCAAAGAATAAAGGACTACACAGGTTATATAGCCGACCAGTAACAAGGGCAGGTGCAGAGAATTTTAAAAAGTCAGAGCAAAAACCTGGAGCGGAGCTAGGAAAAATAAAACAAAGGCGCCCTCTAGCTGCTCCGAGGGGGAACGACTACAGAAATAATAGAAGGCTGAAACCTCATGCCACCGCTCAAATCCAAACTCACCAAAAGCTAAAGCAACTGGCTAAAACTGTCCTTTGCCTAAACTGCACTGGGAATCACACTCCCCAAAAGAGAGATTTTGTGTATAAAAATGCAAACAAAAGGTGACTTGCTATTACTGAATAATTTATCAGCAGATTTAGCAGAGGAGCACTCGCTGAAGGCATTGATTTTACAGGACCTCACTTCCACGCCAAGTGACCAGAAAGCGCAGATCACAGAAATGTTCCACATGCCAACTGTTCGGAGCCATGTGCCTATTTTCATTTATTTATTTATTTTTGTAATATAAATTTTAAAAAGCTGATCTTGCTTCCCCAGTTTAACCCAGGGGAAAATGTAGCTTTGTCCATGCTACCTTGCTACTTGGTTAAAAAATTACTTTTAGTTAAGCTACCACACGCTACAGAGAAATGTAATTAAACTAGTAGCTCCGTTTCATGCAGTTCTGCTCCTGGTTATAGCAGTGGGACTGGGACTCAAATACTCCGCCTGCACCCCACTGGCCTCCCCGCTAACAGTAGTAGCAATACCGGCTTTAGCATTGTCACTGTAGTCCTCTACATGGATATTAGCCACTGGAACTTCATTAATTTCAGAACCAGAACCAGCATTGATGCGGTCTGATTGAGGAACACAATTGAATCACTTGCAGCCCCTTTTTTTTCCATGAAGAAAGCATCTAAAGATGATTGTTTAATTACATTTTTCCTCCACAAACCAACTGCGAGCTACAATACTGCACACTGCACATGCCCACTTCTTGGTATTGCTGAATGCTTGTGCTAAACAATATGATAATTTAAAATCTTAAATTAAAATCCATTCTTTCACAATGCCTAGGAAGCCAAGGTATAGCAGCTGCCATGGCTTGCTTGCCATATCCAAATTACACACATGGTTGCGATCTCGGATCGGGGGTGGGGGGGGGGGGGTGGAACCTTTGAATTCTGGGTGTACCAATCAAAAACTGGGTGTATCTAGGACACCCAGGACACAGCATGCCACAGCAGGAGGTATTGTATCTAACCAACAGCTTATCATTTATGGAGCAGGGTTTCTTGTTTAGGCCAAAATACCATTTGTGCAAGAGTTATAAATGGGGTTAGAATTAGGCACGAGGGTTGCTGCTAGTTTAGGGTTATGTTCAGGAGCGAGGGACAGGTTTTTCATATGGGTTAGTCTGTGATTTGTATGAACAATATTTTTTTCCACAATTGGGTCCTATAACACAATATCCTGTTCTATTTTGGTATTTTTTCAGTGAAATAACTTTTTAACTTCAAACAGATATATTCATATGCATAACTGATTTTCTGTTGTTGCTTTGCCTTGTGTTGCTTTGAAATTCAAGCGTTTGTGTTTCCTTTCATTGAGGCGTAATGCCCAAAGTATTAAAAAAGCTGAACAGTGTTTGAGTTGTGAAAATGAAATGCGGTGTGAATCAGTGTTTTACATGAAACCACAAAACAGTTTGTTTGAACAGGATAAAATGATAAATAATCTCTAATTAGAAAAATGAATGATTAAATGAATTACATTTTATATGCATCAGGTTTAATCATTTAGTAACATTCAGTCAGTCCATTTAAACATTTACATGCAAATTCATAGTTACAATACATTTGATGACCAGAATAAAAATAATTTGTAGGGTAGAATATTCGTAATTTATTCTGGCTAGAATAGCTTGATTATTTCATATTCTGCTCCAGTAATTCAGCAAAGGTAGTCTTCAAGTCTTCTTACGTCGCTTCTGGACAAAAAAAGAGACATTTTCCTAAGTTAAGGCATAATTATTATAGCATTTCTAAAACAGCTAAGAATTAAATATAGTGTTATATAATTCAAACATATTTCGCCACCATTTGGACTCATATCATGACCAGGTAACTACACAACCCAACAAGTTCTAGCAAAGTTCAGTTGTGCTTTTAACTACCTGGAAAGAGGATGGGTGAGAAAAAGATTCATCAGTAAAGTAGTTCTTCAGAGCTTAGTGAAACACTATCTGTACTCACACAGTGGTACAGCTTGTTGATCTTCACAATGTCCAACTTGGTCAGTTTATTGCTCAGTCCAATGAGCAGGGTTTCGTTAGGCCTGGGAGTTATAGTGTCATTTCCATTGATTGAGAATGCCTTCCTAGAGAAGTGGAAGAAAATAAATGGCTCCCCATTAATTAAAATTTCTAATTAATCGACAACCAGATACAGTCATAATGTGAACATATCCCTTTTTCTTACCTTATATAATGCATGATAGAAGTGTAGTCATATGGAGTATCCAGATTATTAGTGTTTTGAATCTGAAAGTTTGCATCTGCGCCTAGTAAAGAAAATAATACTTTGGTAGCTGTTCGTTAGAGAGGGTTAAAATATATTGTCCTGTCTATTTAAAAGTGAATGTAAAAATCATGTTGACCAAGTCATTTCCTGCTATATCTAATTGAATAAAAGTGCCCTTTTCTATTAAAATTGGTCCAAAAGATGACAGACAGTTTCTTACCTGATTGAACATTGGTAAAGTTGATCCGGACGTAGTTGTCCCGGTCGCTCCTTGAGTGCTCATGATAGATGCCCAGAGCATGGTTCAGCTGATGCTGAATAGCACCACGGTGAATACAACCTTGGCTGAGAGACAGTAGCTGCTGTCCCCCCGTTCTCCCAAGATAGGAATAACAGCTGAAATGAAATAAGACGACGATTTCAATGTTAGCCAAGTCCACCAAGTAAAATTTAAGAAGTGTTATCTTGCAGTTTATTCTGCCATTAGTGTAAATGAGCTCACCCATCTCTGTTCTCAATACTGATGAAGTCTGTCTGATTTGAGCGGGGGACGAAGCGAATGCAGGTTTTGTTTGTGTAGGTCTTCATGGCGTTTAGAATAATTTTCTCGTTCCTTTTTGCTTTAATGCAGAATCATTCAAAAACAAGCACAAGTTACATATTCATGGAACCCATTAATATAAACAGTGATGATTGGATCTCAGCTCTGATTTTCCTTAATGAAAACTGTTCCATTTAAATTAAGCTCTTAAATAAATGATCATATATACAAATATTTGCAATGTGTCAAAGCACCTCTACATTTAAAAAATCTTAGTGACATAATCTTGTTTTATATAAACATATTATTAGCGGCTCCCTGACTATGTCTGATCTCCATTTCCCCCAAATAATTCAGTCCTGCAAAATATCATAGACCTTTCTCTATTAGCACCAGGGTTAACTGTATGTTTAAATCCAAATTATCCTTCACTTACTGAGTGTGCTGCTGATATTGTAAGGCACTTTAACAAGTTTTTTTTTTTGGGATTTCCTCCAAAAACATGGACTATTCGAGCAGATAATGGCGCTCTTTTTGTTTGATACAATCAGGTCTCCCTCAATCAGCATCCTGCTGGACCCTTCAAATGCAGCAGACAGACATTCAAAGGATCATGAGATTCTGACAAATAGCTAAACATTGCTTGAGAATGCTAGAATATTTTTAAAAATTGATGTTTCATATTCTAACTTATATTCAAATTTTTAGTTGTGCAACCTTTTGCAGCATACTTCAATTTTAGCAGTACAACAATGGAAAAATGTTTTAGTTGTGATTCTTGTACTTGGCTACACAATAATAAAATACAAATATAACACTAACCATTGTTGGCCTGTAGAATTCTTGTAGTGATGTCCAATTCAGCAGGATCTTCCGTTCGATTAGCTTCAAAATAAAATAATTGAAAGCACTCATTGTAATACTAACCTCATACTCGCTGAAAGAGTTGTTACAGAAATAAATACAACATGGAATCAAAAGCATCAGATACAAAATTGTTTTACTGCCCATGAGTTAGTTACAAAGCAGTGGAGACTCACCACCTTCACTGCCAAGGTCCTAAAGCAGAAAGGGAGGCAGACACTCAGTTAATAAAATTGAACACAAATTTGAGGAAAGAGTTGAGTGAAATTTGCCACTGTGTTTAGTGGACCATCTCTTACCATGAGTTCATGTGCCTGTGAGAGGCTCAGCAGCAGAGCTAGGATGGTGGAGATGAGTGTGTGGTCCATCTTCTGTCAGAATTTGGAGATTTCCCTCCACGATGACTTGATGTCCGAGATCTGTCAGGCCCTACAGCTTGTAGATGTTCCTGCAAGGGAATCAAGGATCATTGTCATTTCTCTACACCCAAAATGAGCTTTTACAAGGAAGTGTATAACAATACATTTACAACTCATTTCAACAATACATTTAAACATTAATGATGTGGTGACCAATACCCCAGGAACAGACTCCAGGAAATCCAAAAATGAGACAGCAACAGTAGGTCCAATAAGTGACCATTTATTCACCAATACGCATAGGGAGAGCACACAGAGGGCAGTCCAATAGAACTCCTGATACATCTGATACATTCACCTTTATGGACAACAGTTAGCTGAAACCCAATATGCGAGGCCACACCCATAAAACACAACAACCAATCATCGCCCTCTACATTTCCCATCTCCCCACTCCCTGGACAGTGCTCCCTGCTGGTTACCTCATCAGGATGCCCACTATCATGCCATGAGTTAGCTTGCTGTCACAGCCTTGAAGTAGTGACGTCTGACACATATTGGTTCCCAAACAACTGTAAGACAGTGGAAAACAAGTGAGTTTATAAACGCACAGGAGAGATAATTTAGACGATACAACTGAACAAAACACGCAGTCAAGACATTCAAATTATCTCCCATACTATTCCATTAAACTGTTTGGCTACTTTACATTGTTAATCTGTGTGGATCAAGGTAAACAAACCCTCTCCTAAAACACAGGCTTTGTTTATGGATGGTTTGTCATATGCGTCTTACTGTATATATTGTATATCTGTTATCTTTAGATCTCTTAAGACTATTCACTGTCAAACATTTTCATTTCTACTAATAAAAATAATTGAATAAAAGACATGCAATAAATCTACATGATGATCTACAAAAAAGTATCTCTCTTCTGTCAAGACTGTTACATTCATATCTGTGGGCCACACAAGATGAAGTACACTACCTGTGAAGAAAATGGGCTGAGAGAAGGAATAATACAGAAATTATGGTAACAGTTTACATTAAGTTGCATCTATACCTGTGTAGTTAAATTGTAACTAATTTCTAACAAGGTTATTACTGAGTAACTACAATATCTAACATGGAACAACAGTTAGTGGTATTCTTAATTACATATGTAATTATTTTTAAATGTTTTATTTACACTCATATGCCTCCTATTTATGATACCCAACAAATAAAACTTGCCTGTTCATTTTGCATTGTGTCTTTACTATATGGAATGATTTAATTTCAGCAGGAGAGATGTAACAGGGCTGGCCTTGTTTCACATTTGAAATTAAGAATACCAGTAACTGCTGTTCCATGTTAACTACATTGGTGTTACACACTAATAACCTCTTGTTACCACATTAGTTATAATTTAACTACACAGGTATAGGTCCCTTCCATGTATTCGTTCTTTCCTCGTTATTGAATTGTTTCCCTAATGTTTTAACTTCACGTTGTTCGTTACCCCTCCCCTTTCCTCTGCCTAGTTGTCAGAACGTTGATCAGTTTGCCAGTGCCTACGCCTTACTAAGCCTGAGTATATCCTGAGATTCCTGAGACACCCTTTGTTTGACTTCGATTTAGCCTAGCCCCTTTTGTACCTTAGCCTTTTGATTTCTGTTCGGTTTAGACTTTTCTTTGTGTATTTACCGACGTTGATTTAGCCTAGCGATTTTGTACCTTTGCATTTCTCATTTCTTGGTTTTGACTTTTGCTTGTTTATTGGTTTTTGATTTTTTGGATTCTACTCTGCCTACCTGGCTTTGACCTTTGGACTGATATAGTGGGTAATTGCATTGCAGGAAACATTAGTTTTACACTCACTTTTAAATAGAAACTAACAAACTATTTACAGACACCATCTACAACTTTTAGACACAAGACACTAATAATTTGAATACTCCATATGAGTACACTTCTATCATGCATTATGAAAGGTAAGTAAAATGGTCATATTCACATTATCACTGTGACCAAATAAGCAATGGATTGAACCAGTGGCGTAAGGTAGTTACGACTGGCCCCAGTGCAAGCTATTATGACGGGCCCTAGTGCATGCTAGTTACTAGTTATGAAGCACACACACACACCATTAGGCGTATATATATTTTACCAACAATGTGTTGGATTTTACAGTCGAATGAGTTACTTAGGCTATTGTATTGGGAAAGCAGAGAGGCCCAAGAAAACGCTATCAGAACCATCTAGCGCTCTGACACGCGGAAACGTAAACAGATGGTCAATCAAATCAACAAGTCAACTAATCAACCAACTATAGCTGGACTATTTACATACTGTAACTATAGCTGTTATTGGGAAGGTATGTAGATAAAATTTAAAAAATTAAAAACACACATCAGCAGGCGAGTTTCTAGATAACTAGCCTATAAACTACTGTAAATATGCATAGCTGACTAGAGTTAACTTTAAGTTTATTTTTGACATCGATAAACTGTTTCTGCAGCAAGTTTAACCAGTTGGTTGTGGCTGTCGGCTTCACAGAACGGAGATGGGTTCATCGGCTGATCTCCGTGATTGAAATGTCTGGAGAAATCGTTGTTGTTGGCGACTTTCAAAGAAGTAACCATCAAAACATGCACTGATGTTTCATTACTGCCATTCAAAATCCTCTATTGCACACGTGTCATGTCGTGGTGTAAATCATTTGTACAGTACTTCGAGCACAGTAATGAAGAAGTCATTTGTTCAAGGTTGCTTTCCTAATCATGGACCGTGGAATCATGGAAAATGGACCGTCAATCAGACTGTGTGTGTGTGTGTGTGTGAGAGAGAGATAGAGAGAGAGAGAGAGAGAGAGAGATTGGAAATATATTCTGTGTTCTATTGCACTAGCCTATTACACACTCAAAGGGTAAATAGCGACACCGTATCGTCAGAGGCAGTCCCTGTAGCTTTTATCTAGCTTCCTGTTAAAATTTATTTAGTCGCTTATAAAGTTTAGTTATCGGACATAGTTATCGGACATGCTGCCGTGACATTATACTCCCCATAGTCTACATATACAATTTACAAGCACCAAGCAAAATAATTCATTATCTTATGTAAAAATAATAATTATTATTATTATAAATAAAAAGGTGTAACTAATATTCTTAAAAACAGTGATGAAAGGCATGGTTTGGTACGGTGGGACACAGCGGCTTTACCCACATCTGAAAAACACATACAACACTATGAAACAGGCGCTCGGCGGCGAACTGACTCCAAAATGATAACAACCTGTTAAATAGGGCCATGGCAGCCCATCAGACACCCAAAATCCCCTTCTCATCTATTTGAATGGCATTCGACGAGCCATGCTGAGCAAAATTCTTGACAATGTCCTTAATGTTCATTGTTCAACCCGGGCTCTGATGCTTTCAATGGACAGGATAGCCAGCCCATTCAGCCTCGTATCGATACACCTTGTAAAGTTGCTAGCTTGTTAGCTATGTATTTTTTATGTAGTGTAAGATATTATTACAGCACTGATCATTATGAACAGCTAGCTAGCTATCTATCTAACGTAAACCGTGCTTGGCACTCGTTTGACCCTACGCACAAAAGGGTTATCTAATGCTAGGTATAGCCTACCTAGCATCTACTAGGCTATTAGCTAGCTTACCATAATTTATAGGCTGGCTATCCACCTGGTAGCGACCATAATTTACCCAATTTGTAGCCTAGTAAGCCTATCATAATGTACGTATAACTTGTCTTGAAATTAATATCTAACGATAGCCTAACGTTATATCTAGCTTGCTATCGTTGCCACACCACTGAGGGCAGCGACGCTGATGCCAGCCAAACTGTTGCATTGCTGCTTGGAGGGGGGTCGTCCGTGCCGTGGGCTGGCGAGTCGCGACTGTTTATAAATCATGAATCTAATTTAGGGAGCTTTGCTACCTTCTCCTCCTGTTTTTTCTCTCTCTTGTCTTTTCTTACTGCCGCTTTTATGTTTGAAAGGCATGATGACTGCTCGCTCGAATTGCAGATGTGCTCAGCTTGTCAGTCGTGACGTTCATATAATTTTGTTATAAATTGCTATTTTGCTGGTGGCAATCGGAATCATTCGCAAGAGTCCGTTCTCCCCCAACACGTTTTTGGAGGACCCGGTCTCTCTACGGCCCCCCGCTCCACGGGCCCCAGTGCAACCGCACTGCCTGCACTGTCAAACTTTACGCCCCTAATTGTGATCATGTCAGTGCACTGCACAAGGATAGTTGCCTTTCACTGCATTTTCTTGCTGTCCATGCACCCAAAAAGCAAGAGTGCAAATGTACAGTATATGACTGAAGGGCCTTGAATCTTAAAAACATCCCTTGAAACATGCCTTTGTTTGTTTAACTTCAACAATAAGAAGTCAATACCTGGAAGAACATACCTCAAAATGGCAATTGAACACGTCTCCTTTGTATAGAGGTTGAATACACTTAAAAAGAACAACAAATGTCCCTACACATAGTCAAAATGCATTTTAAATCTCAGAAATGCTAAGGAAATGTATCCATAATACGTGTCAGTTTAGTAATGATCCACAGGACTGCAGCAGACAGCAGGTAACCAATCAAGTGCATCACTGGTATACAATGTGGCCAGACCCTGCTGGCTGGACCCCCCCTCTGAGTGACACTGTAAATAATTATATGGAACACAGTCTTGTTTAGAGTGATGTTCTTGCTTTTCCACCATTTATCGCAAGTCAATGTAAATTTTGTTATCACAAAAAATGTAAATTCAGATGGTGATGGTGCACAGAAAATGTAAAAAAACATAAGAAAAATAAAAATACAATAAAAAGAATAAAGGTACAGTCAAAATTCAACATTCCGCTACCAGCCACACACACTTCTATTAAAAGGATAATATACTGTATATTGCACCAGATGAAAATCTATTGCACATAAACATTGAAAGCAACCATTTTATTTACTATTGTTCACGCAATTCATTTAATAATCGTATTGCTGTAGGGACAAAAAACTTATTGCTCTTTATGTCTAGTTAACACACTTAGTGAGCACATAGCCAAGAAGGAGTTTGGTAAACTTCTGGCTATTTTCGATTAGAACAAACTCAAATATAAGTTTGATAGAATTATTTAAAACAGAGTACAGCTTACTTAAAATTGTTATAAAATGAAGTTCAATCTATTGCATAAGAAGCACAAACTACATCTTGTTGCGATGGACTTGAGGCAGAGACCAGGCAGATCTCTGTTAACACTCAAGCTTTTATTGTATGAGTGAATATTTATTGTATAATAATACAAATATAATTGTATACATATTATGGATTTACTCCTCTGTGACAGAGGAATGACTGAGTGTAGGTTACATGTATTCACACTATAGTCTAGCTAACATTGATATTGTTACTGAGATACTTTAACTTTGTAATTTTTGTCAAAGACATAAAGCAAACTATAATTTGTGATCTAAAATTGATATTGTTTAAGAAAGATTTGGCCAGGAACTGTCAAATCAACACTATCTTCACTGCAAATGAACATTGTCCAATGAGATCGTTTTGCAGATTCTTGGAACCCTTGTACATAGCCCAGAAATGTGACGTAGAAGGGGATGAGGGATAGACTTTTGGGGGGGATTGTTGTGACAGTACCACACTAATGTTAGATGACACAAGTTCTAAAAGATTTGACAAACACACTCCTCTCAGAAAGTGAATTTTGGTCACGCCTCATTAATATAGAGGAGTTCAATTTTATTCACTGGCATGCACCAGAGCGAGCTATTTATTCTGTGGTGCATATATGGGGTTATTAACTTTAATTAACTATACATTATTAACTTTTTCTCGTAAAGTGTTTGTTGTGGTGGTGAGTTCCTGCATTGTCCTCACTTAGATTGCAAGGAAAGAAGCTGGGTCTTTACACTATGTATGAAAAGGGCTACAATTGCTACACGGTTCACACGATATGGATGTAAACACCCAAATTAAAGCTGAAAGTCTGCACTTTAACCTGATAGTCACTGTTCCATTTCAAATACAATGTGTTGGAGTACAGGGCCAAAAATATATTTTTTGTATATTACAGACAAGATAATTGGTTCACAGTTATAAGTCATTGGTTCACAAATATGTTTTTGCACTCACAAACAAATCTCTCCCTAACAGACAAATAAATTGCTCTGAGGAATGTTATTCCAAACGTGCCAGGTGATGTGTAAATGCACATTGGGTCATTGTCAAATGTATTATTGTTTGGGAGAGATTTGATTGTGAGTGTTAAAACATATTTGTGAACCAGTGAGTTTTAATTGTGAACCAATTATCTTGTATGTAATATACAAAACATACTTGTAAATCTCATTTTATTTGTGTAAGGTTCATATTGTTACTTTAATTATTTATATAGACAATAATAACCCCATTTATGCCCCACAAAATAAATATGGGCTCACTCTGGTAAAAAGTATTTGGACAGTGGCACATTTATTTTTTGTTTTGGCCCTGTACTCCAACACATTGGATTTGAAATGGAAAAGTGACTATCAGGTTAAAGTGCAGACTTTCAGCTTTAATTTTAGGGTGTTTACATCCATATCGGGTGAACCGTGTAGCAATTGTAGCCCTTTTCATACATAGTGTTAGGACCCAGCTTCCTTCCTTGCAATCCAAGTCAGGACAATGCAGGAACTCACCACCACAACATACACTTTACGAGAAAAAGTTTGAGTTTATTGTACGTCACGCCAGCCACACTGGTCGTCTAATCAGGCTTAAATGCCCTCGAGGCCTTGACTTGACGCACATGTCCCTATTATCTGTGAGGGCATATCTCTTTATTCCATAATGACATATGCTTTTGTTCATCAACAGCACACACTATTAGTCATGGCCGATAAATGGCACCTAGATGTCAGGTCATGGAGGGCAGAGGCCTGTCCAATCTTGACCTTTGCCCTCTGGCCATACGATTTACAATGATCAGCTCTCACCTGCTACACCAAATCATTGATCAATACAAACATGCTTAATTACTCTTATTACAAAACTCAGAACCCATCAATAGTCCCCCCATTTTATGGCACAAAAAGTAATTGGACAAGTTAACATAAACTTAAATAAAGTCATTATTACGGATCGGAAACCCCACAATGTTGCAATAACAAGGAGGGTGGAAATAACCGTAATATTAAACCACCACAACCACAACATAAAGACGCAACCAACACGCTGTAGTTTTAAAAGAGATAACAATGATTTATTATTTACAGCTTAATGATTTCCTAGCACTAGCAGTGACTGTTTCGATAAAATGTCCGAGTCACCAAGACTAATTAGCCTATCAGTGCCTCACCAAGCAGCCAGCACAGTGGTCCAGGTCTTCCGTGTGACCGGTCCTTCCAAAGAAGTTCAACAGCAGGGCCCCACAATGTCTGTCGTCCTCTGCTGGTCAGGAACTAAGCTGCCGGTAATAGCACGACTAAACTAAATCTATTAGCTAGTCTAAAAAGGTTAGGTTGGTAGGTTGTGTTCTCCAAAACAGCGCGATGTCGAGCGTGGCTTTCAGCAGCAGATGAAAAGACGTGTCTGACGCGCTGACGGCGTCCAGCTGTTTTATAGGTCTGCATCTTCTCCACATGCGTTGCTCCGCAACGGACTCTGGCGTCCCCAGCAACGACCGCATCTGGTCCGGTCTCCAAGCGACCCAATGCATCCTCACCTCCACCTGTATAGGAGAACACAAACAAATGGCACTACCCAGCCAAAACCCAAAACAGTAACATCCCCCAATACTAAATGTGTTCTATAATACACTGGGATGTAACCGTCATATTTAATATTTGGTTGCATATGTATCTTTTGCATGCCATGACCTCCTGATGTCTGTGACCCAGCAACAAAAAACTCTTGATATATTATTTTCAGGTACTCTTACAAGCGATACTCTGAATCTCATTTTATTTCTGTAAGGTTCATATTATTTATTTAATGATTTATGCGACAATAATACCCTCATATATACAGTGCCATAGACAAGACAGGAAAGATTCCACGCAAGTTAATGAATTCAACATCCAAAAAGTAAGTGCAGCACAAGCCAGGTGCATGATGGGAACTCTGATACAAGCATTTTCATTCAGTTTTTGAAACTCAGTTTATCACCCTGTTTTCATTAGATAAATAAAATGCTTGGCCTAAAAAGAAAATAATGAATTGCTTCAACTTTGACATTTTTTTAGTAGATAGTTCATTAAAGTTAATAACCCCATATATGCACCACAGAATAAATAGCTCGCTCTGGTGCATGCCAGTGAATAAAATTTAACTCATCGGTATTAATGAGGCGTGACCAAAATTCACTTTTTGAGAGGAGTGTGTATGTCAAATCTTTTAGAACTTGTGTCATCTAACATTAGTGTGCTACTGTCACAACAATCTCCCCCAAAAGTCTATCCCCCATCCCCTTCTGGGTCACATTTCTGGGCTATGTACGAGGGTTCCAAGAATCTGCAAAGCGATCTCATTGGATAATGTTCATTTGCAGTGAAGATAGTGTTGATTTGACAGTTCCTGGCCAAATCTTTCTTAAACAATATCAATTTTAGACCACAAATTATAGTTTGCTGTATGTCTTTGACAAAAATTACAAAGTTAAAGTATCTCAGTAACAATATCCATGTTTACACTATATAAAAAATACATAACTAACAAGCTATTGTTAGCTAGCTTGTACTTCACAAGCTAGCATCTTTACAAGCTGTATCGATACGAGGCTGAATGGGCTGGCTATCCTGTCCATTGAAAGCATCAGAGCCCGGGTTGAACAATGAACATTAAGGACATTGTCATGAATTTTGCTCAGCATGGCTCGTCGAATGCCATTCAAATAGGTGAGTACAAGTGCTTTTTCAAGGGGATTTGGGGTGTCTGATGGGCTGCCATGGCCCTATTTAACAGGTTGTTATCATTTTGGAGTCCGTTCGCCGCCGAGCGCCTGTTTCATAGTGTTGTATGTGTTTTTCAGATGTGGGTAAAGCCGCTGTGTGTCCCGCCGTACCAAACCATGCCTTTCATCAGTGTTTTTAAGAATATTAGCTACACCTTTTTATTTATATGACACGTGTGCAATAGAGGATTTTGATTGGCAGTAATGAAACATCAGTGCATGTTTTGATTGTTACTTCTTTGAAAGTTTACATCGCCAACAACAACGATTTCTCCAGACATTTCAATCACGGAGATCAGCCGATGAACCCATCTCCGTTCTGTGAAGCCGACAGCCACAACCAACTGGTTAAACTTACTGCAGAAACAGTTTATCGATGTCAAAAATTAACTTAAAGTTAACTCTAGTCAGCTATGCATATTTACAGTAGTTTATAGGCTAGTTGTCTAGAAAGTCGCCTGCTGATGTGTGTTTTTATTTTTTTTAAATTTTAACTACATACCTTCCCAATAACAGCTATAGTTATTTAAATAGTCCAGCTATAGTTGGTTGATTAGTTGACTTGTTGATTTGATTGACCATCTGTTTACGTTTCCGCGTGTCAGAGCGCTAGATGGTTCTGATAGCGTTTTCTTGGACCTCTCTGCTTTCCCAATACAATAGCCTAAGTAACTCATTCGACTGTAAAATCCAACACATTGTTGGAAAATATATATATACGCCTAATGGTGTGTGTGTGTGTGTGTGTGTGTGTGCTTCATAACTAGTAACTAGCATGCACTAGGGCCCGTCATAATAGCTTGCACTGGGGCCAGTCGTAACTACCTTACGCCACTGGTTCAATCCATTGCTTATTTGGTCACAGTGATAATGTAAATATGACCATTTTACTTACCTTTCATAATGCATGATAGAAGTGTACTCATATGGAGTATTCAAATTACTAGTGTCTTGTGTCTAAAAGTTGTAGATGGTGTCTGTTAAGAAAACAAATAGTTTGTTAGTGTCTATTTAAAAGTGAGTGTAAAACTAATGTTTCCTGCAATGCAATTACCCACTATATCAGTCGAAAGGTCAAAGCCAGGTAGGCAGAGTAGAATCCAAAAATCAAAAACCAATAAAAAAGCAAAAGTCAAAACAAAGAAATCATAAATGCAAAGGTACAAAATCGCTAGGCTAAATCAACGTCGGTAAATACACAAAGAAAAGTCGAAACCGAACAGAAATCAAAAGGCTAAGGTACAAAAGGGGCTAGGCTAAATCGAAGTCAAACAAAGGGTGTCTCAGGAATCTCAGGATATACTCAGGCTTAGTAAGGCGTAGGCACTGGCAAACTGATCAACATTCTGACAACTAGGCAGAGGAAAGGGGAGGGGTAACGAACAACGTGAAGTTAAAACATTAGGGAAACAATTCAATAACGAGGAAAGAACGAATACATGGAAGGGACCTATACCTGTGTAGTTAAATTATAACTAATGTGGTACTAAGAGGTTATTAGTGTGTAACACCAATGTAGTTAACATGGAACAGCAGTTACTGGTATTCTTAATTTCAAAGGTGAAACAAGGCCAGCCCTGTTACATCTCTCCTGCTGAAATTAAATCATTCCATATAGTAAAGACACATTGCAAAATGAACAGGCAAGTTTTATTTGATGGGTATCATAAATAGGAGGCATATGAGTGTAAATAAAACATTTAAAAATAATTCATGTGTAATTAAGAATACCACTAACTGTTGTTCCATGTTAGATATTGCAGTTACTCAGTAATAACCGTGTTAGACATTAGTTACAATTTAACTACACAGGTATAGGTGCAACTTAATGTAAACTGTTACCATAATTTCTGTATTATTCCTTCTCTCAGCCCATTTTCTTCACAGGTCGTGTACTTCATCTTGTGTGGCCCACATATATGAATGTAACAGTCTTGACAGAAGAGAGATACTTTTTTGTAGATCATCATGTAGATTCATTGCATGTCCTTTATTCAATTCTTTTTATTATTAAAAATGAAAATGTTTGACAATGAATAGTCTTAAGAGATCTAAAGATAACAGATATACAATATATACAGTAAGACGCATATGACAAACCATCCATAAACAAAGCCTGTGTTTTAGGAGAGGGTTTGTTTACCTTGATCCACCCAGATTAACAATGTAAAGTAACCAAACTGTCACGAACCAAACACGGGCTGAACCCAAATGCAACGACCAAGAGACAGAGGAACAGAAATGAGGATTTATTAGGAGCTTTGGGGTAGTCCCAAGCTGAACACAAGTTTAACACAATAGTAAAGAGGGTCGAGGATGTAGCGAACTGCTCCAAGCCGGAGCTGGACTTGTACTGGACCAGGAGGTCCACACTGGAACAGGATCACGGGAACGAAGGGTTGTTCCGAACCGGAACTGGACTTGATACCGGAGGTGAGTTCCGAACCGGAACTGGACTGGATCTGGACCGGGAGGTCCAACAGGAACTGGATCGCGGGAACGAAGGGTTGTTCCGAACCGGAACTGGACTTGATACAGGAGGTGAGTTCCGAACCGGAACTGGACTGGATCTGGACCGGGAGGTCCAACAGGAACTGGATCACGGGAACGAAGGGTGTTCCGAACCGGAACTGGACTTGATACAGGAGGTGAGTTCCGAACCGGAACCGGACTGGATCTGGACCGGGAGGTCCAACAGGAACTGGATCACGGGAACGGAGGGTTGTTCCGAACCGGAACTGGACTTGAAACAGGAGGTGGGTTCCGAACCGGAACCGGACTGGATCTGGACCGGGAGGTCCAACAGGAACTGGATCACGGGAACGGGATCTGGACCGGGGGGTCCAACAGGAACTGGGCTGGAGGCAGAGCACCCAACTGCGCAGGCAACGTTAATTAGTAGCAGGGGTACCGCAACACATACAGGGAGACTTAACTGCTACAGGCTGGATAACTACAAAGCACTGGTCTAGGAACCAAGGCGTTTAACAGGGAAAAACCCACAACAGAGCCTTCAGTGAATAGTACCAGAAAACAGGAGACCAGGATACACACGAAGTACGTTAACGAACTGGCGCCGAATAGCAGCCAGCGGGAGGTTTAAGTAAGGGAGTGAAATTGAAAACAATAACGAAAGCGTGAGGAATGTAACCAAGAGTGATTGACTAATTGACTGGTGCGGAATGCATGCAAAAAGGGGGAAAGGAGATAGGCTGAACCTGAAGTGGGGGAACAGAGAGAAACAGACAGAAGGGGCACGCCCAGCCTGTAGCGACGGGGAAAACACGGACACAGGGAATCCGACATGACACGGGAGGAAAGGGAAAAACATGGAGAACGGACAGGAAGGGAGCGGAACGTTACAGTACCCCCCCCTCAAAGAACGCCACCTGGCGTATCTGGAGGCCTAGTCTTGTCCGGGAACTGGTTGTGGAAGTCGGAGATGAGGGAGTGGTCCAGAATAAGGCTCTTGTGGAGCCAGGACCGCTCCTCCGGGCCATAACCCTCCCAGTCGACCAGGTATTGGAAGCCCCGGCCCTTGCGGCGAATGTCGAGTATCCGACTCACCGTGTAGGCCGGGGCGTGGTCGATGATCCGGGGCGGAGGTGGAGTGACCGCCGGGGCACTGAGGGGGCTGGAGGCGACAGGCTTGATTTGGCTCACATGAAAAACAGGGTGGACCTTAAGGGAAACAGGGAGGGAGAGTTTAACAGAAACGGGGTTGACAAGGCAAACAATGGGGAAGGGACCAATAAACCGGGGTTGAAGTTTCTTAGATGACGTGGGGAGGGGAATATTGGCTGTGGACAGCCAGACCTGCTGACCGGCCTTGTACTGCGGGGTTGCGGTCCTGTGAAGGTCCGCCAGGCGCTGGGTACGGGAGTTTGAGCGAAGGAGTGCGGTGCGTGTGAGTCTCCACGTCCGTTTGCATCTCAGGAAGTGGGACTTGACGGTGGGAACTGCCACCTCGGCTTCCTGGGCCGGCAGGAGGGGAGGTTGGTACCCTAATGAGCACTCGAAGGGAGACATCCCCGTGGATGCGCACTTAAGGCGAGACAGCCTAGGTGAAAACGCCATTTCTTTTTTTTTGGTCGATTTTGAGATTTTTTTATATTTTGCTTCCTTAACATGTCTTATTTCAAACTACTGGCAATAAAATATCGAAAACACACAATTAGTTGTTTATTTTACTTCATTTTGTCTGATTGTGTCCGTAAATTCCTCATAAATTCACCAAAAGTTAGCATTCTTACACTACATGCACCGATGCGGCTGTTGTCTGCACTATATCAACCTTGGTATCGTTGGAAAGCTGTTGTTGTGGAGCTCAATGTTATCACAACCAAATATGACAACATCATTTGTATCAGCAATCAATAACTAAAATAGAAAGGGAACACTTGCGCGAAGTACGCCATCCTATTGGCTGGTGTTGATATCCGAGAACGTGATTGGTTTATATGCATCACGTGACCCGGAAGTATCGGGACCTTTATTTTCCACGTCAAAATGCCGGTCACGAAACAGCGAGAAGCGAGTAAAGGGAAACGATCACAGTTGCAAGATGCCAGAAATAAAAGGAGAGTTGATATGCCTCCAGAGAGCGCATCAGATACTGGGGAAACTGAAGTTGAAATGACTCCAGAGAGCGCATCAAAGCGTAAGCTTGGGCTTGGGAAAGAGGGAGATAGCGGCGGAGCTGCTGCGGAAAATGACCTCGCCACACAGGAATGGCTTTTAGTTCATCTGGGGAAAATTAATGAACTGATCGCTGGTCTGCTCTGTCCGAATTGCGCAGAGACAGGACTGAAAGTCGACATCGACCCACAACACCAAGGGTACTCTTCCAGACTAATGTTAGGGTGCAGTCGGTGTAGCTACCGCAACAGCGTTTTCACGTCTCCCCGCCTACAGGACGAAACCAGACAGGACGTCGCATTTGAAATTAACATGCGCATGGTGCTGCTAGCACACGAGCTGGGATTGGGCTATGCTGCTCTCAAAAAGATCAGCAAAGTGTTGGGGATACCTGGGATTTCCATGACCACCTATCGCAGGCATAACAAGACAGTGACAGGTAAACAATGTAGGCATAACCTAGCCTACTCTCTCTCTCTCCTGTCTCTCCATCCTATCTTATCTTGTGTATGAACAGACATCACAACTAGCTGGCAGTGTTATGCCAATTGCAATACAAATGCAATTACCATTACCATCAATAAAACTTGATCAGATGAAGTTAGTGATTTGCTTTGCATTTCATTTCAGCGGTAGAAATAGAGAAAGGTCTGGAGTCACTGCACAGGACAAGAGAGATGGTCAGGCAGGCCTACGCTGATGTTGATCCGGATGTGGCGGAGCTGCTGCGGGAGGATCCGGATGCAGTCATCGACATCAGTGTGTCGTTTGACGGCACGTGGCAGAAGAGAGGCTTTACCTCTCACTATGGCATAGGGGTGTGTATCGACCTCATGACTGGACTGGTCATAGACTATGAGGTATTGTCCTCTTACTGCCACGCCTGTATGCTGAAAGCAAGTGCTGTCAGGGAGAAAAAGATGACAGAGCAGGAGTTTGAAAGCTGGAGAGAGGCACACACAGACTGTGCAAAAAACTTTCAAGGCTCCAGTAAAGCTATGGAGCAGGAGTCCGCTAAAAGGATGTGGGGCAGGTCTGTGAACCGCCACCAGGTGCGCTATACACAGATGCTGAGTGATGGGGATAGTGCAGCATTTCGGGAGGTGGTTGCCCTGAACCCCTACCCAGGGATTACTGTAGAGAAGCTAGAATGCATTAATCACGCCCACAAAAGAATGGGGACTGCACTGAGGAAGCTTAGTTCACAGGGGAAGTTGGGAGGGAAGGGGGTGGGGAAGCTCACGGCCAAGAAGTGCAAAACACTTCAGAATTATTACAGGGGGGCCATTCTCAGTAATCAGGGATCAGTTGATGGCATGAAGGCAGCGATGTGGGCGGGTCTCCTCCACTCTATGTCGAGTGACGAAAACCCCATGCACAACAGGTGCAGTCCGTTGTGGTGCTGGTATAAGAAAGCAGAGGAGAATGGGGACGAACCAGATAGCCACAGCCAGCACAGTAAGAACTTTCTGACCAAGGAGGTAGGGCAGAATCTTCTCCCGGTTTACCACCGCATGACGAGTGACAGCCTACTGCAGCGGATGCAGCACGGAGGCACACAAAACGCGAATGAGTGCCTAAATTCTGTTATATGGGCGCGGTGTCAAAAGACTGTTTTTGTGGGCAAAAGCAGGATCGAGGCCGCAGCAGGTATGGCCATTGCTACCTTTAATGAAGGTAGCTGTGCCATGCAAAGTGTAATGGAGAAGTTGTGGCTCCAGAGCACAGTTATTGAACTGGATGCTATGAGGGAGGTAGATCTGCTCAGAGTCTCAAAAGCAGAGGCCATCACGAGCGCTGCTGTGAAACGTAGGCGCAAGAGTCTGAGTACCGCAAAAAAACTCAGTAGGCATCAGCAGGAAATGGATGAAGGGAAAACATATGGAGCAGGCATGGCTGAATAGGCTAGGATGGTTGGGAGACTGATTTTATGTGTGTTTAGATTATTGTTACTACACTGTGTATGTAGCCTGTGTGTGGTTCTGTTCAGTTCTGAGTTCTATTCAGTTATCAGTTATGTGTTTGAGATGTCTATTACTAATGGTTTGATTAGGTATTGTGTTTGTAAATAGCGGTTTAAAATAAAAATGTATGGTATTTTACAATACAAAACTTTGAGGGCGTTTTTCTTACACGCCAAGAGATGAAATATCCATTTCCCTAGCACCTACACACACCATACTTTCCACATTTCTTCCTATCTATACTCTGCTTCTTTGATCAGAGGGGTTTGTTGATATATCATTCATAGCCTGATTTATAGTACATTTTATACCAAAAAACCTGGCGAAAATGTATTTTTTATGACTGTAGACAGTATTTCCTGATGTATGGGATGATAAAAAGACATAGCCACAATCCCTTCTGAACAAAGTTCATTGTCTTATGTGTCAACATAATGAAACAAAAATTTTGAATCTGGGCATCATCCAATATTCTGATTCAGTGCCTGGCGATATATGCAAATTAGCGCATATTTAATTAGGTAACGCCTATTTTGTATATATAAACATAAAATCTCAGAAAACTTGCAATACATTTTTTCTTAGTTGTTATATACATAACAAACTGGGAAAGTTTCATAGTGATATCTATTAAAATAATTGTTTTGCCTATTCACCTAGGCTGTCTCGCCTTAAGGGAGTTATGCGCATACTCCACCCAGGGGAGGAAACGGCTCCAGGAAGCGGGATTGCGAGCAGTGATGCACCGCAGGGCGGCCCCCAGGTCCTGGTTCGCCCTCTTCGCCTGGCCGTTAGTCTGGGGATGGAACCCCGACGACAGACTAGCCGAAGCACCCAGGGCCGCACAGAACGCCTTCCAAACCTGGGAGGAGAATTGGGGCCCACGGTCCGAAACGATGTCGGATGGGATCCCGTGCAGCCTGACAACGTGCAGCACCAGGAGCTCCGCTGTTTCGAGGGCGGAAGGGAGTTTGGGAAGTGGGATAAAGTGAACCGCCTTGGAGAACCGGTCCACAATAGTCAGGATGGTGGTGTTGCCCTCTGACAACGGCAGCCCGGTGACGAAGTCTACACCAATGTGACTCCAAGGACGGCCCGGGACAGGGAGGGGGTGGAGAAGACCGGAGGGAGGCTGGTGGGATGCCTTGCTCCTGGCGCAAACAGGGCAGGCCAGGACAAAGGCACGGGTATCCCCCTTGAGGGTGGGCCACCAAAAGCTCCTCCTGACCAGGGCGATGGTTCTGGCAACACCTGGGTGACAAGCCAGACGGGAGGCGTGAACCCATTCCAGGACCTGGGGATGGACAGAGACGGGCACAAAAAGAGAGGAGTTAGGATTATTGCGGGGATCCGGTTGGGAGGTCTGGGCGGCCTTCACGATCTCCTCGATCTCCCAGGACACCGCAGCCACAATACAGGATGTAGGTATAATGGGCTCCGGATCAGCAGGACTGGAGGGGGGGGGGAAATACGGGACAAGGCATCAGCCTTGGTATTACGAGAGCCAGGGCGGAAGGTTACTGAGAAATTAAACCGGGCAAAAAACAGCGACCACCTAGCCTGACGGGCATTAAGCCTCTTGGCGGACCTGATGTAAACCAAATTGTGATGGTCCGTGAGGACAATAAATGGGTTACCTGCCCCCTCCAGCCAATGACGCCACTCCTCAAGTGCCAGCTTTATCGCCAGAAGTTCCCGGTCCCCGACATCATAGTTGCGCTCGGCGGAGGACAGTCTCCGGGAGAAGAAGGCACAGGGATGGAGCTTGCTGTCCAAGGCGGCACGCTGAGACAGAATGGCCCCCACACCGGTGTCGGAGGCATCAACCTCCACAGTAAACTGACGGGTGGTGTCGGGGTGACAGAGAATAGGGGCAGTGGAAAATAGAACCTTGAGCTGTTCAAAGGCCCGTTGAGCCTCGGGATTCCAGCAATAGGGAATGGACGTGGAGGTGAGTTTGGTAAGTGGGGCAGCAATGACACTGTAATTACGGATGAACCGACGATAAAAATTAGCGAACCCGAGGAACTGTTGGAGGTGCTTACGTGAAGAGGGTTGGGGCCATTCTGTCACCGCCTTGACTTTAGTAGGGTCCGCCCGGATACTGCCCTTCTCGATGATGAAGCCGAGGAACGGGACGGACGAGACGTGGAAAGAGCACTTCTCGGCTTTCACGAAGAGCTGGTTCTCCAGTAGCCGCTGGAGAACCTCCCGGACGTGGAGAACGTGTTCCTGGGGGGAGTTGGAAAAGATGAGGATGTCATCTATGTACACAAAAACACACTTGCCCGACAGGTCACGAAGGATATCGTTCACCATCCCCTGGAAGACTGCTGGGGCATTAGTGAGGCCGAACGGGACCACCAGATATTCGTAGTGGCCCAACGGGGTGTTAAACGCAGTCTTCCACTCGTCCCCTTCGCGTATACGCACCAGGTGGTACGCGTTGCGGAGGTCGAGTTTGGTGAAGATGACTGCCTGGGAGAGGGGTTCAAAAGCGGTGTTAATGAGGGGAAGAGGATACTTATTGCGAACAGTAACCTCGTTGAGGCCCCGGTAGTCGATGCAGGGCCGCAATGAGCCGTCCTTCTTCCCGACGAAGAAGAACCCTGCACCAACCGGGGATGAGGAGGGACGGATTATGCCTGACGCAAGTGACTCGTGGATGTAGGTCTCCATGGCCAACTTCTCCGGGCCCGACAGACTGTAGAGGCGACCAGATGGAAGCTTGACTCCCGCCAGCAGGTCTATGCAACAGTCGTAGGGTCTGTGAGGAGGCAAAGACAGAGCACGTGATTTGGAGAAAACTTGCGACAGGTCATGATAATGGCTGGGAACATTAGCTAGGTCGGGTACAGGAGGGATAGGTCTGTTACACTTGGCCCCCGGGGGGGGTAGAGCGGAGCGGAGACAGTTGGCTAAACAGTGACCGCTCCATGCCAGGATGCGACCGGCTCGCCAATCGATGTGGGGGTTGTGAATGCGCAGCCAGGTCTGTCCCAGGACCATGGAGGACTGTTTAGCATGGATAAGGAGGAGTTGGATTGTCTCCCGATGATTGCCAGACAAAATAAGCTGCAGGGGAACGGTGGAGTGGGTGACTAACCCCAGACTCCTACCGTCCAGGGCGAGAGCAGTGATGGGGTTAGGTAAGACCTCCGTGGGAATCCCGTACCTTTTGACAAAGGTTATGTCGATAAAATTGGAATCGGCCCCGGAGTCAATTAGGGCAGATGTAGAGGCGGTGTTGTCCCTCCAAAGGAGAGTGGCCTTAAATTCAAGGCGGTTCTGGGCCGCATGGTTTGGGATAATAGGGCTCGTCAGTACGCCCAGTTTTACTGGCGAGCCATCTCTTTTGGGCGGATGGGACAAGAAGCGATTTGGTGGTCTGTCTTGCCACAGTAGAAACAGGACTTGGTGCGGAGCCGGCGTTGGCGCTCCTCGGCGTCCACAGTGATCTTGCCCAGTTGCATGGGCTCCTCCTCGGGAGACAAAGCGACGACTCTCGGTCCCTGGACGGGAGAGGGTTGTCGAGCCCGGGAAGGGGCAGAGGGCGGAAGACGGGGGGGATTCTTCCCTCGCTCACGGGCCCGGGTTCTGAGACGGTTGTCAATGGCTATAGCCAAACTGATGAGGCTGTTGAGTGAGTTGGACTCCTCCCGAGTAGCTAGCTGGTCCTTCAGCTCCTCACTGAGAGCCTGACGAAAGGCCCCCTGAAGGGAGGTGTCGTTCCATCCCGCCTCAGCAGCGAGGGTGCGGAACTGGATAGCCATCTCCGCTACGCTGCGGCCGCCCTGCCGGAC
The DNA here is from genome assembly GCA_022702515.1 of Ilyophis sp. 1 JC-2022. NCBI lineage: Eukaryota > Metazoa > Chordata > Actinopteri > Anguilliformes > Synaphobranchidae > Ilyophis > Ilyophis sp. 1 JC-2022. Next base: position 20,137,235 of record CM040397.1, on the reverse strand, counting down.
CTGTAGAAGGCGCTGGGTAGCGTCTAGACCGCAGATTGGGTGGTCAAAGACGCGCCGCATCTCCGAGGTGAAGAGGGCGAAGTTGTTGCATGTAGGAGACTGACTGTCCCAAATAGCTGTGGCCCACTCCAGGGCACTGCCTCCCAGGCTGCTCATAACGAAGGCGATCTTGCATGGGTCGGAGGCGAAGGAAGTGGGCTGCATGCGAAAAACAATGTCGCACTTCATTAAAAATTCGCGGCACCTCCCCAGCCCCCCGCGGTATAATTCGGGGTGTTGAACTCTGGGCTCCCGGCCAGGAGAGGGGACCGGAACCTCGGGAGACAGTTCGGGTGTTGGAGGGGTCGGGCCCACAGGGATCCGAGGAAGAGGCAGGTGAAGCGCTAGCTGAGCAACCTGCTCCGTAAGCCCCCCCAGCACTTCCAACACGTCGTCCATCCGGCGGCCCTGTTGGTCGCTGACCGCGGATTGGCAGGAAAAGGCGTGGCGAATCTGCTCGAGGTCGGCTGGGTCCATGTTTTAGGCCAGTTCGTTCTGTCACGAACCAAACACGGGCTGAACCCAAATGCAACGACCAAGAGACAGAGGAACAGAAATGAGGATTTATTAGGAGCTTTGGGGTAGTCCCAAGCTGAACACAAGTTTAACACAATAGTAAAGAGGGTCGAGGATGTAGCGAACTGCTCCAAGCCGGAGCTGGACTTGTACTGGACCAGGAGGTCCACACTGGAACAGGATCACGGGAACGAAGGGTTGTTCCGAACCGGAACTGGACTTGATACCGGAGGTGAGTTCCGAACCGGAACTGGACTGGATCTGGACCGGGAGGTCCAACAGGAACTGGATCGCGGGAACGAAGGGTTGTTCCGAACCGGAACTGGACTTGATACAGGAGGTGAGTTCCGAACCGGAACTGGACTGGATCTGGACCGGGAGGTCCAACAGGAACTGGATCACGGGAACGAAGGGTGTTCCGAACCGGAACTGGACTTGATACAGGAGGTGAGTTCCGAACCGGAACCGGACTGGATCTGGACCGGGAGGTCCAACAGGAACTGGATCACGGGAACGGAGGGTTGTTCCGAACCGGAACTGGACTTGAAACAGGAGGTGGGTTCCGAACCGGAACCGGACTGGATCTGGACCGGGAGGTCCAACAGGAACTGGATCACGGGAACGGGATCTGGACCGGGGGGTCCAACAGGAACTGGGCTGGAGGCAGAGCACCCAACTGCGCAGGCAACGTTAATTAGTAGCAGGGGTACCGCAACACATACAGGGAGACTTAACTGCTACAGGCTGGATAACTACAAAGCACTGGTCTAGGAACCAAGGCGTTTAACAGGGAAAAACCCACAACAGAGCCTTCAGTGAATAGTACCAGAAAACAGGAGACCAGGATACACACGAAGTACGTTAACGAACTGGCGCCGAATAGCAGCCAGCGGGAGGTTTAAGTAAGGGAGTGAAATTGAAAACAATAACGAAAGCGTGAGGAATGTAACCAAGAGTGATTGACTAATTGACTGGTGCGGAATGCATGCAAAAAGGGGGAAAGGAGATAGGCTGAACCTGAAGTGGGGGAACAGAGAGAAACAGACAGAAGGGGCACGCCCAGCCTGTAGCGACGGGGAAAACACGGACACAGGGAATCCGACATGACACGGGAGGAAAGGGAAAAACATGGAGAACGGACAGGAAGGGAGCGGAACGTTACACAAACAGTTTAATGGAATAGTATGGGAGATAATTTTAATGTCTTGACTGCGTGTTTTGTTCAGTTGTATCGTCTAAATTATCTCTCCTGTGCGTTTATAAACTCACTTGTTTTCCACTGTCTTACAGTTGTTTGGGAACCAATATGTGTCAGGCGTCACTACTTCAAGGCTGTGACAGCAAGCTAACTCATGGCATGATAGTGGGCATCCTGATGAGGTAACCAGCAGGGAGCACTGTCCAGGGAGTGGGGAGATGGGAAATGTAGAGGGCGATAATTGGTTGTTGTGTTTTATGGGTGTGGCCTCGCATATTGGGTTTCAGCTAACTGTTGTCCATAAAGGTGAATGTATCAGATGTATCAGGAGTTCTATTGGACTGCCCTCTGTGTGCTCTCCCTATGCGTATTGGTGAATAAATGGTCACTTATTGGACCTACTGTTGCTGTCTCATTTTTGGATTTCCTGGAGTCTGTTCCTGGGGTATTGGTCACCACATCATTCATGTTTAAATGTATTGTTGAAATGAGTTGTAAATGTATTGTTATACACTTCCTTGTAAAAGCTCATTTTGGGTGTAGAGAAATTACAAAGATCCTTGATTCCCTTGCAGGAACATCTCCAAGCTGTAGGGCCTGAGAGATCTCGGACATCAAGTCATCATGGAGGGAAATCTCCAAATTCTGACAGAAGATGGACCACACACTCATCTCCACCATCCTAGCTCTGCTGCTGAGCCTCTCACAGGCACATGAACTCATGGTAAGAGATGGTCCACTAAACACAGTGGCAAGTTTCACTCAACTCTTTCCTCAAATTTGTGTTCAATTTTATTAACTGAGTGTCTGCCTCCCTTTCTGCTTTAGGACCTTGGCAGTGAAGGTGGTGAGTCTCCACTGCTTTGTAACTAACTCATGGGCAGTAAAACAATTTTGTATCTGATGCTTTTGATTCCATGTTGTATTTATTTCTGTAACAACTCTTTCAGCGAGTATGAGGTTAGTATTACAAAGAGTGCTTTCAATTATTTTATTTTGAAGCTAACTGAACGGAAGATCCTGCTGAATTGGACATCACTACAAGAATTCTACAGGCCAACAATGGTTAGTGTTATATTTTTATTTTATTATTGTGTGGCCAAGTACAAGAATCACAACTAAAACATTTTTCCATTGTTGTACTGCTAAAATTGAAGTATGCTGCAAAAGGTTGCACAACTAAAAATGAGAATATAAGTTAGAATATGAAATATCAATTTTGTGAAATATTCTAGCATTCTCAAGCAATGTTTAGCTATTTGTAAGAATCTCATGATCTTTTGAATGTCTGTCTGCTGCATTCGAAGGGTCCAGCAGGATGCTGATTGAGGGAGACCTGATTGTATCAAACACAAAGAGCGCCATGATCTGCTCGAATAGTCTCGAATGCTTTTGGAATAAATCCTCAAATGGACATGTTGAAGTGCCTTACACGATCAGCAACAAATTCAGTAAGTGTAATATTTTTTAAATGTAGCGGTACTTATATGTATAATATGTTTATATAAAAAAAGATTATGTCACTTTGACACGTTGCAAATGTTTGTATATTACATTACATTATAGACATTTAGCAGACGCTCTTATCCAGAGCGACGTACATAGTGCATTTCCAAACTAGGAACAAGAGCGTTAAAAAACAACCCTAAAAAGGCAAATACAAATCTAAGTACTAGGCGCAGTCAGTATGATTGGGGTTTTTTTTTTTTTTTTTTGGGGGGGGTAATTACACAACATTAATAAAAATAGTCACAGGGAGGTAGGGAGGGGTGGAGAGAGGTGCAGCTTGAAGAGGTGAGTCTTCAATCTGCGCTTGAAGGCGGTCAGACTTTCTGCTGTTCTGACCTCCACGGGGAGGTCATTCCACCACCGTGGGGCCAGGACAGACAGACGTCGAGACCGGGTGCTAGTATGAAGAGGGGGGGGTACCAGTCGTCCTGAGGAGGCGGAACGCAGGGATCTGGCAGGTGTATAGGGTCTGATTAGTTTTTGGAGGTATGGAGGGGCAGATCCTCTGACTGCCTGGAAGGCGAGCACCAGTGTTTTGAATTTGATGCGAGCCATCACCGGTAGCCAGTGGAGGTCAATGAGCAGGGGGGTGACATGGGAGTGTCGGGGGAGGTTGAAGACCAGGCGCGCTGCTGCGTTCTGGATAAGCTGAAGGGGTCTAATGGCCGATGCTGGCAGGCCAGCCAGGAGAGAGTTGCAATAGTCCAGACGGGACAGCACCATTGCTTGGACGAGGAGCTGGGTTGAGTGGGTGGTGAGGAAGGGGCGGATTCTCCTGATGTTGTACAGGAAGAACCTGCATGCCCGGGTTACTGCTGCGATGTTCTCGGAGAGGGACAGCCTGTTGTCCATCACGACTCCGAGGTTCCTGGCACAGGGCGTTGGGGTCAGTGGAGTGTCTCCTAGGGAAATAAAGAGATTGAGAGGAGGAGAGGTTAGAGCAGGAATGTAGATGAGCTCAGTCTTGCCAGGATTGAGCTTGAGATGGCGGTTGTCCATCCAGCTCTGGATGTCTCTCAGGCAAGCGGAGATGCGGGCTGATACCTGAGTGTCAGAGGATGAGAAGGAGAGAAAGAGTTGAGTATCGTCAGCATAGCAGTGGTAAGAAAGACCATGAGCAGTGATAATTTATAATATATGATAATGTATCTAAGAGCTTAATTTAAATCAAACAGTTCCCATTAAGAAAAATCAGAGCTGAGATCCAATCATCAATATTCATATTAATGGGTGCCATGAATATGTAACTTGTTCTTGTTTTTTAATGATTCTGCATTAAAGAAGATGGGGATAAAGAAATTATTCTAAAGGCCATGAAGACCTTCACAAACGAAACCTGCATTCGCTTCGACCCCCGTTCAAATCAGAGAGACTTCATCAGTATTGAAAGCAAAGATGGGTGAGCTCATTTACACCAAAGATTGTATAGTATAGAGATATGCCAACTGCATGAATATCATGTTTCACCTTTAGGGGCGATTATGAGCACTATAACTGGGCTAAACAGAGGAGAATGAATGGGGGTCAATGGAAGTTTTTTCCAGAAATCCAAATCTATGAGATAATTTTTTATTGTAAGGTGGAGAAAGTTCGCAGACAGCAGATAAGAAAATATGCTTTTCTACGCACTGAGATTAATAAAATCTTGAACCGTTAAAGGGAAAAAAAGATTTTTCTCTGGTTATGCAAATTTCATCATGAATATTCATGAACGCTTTGGACGTGAGACTCAAAAACAAGATGGACGGCCCACAGCCAGCCGAAATCATTCGTAATAACAGCACAAGAATGACAACTATGTGGACAAACAAAGTACTAACGGTACATCACCTTATATCTTATAGACAATCTGGTTTTAACAAGAATCTTCTAGAGAATATATGGTTTTACTGAGCAAGAGAGAGCTACTGGCTAGTTGGCTACCGTTGACGGAGGAGCCGCCGGTAAATGAATATCCATGAACCGGCGAACTCATCAACATTGCGTAGCATCAATGCAAGTGGGAATGTTTTGAAAGTGAGATCATAACACAATCATCAATTCCATGTCGACTTATAATGATGTATTAATAATAAGCATAAGGTCATCTAACATTGCCAGTAATAATCCAGTTCTGCAAAAAAAAAATATTATCGACTGTGATCATAATTTTATAGCATTGAGCTCCATTCACCTCCCATATTTTTCGAGATTCGACTCTTGTTTAGTAGTGCCTCAGCACTGCCCCCCGATGCTCAAAGAATGCCATTGCACCTTTTTTCTGTTACATTGCAGTCATTGGAGTTGGCAAGGCTTTCTCTCTCTATGGGCTTTGTTTACACTAATGGCAGAATAAACTGCAAGATAACACTTCTTAAATTTTACTTGGTGGACTTGGCTAACATTTAAATCGTCGTCTTCTACTTAATTTCAGCTGTTACTCCTATCTTGGGAGAACTGGTGGAAAGCAGCAACTCTCTCTGGGTGAAGGTTGTGTTTACCATGGTATTATTCAGCATCAGCTGAACCATGCTCTGGGCTTCTATCATGAGCACTCAAGGAGCGACCGGGACACATACGTCCGGATCAACTTTGAAAATGTTCATTCAGGTAAGGAACTGTCTGTCATCTTTTGGACCTATTTTAATAGAGAAGGGCACTTTTACTCAATTAGATATAGCAGGAAATTACTTGGTCAACATGAATTTTACATTCACTTTTAAAGAGACAGGACAATATATTTTAACCCTCTCTAACGAACAGCTACCAAAGTATTGTTTTTTTTAATAGGCACAGAAGCACACTTTCAGATTGAAAACACTAATAATCTGGATACTCCATATGACTACACTTCTATCATGCATTTTTCAAGGTAAGAAAAAGGGATATATACACATTATGACTATGGTTGTCGATTAATTTGAAATTTCAATTAACAGGGAGCCATTTTTTTTCTTCCACTTCTCTAGGAAGACATTCTCATTCAATACAATGGACACTATAACTCCCATATTTAACGAAAACCAGCCCATTGGACTGAGCGAAGAACTGACCAAGTTGGACATTGTGAAGATCAACAGGCTGTACCTCTGTGTGAGTACAGATAATATTTCACTAAACTCCCTAAACTAAACTCACTAAACTACATTTACTGATTAATCTTTTTCTCACCCATCCTCTTTCCAGGTAGTTAAAAGCACAACTGAACTTTGCTTAAACTTGTTTGGTTGTGTAGTTACCTGGTCATGATATGAGTCCAAATAGTTGGGAAATATGTTTGTTAGTTCAGTTGCTCTGTGCTCCCCTGGGGTGATAATCCAGAATAGGATATTTGTCGCTCTCCATTCACTTCTATAAGGCAGCTAAAACTGTCTCAAAATGACACTTCTAGCATGTATACAAACATTAACAAAGCGGATTCTGCAATACAAACAATAACCAGTCCTCTTACGTATATATTTTTTAATGAAATGGCTCTTTCCTGGATTTTTTGTATTTTATTTGGAACGTAGATCCGGTAGGTAATTCTTGCGCCAGAAACAGTGTTAATGCGCCGATTAGAAGTGAACAGAGAGTGACAAATTCCCAACACACTCGTCTCCACCATCCTAGCTCTGCTGCTGAGCCTCTCACAGGCACATGAACTCGTGGTAAGAGATGGTCCACTAAACACAGTGGAAGGTTTCGCTCAACTCTTACCTCAAATTTGTGTCCAATTTTACAAACTGAGTGTCTGCCTCCCTTTCTTCTTTAGGACCTTGGCAGTGAAGGTGGTGAGTCTCCACTTCTTTGTAACTAACTCATGGGCAGTAAAACAATTCTGTATCTGATGCTTTTGATTCCATGTTGTATTTATTTCTGTAACAACTATTTCAGCAAGTAATGAGGTTAGTAATGAAACGGAAGATCCTGCTGAATTGGACATCACTACAAGAATTCTACAGGCCAACAATGGTTAGTGTTATATTTTTATTATATTATTGTGTGGCAAGTACAAGAATCACAACTAAAACATTTTTCCATTATTGTACTGCTAAAATTAGAGTATGCTGCAAAAGGTTGCACAACTAAGAATGAAAATATAAGTCAGAATATGAAATATCCATTTTGTAAAATATTCTAGCATTCTCAAGCAATGTTTATCTATTTGTAAGAATCTCATGATCTTTTGAATGTCTGTCTGCAGCATTAGAAGGGTCCAGCAGGATGCTGATTGAGGGAGACCTGATTGTATTAAAGACAAGTAACGCCAAGAACTGCTTGAAAAGTCCATGTTTTTGGAAGAAATCCCCCCAAAAAAAACTTATTAAAGTGCCTTACACGATCAGCAAAACATTCAGTAAGTGAAGGATAATTTGGATTTAAACATACAGTTAACCCTGGTGCTAATAGAGAAAGGTCTATGATATTTTGCAGGACTGAATTATTTGGGGGAAATGGAGATCAGACATAGTCAGGGAGCCGCTAATAATATGTTTATATAAAAAAAGATTATGTTACTAAGATTTTTTAAATGTAGGTACTTTGACACATTGCAAATATTTGATTATATGATAATTTATTTAAGAGCTTAATTTAAATGGAACAGTTTTCATTAAGGAAAATCAGAGGTGAGATCCAATCATCACTGTTTATATTAATGGGTTCCATGAATATGTAACTTGTGCTTGTTTTTGAATGATTCTGCATGAAAGCAAAAAGGAGCAAGAAAATTATTCTAAAGGCCATGAAGACCTACAAAAAAACCTGCATTCGCTTCGTCCACCGCTCACGTCAGAGAGACTTCATCAGTATTGAGAACAGAGATGGGTGAGCTCAGTTACACTAATGGCAGAATAAAGATAACACTTCTTAAATTTTACTTGGTGAACTTGGCTAACATTGAAATCGTCGTCTTATTTCATTTCAGCTGTTATTCCTATCTTGGGAGAACTGGTGGGAAGCAGTTACTGTCTCTCAGCCAAGGTTGTATTCACCGTGGTACTATTCAGCATGAGCTGAACCATGCTCTGGGCATCTATCATGAGCACTCAAGGAGCGACCGGGACAAATACGTCCGGATCAACTTGAACAATGTTCAATCAGGTAAGGAACTGTCTGTCATCTTTTGGACCAATTTTAATAGAAAAGGGCACTTTTATTCAATTAGATATAGCAGGAAATGACTTGGTCAACATGATTTTTACATTCACTTTTAAAGAGACCGGACAATATATTTTAACCCTCTCTAACAAACAGCTACCAAAGTATTATTTTCTTTAATAGGCAAGCGACACTACTTTCAGATACGATACACTAATAAGCTGGTTACTCCATATGACTACACTTCTATCATGCATTATTCAAGGTAAGAAAAAGGGATATATACACATTATGACTATGGTTGTCGATGAATTTGAAATTTCAATTAACGGGGAGCCATTTATTTTCTTCCACTTCTCTAGGAAGGCATTCTCAATCAATGGACACGACACTATAACTCCCAGGCCTAATAAAAACCGGCCCATTGGACTGAGCAATAAACTGACCAAGTTGGACATTGTGAAGATCAACAAGCTGTACCGCTGTGTGAGTACAGATAGTGTTTCACTAAGCTCTGAAGAACAACATTTACTGATAAATCTTTTTCTCACCCATCCTCTTTCCATGTAGTTAAAAGCACAACTGAACTTTGCTAGAACTTGTTGGGTTGTGTAGTTACCTGGTCATGATATGAGTCCAAATGGTGGGGAAATATGTTTGTTAGTTCAGTTGCTCTGTGCTCCCCTGGGGTGATAATCCAGAATAGGATATTTGTCGCTCTCCATTCACTTCTATAAGGCAGCTAAAACTGTCTCAAAATGACACTTCTAGCATGTATACAAACATTAACAAAGCGGATTCTGCAATACAAACAATAACCAGTTCTCTTACGTATATATTTTTTAATGAAATGGCTCTTTCCTGGCTTTTTTGTATTTTATTTGGAGCGTAGATCCGGTAGGTAATTCTTGCGCCAGAAACAGTGTTAATGCGCCGATTAGAAGTGAACGGAGAGTGACAAATTCCCAACACACTCGTCTCCACCATCCTAGCTCTGCTGCTGAGCCTCTCACAGGCACATGAACTCGTGGTAAGAGATGGTCCACTAAACACAGTGGAAGGTTTCGCTCAACTCTTACCTCAAATTTGTGTCCAATTTTACAAACTGAGTGTCTGCCTCCCTTTCTTCTTTAGGACCTTGGCAGTGAAGGTGGTGAGTCTCCACTTCTTTGTAACTAACTCATGGGCAGTAAAACAATTCTGTATCTGATGCTTTTGATTCCATGTTGTATTTATTTCTGTAACAACTATTTCAGCAAGTAATGAGGTTAGTAATGAAACGGAAGATCCTGCTGAATTGGACATCACTACAAGAATTCTACAGGCCAACAATGGTTAGTGTTATATTTTTATTATATTATTGTGTGGCAAGTACAAGAATCACAACTAAAACATTTTTCCATTATTGTACTGCTAATATTAAAGTATGCTGCAAAAGGTTGCACAACAAAGAATGAAAATATAAGTCAGAATATGAAATATCCATTTTGTAAAATATTCTAGCATTCTCAAGCAATGTTTAGCTATTTGTAAGAATCTCATGATCTTTTGAATGTCTGTCTGCTGCATTCGAAGGGTCCAGCAGGATGCTGATTGAGGGAGACCTGATTGTATTAATGACAAGTAACGCCAAGAACTGCTTGAAAAGTACATGTTTTTGGAAGAAATCCAAAAAAGAAAAACTTATTAAAGTGCCTTACACGATCAGCAAAACATTCAGTAAGTGAAGGATAATTTGGATTTAAACATACAGTTAACCCTGGTGCAAATAGAGAAAGGTCTATGATATTTTGCAGGACTGAATTATTTTGTTATCAGTCAGGGAGCTGCTAATAATATGTTTATATAAAAAAAGATTATGTCACTTTGACACGTTGCAAATATTTGTTTATATGATCATTTATTTAAGAGCTTAATTTAAATGGAACAGTTTTCATTAAGGAAAATCAGAGCTGAGATCCAATCATCACTGTTTATATTAATGGGTTCCATGAATATGTAACTTGTGCTTGTTTTTGAATGATTCTGCATTGAAGCAAAAAGGAGCAAGAAAATTATTCTAAAGGCCATGAAGACCTACAAAAAAACCTGCATTCGCTTCGTCCACCGCTCACGTCAGAGAGACTTCATCAGTATTGAGAACAGAGATGGGTGAGCTCATTTACACTAATGGCAGAATAAACTGCAAGATAACACTTCTTAAATTTTACTTGGTGGACTTGGCTAACATTGAAATCGTCGTCTTATTTCATTTCAGCTGTTATTCCTATCTTGGGAGAACGGGTGGACAGCAGCTACTGTCTCTCAGCCAAGGTTGTATTCACCGTGGTGCTATTCAGCATGAGCTGAACCATGCTCTGGGCATCTATCATGAGCACTCAAGGAGCGACCGAGACAACTACGTCCGGATCAACTTTAACAATGTTCAATCAGGTAAGGAACTGTCTGTCATCTTTTGGACCAATTTTAATAGAAAAGGGCACTTTTATTCAATTAGATATAGCAGGAAATGACTTGGTCAACATGATTTTTACATTCACTTTTAAAGAGACAGGACAATATATTTTAACCCTCTCTAACGAACAGCTACCAAAGTATTATTTTCTTTAATAGGCAAGCGACACTACTTTCAGAAACGATACACTAATAAGCTGGTTACTCCATATTACTACACTTCTATCATGCATTATTCAAGGTAAGAAAAAGGGATATATACACATTATGACTATGGTTGTCGATGAATTAGAAATTTCAATTAACGGGGAGCCATTTATTTTCTTCCACTTCTCTAGGAAGGCATTCTCAATCAATGGACACGACACTATAACTCCCAGGCCTAATAAAAACCGGCCCATTGGACTGAGCAATAAACTGACCAAGTTGGACATTGTGAAGATCAACAAGCTGTACCGCTGTGTGAGTACAGATAGTGTTTCACTAAGCTCTGAAGAACTACATTTACTGATGAATCTTTTTCTCACCCATCCTCTTTCCATGTAGTTAAAAGCACAACTGAACTTTGCGAGAACTTGTTGAGTTGTGTAGTTACCTGGTCATGATATGAGTCCAAATGGTGCCGAAATATGTTTGAATTATATAACACTATATTTAATTCTTTGCTGTTTTAGAAATGCTATAATAATTATGCCTTAACATAGGAAAATGTCTCTTTTTTTGTCCAGAAGCGACGTAAGAAGACTTGAAGACTACCTTTGCTGAATTACTGGAGCAGAATATGAAATAATCAAGCTATTCTAGCCAGAATAAATTACGAATATTCTACCCTACAAATTATTTTTATTCTGGTCATCAAATGTATTGTAACTATGAATTTGCATGTAAATGTTTGAATGGACTGACTGAATGTTACTAAATGATTAAACCTGATGCATTTTTAATTAAATTAGTCGTTAATTTTTCTTTTTTTTGTTATCAATTTTTTATTTTATTTTGTAAATTATAACACAAAACAAGACAAATAACCATACATGACAATCACAGTAACAAACACACACCCTTACAAGATCCCTCTCCCCACCCCATAGGTCCCGCCCGCCAAATAGATAACAATGGAAACAAGAATAAAAGATAAACAAGAAAAAAAAGAAAAAATACACATACTGTATATACATACAAACAAACAAATGCACGCAGACAATGAATGTGGTTTCGGGATATCAATAGATCTAGGCCTAGAACATAGGCTACATGTTGTCCACCCACCATACACAAAGTATAAATACAACCTATGAACCCCTCAATAAGTACAACCCGAGAAGGTCAGTCACCCGCCTGCATGGCTTCGATAAAGGAGGACCATGTATTAATATTCTGTGCATTTGCACCATGCATGCGGGCCACAGACATCTCCAGTTTAGCCAGTTCCACCACAGATGATTCCCACTGATGATAGGACAGGGTATGTGGGGCCTTCCATCTCATGGCTATCATTTTTTTGGCTGCTGTTAAGCACAGCAGCAGCCAGCGTTGTTGTTTACTAGATACTGTCAAGGTAGAGAAATCATTCAATAATAAAATAATAGGAGAACAGGGAATGGATAAACTTAAAATAGAAGAAATTTTGTCAATAACAGTGCTCCAAAATAAAGAGACAGCAGGACATTCCCAAACCATGTGAATAAACGTGCCGGTAGTTTCCAATGTGCATAATTGGCAGTTAGGGGTTTGTGCTAGCTTAATAACTTATTGGGGGTACAATAAAGTCTGTGTGCGAAATTATAATGTATCATTTGATGGTTGGAGTTCCGAGAGGACAAAAGAATATTTACCCAAACTTTGTTCCAATTAATTGTGTTAGAAGAAATGGAAAGGTCATGACACCAGCGATTATTGACTTGAAGAGGCTTTTCTGCAGCTTTAGTGATAAATGTATATAAAGTAGAAACCAAGCCTTTAGTTGATTTACAAGTACATATTTTATGGATAGGGTGGGTCTTCAACTCTTCTCCCCAGGGAACCCCATAAGTGCGTAATGCACTACGTAACTGTAGGTAAAAGAAAAATGAGGTACCTGGTAAATTATAATGGAACTTAAGGTCCTGAAAAGATCTAAGCTCATTATGTGAGACTAGGTCAGAAAGGATGTTAATCCCTCTGTCCTTCCACTGTGGAAATGAAATTGGCCGCCCACCCAAACAAATTGCTAAATTGTTAAATAAAGGAAGATGGGCAGGATATTTCAAATGTATATTGGCATGTGATTCGATTAGTCTCCATGTAGTAATAAGATGAGAAATTATAGGACCATAGGTGGATCTGCAAGTTTTGAGAGGGATATTTGAATAAATAATATCTTGAAGTCTGTGAGGACTAACCAGCTGTTCCTCCAATGGACGCCAGGTTGCTTCTGCAGGTGCAGAGAGCCCGAAGAGTAAGGGACCAAGAATAAAACTTAAAATTAGGAAGACCCAAACCGCCAGAGAGTTTTGGTCTTTGTAAACTAGACATTTTTATTCTAGGGCGTTTCCCTTTCCAAACATACTTTGAAATCAATTTGTGTAGTTTGTCCCAGTAACCAGTAGGAGGCGGTAATGGGAGCATGGCACTATAAAAATTAATACGAGGTAATATGTTCATCTTAGTGATGGAAACACGTGCTTGAAAAGAGTTTGCGATGGGCGACCAGCGCTCTACATCCGACTCCACCTGCCTAAAGGTTTTATTATAATTATGTGACACAGTGACTTGTAAGGACGGAAAGATGGATAAGCCCAGATATTTAAAATTATGGACCAACGGGATATTTGAAGGTGGTGTAGCCTGTCTCATGGCATCATTCAATGGGAGGAAGGCAGACTTGGCCCAATTAATTTTGTATCCAGATATCCTACTGAATTCTTCAAATATAGATAAGAGATGAGGGGTTGAGTGAACCGCATCACCAAGATAGAGTATAATATCATCACAGTAAAGAGAGATGTAGTGGTCTGTATTGTGGACTGAAATTTGAGTGTGAGATAACTGACGCACGGCTTGAGCTAGAGGTTCTAAAGATAGAGTAAATAATAACGGTGAGAGAACACAGCCTTGTCTAGAGCTACGAGAGACCGGAAAAAGTGAAGAACAGAGGCTACCAGTCATAACCATAGCAGAGGGAGAGGCATATAGAGTCATGCCAATAAACTGATTTCCAAACCCCATGTGTTGCAGGACTGACCACAGGAAATGCCATTCAAGACGATCAAATGCTTTCTCCGCATCGAGAGAGAGTACGGCACATGGAGTTTTTATGGCAGAGGAAGCATCTATGACATGCAAAAGTCTACGGACATTATCCGAAGATAATCGAGATTTTATAAATCCGGTTTGATCTGGATGTACAAGTTTACACATTAGGGGCTCAAGCCTAAGGGCCAGCACCTTTGCAAATAATTTCACGTCCGCATTCAACAGTGATATAGGGCGGTAATTCGAACAATAAGTTTCATCTTTGCCTTTTTTAAGCAGTAGTGTAATGGTGGCAGTATTTACATCCCTTGAAAATGAGCCATTTGTAATTGAAAAATTTATCATATTCAAAATCAGAGGGCCAAAAATGTAAAAGAAGTTCCGGTGGAATTCCATCAAATCCAGGTGACCGACCCTTGTTCAGGCTCCCTAAGGCTATTTCTAATTCTGATAATGTAATAGGCTTGTCCAAAGACATAATATCCTCAGGAGACAATTTAGGAAGAAGAAGGTTATTGAAAAATGTATTTGATTTTGAGGAATCGTAGGAAACCTCAGAACTATACAAATTCGAAAAGAAAGTACGAAAAGTGGAGTTGATTAACACCGGATCTGTTACCATGCCTTGGGGTGTGTTAATAGATGAGATATTTGCGAAGTTTTCATTGGCCCGAAGACTTAAGGCAAGTGAGCGACTAGGGCGAGAGCCTTCAAAATAGTGATTCTGGCGAGTACGGTGAATGAGAAAATCTACACGCTGGCGAAGCAGGGAATTCAGTTCATTTCTAATTGTATTACGCTGAACAATCAGATCTGGAGTAATATTATTGTGCATAATTTGTTCAAGTTGTTGAAGGTGTTGTTCCAACTCAAGGGTCCTGCGGTGACGGGCTTTGTTCAGATGAGATGCAAAAGCTGTACAATTACTTCGAACAAAGCCCTTCACCGCATCCCATAAAATACGAGGGTCATTTACAGAATGTTCATTAAAAGTAATAAATTCGGATAAGGCCAGCTGAAACTGGTCAATGAAATCCTCATTTTGCAATAGTGACGTGTTAAACCGCCAGCGGGGAGCCCGGTTGCGAGAAGCTGTCAAGTTAGCTTTACAGATTACCACCTTATGGTCTGAGAGGACCAATGGGAGCATGTCTATAGTGATATTGTCAAAAAGGTCCCTAGATGCAAAAATATAATCAATTCTAGAGAAGGAGTGATGTCTGGCTGAAAAAAATGAAAAATCTTTAGATAAAGGATGGAGGAGACGCCATAGATCAAACACTGCAGCCTCTTGGGCCCATTTCTTTAAGGCTGCAGAGGCTAACCTCTGATCACTTCCCTCTGCTATCGCAGTTCTGTCAACGGCATGGTCCCAAACCGCATTGAAATCCGCACCAATTATCAAACGGTATTCCACAAGGTCAAGCATGAATTCAGTCAACTGTGTATAAAAATGTGAATCCAAATGATTGGGAGCATATATGGATACAAAAGCAATCTTTTTGTTAGCTATAATAGTTTTAATAAAAGTGATTCTGCCCTCTGAATCTCCACCGGTGCCTAGATTTGTAAATTGAAGGCTGCGATGAGCAACAATTAGCACTCCTTTAGTCTTATTAGGAGCGGAGTAGCTTGATATAACATGGTAATATCTGTTGTGCAATCTGTGAATATCCCTCTGCAAAAGATGAGATTCACTGACCATAGCTATATCTACTTTCTCTCTTTCTAGCACATCCAAAAAACCAACCCGTTTATGTGGTGTATTAAGGCCACGTGCATTAAAGGAAAATATCGTTAATCTAGTCATTTAGTTGATATACAGTATAGGTAGAGGCTGAAGTAAACCTGAAACCAAACGAAAAGTTGACACGAAAAGTTGATAAGGACCTATCGCCCCCCCCCCCACCCACCCCACCCACAGACAAGACACACACGCGCGCACACGCACCCACGGCAGCGAATGAACACAAGACACGTGAAGACATAACAAAACAAAGACAAACAAACCAACCAGCAGTTGGCACTGAAAGCCATGAAGGCATACACATAAAAAAGAAGATGAGCCCTAAAAACTAAAAGTAAACTCTTGGGGCGAAAAAAAACAAAAAACTGATCCCAAAATATGTGGTGTGATAGCCTTCCGGGCCAATAATTGTTAGCCTGCTCAAAGAAAAGGGATAATAGATTTAATAATAATATTCTTTTATATTTCAAATCAGCAGGTGAATTAAGAAAAAAGAAAAACAGACGATTGCCTAGGTCTAGCCTACATGACAAAAGGCCTACCAGCAGAACAAAGACTATCTTTCATCATGTGTCGTGAATTTCATAGCCTATTTTAACTACAAGCACCTTAAAAAAATCATTGTCTAAACTCATGCGTCATTGTTGTATACTTGAGATAAGGGGGGAAAAAAAGGGGGCGCTTTTAAATCGTAGACAAAATTATTAACGAATGCATAGTAGCAAACAGCCACAGCAAGAACATATTAAGGGCTTTAGTCTAGTTAATGACTAGTACAGTAGGCTATATAGTCCAAAATATTTTACCCGGCCAAACTTAAAGAGAAAAAGATTGGCCTGGCCTGTCGCTTTCGACAGCGTCTTTGGCCATTATCAAAGCTGCAACTTACCCCGAGCCCGAGGTGCCCAGAAAAAAAAGGAGTAGGCCAGCGGTAGGTTCAGATAGCCATGTCCGGGAACCTGGTCTTAAGGGCGGCAGCAGCAGACTTTACATCGTAGAACTTATGGAAGTCGTCCTTGTCGAACCAGATGCACAGCGTGGCCGGGTCCCGAATCTGGGTTTTAATTCCCTTGGCGTGGAGCTTCTCCCTTAGCGGCCAGAACTGGTTGCGAAGCTTCCTCTGACGCGTAGTCATGTCGGTCGTGATTTTCAGATTCACCTCGGGATTGCCGTGGGGCTTTAGGACTTTGGATCTAGCCGCTTCCAGGATGTCAAACTTTTTCTGGAGATGATGCAGTTTAAATATTACCGGTCGTGTCTTATTTGGGACCTCGGGGCCAATTCGATGGGAGACTTCAATATCCCGTTCTTGGATTGGGATTAGCAGTAGATCAGTGAGAGTTTTGGCGAGGAACGCTGTCATGCTGCGGCCGGCTTCGCTCTTCTCTGGTAAGTGCAACAGTCTCAAATTGTGTTTTCTAGATCTCATTTCCAGATTATCAATCTCAGTTAAAGCATCCCGTAATTCCTCTTCCAGAACCTGGATTCGTTTGTCTTGAGAGTCCAGCCTTAATGCTTGCTCATGCTGCGTAGCCTCAGTCTTATCCAATCTAAGGCCGATAGATTCCACAGAAGCGGTCAAGCGATCTAGCTTAGAGGAAAGTGCATCTATTTTGTCCATCTTTTTGGTAAGAGCTTGATTAGACTCCACAAGCACATTCAGTGTCTGCTGTAGTTTTTCCATAGCTGGTTTGGATCGGGTGGCATGCATAGACCACAGGGAGAGCCGATAGGCTACACCAATTGTTTGTTTGTTTGATTAAAATAACTTGCGATAGTTACTTTTAAATGTCACTGGCCATGGGCGGCATTGAAGATCAACAGTTCAGTAAGGTATTACCATGAAAATTTCATTTAAGAAGTTGAAATTCGAAGTCGAAAAGCCTTTTTTTTTTTCGCCCCGCGAGCTGGACCCACACGTCTAGCTGCCGTCCGCCATTACGCAATTAATTCAATTCTTACAAAAATACATCATTCCGTTAATTTTTCTAATCAGAGATTATTTATCATTTTATAAACTAGCAGCAATCCTCATGCCTAATTCTAACCCCATTTATAACTCTTGCACAAATGGTATTTTGGCCTAAACAAGAAACCCTGCTCCAGAAATGATAAGCTGTTGGTTAGTGTTGCTTAGATACAATACCTCCTGCTGTGGCATGCTGTGTCCTGGGTGTCCTAGATACACCCAGTTTTTGATTGGTACACCCTGTATTCAAAGGTTCCGCCCCCCCACCCCCGATCCGAGATCGCAACCATGTGTGTAATTTGGATATGGCAAGCAAGCCATGGTAGTCATATACCTTGGCTTCCTAGGCATTGTGAAAGAATGGATTTTAATTTAAGATTTAAAATTATCGTATTGTTTAGCACAAGCATTCAGCAATACCAAGAAGTGGGCATGTGTAGTGTGCAGTACTGTAGCTCGCAGTTGGTTTGTGGAGGAAAAATTTAATTAAACAATCATCTTTCTTTATGGAAAAAAAAGGGTTGCAAGTGATTCAATTGTGTTCCTCAATCAGATCGCATCAATGATGGTTCTGGTTCTGAAATTAATGAAGTTCCAGTGGCTAACATCCATGTAGAGGACTACAGTGACAATGCTAAAGCCGGTATTGCTACTACTGTTAGCGGGTAGGCCAGTCGGATGCAGGCGGAGTATTTGAGTCCCAGTCCCACTGCTATAACCAGTAGCGAAACTGCATGAAACGGAGCTACTAGTTTAATTACATTTCTCTGTAGAGTGTGGTAGCTTAACTAAAAGTAATTTTTTAACCAAGTAGCAAGGTAGCATGGACAAATCACATTTGGGTTTCCGAAACCACCCCGTTATAAGTGTCTAATAACGTTATAACCACCCCCGTTATTATTCATGAAATAAGTGTCAGAAATGTCTTTGTTTAGCTAAGGTTAGGTCGTTTTTATTGAAGTTATTATCACCCCTGAAATCACCTTGAAAAACTTTTGAATTCGTTTTTATGTTTTCCAAAGAGGTTCTGAGCATCAAAACAGGAGTGTTAGCGAACGTCTGCCATGGCCAATAGGTTACCTAATTTATGATTTTATTTTATTTTTTATGAAGTAGCTTCAGTCAGTTACATTCAATTACAGTCAATTATGAATTAGCTTTAGTTACTACTTTTCTCTTTGTGGTAGCTGTGCTGTAGCTTACCTACTTCCGTCCAAGTTCAAACACCAGGGTGCTTATGTATAAAATACAAATTCTCCTTCCCTTGCACAATTAATTTTTCAGAATGCAAGCCACAAGTCCTTCTGAGGATTTCATCACGGAAACTATTACTAATTACTTTCCTTCACTTACAGAATTTGTTGCTCACAGTGTAAGGCAGTCCAATGAGTCCATTTGAGGATTTCTTCCACAAGCACTTTTGTTTGATACAACCAGGTCTCCCTCCATCAGCATCTCATTGGACCATTTGAACACAGAACACAGTCATTTAGAGGATTTATACAAAGTACTTTCTTACAATGTCATGGCATGCAAAGGATATGTGCCCAAATATAAAAAATTATTACTTTATTCTACATTATGTTAAACTGTCCCAATATTTTTGATGCCTGAAAATGGGGGGGGGGGGGGGACGACGACGAACGATGTACTAAAGGTTCTATCATCGCTTGTATGAGTACCTGAAAATAAGATATCAATGATATCCTTTTATATCCAGTCGTGATAGCATCAGATGTTTACCTGTGGAATGTTCCAAACAGGTGTTTTTTGTCTTTTTTAAATTTATTTTAATTTATTTTTTGCCCCTGTCCCAACTTCTTTGGAACGTGTTGCAGGCATCAAATTCGGAATTAGCATATATTTTACAAAATCAATAAAATTGATAAAGTAAAACATTAAATATCTTTTCTTTGTACTGTTTTCAATTAAATATATGTAAAAGCAAATTAACAAATCACTGCTTTCTGCTTTTATTTGCATTTTACATACTGTCCCAACATTTTTGGAATTGGGGTTTGTACATCAACAATCCTATATTTTAAAAATATGATTCAAATATACCATATTTTCTCACACCTAGGGCTCTATTTTCCGGTAAGCGCATGATGGGCGGCAAGCCAGCGCATTGGTGAAGTGACTTATCGTGACTTATTGGTAAAGTTGATTTATCGTGTAATGTTTTCAGGTATAATATTATAAATCTAAAACCATGCTTTTTTTCAGTTGAATACATCAGACTTTCACTAGCAAACTATATTTCCTGTATAATTGTATTGGTTCCTTGCCAGAAGCATTGTAATCATGTCAGTGCACTGCACAGGGATAGTTGCCTTTCACTGCATTTTCTCACTGTCCATGCACCCGAGGGCAAATGTACAGTATATGGCTGAAAAGCCTTGAATCTTAAAAACATCCCTTGAAACATGCCTTTGTTTGTTTAACTTCAACAACCAGAAGTCAATACCTGAAAGAACATACCTCAAAATGGCAATTTGTCTCCTTTGTATAGAGGTTAAATACACTTAAACAAATATATATATATATCCCTACGCATAGTCAAAATGCATTTTAAATCTCAGAAATGCAAAGAAAATGTATCCATAATACATGTCAATATTATCCACAGGACTGCAGCAGAGGGCAAAGGTCAAGATTGGACAGGCCTCTGCCCTCCATGACCTGACATCTAGGTGCCATTTATCGGCCATGACTAATAGTGTGTGCTGTTGATGAACAAAAGCATATGTCATTATGGAATAAAGAGATATGCCCTCACAGATAATAGGGACATGTGCGTCAAGTCAAGGCCTCGAGGGCATTTAAGCCTGATTAGACGTTATATATATAGATTAAGCCTGGCGTGACGTACAATAAACTTTAACTTTTTCTTGTAAAGTGTTTGTTGTGGTGGTGAGTTCCTGCATTGTCTTGACTTGGATTGCAAGGAAAGAAGCTGGGTCCTAACACTATGTATGAAAAGGGCTACAATTGCTACACGGTTCACCCGATATGGATGTAAACACCCTCAAATTAAAGCTGAAAGTCTGCACTTTAACCTGATAGTCACTGTTCCATTTCAAATCCAATGTGTTGGAGTACAGGGCCAAAACAAAAAATAAATGTGCCACTGTCCAAATACTTTTTACCAGAGTGAGCTCATATTTATTTTGTGGTGCATAAATGGGGTTATTATTGTCTATATAAATCATTAAAGTAACAATATGAACCGTACACAAATAAAATGCGATGTACAAGTATGTTTTGTATATTACATATTATAATTGGTTCATAATTAAAACTCACTGGTTCACAAATATGTTTTTACACTCACAATCAAATCTCTCCCAAACAATAATACATTTGACAATGACCCAATGTGCATTTACACATCACCTGGCACGTTTGGAATAACTTGTGTTAATTTGTGGAATTTTGATACATTCCTCAGAGCAATTTATTTGTCTGTTAGGGAGAGATTTGTTTGTGAGTGCAAAAACATATTTGTGAACCAATTTTTTTTAAATTTATGAACCAATTACATTTGTCTATTCGGGAGAAATTGTTTTTGAGTGTAAAAATATATTTGTGAACCAATGACTTATAACTGTGAACCAATTATCTTGTATGTAATATACAAAAAATATTTGTAAATCAAATTTTATTTGTGTACGGTTCATATTGTTACTTTATTTATTAGACAATAACAACCCCATATATGCACCACAGAATAAATATCTCACTCTGATGCATGCCAGTGAATAAAATTGAACTCGTCTGTATTAATGAGGCGTGACCAACATTCACTGTCTGAGATGAGTGTGTAATAGTGTATGGCAAATCTTTTAGACATTAGTGTGGTACTGTCACAACAATCCCCCCAAAAAGTCTATCCCCCATCCCCTTCTGGGTCACATTTCTGGGCTATGTATGAGGGTTCCAATAACCTGCAAAGCGATCTCATTGGATAATGTTCATTTGCAGTGAATACAGTGTTGATTTGACAGTTCCTGGCCAAATCTCTCTTAAACAATATCAATTTTAGACCACAAATTGTAGTTTGCTGTTTGTCTTTGACAAAAATGACAAAGTTAAAGTATCTTCCTGTAACAATATCAATGTTAGCTAGACTATAGTGTGAATACATATAACCTACACTCAGTCATTCCTCTGTCACAGAGGAGTAAATACATAATATGTATACAATTATACAATTACATTTGTATTATTATACAATAAATATTAACTTATACAATACAAGCTTGAGTGTTAACAGAGATCTGCCTGGTCTCTGCCTCAAGTCCATCGCAACAAGATGTAGTTTGTGCTCCTCCATCTTGCTGTGTGCTCAAAGTATAGTTTTGACTTAGCAGTTCATGCCAGTTAATTATCTGGTGTCTTTCTCTTAAGCTGTACTCAATTTTATCAAGTTTATTTAAAATCAATACATGCAAAAGATTGAACTTCACCGCCAGCAGTGTCTGGCCACATTGTATACCAGTGATGCACTTGATTGGTTACCTGCTGTCTGCTGCAGTCCTGTGGATCATTATTGACATGTATTATGGATACATTTTCTTAGCATTTCTGAGATTTAAAATGCATTTTGACTATGCGTAGGGATATATAAAAAAAAAAAAAAGTGTATTCAACCTCTATACAAAGGAGACAAATTGCCATTTTGAGGTATGTTCTTTCAGGTATTGACTTCTGGTTGTTGAAGTTAAACAAAGACATGTTTCAAGGGATGTTTTTAAGATTCAAGGCTTTTCAGCCATATACTGTACATTTGCCCTCGGGTGCATGGACAGTGAGAAAATGCAGTGAAAGGCAACTATCCTTGTGCAGTGCACTGACATGATCACAATGCTTCTGGCAAGGAACCAATACAATTATACAGGAAATATAGTTTGCTAGTGAAGGTCTGATGTCTGAGGTCTGAGCGGCAGTGTAGTATAATGGTTAAGGAACTGGACTTGTAACCGAAAGGTTGCAGGTTCGATTCCCAGGTAGGACACTGCCGTTGTACCCTTGAGCAAGGTACTTAACCTGAATTGCTTCAGTATATATCCAGCTGTATGAATGGATACATGTAATAAGAAGTTGTGTAAGTCGCTCTGGATAAAAGCGTCTGCTAAATGCCTATAATGTAATGTAATGATGTATTCAACTGAAAAAAAGCATGGTTTTAGATTTATAATATTATACCTGAAAACATTACACGATAAATAAACTTTACCAATAAGTCACGATAAGTCACTTCACCAATGCGCTGGCTTGCCACCCGCCATGCGCTTACCGGAAAATAGAGCCCTAGGTGTGAGTAAATATGGTATATTTGAATCATATTTTTTAAATATAGGATTGTTGATGTACAAACCCCAATTCCAAAAATGTTGGGACAGTATGTAAAATGCAAATAAAAGCAGAAAGCAGTGATTTGTTAATTTGATTTTACATATATTTAATTGAAAACAGTACAAAGAAAAGATATTTAATGTTTTACTTTATCAATTTTATTGATTTTGTAAAATATATGCTAATTCCGAATTTGATGCCTGCAACACGTTCCAAAGAAGTTGGGACAGGGGCAAAAAAATAAAATAAAATAAATTTTAAAAAGACAAAAAACACCTGTTTGGAACATTCCACAGGTAAACATCTGATGCTATCACGACTGGATATAAAAGGATATCATTGATATCTTATTTTCAGGTACTCATACAAGCGATTATAGAACCTTTAGTACATCGTTCGTCCGTCCCCCCCATTTTCAGGCATCAAAAATATTGGGACAGTTTAACATAATGTAGAATAAAGTAATCATTTTTAATATTTGGTCACATATCCTTTGCATGCCATGACATTGTAAGAAAGTACTTTGTATAAAATCCTCTAAATGACTGTGTTCTGTGTTCAAATGGTCCAATGAGATGCTGATGGAGGGAGACCTGGTTGTATCAAACAAAAGTGCTTGTGGAAGAAATCCTCAAATGGACTCATTGGACTGCCTTACACTGTGAGCAACAAATTCTGTAAGTGAAGGAAAGTAATTAGTAATAGTTTCTGTGATGAAATCCTCAGAAGGACTTGTGGCTTGCATTCTGAAAAATGTATTGTGCAAGGGAAGGAGAATTTGTATTTTATACATAAGCACCCTGGTGTTTGAACTTGGACGGAAGTAGGTAAGCTCCAGCACAGCTACCACAAAGAGAAAAGTTGTAACTAAAGCTAATTCATAATTGACTGTAATTGAATGTAACTGACTGAAGCTACTTCATAAAAAATAAAATAAAATCATAAATTAGGTAACCTATTGGCCATGGCAGACGTTCGCTAACGTTCGCAAAACGTTCGCTGTTTTGATGCTCAGAACCTCTTTGGAAAATATAAAAACGAATTCAAAAGTTTTTCAAGGTGATTTCAGGGGTGATAATAACTTCAATAAAAACGACCTAACCTTAGCTAAACAAAGACATTTCTGACACTTATTTCATGAATAATAACGGGGGTGGTTATAACGTTATTAGACACTTATAACGGGGTGGTTTCGGAGACCCAAATGCGATAGAGGGAATCTAGAAGCTATCCCCGTAGGAATAGCCACAAAAGCGGATAATAATCCGCAAAGAGGGAAAACGGAGAATTCGCCTTGAGCTCTCAAAACAGGAGAGGAAAACAACAGAAAAGAACTGAAAACCAGTGTCCCAAGTCCTATACCTTTACATGCCAAGTTGGTCGCAAGACAACAACCGAGCAAAGAATAAAGGACTACACAGGTTATATAGCCGAACAGTAACAAGGGCAGGTGCAGAGAATTTTAAAAAGTCAGAGCAAAAACCTGGAGCGGAGGGAGGAAAAATAAAACAAAGGCGCCCTCTAGCTGCTCCGAGGGGGAACGACTACAGAAATAATAGAAGGCTGAAACCTCATGCCACCGCTCAAATCCAAACTCACCAAAAGCTAAAGCAACTGGCTAAAACTGTCCTTTGCCTAAACTGCACTGGGAATCACACTCCCCAAAAGAGAGATTTTGTGTATAAAAATGCAAACAAAAGGTGACTTGCTATTACTGAATAATTTATCAGCAGATTTAGCAGAGGAGCACTCGCTGAAGGCATTGATTTTACAGGACCTCACTTCCACGCCAAGTGACCAGAAAGCGCAGATCACAGAAATGTTCCACATGCCAACTGGAGACAGTTGTTCGGAGCCATGTGCCTATTTTCATTTATTTATTTATTTTTGTAATATAAATTTTAAAAAGCTGATCTTGCTTCCCCAGTTTAACCCAGGGGAAAATGTAGCTTTGTCCATGCTACCTTGCTACTTGGTTAAAAAATTACTTTTAGTTAAGCTACCACACGCTACAGAGAAATGCAATTAAACTAGTAGCTCCGTTTCATGCAGTTCCACTACTGGTTATAGCAGTGGGACTGGGACTCAAATACTCCGCCTGCACCCCACTGGCCTCCCCGCTAACAGTAGTAGCAATACCGGCTTTAGCATTGTCACTGTAGTCCTCTACATGGATGTTAGCCACTGGAACTTCATTCATTTCAGAACCAGAACCAGCGTTGATGCGATCTGATTGAGGAACACAATTGAATCACTTGCCGCCCTTTTTTTCCATGAAGAAAGCATCTAAAGATGATTGTTTAATTTCATTTTTCCTCCACAAACCAAATGCGAGCTACAGTACTGCACACTGCACATGCCCACTTCTTGGTATTGCTGAATGCTTGCGCTAAACAATACAATAATTTAAAATCTTAAATTAAAATCCATTATTTCACAATGCCAAGGAAGCCAAGGTATAGCAGCTGCCATGGCTTGCTTGCCATATCCAAATTACACACATGGTTGCGATCTCGGATCGGGGGTGGGGGTGGGGGGGGGTGGAACCTTTGAATTCTGGGTGTACCAATCAAAAACTGGGTGTATCTAGGACACCCAGGACACAGCATGCCACAGCAGGAGGTATTGTATCTAACCAACACTAACCAACAGCTTATCATTTATGGAGCAGGGTTTCTTGTTTAGGCCAAAATACCATTTGTGCAAGAGTTATAAATGGGGTTAGAATTAGGCACGAGGGTTGCTGCTAGTTTAGGGTTATGTTCAGGAGCGAGGGACAGGTTTTTCATATGGGTTAGTCTGTGATTTGTATGAACAATATTTTTTTCCACAATTGGGTCCTATAACACAATATCCTGTTCTATTTTGGTATTTTTTCAGTGAAATAACTTTTTAACTTCAAACAGATATATTCATATGCATAACTGATATTCTGTTGTTGCTTTGCCTTGTGTTGCTTTGAAATTCAAGCGTTTGTGTTTCCTTTCATTGAGGCGTAATGCCCAAAGTATTAAAAAAGCTGAACAGTGTTTGAGTTGTGAAAATGAAATGCGGTGTGAATCAGTGTTTTACATGAAACCACAAAACAGTTTGTTTGAACAGGATAAAATGATAAATAATCTCTGATTAGAAAAATGAATGATTAAATGAATTAAATTTTATATGCATCAGGTTTAATCATTTAGTAACATTCAGTCAGTCCATTTAAACATTTACATGCAAATTCATAGTTACAATACATTTGATGACCAGAATAAAAATAATTTGTAGGGTAGAATATTCGTAATTTATTCTGGCTAGAATAGCTTGATTATTTCATATTCTGCTCCAGTAATTCAGCAAAGGTAGTCTTCAAGTCTTCTTACGTCACTTCTGGACAAAAAAAGAGACATTTTCCTAAGTTAAGGCATAATTATTATAGCATTTCTAAAACAGCTAAGAATTAAATATAGTGTTATATAATTCAAACATATTTCGCCACCATTTGGACTCATATCATGACCAGGTAACTACACAACCCAACAAGTTCTAGCAAAGTTCAGTTGTGCTTTTAACTACCTGGAAAGAGGATGGGTGAGAAAAAGATTCATCAGTAAAGTAGTTCTTCAGAGCTTAGTGAAACACTATCTGTACTCACACAGTGGTACAGCTTGTTGATCTTCACAATGTCCAACTTGGTCAGTTTATTGCTCAGTCCAATGAGCAGGGTTTCGTTAGGCCTGGGAGTTATAGTGTCATTTCCATTGATTGAGAATGCCTTCCTAGAGAAGTGGAAGAAAATAAATGGCTCCCCATTAATTAAAATTTCTAATTAATCGACAACCAGATACAGTCATAATGTGAACATATCCCTTTTCTTACCTTATATAATGCATGATAGAAGTGTAGTCATATGGAGTATCCAGATTATTAGTGTTTTGAATCTGAAAGTTTGCATCTGCGCCTAGTAAAGAAAATAATACTTTGGTAGCTGTTCGTTAGAGAGGGTTAAAATATATTGTCCTGTCTATTTAAAAGTGAATGTAAAAATCATGTTGACCAAGTCATTTCCTGCTATATCTAATTGAATAAAAGTGCCCTTTTCTATTAAAATTGGTCCAAAAGATGACAGACAGTTTCTTACCTGATTGAACATTGTTAAAGTTGATCCGGACGTATTTGTCCCGGTCGCTCCTTGAGTGCTCATGATAGATGCCCAGAGCATGGTTCAGCACATGCTGAATAGCACCACGGTGAATACAACCTAGGCTGAGAGACAGTAGCTGCTGTCCACCAGTTCTCCCAAGATAGGAATAACAGCTGAAATGAAATAAGACGACGATTTCAATGTTAGCCAAGTCCACCAAGTAAAATTTAAGAAGTGTTATCTTGCAGTTTATTCTGCCATTAGTGTAAATGAGCTCACCCATCTCTGTTCTCAATACTGATGAAGTCGCTCTGATTTGAGCGGGGGACGAAGCGAATGCAGGTTTTTTTTTTGTAGGTCTTCATGGCATTTACAATCATTTTCTCATTCCTTTTTGCTTTAATGCAGAATCATTCAAAAACAAGCACAAGTTACATATTCATGGCACCCATTAATATAAACAGTGATGATTGGATCTCAGCTCTGATTTTCCTTAATGAAAACTGTTCCATTTAAATTAAGCTCTTAAATAAATGATCATATATACAAATATTTGCAATGTGTCAAAGCACCTCTACATTTAAAAAATCTTAGTGACATAATCTTGTTTTATATAAACATATTATTAGCGGCTCCCTGACTATGTCTGATCTCCATTTCCCCCAAATAATTCAGTCCTGCAAAATATCATAGACCTTTCTCTATTAGTACCAGGGTTAACTGTATGTTTAAATCCAAATGATCCTTCACTTACTGAGTGTGCTGCTGATATTGTAAGGCACTTTAACAAGTTTTTTTTTTTGGGATTTCCTCCAAAAACATGGACTATTCGAGCAGATAATGGCGCTCTTTTTGTTTGATACAATCAGGTCTCCCTCAATCAGCATCCTGCTGGACCCTTCAAATGCAGCAGACAGACATTCAAAGGATCATGAGATTCTGACAAATAGCTAAACATTGCTTGAGAATGCTAGAATATTTTAAAAAATTGATGTTTCATATTCTAACTTATATTCAAATTTTTAGTTGTGCAACCTTTTGCAGCATACTTCAATTTTAGCAGTACAACAATGGAAAAATGTTTTAGTTGTGATTCTTGTACTTGGCTACACAATAATAAAATACAAATATAACACTAACCATTGTTGGCCTGTAGAATTCTTGTAGTGATGTCCAATTCAGCAGGATCTTCCGTTCGATTAGCTTCAAAATAAAATAATTGAAAGCACTCTTTGTAATACTAACCTCATACTCGCTGAAATAGTTGTTACAGAAATAAATACAACATGGAATCAAAAGCATCAGATACAAAATTGTTTTACTGCCCATGAGTTAGTCACAAAGCAGTGGAGACTCACCACCTTCACTGCCAAGGTCCTAAAGAAGAAAGGGAGGCACACACTCAGTTAATAAAATTGAACACAAATTTGAGGAAAGAGTTGAGTGAAACTTGCCACTGTGTTTAGTGGACCATCTCTTACCATGAGTTCATGTGCCTGTGAGAGGCTCAGCAGCAGAGCTAGGATGGTGGAGATGAGTGTGTGGTCCATCTTCTGTCAGAATTTGGAGATTTCCCTCCACGATGACTTGATGTCCGAGATCTGTCAGGCCCTACAGCTTGTAGATGTTCCTGCAAGGGAATCAAGGATCATTGTCATTTCTCTACACCCAAAATGAGCTTTTACAAGGAAGTGTATAACAATACATTTACAACTCATTTCAACAATACATTTAAACATTAATGATGTGGTGACCAATACCCCAGGAACAGACTCCAGGAAATCCAAAAATGAGACAGCAACAGTGGGTCCAATAAGTGACCATTTATTCACCAATACGCAAAGGGAGAGCACACAGAGGGCAGTCCAATAGAACTCCTGATACATCTGATACATTCACCTTTATGGACAACAGTTAGCTGAAACCCAATATGCGAGGCCACACCCATAAAACACAACAACCAATCATCGCCCTCTACATTTCCCATCTCCCCACTCCCTGGACAGTGCTCCCTGCTGGTTACCTCATCAGGATGCCCACTATCTTGTCATGAGTTAGCTTGCTGTCACAGCCTTGAAGTAGTGACGCCTGACACATATTGGTTCCCAAACAACTGTAAGACAGTGGAAAACAAGTGAGTTTATAAACGCACAGGAGAGATAATTTAGACGATACAACAGAAGAATTCTCATGGGGGCCGATGCCCATTTGACTACCATTGTGTATGTCTTTATTACATGCATGTGCTTCTATATAATCAATTTTCACATTTTTTACTCATGTATTTTTTTCAGTGCTGCATGGATTGAAGCGGGAAGGACAGCTGGGAAGTGTCAGTGCATCAGAGATAAACGGAAGGCAGAGTGGTACTACTGCCTTTGAAACTGCGTGCAGACCCCTCGGCTGTCCGCCTGCTGAAAGTCCTGCAGTACAAAATTAAACATATTTACTCTTATAATCATATAAATGTATACTAGCGCCAGATCAGTCAAAAGCGGCGGCCAGGCATCAACGACTACTGGCCGCGAGATAGTTGATCTCATTTTGCAGTATACATAACATAATCAATTTCTTATATTTTTAATTATATACTTTTTAAAAAATGTATTTTTATGTTTAGCCGCTGCAGGGGTACAGCAGTATACCTGTAGGCTGAGACACTCTGCAGTACAACTATAACTGTATGTAAAACTATTTTAATACATCCCTTATTTTATGACAGTGACAGAAAGGTGCTTAGTGTGGCTGCAAATATGTACCCAGAGTACGCTTGTTGCTGCCATACACCTAGAGTAAGTCGTGGAAGGATGATTAAAAGCCGGTGAGTTAAAAAACAAGAAACATTAGTAAAGAGGGGGTCGGATATATGAACGATCCCCTACAGCAGGGGTCGGCAAGTAAATTTGGCCTCGGGCCAATTTTTTTCTGAGCCACTAGGTGGCGGGCTAGAACATAATAAAAGGCTAATTTAAGTAATTGATCGTTAAAAAATGTGACACGTTCTAATGCTTTGGTCCTCATATCGGGATCTGGTGTAATGATCTGACTTTTCTTTCGAAAAATGTGAATACATTTCTTAACTAGGTAGCAGTGGGGATTACTCACCGAATCCATTGCACTGCAGTATTTTGGTTTGACTAGCGAGTTTGTGTTGTGATTCTCAACAACGTTGAAACGTAGTTCCGTGTTTCAAAAGAAAAGTCCGATATGAGTACCAAAGCAAGTTCAAGTTCAAGTTCTTTTATTGTCACTTCACAGTTTACACAGGTGTAATCAGAGAGTGAAAAACTTTACGTGCAAAATGCCCGACAGCGGACAGCAGTTGTATCAATTAAATATCAGTGTCACAAAGACGCACGAGAGGAATCGATTGACGCATAAAAACCTTGAAAACTGCCTGCGGATTAAAGTGACGTCCATATCACCAGATATCCAACGAATAGTGACCGATGGGAGATGCCAGTTTTCACATTAAGTGAGTACTAAGCCTGTCGTTATTGCATTTAATAGCCTAATTGTATTTTTTATATTTTTAATGAATGGCTCATTTAATTATTATCCCTAATGTAGCGTGTTTGCTCTGTCGTTTCAGGAGCATAGGCCTATGCACCATCACCCCTCGCACTCCATGATCAAGCGGATCAAGCTTTTTTTTGCGCCAATTTTGTTGTTTTTGATGTTTTTCATAAAATTAAACTGAATTTGCTTTGTTTACATGTGTGGTGCAGTCACATATAAGTAAACATTAAGTTTGAATGATTTACTGAGCTGGTGTTATTTTTTTCAAACCACACACCGCATGTTGGCTATTTCAGCACCACGCGTTGTCCACCTACCACAGAAGATGAAGTACACGACCTGTGAAGAAAATGGGCTGAGAGAAGGAATAATACAGAAATTATGGTAACAGTATGAAGGATCTCTGTCAGAGACAGAGATGGGAATGTTGGAGATCCAAATGCAAATAGCTGGGCAATCTTAAAGTGTTCTTAAGAACACCACTAGAAACTAACAATAATCCGTAGTGGAGAAACAAATAAAAATGAAAGAACACAAACCTCGCAATAAAAACGAGGAGCTCGATAATCGAGCAAAACAAAGGAATAAGCAATAACGCTTATCTAACTCCCGTTTGTGGAGTGAAACAACAACAAACAGCGAACTGAAAAGACCCCAAAAACTTTGGGTGAGACACTCGTAGGTAGAGTAGAGAAACAAAAGAAAACGAAACCTCTGCTCTGAAATAAGAGCGTATAAACCAGAACTGCTTTCTTTCTAAGGTTGTACTGCTAACAAGTCCCGCGTTGCTAATCAAAGCGGTCGATAGCAATACAACTTCCTATACCTTTTTTTACCGGCTCGAATGTCATGTGAAATAACATGGAAGCAACGAGAGAGGCCTGTTTTCATTAGATAAATAAAATGCTTGGCCTTAAAAGAAAATAATGAATTGCTTCAACTTTGACATTTTTTTTAGTAGATGGCATGTAGCATAAAGTAATATTATACATATATATATAATATATATATATATATATATATATATATATAACCCACTGACCAGCCTTTTTAGAGTGTAAGATTAATCTAATTTTGCATGTATAATAGTTAATGGTTTTATAGTGCCAACTTTATTACTACACATGCTATCTACTAAAAAAAAAAAAAAGTTGAGCAAAATAATTATTCTTTTTTTTAGGCAGCATTTTTTTATTATCTTAATGAAAACAGGGGTGATAACTGAGTTTCAAAAACTGAATGAAAATGCTTGTATCAGAGTTCCTATCATGCACCTGGCTTGTGCTGCACTTAACTTTTTGGATGTTGAATTCATTAACTTGCGTGGAATCTTTACAGTCTTGTCTATGGCACTGTATATATGAGGGTATTATTGTCCCATAAATCATTAAATAAATAATATGAACCTTACAGAAATAAAATGAGATTCAGAGTATCGCTTGTAAGAGTACCTGAAAATAATATATCAAGAGTTTTTTGTTGCTGGGTCACAGACATCAGGAGGTCATGGCATGCAAAAGATACATATGCAACCAAATATTAAATATGACTTTATTTAAGTTTATGTTAACTTGTCCAATTACTTTTTGTCCCATAACATGGGGGGACTATTGATGGGTTCTGAGTTTTGTAATTAAAGTAATTAAGCATGTTTGTATTGATCAATGATTTGGTCTAGCAGGTGAGGGCTGATCATTGTAAATCGAATGGCCAGAGGGCAAAGGTCAAGATTGGACAGGCCTTTGCCCTCCATGACCTGACATCTAGGTGCCATTTATCGGCCATGACTAATAGTGTGTGCTGTTGATGAACAAAAGCATATGTCATTATGGAATAAAGAGATATGCCCTCACAGATAATAGGGACATGTGCGTCAAGTCAAGGCCTCGAGGGCATTTAAGCCTGATTAGACGACCAGTGTGGCTGGCGTGACGTACAATAAACTTTAACTTTTTCTCGTAAAGTGTTTGTTGTGGTGGTGAGTTCCTGCATTGTCCTGACTTGGATTGCAAGGAAAGAAGCTGGGTTCTAACTCTATGTATGAAAAGGTCTACAATTGCTACACGGTTCACATGATATGGATGTAAACACCCTCAAATTAAAGCTGAAAGTCTGCACTTTAACCTGATAGTCACTGTTCCATTTCAAATCCAATGTGTTGGAGTACAGGGCCAAAACAAAAAATAAATGTGCCACTGTCCAAATACTTTTTACCAGAGTGAGCCCATATTTATTTTGTGGTGCATAAATGGGGTTATTATTGTCTATATAAATAATTAAAGTAACAATATGAACGTACACAAATAAAATGAGATTTACAAGTATGTTTTGTATATTACATACAAGATAATTGGTTCACAATTAAAACTCACTGGTTCACAAATATGTTTTTACAGTCACAATCAAATCTCTCCCAAACAATAATACATTTGACAATAACCCAATGTGCATTTACACATCACCTGGCACGTTTGGAATAACTTGCGTTAATTTGTGGAATTTTGATACATTCCTCAGAGCAATTTATTTGTCTGTTAGGGAGATATTTGTTTGTGAGTGCAAAAACATATTTGTGAACCAATTTTCTATCTATTTATGAACCAATTGCATTTGTCTATTCGGGAGAGATTGCTTTTGAGTGTAAAAATATATTTGTCAACCAATGACTTATAACTGTCAACCAATTATCTTGTATGTAATATACAAAAAATATATCAAATATATACAAATTTTATTTGTGTACGGTTCATCTTGTTACTTTATTTATTAGACAATAACAACCCCATATATGCACCACAGAATAAATATCTCACTCTGATGCATGCCAGTGAATAAAATTGAACTCGTCTGTATTAATGAGGCGTGACCAACATTCCCTGTCTGAGATGAGTGTGTAATAGTGTATTTCAAATCTTTTAGATATTCGTGTGGTACTGTCACAACAATCCCCCCCAAAAGTCTATCCCCCATCCCCTTCTGGGTCACATTTCTGGGCTATGTACGAGGGTTCCAAGAACCTGCAAAGCGATCTCATTGGATAATGTTCATTTGCAGTGAAGACAGTGTTGATTTGACAGTTCCTGGCCAAATATCTCTTAAACAATATCCATTTTAGACCACAAATTGTAGTTTGCTGTATGTCTTTGACAAAAATGACAAAGTTAAAGTATCTTCTTGTAATAATATCAATGTTAGCTAGACTATAGTGTGAATACATGTAACCTACACTCAGTCATTCCTCTGTCACAGAGGAGTAAATACATAATATGTATACAATTATACAATTAAATTTGTATTATTATACAATAAATATTAACTTATACAATAAAAGCTTGTGTTAACAGAGATCTGCCTGGTCTCTGCCTCAAGTCCATCGCAACAAGATGTAGTTTGTGCTCCTCTATCTTGCTGTGTGCTCAAAGTATAGTTTTGACTTAGCAGTTCATGCCAGTTAATTATCTGGTGTCTTTCTCCTAAGCTGTACTCAATTTTATCAAATTTATTTAAAATCAATATATGCAATAGGTTGAACTTCATTTCATAACAATTTCAAGTAAGCGGTACTCAGTTTTAAATAATTCTATCAAACTTATATTTGAGTTTGTTCTAATCGAAAATAGGCAGAAGTTTACCAAAACCCTTCTTGGCTATGTGCTCACTAAGTGTGTTAACTAGACATCAAGAGCAATACGTTTTTTGTCCCTACAGCACTAAGATTACTAAATTAATTGCGTGAACAATAGTAAATAAAATTGCTTTCAATGTTTTATGTGCAATAGATTTTCATCGGGTGCAATATACAGTATATTATCCTTTTAATAGAAGTGTGTGTGGCTGGGAGGGGGATGTTGAATTTTGACTGTACCTTTATTCTTTTTATTGTATTTTTATTTTTCTTATGTTTTTTTACATTTTCTGTGCACCATCACCATCTGAATTTACATTTCTTGTGATAACAAAATTTACATTGACTTGAGATAAATGGTGGAAAAGCAAGAACATCACTCTAAACAAGACTGTGTTCCATATAATTATTTACAGTGTCACTCAGAGGGGGGGTCCAGCCAGCAGGGTCTGGCCACATTGTATACCAGTGATGCACTTGATTGGTTACCTGCTGTCTGCTGCAGTCCTGTGGATCATTACTAAACTGACACGTATTATGGATACATTTCCTTAGCATTTCTGAGATTTAAAATGCATTTTGACTATGTGTAGGGACATTTGTTGTTCTTTTTAAGTGTATTCAACCTCTATACAAAGGAGACGTGTTCAATTCCCATTTTGAGGTATGTTCTTTCAGGTATTGACTTCTGGTTGTTGAAGTTAAACAAACAAAGGCATGTTTCAAGGGATATTTTTAAAATTCAAGGCCCTTCAGCCATATACTGTACATTTGCCCTCGGGTGCATGGACAGTGAGAAAATGCAGTGAAAGGCAACTATCCCTGTGCAGTGCACTGACATGATCACAATGCTTCTGGCAAGGAACCAATACAATTATACAGGAAATATAGTTTGCTAGCTAAGGTCTGATGTATTCAACTGAAAAAAAGCATGGTTTTAGATTTATAATATTATACCTGAAAACATTACACGATAAATAAACTTTTAAACAACTGGTTTTTGTCAATGGGAAGCTCACAGCTGATGATTTCAGTACATTTGGTAAGCTATGGCAGTTACCAGTGGTAGTGCCATGACTATAGTAGATGTTGCTCCAACAACACAAAATCATTATCATAACTTCACTCTACATACTCTTGGCCAGAAAGTCAGTGATAATAAAATATTTAAAAACCTGAGTTTTTAGTCAAACCCCTATGTTGCATTTAAAAAAACTACAATATGGCATTACTGCTTGTTTAGACACTGGAAAAACAAAACTTTTGCATTCAAGTTTGTATCTTGCCCCTGGTATATACTCCAAGTTCAGTATTGTTTTCCATACAGTCAAACATTTGTTTCAGGCTAAATACAAAAATGTTTCATAATTAACAAAACCATGTCATTCAAATATTATTCCAAACTGTAAATTGAGGAATTAATGTCTCAATATGTGTACAAATGAGAGCACATCCTGGTGATATTGCAGCCTTCCCCAGGAAGTTTGAAGCTCTTAAGTCCAGAAGGGGGTGCCATTACATCACCTTGACAGACAGTCAAGGGCAGTTGAAGGGGAAGGCAGTTCTAAGGGAGACACTTCGCTCCAAGGCACTGCAGAAATGCCCCTTGGGGCAACGGAACTTGGAAGGCCTGTTCCACTCCCTTGCTACTCCACACTGCAGGTTCAGTTTTACACTGAAGGGTCAGGGCAGAGCAGCGCAATACTTTTTTTTGTTTACAACTGATTAAATCACATTTAATTTAGTAATCATGTGACCATGGTGGAGAAGGATCAGAGGCAGTCAGATGAACCACACAGGGGTCTGGGGTTGGCTACGGTTGCTAAAGGTCAATTCCTCCCTCAAGCGCGTCTGTCATCCATAGATATACTGTATATAATATCCGATTTTAACACAAATCCACTGAACTCCATCAGCAACATCCCCACCATGTGGCCCAGAGGAATCCAAATCCAACTTTCGCTCAAGTGAAAAAGCAGAAAGTTGGGTCATAAATCCTAAATTTTTTAAATGTCAGAATTGCCCCAGCCTTCCGCAATGGTTGTGAGTCTGGGTAAGAGTGAGGAAAAATAGAAGGCCTAACTGCCCCTCTGGAATCTGGTATCAGTGCCCGCTGATGCCTTGCGAGCTTCAGACTACATTTCCCAAGAAAGCTGGCAATCTTAGCTTCTTTCTGGGGCCTCTGGAGGAGGTGGTGGAGGGTGAGAAGGTGGATGAACGTCCCCATTGCGCACCTTTCTTTCCAGGTCCTTACAGAGAGGGGTTCTGGCGTTTGTCTGGAAAAGTTTTCTGGAGCGTCTCCTCTTCGGCTTTTGTGGAGGTACAGAATTGGGAAGAGTGCGGTCGAGCAGGAGGCCCGTTTTTAACCTTTCACTCAGCGCATCTGAGGACTCGTCAATGAAGGCCAAATGTTCCCCAAAATAGTCCAGGGGTTGGGAGCACATTGAGTCTGGCAGGGACTTGGGGGCCACTTCACCTCCTGAATTCCTTCTGGGCCATCCCCTGCCTACCCTCTCTGTGTCGGACATCTCAGAGTCGGACCCGGTCTCATCCGAGTACTGCCAATAGGACGAGGATCCCGACTCGGACCAATCACTGGGAGGGTGGCCATTCTCCCCGACCTTGCTGTTCTCCACTGACCCTCCAGTGCCCGCCGCACTCTGCCCCGCCCGATGGATGCGATTGCGAGGCCTGTGATGCCGTTTTCGGCGGCGACGGTGGAAATGATCGTTGAGGTCAATCCGGTTGGGGATGCGGAAGTCAGCCGACATGTTCTGAATGTTCTGGGACCAGTCAGTGGCATGGGCTCTGAGCTCCTCCATCTTATAGGGGTGGGAAGACGAGGGAAGAATGGGAGAGAGAAGAAAGAGACAATGGAAGTGGAGGGAGAAGGGAGAAAGAAGAGGTTAGCGTGGGAGAGATAAAGGAGAAAAGAGGAGTGAGGAGAAGTGTGTCATTGTAGTGACATAATGTACAAAACTACCCCAGGTTGTTTAATTTCTTCCTCCCTCACTCTGTCTTTACCTCTACTCCACCCCCACCCCCCCCCCCGCCCCTCCATCTCTCTGTCCTTACCCCTCTCCACCCCCCACCCCCATCTTTCTGTCCTTGGTGCTCTCACTCATTCTCACCTCTGCACGGGTCCTTTTGGTCAATACCCGGAGCCATTTAGCGATCAAAGTGAGGATGGAGGCAAAATATGCTAAGCCAAACAGGATCCAGAACCACACCAAAGGCTTGTACACATCATCCTCTCCTTCATCACCTGAAAAGAGGGAGGGAAGGAAATACAGGGAGCATGTAGTTATTAGAGTTTTTTTTAAAGGTGAACCTCTGAGAGTGCCGTTACCTGCCACATAATCCCCAAACCCAACGGTAGTGAGAGTGATGACCACAAAGTAGGTCGCTTCCAGCAGGGTCCACTTCTCCATTTCTTTAAACACCACTGTCGGCACGGCGATAAAGAGCAGACAGCCCAGCAGAATGGAGAGGACCGCTGAGATGACTCGGACGACAGTGGGACTGACTCTCCACTTCTGAGAGTTAGAGATGGATTCGAAAGGAAAGGTTCAGGATTAGTTTTAAAAATACATTTTTATTTAACCACAGTTGAGCCGCCTGACACACATGCTCTCTGCATTGTGGCAATAGAGCAGCCTCTCACCAGGAAGAGGGTCTCTATCTTGCCAATGGCCTTCTTCAGCCCTGTGCCCAGGTGGTCCCCAACTCCCGCAAGCAAAATCCCAAACATGGGGATTCCCACCAGGGCATAGAAGATGCAGAACAGCTGGCCCCAATCTGTCTTTGGGGAAATGTTCCCAAAACCTAAGGCAGAGTGTGTGTGTTTAGCAAATTAATTTAGTTTGCAACATTTTACTCTAGAACAACAACATTACTATTACTTCTACTACTAAAAATGATAATACCGTGATCATCATTATTGATATTGATATTATTGTCGTTTTACAAAATTTGAGGTCAGCGTATATGGCTCTGTTACAGTATATCTGTTCTGTGTTCCCTAAAAGCTGGTGTGAATGGAATGGATGATAAGGCAAATTAAGTGCTTCTAAGATGGTGTTATGTTGAAAGGATGGAGCCTTAAGAGCAACACACCAATAGTGGTAATGATGGTACCGCAGAAGAAAAAAGCACTGGCCAGGTCCCATCTACTATTGAAGTCAGAGGAATTACTGGTAAGGTCCACACCTGCTCCAATAGCTTTTTCCACCTCCTGGAGGTGAAACAGAGGAACAGAAGGGGAAATGTTAAAAATGGGGGAGAGAGGCTGTGACCGAATGTGATTTCAGTTCCCTGTCCACTCAGACCCCCGTTTACTATGTGCCCTCTCCCCTCACTTTACAAGCAGTGCGCAAAAGAAATTCTTTCCAAACTAATGAGGAAGTAGTTTGTAATATATATAGTTTTTTAAATAAAATTTTTATTGAGAATATCAATCAGTTTACATATGACAATGGTTACAAAGTGTAGTTTATGAATGAAGAGAAAATTAACAAAAATAAAAAAAGTAGTTGGTATAATGTCCTGCACTTTTACTAAAAGTTGTAGTTTTTACTTCCGGGTTACTTCCTGAAATTGTCGGATGAGTGTGCTCCTGAATCCCCTCAACAAAACCCTGGAAATATGAGTTTCATCCTGGGATTTTAAGTGCCCCCATTTGTGAGAAAAATTCACCTGCTTGACGCAAATATACACCCTCAAAGGTGTAAAGGGATTATATTCGGTCACGGCCCATGACAAAGAGAAGAAACTGAGAGGGGCTGTAAATATATTTCTCATGTCCTCTTGAGACTCAGCAGGAAAAAATAAGTTTAAGTGTTTTACTTTTTTTTTTTTGACAAATACACAAATTTTATTTTTATTGAATGTCTTGTAGTGTAGGTTTCAGCATTAGTGGAATATATGTGGAATATATGTGATTAAGACCAAATACTCATGTCCCATACAAGGGACAAATACAAATGTCCAGGTCTTAGGAGGTTAAGGACACAAAATCTGAATTAATTTACATGTTGTCGTTAATCTGTTTTAGTTAAATAAACACTGCACCAAGATGACAGGTGGAGAGAGAGAAAGAGAAAGCAAATGAGGGGCAGTCTAAACAGGAGGCACAAGAGCAACTCCCACAAAGAAAAAGTAACCATACCTTTAGTCAAAAACGTTCCTCTAACAAAACATGACACAGATGTACGTACCTCCTCTCATGACCTGCATCCATACAAGTGATCACACAACATAAGATCACCTGATACAGCAATGTTTTTTTTTTGTTTTTTTTGTTTTTTGTTTTTCTTCTGATTTTTCCCTTTTTCTCCCAATTTAGTAGCCAATTGAACCCCTATTCTAATTTAATTCCCCCCCGTGTAGCAACCGCTAGAGAACCACCGCTGCACAACCCCGTCAATCGGTATATTTGAACCCCGATCCTCGGAGTACAACTGAAAGTCAGCGCTCTTTACCGCTGTACCACCGCGGCGGCCGATACAGCAATGTTGAGTCAGTTGAGTCATTTGCATATATGAACACACAATGTACAAATGATTTTGTATAACTCGAATCAAACTGTCAAACTATACGTTGCAGATCAAATATGAATAAAAAATCACCAACTGCATGGCCCATTTCTCACCTTAAATATTTTCAGAAACATATTTTAGTGGACTATTTTGGTGGAATAAGAGAGTTTATGAACAGGACGCCACATTGTTCCGGTTTAAAAATACGGAGCCGAAACGAAAGGAACGTAGCACGTCTAACCAATCAGGTGCCGGCTGTTTCCGTTGACGTAGAGGTTCCTCCAAAGAGGTACATCACAATTGGGGCGGGGGCAGTGTGGGGAGCAGAAAGGAAATTTCAACTGTTAGAGGGCAGCACAAAGACGCTTTTCTACCAGTTTTTTACGATATACAATATTATTTCAGAATTGTTGAAATAATGGAATGGATGAATACATTTGATTATAAGGTAGGCATACAAACACGTTTACAGCAACAACAAAAAATGTGATCTAGAGTGTACTTATCCTTTAAGTGATATACTCTTCCAACTTGCTGCAAATGATAGGTTCTTCTCATATTTCCAATTTTGTTTAATTTCCTTTTTGACACCCTGGACATTTTGCTCCATTTTTTCTGTGTGCCCTATAGGACCTTATAGACAACAGAGCGTGAGAGACTAGTGCGTGGACGTTCAGAAAAGACAGCAGTAAAAAAACCTTTAAAGGCTAAAAAAGCCCAAAGGCTTTATTAAACAGAAAAAAGCACAATCCAAATAAACAGCAAAAGCAAAGCAATAAACAAAAGTAAACAGGGAGAAGGCGGTCTCGTCGGAAGTAAGACCAGCTCGTCAGTCAGTAAGCAGCAGAGCGGAACCAGCAGAAGGGCAAAAAAAGTAGAAGTACAAAAAAAAGGAGAAAAAAAAAAAGTAGAAAAACAAGCAGGGTCAGACCGAGGAGTCCTCCGCGTGGCAAAAAAAGAACAAAATCAGCAAGCAGGAAAGGAGCAGGACAGGCAAAAAAAAAAAAAAGCAAAAAACAAAAAAAAAAAAAAAACAGAAAATCAAAAAAACAGGAAATCAAAAAGTAAAAAAGAGAAAATGCTTTAAGAGTGCTAGTGAGCAACAATCAACAAAGGACTGACATGAACACTGATCTTATCATGCAGTAGACAGGTAGTGCAGACACTTAGGCTTGAGCAGCAAGCATTCACAACATCACAATGAGAAGAGAAATAACGTACGTATTAAGTAGTTATTTAGTAGTTATTAACCCTACCTCCCCGCGTTATAAATATAGTATTAATAACATGTACGAAAAACGAAAATAAACATGAACACATAGTTGGTTAGTTATAGTTTATTACAATCCTGATCTAAATGTTAGTATATTAGTAATTAGACAAGGGAGAGAATGAAACAATTAGGGAGTGTGAGAGACAGCAAGAAGAGAAAACAGCATGAACGCAAGGCTGGAAAAAAAATGGAAATATGTATGAAACTAATAAACTATGACAGAACGTGAATACAAATAAGGGCGTGACATAACAATAAACATAAAACATGGCGTGGAACGGTTAGAACCGTAACAACATGTGTCGGGGTACAATGTGTTTAACTGTATACTGGAGAGGGTATTGTACCCATGTTGGGATACAATGTGGTTATCTGTATAATGGAGAGTGTAGTGTACTGTACCTGTACATGTGTCGGGGTACACTGTGTTTATCTGTATAATAGTGAGCGTACTGTACCTGTGTTGGGGTACACTGTGTTTATCTGTATAATAGTGAGCGTACTGTACCTGTGTTGGGGTACACTGTGTTTATCTGTATAATAGTGAGCGTACTGTACCTGTGTTGGGGTGCACTGTGTTTATCTGTATAATAGTGAGCGTACTGTACCCGTGTTGGGGTACACTGCGTTTATCTGTATAAACATAAGCATACTAAATTTAGCGTCCAGAAAGTTTAGCTAAATAAGACAAATATTGCCAATTCAGTGAGAGTTTCTCATTTCAAGATTTGCCAGTGGGGTAAGAATTTCACTTGTGAAGCAAAACAAACACATATTTTCCACTTTAGAGACAAAAATAAGATTGTAAGTGTCATTACAAGACTAAAACACTTGTTTAAGACAGACATTGTTTGCAGTGTAGGGGTTGTGTACACTTGTTAAGACAGACATTGTTTGCAGT
Organism: Ilyophis sp. 1 JC-2022; assembly: GCA_022702515.1. Classification (NCBI taxonomy): domain Eukaryota; kingdom Metazoa; phylum Chordata; class Actinopteri; order Anguilliformes; family Synaphobranchidae; genus Ilyophis; species Ilyophis sp. 1 JC-2022. The sequence goes on along the minus strand of CM040397.1, from coordinate 20,095,169 downwards.
GTAGGGGTTGCGTACACTTGTTAAGACAGACATTGTTTGCAGTGTAGGGGTTGTGTACACTTGTTAAGACAGACATTGTTTGCAGTGTAGGGGTTGCGTACACTTGTTAAGACAGACATTGTTTGCAGTGTAGGGGTTGCGTACACTTGTTAAGACAGACATTGTTTGCAGTGTAGGGGTTGTGTACACTTGTTAAGACAGACATTGTTTGCAGTGTAGGGGTTGTGTACACTTGTTAAGACAGACATTGTTTGCAGTGTAGGGGTTGTGTACACTTGTTAAGACAGACATTGTTTGCAGTGTAGGGGTTGCGTACACTTGTTAAGACAGACATTGTTTGCAGTGTAGGGGTTGTGTACCTGTAGGAAGATGTGCAGGTGATCGGGGCTCACACAGGAATGGTTCTCCAAGAAGATGAGGCGAACAGCATGCAGCTGGAGGTGTTGGCTCCTCTCTTCAGGAGTCTCCAGGGTCCGGAAGACCAGAGCGCCCAGGACCAGGTACAGCAGCACCCCCGCCAGGATGGCCAGAAGGGTGGAACAATGCATGGCCACAACCCTGTTTCAGGCCCAACCCAACAGGTCCCAGGGAGAGACTGGTACTGGGGTGTTCTGTGGCACGGCTGGGGCCCAAAGAAGGCCACTGTGTCACTAAACCTGCAGCATTATACACTCCAAATACACACCCCAGCTGGATCCCAATCCAAAGCAAAGGCCACAACCTGGAGGGTATACTACAAAGCAGTATTACCGAGCTGGATAACTGCACTGAGTAAAACCTGGAACCATCCCAAATCTGGAACACGGACTGTTTCCAGTTTTACTAAGTGCAATTATCCAGCCAAGTAATCCTGCTTCATAGCATACCCCCCTGATCCCAACTACAACTACAGGCTACAACTACAACTATGTTACTGTATAACTTACATTGCATTACATTACAGGCATTTAGCAGACTTATCCAGAGCGACTTACACAACATCTTATTACATTTATCAATTTCTATACAGCTGGATATACAGGTGCAGCTCAAAAAATTTGAATATCATGAAAAAGTTCAATATTTTTTGTCACTCATTTCAGAAAGTGTCTCATATACATTCACAGTAAAATTATTTCAATATATTTCTTTGTAATATTTTAAAATTTATGGCTTACAGCTAATGAAAACCCAAATTCAGTGAATAAGAAAAAAAAAATTAAAAAGAAAATAAAAAAAAAAATAAAAAAAAATTAATTAAAAAATTAAAAAAATTATGTTTCAAAAATTTGATCTATTGAATGCATGTTCATTTCTTTGCATGCTTTACTTTTTGCTGGAAATGCATGATGGAGGGAGGCGATCAAGCTGTGGCACTGCTGAGGTTGGCAGCCTGTGTGTCTGTGTTTTGTTGCTCAGGGCAGTCTGCATTGTTGGGTCTGGTGTCTCATTCTCTTCTCTCTCACAATCTCCCATGGTGAGTCTCATATGGGTTCAGGTCAGGTAGTTTTTCTGGTCCAGGGTTTTCAGTGTTTACATTTTTTTTGAACCAGCTTTTTGGTACTTTTGTACTTGTGGGGCAGGTGTTTTGGCAGTGTGGAGAAATGAAAAAAGAGCAAAAAATGAAAATGAAGCAGAAAGTCAGCAAGAAGCATGAGCAAATTGCACATAAAAGCATACAAATTAAGCTAAATTAAAACCCAAATGAAAAAAAAAAGAAAATCAGAAAAAAAGAAAAAAAAGAAAAATAAAAAAATTCATCATGTCACACTGCACAAAGCTAATTTTAACTAAAAAGTTAATAAAAAACTCAAAAAACTTTTTTTGTTCTCTTCCTCTCTGGTTGTTCAGATCTACACTGTCATGGGGGGAAGACTGTTGACTTGACAGATTGACAGAAGACAAACAGAATTTCACACACCACAAGGAGTAACCCCCAAAAAAAAGGTAAATGCTAAAGAAGCAAAATCACAGAGTGCTGACAGAGTGCTGTGCATAAGCAAAAAAGTAGTGGAAGGAAAAAGTGTGTAAAAAAAAGTAGCACAACAACAAGCAAAACCAAGACATAGAGAGGAAATGAGATCAAAAAAAAATTCATTCAAATCATTTGGGGGGGCAAGGAGTGGAGGAAGGACAGAGCTGGAGTCAATCATCACAGATCACCAAGGCACACATGGGAGACAAATCTACAACACCTCGCATACCTCGTGTCAAGTCAAGCCACCACCAGAGAGAACGTCAGAGAACGTCCTCTTACCTGGGAAAAGAAAAAAACTGAACTGTTGCTCAGTGGTTGTCCCAAAGGTTTTTTTCCTTTTGAAAAAATTTTGCATTTTTTTTTTTTCAAAAGGTCCCAGAGTCTGGAGGGAGAGAGGAGAGGAGGCAGAACACCACATTTTTTTTTGAAAGTGTGTGTTTCCACAGTCAGTCAGTGATGATTGGGGGGGTGCTCTGTCTCTGTGTGGTTGTGTCCACTTTGTTTTCTGAAGTCATCAGGACATTTTTTTAGAGCACTTGCTTGCTTCCTTTTCTGCTGACAAGCTTTTATGGAGATGCTGATTTCATTTTCCAGCAGGACTTGGCACCTGCCCACACTGCCAAAAGTACCAAAAGCTGGTTCAATGACCATGGTATTACTGTGCTTGATTGGCCAGAAAACTCGCCTGACCTGAACCCCATAGAGAATCTATGGGGTATTGTCAAGAGGAAGATGAGAGACACCAGACCCAACAATGCAGACGACCTGAAGGCCGCTATCAAAGCAACCTGGGCTTCCATTACACCTCAGCAGTGCCACAGGCTGATCGCCTCCATGCCACGCCGCATTGATGCAGTAATTCATGCAAAAGGAGCCCCAACCAAGTATTGAGTGCATAGAAATGAACATACTTTTCAGAAGGCTGACATTTATGTTTAAAATATCCTTTTTTATTGATCTTATGTAATATTCTAATTTTCTGAGACACTGAATTTGGGTTTTCATTAGCTGTAAGCCATAATCATCAAAATTACAAGAAATAAAGGCTTGAAATATTTCACTCTGTGTAATGAATCTATATAATACATGAGTTTCACTTTCTGACATGAGTGACAAAAAATACTGAAGCAATTCAGGTTAATTACCATGCTCAAGGGTACAACGGCAGTGTCCTACCTGGGAATCGAACCTGCAACCTTTCGGTTACAAGTCCAGTTCCTTAACCATTATACTACACTTTATATTTTGTACTTCATTTGAGTTGTTATAATAAAGTGGATGTATATGGACACATTTCATCCATTTCTTGTAAAATCAATTTTATTTATTTATTTATTTTGCACGCATGCACGCAATGGACAAAACACAAGCAATTTACAGTGAAGGGCCCAGCCACACCACAATGCCGGGGGGGGGCTGGCTAACCCAAATAAAAGAGAATTTTTAAAAGCCAGCATCGGACTTTGTTCTCTTTTTCCTCGTCCGCAGCTCCCGGGTCTCTACCACAAACTCTCCCAATGAAATCAAAACTAAAGAAAAGAAAAGACCGTCAAATTAGCTGAACAAACAGAGAACAAAGGAACCGCACCCTCCCTCCCCAGGTCTCTCCCCTTCCTGCACAGGTGAGACACTTTTACCACAAATGGCCTAGCCCCAATTATTTAACCTGTGGCAGGTGCTCCGCATCAGTACACAATAATTCAATGAATGAACTCAGCTCATCATTCTAGGGATCGTCTCAAAATTCCTCCCCAGGGAAACGGCAAAAACAGCTGACAGTACCACGGGCAGCAGTCAAGCCAAGAGCATATTGCACTAGAGTACAATTGGTAATTCTCATTATAAAAACTGTGAGACACTGCTTTTATTTTGTGGGTGAAATGTTGTGAAGTGTCATATTTTTGTTAATATTATTTATTCACGACAGTTATTGCCAATATATACACACAGTGGCCATTAGTCAGCAAATCATGTGGCTGAAACTCAATATGTAGAGCATGCAGACATGGTGAAGAGGTTGAGTTGTTCGACCTAAGGCACTGACCAGATTCTTGGTGCCAGACATGGTGGTTCTCAGCATCTCAGAAGTAGCTGCTCTCCTGGGATTTTCACGCACTAGTCCAGGGGTAGGCAACCCTGGTCCTGGAGAGCCGCAGGGTCTGCTAGTTTTTGTTTTCACCTTAAATACAGCAACTACTTAGACCAAAGAAACCAGGTGAGGCGGATATGTAGTTAAAATATCTGATCATGTAATCAACTGCTTTAATTTATCAATTAAATGGCGAGTAACAACAAAAACCAGCAGACCCTGCGGCTCTCCAGGACCAGGGTTGCCCACCCCTGCACTAGTCTCTAGTCTAATCGAAAGGGCACAAATGCTCAAGTAAAAACTTTTTACAACTGTGGTGTGCAGAAGGGCATCTCTGAATGCAATGTGTGAAACCTTAAAGTGGATGGCCTACAGCAGCAGAATACCCCTCCGGGTTTCACTTCTGTTAGCTAAAAACGGGAAGAAAAGGCTACAGTGGGCAAGTGATCGCCAAAACTGGACGATTAAAGATTGGAAAAACGTTTCCTGGTCTGACGAATCTTGATTTCTGCTGTGACATGAAGAAGGCTGGCTCAGAATTTGGCGTAAACAGCATGAATCTATGGATCCATGGATCAACGGTGCAGGCCAGTGATGATGGTGTAATGGTGTGGGGATGGGGAATGTTTTCTTGACACACATTAGGCCCCGTGAGACGAATTGAGCATCATTTGAATGCCACAGCATACCTAGGCATTGCTACTGACAATGTGCATCCCATTATGGCCACAGTCTTTTTTCAAATGGACACTTCCAGCTGGATAATGCGCCATGTCACAAAGCACACGCCATCTCAAGCTGGTTCCACAAACATGACAGTGACTTCAGGTTACTCCAATGGCCTGCAGAGTCCCCAGATCTCAATCCAATAGTGAACCTTTGGGATAACGTGTAACAGTTGAACATGAATGTGTAGCTGAAAAATCTGCAGGAACTGCATGATGCTATGGAGTCAGCATGGACCAAAATCCCTGAGGAGTGTATCCAGAACCTTATAAATTCATGCCACAAAAAATTCAGGCTGTTCTGGAGGCAAAAGGATGTCTTACCTGGTACTAGATTGGTGTACCGAATAAAGTGGCCACTGTGTGTAGATGTTTGTCATGTCGATACAAATACGCACATCCACAAGTAAGCACTGGTGTCAGGCAAAGCGGAATTACAAAACTTCTAGCAAACTTGTTTCAATTTCCAAATGTGAATTTCATAACTTCATCAAAAAGACAATTGGCCTCATTCACAAAACATGCGGTTTGATCATAAACTGCATTTAATAACGTTTCCACAAACATTTCGGCATTCAGAATTTTTTTCTTACGTGAATTTTCTCTTTGGTACGATCAAAATCTACAAGCGTAAGGGTATATATGAAGAAGAGGTTTCTGTTTGGAATGCTTTATTATTTATGCAAAGTAAACAGTTACAGACCTCATATTTACAACAAAATATGATATAAAAGTACATAGACCTAAATAGGCTATTGAGTTTAAAGGGGTAACATGGTGGTTGAATGTGACACATGCCAGTTATCTTTAGGTAACATCAAAGTGAATGTGTCCATAAGTGTTGTTATTCATTCATTTTTAAGTACTATAAAACTCCTTTTTATATTCCCTAATTTTCCATTCTACAAGTTCACCTCCTTGTACCAATGAGAACTGTCAGTCAGATAGTTTCCATAGTTACCTCGAGACAGGATTTACCAGGAAGTGGGCGTTTACAAAGTCCTTAATACAACATGTCACACACCACAGCTTTTAACCTCCAAACATTGTTAAGGTACACGCTACCTACCGGGCCATATCCCCGAATTTGCGTAATTTTAAATTTAAAAAAGGACGATAAAAGCACAACGATGGTGCGTCTCCCGCAACACCGAGCTGTGATTTCAAGCAAGATGTGTGATAAAATGGAAAAACTATACAGAATAGTTTATTAGTAGAAAAGTAGATCTTTATTCTCTCCGAGGGGCAACGGGCAAGTGTGACAAGTGCGATAAAGGAGTAACGCCTGTTAGGGTTGGTCTTCCAAAATGGCGGCGCGTCCCTGTAACCATTGGTAACGACAGTTCTAGTTCTATGTGACAGGCCTCTATTGCCGTGGTTCTCACCGGCCGCGCGCACATCATAGAATAACGCTTTGATTTTGTTACGTTAACGTTATCAAAGGTCAGTTATCAAATCGTTTTCCATGTAACATAGAAAGTACTCGAATTACCCTTGTTATGTTACAAGTTGGTTAATGAAACAGTCAACGTTTTAAAATGTTGCTAACTTTTATCTAAGGTTTGCAACCTAACAATAAATTCAGTAAAGTTAGCTTGCAATAATAGATAATCAGTCATGCTCTGTGTAAACCAGTAACAAGGCTGCTAAATGACATCATTCCATTGCGTCTTTGGGTGCCAAAACAATAAGACCTTAGAAACCTTAGATTTTACAGTATACCTTTAGCATCTACGGACAGGGGCGTAGCATGACATTCTGGGCCCCGTGCAAATGCAGTCTCTCTGGGCACCCTTCCCAATGCAAACTCTTTAGTACGGGCCTTCTGGGGGCCCCTTCCCACCTTGGGGCCCTGGGTGGTCAGGTCCACTTGTCCCCCCACTACGACGCCCCTGCCTCCGGATTCAAGCAATTCACTGGGCAGATTCATATTGATAATACCCGGGTGTGCACACTTCATATCAGGCAAAATACTTAAATTGCTACGTTATTGTGAATACTGTTGCTGGATCATAGCTAAACTAAAGTTAGACCGTGTGCATTGTGTGTTTTAGTTTTTTTCATTGAATTAATTTCCATTCCCCATTGTTCACATGGAGGTTATCTGTGGTGGTGACATGATATGTTGTAGGCTATAATTTACAGGCGTTGGGGGTAACAGTAGCCTAACATTAGCCATTACACTCCGTTGACGGTCATTTAAATTGCGATCATGGACCGAGGGGAGGGAGATAAAGTTGTCTTTATCATTGGAGGTGAATAAAAAGTTAGGCTACCTTTCGTTGCCTTGTCAATGCGGTCGTTCATCTGTGATGACTGTGCCTCTCTAAACACGCATGTCCTAAATACATCCTGTTATTGACCACCACTTGTTATTAAAAGTGAATTATTGCTGTGTTAAGATTTCCCAAATAATACGATTGGTAGCCTATAATTAAACAGTGTTTTTAAAAAAATAGCACACATTTACACCTACAATATCTCTGTTTGTCTATGCACAACAATTTTCTTTTAGAAAACATAATTTTAAGACCCCCGTAGGCCTACGATAATTTAATATTTCCCATCTGGTGTCACTGAAGCGGGACAACAAATTGAACGAGACAGAGTAGCCGGCTAAACTGAACGAGATCAAATGAACTGCTCTTTCGACTCGAACATCTGCTACTGAGGTCAAAAAGAATGACAAATCGCCACAGTCTGTAACGTCGCACATTGTGCTTACATCGCCTAGACTACAAGTTGACTGAAGGATTAATGTATTAAAACAAGTAACTTGATTGATATTTATTCATAATTAACTTACAGGTGCAGCTCAAAAAATTTGAATATCGTGAAAAAGTTCAATATTTTTTGTCACTCATTTCAGAAAGTGAAACTCATATATTATATAGATTCATTACACATAGAGAGAAATAATTCAAGCCTTTATTTCTTGGAATTTTGATGATTATGGCTCACAGCTAATGAAAACCCAAAATTCAGTGTCTCAGAAAATTAGAATATTGTGAAAAAGTTCAATATTGGAAACTCATGGTGTCACACTCTAACAGTGGCGGGCCGTGCATTTCACACCTAGGCCTTCAGTGATGTCCTACACAGTCCTACCTGAATTATTCCACCTCTTAATACCATTATTATGACGCCATGGCTCTAGAAACTATACATTTAGACAGAAACGCAGTATAACCGGGCGTTGCATCACCTTAACATAGTCAAGTACAACAGTTATATTCATATTTCCGAAGCATTTATAATCAATAAATCCGCATTTACAATTAAGAGTGTTAAACTACCAGCTTTAAGATCGCTTGGATACTGTCAAAACTTTAAAATAAAAGGCGCTTTTAAGGGATTAGTCTACAAAGTTTTATTAAGTCCACCAAAAGTATGTTAGCTTTAACAAGTTTGTTCGCTAAACAGCGCATTGTCGCACCCAAAGCAGTTTCATTTAAGAAACGTGACGATAAAGACACATAAACTATTCACTGAAAATAAAAGAAAACAAACAAATAATTAGCATTTGTTCATAAGGATATATTTGCGACAGTGGTGAAAGTGTATTCCTAGCCTTGAATGTCCACTTTGATTCGCTAGCGTCGGCTCGCTAGCGTCGGGGTTGGCCGTTCTCTTCTGACGATGTCTAGCTTTTCTTGAAAAGTTCATCTTGAAAATGGCGTTGTAATTATATCTGCGACCAAATCGATCTCTTCTCCTCCTTCAGCCATTGTGGGGTTGAAAAAAAACAGCTTGTAGAAATCTACACAAATGAGCTCATTCAAGTTCAGTTTGCTATCTCTGCAGAGCTCTGCCTCTCAATAGTGCGAAGTGCGTATCCAATCAAAAAACGTGCACGTGCTGACGTTATCGTACGCCTGCTAGCTGGCCCCGGTGTCGCCAACTCGAAATCTGATTGGTTAACGCCACAGTTAACGTTCCGTTCACTTTAAGCTACAGGGGCCCGCAATGTTTATTCTGAAGGCCTAAGGGCAGATTTCTTGGACCCTGGCAACACATTATGGCTGAAATATGATTGGATAAAAGCTCTAACATAAAGGCCAGCCCTCCAAATCTCGATCTGAGGCTGGAAGCAGCGCAACCAAGAGGAAAGCTATGAAATGAAGAGAATAGACTATGGGGAATAATTTAATACATATTTGTGGAAAAAATATATCAAAATTAAATTTATATTCTTATGATGTTTAGGCCAGCAGAGAAGGCCTTGCTGGCCCTGACGGCCCGCCACTACACTCTAATCAGCTAATTAACTCAAAACACCTGCAAAGGTTTCCTGAGCCTTTAATTGGTCTCTCAGTCTGGTTCAGTAGGCTACACAATCATGGGGAAGACTGCTGACTTGACAGATGTCCAGAAGACAGTCATTGACACAAAGGGTAAGCCACAAAAGGTCATTGCTAAAGAAGCTGGTTGTTCACAGAGTGCTGTATCCAAGCATATTCATAGAAAGTTGAGTGGAAGAAAAACGTGTGGTAGGAAAAGGTGCACAAGCAACAGGGATAACTGCAGCCTTGAGAGGATTGTCAAGTAAAATCCATTCAAGAATTTGGAGCTTCACAAGGAGTGGACTGAGGCTGGAGTCAGTGCATCAAGAGCCACCATGCACAGACAAATCCAGGACATGGGCTACAAATGTCGCATTCCTCGTGTCAAGCCACTCCTGAACCAGAGACAACGTCAGAAGCGTCTTACCTGGGCTAAGGAGAAAAATAACTGGACTGTTGCTCAGTGGTCCAAAGTCCTCTTTTCAGATGAAAGTCAATTTTGCATTTCATTTGGAAATCAAGGTCCAAGAGTCTGGAGGAAGAGTGGAGAGGCACAGAATCCACATTGCTTGAAGTCCAGTGTGAAGTTTCCACAGTCAGTGATTTGGGGTGCCATGTCATCTGCTGGTGTTGGTCCGCTGTGTTTTCTGAAGTCATCTACCAGGAAATTTTAGAGCACTTCATGCTTCCTTCTGCTGACAAGCTTTATGGAGATGCTGATTTCATTTTACAGCAGGACTTGGCACCTGCCCACACTGCCAAAAGTACCAAAAGCTGGTTCAATGACCATGGTATTACTGTGCTTGATTGGCCAGCAAACACGCCTGACCTGAACCCCATAGAGAATCTATGGGGTATTGTCAAGAGGAAGATGAGACACCAGACCCAACAATGCAGACGACCTGAAGGCCACTATCAAAGCAACCTGGGCTTCCATTACACCTCAGCAGTGCCACAGGCTGATCGCCTCCATGCCACGCCGCATTGATGCAGTAATTCATGCAAAAGGAGCCCCAACCAAGTATTGAGTGCATAGAAATGAACATACTTTTCAGAAGGCTGACATTTCTGTTTAAAATATCCTTTTTTATTGATCTTATGTAATATTCTAATTTTCTGAGACACTGAATTTGGGTTTTCATTAGCTGTAAGCCATAATCATCAAAATTACAAGAAATAAAGGCTTGAAATATTTCACTCTATGTGTAATGAATCTATATAATATATGAGTTTCACTTTCTGACATGAGTGACAAAATATATTGAACTTTTTCATGATATTCAAATTTTTTGAGCTGCACCTGTATGTCATTATTGGTAAATGCAAGTTAGTGGGGCAAGCATTGGCAGCACTATTGAACGTACATGTATGAATACCGAAGTTGGCTATCACGGATCAAACTGACGCCATTTAAAAAATAAAAAAAATTTAAAACTCGAAAAGTTCGATACAATTAGATGTCTCAGAAGGAGATCACTCAGACGGTGCAAAGATCCGAACTGCCCATCACTGGTGCAAATTGGTGAAGTTCAAATTCACTTTTTTAAAATATTTAATATTAATGTTTTGAGACACCGGGGAGTGGTCGTTTCTCGTGTGACATCACACGAGAAACGACCTGAAAATGGGACCGCAAAATTAAATTGTCTATTTCTCCAAACCTAAATAAAATACAAATTTGATAGTTCCGTGGTGTTACCGCAATGCCCCTATGTCCCAATATCATACAAAACACCAGAAAGTAGGTAAACCACCATATTACCCCTTTAACTACATTAACTAAGTAACCTATCTGAATAACCTCACATTTTTCAAGTTTTTAAAAAAAAATTTAGTTTTCAATTTTGATTTAAATTTAAATTTTGAGTTTATATTTTTATTTCAGTTTATGATCATGTTTTCTTTTGGTTTGCGATAATAACCTTGTTGGGAACACATAATTCATATTGATTATTGATAAAAGTGACTGATGATGATGATGATGATATAAAGACACAAAAGTCCACAGTTAAATCCAACCACTTAGAAATAGCATATTTGCTGCTTTTGGATTACTTGGCTAATAGTTCCTTGGGGAGAAAGCACATATTTAGGGACTGCAGGGTTTGCAGAAAGCAATGAATGGCTGATATTTGCACACAACCCTGAAGTTGGCATGCCTTTTATGGGATTGCTAGGGTGTTTTCTTATGTTAATCACATGAACTGCCACGCGCATCAAATTAACAAAAACAATTGGAATTCCTATTGTACGTTGCTTTGGATAAAAGCGTCTGCCAAATAACTGTAATGTATGTAATCTCATACAACTGGGAAATTGCACAAAAGCAGTCTGCACATGTTTTTTTCTAAGGAACAAAAGTAAAAAGAATTTAAGAGTTAAGTTTTGTGAATGAGGCTCAATATATTGCCCTTTTGGTGAAGTCAACATTGCACTTTTGGGGAAGTTAATTCACCTTAGTGTACAGTATATTTTTCCCTTTTTATATATTTAGATATCAAATTGACACATTTCACATTGGTTGTGCTCCTACATGTTGTACAATACCACGCAAAATGTGCAGTACATTGTAAATAGTATGCGTTTCTGTCACTTAAGCCAATTTGCTGCACAGAACAGAAATGCTGAAATCACATGGTTTTGCTTCCCACTGTTAATGCAAGGAAGCATGGAAGATCCTGTATATGTATTGGTCTTAAGTGGGGACAGACCACAGAGAAGGGGGCTCAGGCCTAGAACCAATCTAAATGTTGTGTGCTTTGTCCTTATGCAAGTTATGCAAGTGATTCTGTAGACAATATAGTGACTATTGTAATCACTAATATTTATGACTTAAAAATAAGAAAATGAGAAATAGAATAAATGGCAAATATGATATTACAATTGTGCTATGCTTTCTGTTGAATGTGGCACCTACTGTGCACAGAACTTGCAGAAATCCCTCCCTAGCCTCGGCTTGTGCAGGAGTGTTTGGGTAGGAGAGATTTATGGCACAAACATTATATGCAGGACTTCTCACAAGTTCTCACACATCATAGTAAAATACACTCACACATGCAGTACCACGCACTAGAAATCTCAGCACATTGTAAATGCCCTGGTGAACCTTTTTAAAGACAGACAAGCCAAAAAAAAGAAAAGAAAAGCCCACTGCATTGACTTTGATATACTACTACTATATAGGTAGAGGTATCAACGAGCCTCAAACCATCACTCTGCTGCCAGATATGCAGTAGATATGGATGGATCACTTAGGGTTGTTTCTCTTGACAAATTTTCCTATTGAATTCTATGGAAAAATAAGTCAGGAGAAGAAACCCTTCAAGTTATCCATCCATATCTACTGTATTTCTGGCAGCAGAGTGATGGTTTAAGGCTTTTTTGATACGTCAGACCCTTGATGACTTACAGCCATTTAGCCAACCATGTGTTCCATACTGTTCCAGTGTAATTTACAGCTAAATCTAGTCCCACCCCCCAATTCCCATAGAGATCAATGCAGAGACTTTATAGTATCGCTTGTAAGAGTACCAGAAAATAAGATATCAAGTGTCTTTTGATGTTGTTGGGTCACAGACATCGGGAAGTCATGGCATGCAAAGGATATGCGACCAAATATTTAAAATGATTACTTTATTCTATATATAAATGCAGGGGTGCCAATAATTGTGGCACACGTGATTTTGTTAAAAATTATTATTTTTTGATGAGGGATTTTTTTTTCTCATAATAAATTTACTTAAATTAAAGGTTGGATTTTTCTCATTTTTTCAGTGTGAGATTAAGCTAATTCCCCAAACGGTGAATTTTATATAACCCTCTTTACCAGGGGTGCCAATAATAGTGGAGGGCATTGTGTATATATATATACGGTATATACTACTACTTTCAAAATGACCTACAGATCATGTTCTAATGATGTAGATGAATAAACTAGTAAAATGAGAGTAAAAAGCTAGCTTGAATTGAAGTTGAAAATGTGCTCTTTAGTTTACCCCCTCAGTCTGCGTCTCCTCAATCCCTTACTTTTAACTCTGATCATTCCCTGAACTACTGAACTGCATGTGTTATTTCCATAAACTTTCCCCTCATGATTCTGTACACCTCCGTCATTTCACATCCGTCAAGGAGCAGCGGCTCTGTGCTTCCACAAATAATTAACTATTTAAGCCGTTTCCTTTACCCCTGAAGTTAGTACCATAAAAGGATTATATTTAAAAAATAGTCCTCACTTAATATGGCTGAAGGTTAAAATTTAATGAAAGTGATTCCATTTGCTGAAGCACAAACCTCTGTCATCCATAGAACAAGAGCTAAAATACCCATCAACTGAACCCAATGTAACTCAGACATAGAGAGCAGAATTGCTCCTTACCTCAGTGCTAATGGTCCTGTGATCCTCTGGTGTCAGTTTATAGTTTGGACGTGTCCTCCTCACTTACAGACGGCTGCCTAGGAGTTCACCAGCGTGTGTGTGCGCATGTAAGGAGCTGTTGCAGAGTGCCCAGTATGAAATTAAAAAATACAACATCAACCTGACTCTCCCAATGGGGTGTGAGAGGGAGAGAGGGATGGAGGGAGGGGTCAATGCAGAAGCTGTGTGTTCAGCAGAGCTCTGGGTATTCTGTAGTCTTTACTCTGTCTCATCTAGTTTTTCTTGCATTAGTTCTGCTTTCTATTGGTTTCCTCTGTGAGAGAGCTAGCGTCTCCCCACTACTTACATTTCTGCCAATAAATATTCCCAAACAATAGCGAGTTCGTCCCTTTGATATGCTCTAAATCTTGAGGAAATAAAAACCAGGAGCTGAAGGGAAGTCAACAGTTTCAGGGTCCGAAACTCCAGTCCATGTATGACGTTTGAGTCTATTCTACTTTATCAAAAGCTTACATCGGTGTGGTGTGCGAGACCCAGGAGCAGCAGCCACTAGTTTGACTGCCAGCAATAGCACAAGGAGAGAGAGAGAGAGAGAGAGAGAGATGACCTCATTTCAACTCACTGACACATGTAGGGCCCACACATACATGCATTCCTCTTACCCATGTTGGCCTGGTGGTGCAAGGGGCCTCCCTGGGGCCTCATAAAGAAGCCAATGGGTAATGTGAGAGGGCCACTAGTGAAGATCCCCATCTTGTATTGCACATGTAAATACAAAGGTTAAATATTATGCATATAATTGCAAGCCAAAAGGCCTTAACCATATATTTTCACTCTTATTTCACTGGATAGCCTCATTCTGCCATTTATGGACAAATCAAATGGCTCCCATTTATTTTTATTTAACTACTGTATGGGATTATCAGCAATGCCCCCTGCATGTCTTGTTATTGTTATTAGATAAATGTGTTATTTATTGTCAAAATATAGAATAGGTTTATAAATACATTTGAAAAAGAAAGTGGAAATATATCCATACATATATCCATACTATACAGTAACACTAATTACATAGACACAAATTTATATATAAATTAAAAATAAGGTTGTTTGTAAAACTAGATTGCCAATCGATTGCAGGGCACAGACACCATTCAGTCACACTCATAAATACAGGTAATTAAGTGTCTTCAATTAGCCAATCATTTGTCAATCAACTGCTTGTCTTCGGATTGTGTGAGGAAACCTGAATACCCGGAAGAAACCCACTCGGACACGGGAAGGTCATGCGAGAAAGGCACCTGGCCTCGAAACAAACCTAGGTCCTTCTTCTCGAGGCGACAGCACTATCCACTGAATCAAACCCAGGTCCTTCTTCTCGAGGCGACAGCACTATCCACTGAATCAAACCCAGGTCCTTCTTCTCGAGGTGACAGCACTATCCACTGAATCAAACCCAGGTCCTTCTTCTCGAGGCGAAAGCACTATCCATTGAATCAAACCCAGGTCCTTCTTCTCGAGGCGACAGCACTATCCACTGAATCAAACCCAGGTCCTTCTTCTCGAGGCGACAGCACTATCCACTGAATCAAACCCAGGTCCTTCTTCTCGAGGCGACAGCACTATCCACTGAATCAAACCCAGGTCCTTCTTCTCGAGGCGACAGCACTATCCACTGAATCAAACCCAGGTCCTTCTTCTCGAGGCGACAGCACTATCCACTGAATCAAACCCAGGTCCTTCTTCTCGAGGCGACAGCACTATCCACTGAATCAAACCCAGGTCCTTCTTCTCGAGGCGACAGCACTATCCACTGAATCAAACCCAGGTCCTTCTTCTCGAGGCGACAGCACTATCCATTGAATCAAACCCAGGTCCTTCTTCTCGAGGCGACAGCACTATCCACTGAATCAAACCCAGGTCCTTCTTCTCGAGGCGACAGCACTATCCACTGAATCAAACCCAGGTCCTTCTTCTCGAGGCGACAGCACTATCCACTGAATCAAACCCAGGTCCTTCTTCTCGAGGCGACAGCACTATCCACTGAATCAAACCCAGGTCCTTCTTCTCGAGGCGACAGCACTATCCACTGAATCAAACCCAGGTCCTTCTTCTCGAGGCGACAGCACTATCCACTGAATCAAACCCAGGTCCTTCTTCTCGAGGCGACAGCACTATCCACTGAATCAAACCCAGGTCCTTCTTCTCGAGGCGACAGCACTATCCACTGAATCAAACCCAGGTCCTTCTTCTCGAGGCGACAGCACTATCCATTGCACGACCACGCCGCCCCCGTCAGAACTTGCAGAAGGAAAAATAAAATGTGTGCGCGTGTGTGCGCGCACATGTCTGTGTCTGTATGATATTGCCATCTGGAAACTCATCACTTTATTGATTTGATAATTCAGTGTACTCACCAGGTGCATTAATGCTTCCATTATAAATAATAAATAAGTTTGATTTTGTGTGCAACCATCTCTGGAATTTTAATGAGCTCTACCCAGTAAGAAAAAGAGAAGCACAGCATTTTCATCTTTACATGAATCTTTGTGAACAACAAACCTTCAAACACAACTATTCTCGGTGTAACCAGTGACTCTCACAAGCAATTATAATGCATAGAACTTTATCCAGCTGTACTGTTAACATGGAGAACTGAATACAGACACAGACAGAACTGGCCTGGTAGGAAGGTCATACGGTACAGCGTGGAAGACCAAAACAAAGTAAGCGATGATTGGTTCTTAGTTTTGTCCTATAAGAGTAATTAAGCATGTGTGTGTATTGATCAATTATTTGGTGTAGCAGGTGAGTTTTTTGTTGCTAGGCCACAGACATCAGGAGGTCATGGCATGCAAAATATATGCAACCAAATATTAAATATGATGACTTTATTTAAGTTTACATTTGTACAATTACCTTTTGTCCCATAAAATGGGGGGACTATTGATGGGTTCTGAGTTTTGTAATAAGAGTAATTAAGCATGTTTGTATTGATCAATGATTTGGTGTAGCAGATGAGGGCTGATCATTGTAAATCGTATGGCCAGAGGGCAAAGGTCAAGATTGGACAGGCCTCTGCCCTCCATGACTTGACATCTAGGTGCCATAATTTATCTGGCATGACTAATGACAGGTGTTGTTGATGAACAAAAGCAAATGTCATTACGGAACAAAGAGATATGCCCTCACAGATAATAGGGACGTGCGTCAATTCAAGACCGGATTAGGCGACCAGTGTGTTGAAGGTTGCTGTAAATTGTGCTGGATTTCGATGATCTTCCTGCTGGCTGGCATGACATACAATAAATGTTTACTTTTTCTAGTAGTGTTTGTTGTGTTGGTGAGTTCCTGCATTGTCCTCACTAGTAGTGTTCGCTGTGTTGGTGAGTTCCTGCATTGTCCTCACTAGTAGTGTTCGCTGTGTTGGTGAGTTCCTGCATTGTCCTCACTAGTAGTGTTCACTGTGTTGGTGAGTTCCTGCATTGTCCTCACTAGTAGTGTTCGCTGTGTTGGTGAGTTCCTGCATTGTCCTCACTAGTAGTGTTCACTGTGTTGATGAGTTCCTGCATTGTCCTCACTAGTAGTGTTCACAGTGTTGGTGAGTTCCTGCATTGTCCTCACTAGTAGTGTTCACTGTGTTGGTGAGTTCCTGCATTGTCCTCACTAGTAGTGTTCGCTGTGTTGGTGAGTTCCTGCATTGTCCTCACTAGTAGTGTTCGCTGTGTTGGTGAGTTCCTGCATTGTCCTCACTAGTAGTGTTCACTGTGTTGGTGAGTTCCTGCATTGTCCTCACTAGTAGTGTTCACTGTGTTGGTGAGTTCCTGCATTGTCCTCACTAGTAGTGTTCACTGTGTTGATGAGTTCCTGCATTGTCCTCACTAGTAGTGTTCACTGTGTTGGTGAGTTCCTGCATTGTCCTCACTAGTAGTGTTCACTGTGTTGGTGAGTTCCTGCATTGTCCTCACTAGTAGTGTTCACTGTGTTGGTGAGTTCCTGCATTGTCCTCACTAGTAGTGTTCACTGTGTTGGTGAGTTCCTGCATTGTCCTCACTAGTAGTGTTCACTGTGTTGGTGAGTTCCTGCATTGTCCTCACTAGTAGTGTTCACTGTGTTGGTGAGTTCCTGCATTGTCCTCACTAGTAGTGTTCACTGTGTTGGTGAGTTCCTGCATTGTCCTCACTAGTAGTGTTCACTGTGTTGGTGAGTTCCTGCATTGTCCTCACTAGTAGTGTTCGCTGTGTTGGTGAGTTCCTGCATTGTCCTCACTAGTAGTGTTCACTGTGTTGATGAGTTCCTGCATTGTCCTCACTAGTAGTGTTCACTGTGTTGGTGAGTTCCTGCTTTGTCCTCACTAGTAGTGTTCACTGTGTTGGTGAGTTCCTGCATTGTCCTCACTAGTAGTGTTCGCTGTGTTGGTGAGTTCCTGCATTGTCCTCACTAGTAGTGTTCACTGTGTTGGTGAGTTCCTGCATTGTCCTCACTAGTAGTGTTCACTGTGTTGGTGAGTTCCTGCATTGTCCTCACTAGTAGTGTTCACTGTGTTGGTGAGTTCCTGCATTGTCCTCACTAGTAGTGTTCACTGTGTTGGTGAGTTCCTGCATTGTCCTCACTAGTAGTGTTCACTGTGTTGGTGAGTTCCTGCATTGTCCTCACTAGTAGTGTTCACTGTGTTGGTGAGTTCCTGCATTGTCCTCACTAGTAGTGTTCACTGTGTTGGTGAGTTCCTGCATTGTCCTCACTAGTAGTGTTCACTGTGTTGGTGAGTTCCTGCATTGTCCTCACTAGTAGTGTTCACTGTGTTGGTGAGTTCCTGCATTGTCCTCACTAGTAGTGTTCACTGTGTTGGTGAGTTCCTGCATTGTCCTCACTTGGATTACAAGGAATGAAGCTGGGTCCTAACACATCTTGAGAGTGGATTATTCCCACTGCACCGTCTGTGCGTTGGCATCTCCCTTCTCCCAGAGTGAGCGTGTGCTTTCCGGTCTCTATTTACTCTGCGCACAAGCCTCAATACCCGTCACTCTGCCTGTGGGGCTGTCACGCTGATATTCAACTGCCGACATTGCAATGGTCACATGGATATTTTTGTACCTATGCCTGAAATTAAAGATATACCGCACCGATGTGCCCGCTTTACTGCTATTGCGCTGTCTACATGTAGCGCCCTCTGATCAGAGGATTATTAGGGAAGATATGATTAACTGTAGATTATTATTTCAACAAATTCCTTCAATGAATTCCAGACAAGGACAGTTGTGTTTCCAGGTGATATTATTGAAACTGAGAAGGGTACGGTCAGGGAAGTCTTTGGGATGCGCGTAGTTAGGAAAGTCTCAAAACTACTGCAGTCCTCCCATCAACACAGACCAAACTTTCCACACTTCCTACTTTGAACCTTCAGTGCTCTCCCACCCCCTCTCTCCTTGTCACCTCCCCCACCCCCCTCTCTCCTTGTCACCTCCCCCACCCCCTACTACTTCTCTCTGTAAATCCAGACTACCCTCCCTCATCTCTCTGACTCATGCTGTGGAATGGGTTTATTCCACCAGTGTTTAAATTAAGCATTAAAAAGGAACATGGCAGCCCAGAGGGTGGAAAGTCTGTGTAGTCTCAGTCTGTCTCTATGCCTACCTTTCATCTTGCTTCCCTCACGCTCAATCGCCCTCTCTCCACTGAACTTTGTCCTTTGATTGAACATGTCTCTCTCCTGCTCTCTCTAGCTCCCCATCCTCCCTGGCTCTTTAATTGTCCTTTCTGCCATGTTTCTGTCTTCTTTTTTCCTCCACCTTTGACTAATTCAATAAGATATGTCAAATTAAGCGTCAAATTATGGACAGGAAATTGCCCCTTGGAGGGAGGGTTTGGTGTCAGTCAGATTGATAAACATGTGATATTGCTCGCTAAGTAACTTACTCAAGTTCACTCCTCTGGTTAATGGCCACCTACGACACGCCTGTGATGTAGCTACGCCAGCAGTCTTAACCCGGGAACCTGCATATGAAAAATAAGAGCTGGCTGCAATCAAATGTATCAGGGGACATGATTGCTAGTTCACTTCAACCGGAGGATGTTTAAGTGATAGAACAGGCCTTCCAAAATATAAAAGGGAAAAAATGGAGATGGAATGTTCATGCGCTGCCATCCTAAGAGAAGACAATCTGTACAGTTAATGTCTGAGAGATGTCAGACGGGTTTAACACTTCCAATATCCTCTTTATGAATCTACACTGTACCAGTAAGCACTGTGTTCAGACGCTCTGCAGTCCGGATCATAAGTAGCATTTCCTTTGCCCAGGAGGTAGGGCTCCAGTCCGCATCCTCATGCCAGATCTGACCAATCGGCACCTGTGGTCTGCACCAACAAGAAGTGCAATGCAATGACTACACAGTATAGTCGTGGACAGCAGAGTGACTGTTCTAGCTTTGGAAGACGTGCATGCTAGTCTGCGCTCCGTGTGTTACAGTGAGGAAACGGGTTTACAAATATGACTGATCGTTACAAATTGAAAGATAACAAAAAGAATAAAAATGGTGACATAAAATAAAAAATAATTCCCTCATTATAAACCGATGTGGCTTTGCAGTGTGTAGACTGGGCAGTCAGCCATAGGTCAACATGACTTGAGTTAGGCAACCATGACCTTCTACAAGTCACACAGACTGGTTTCTCATTGGATGTAGCTGGTCAGTACTGTATTACTATGATTAATCTATTCTATCCATTATCAAATGAACCTGTTCAAGAAACAACAGCTGTGACGTAACTTTTGTCCCAACACGGGCGCCTTCCGCCGATCAACACCCTAAATAAGGTATGCCAAGTACATCAAACAGAAATAATAAAAAATAAAGTTAACAAAAATATTAATGTTTACCCTGTCATTAACTTAATAAACAGTAATTACCTGTAATGTAACCATTTGGTACACTAAAAAAGATGCTGTTCTTATGACCAGTCTTAATCTTACATAATCTTATACTGCAGTACTCCATGAGAAAAAAACACTTACTTTTCCTGTGGGTACTTAGGTTAGATCACCGACTGTCAGCTGGTACTGAACGCCAGGCTTCGCTGGTTACATTTTCCTTCTCTTCCTGAACAAGCCTCTAATATTTGCTGCTTCTGTGTGTGATGGATGTAATCGACGGAAGACAGAGAGATGGGAGGAGAGAAGACCTACACACAGTAAAACACATGGGCTTACTCAGCTGTGGGTTTATCAGGCATACTACTTCCATTTAAAAGGTTTAAAACCAGGAGAGAAGACAGTTGGGATAAAAATGCACCTGATTATGTACCATATTATAGAACATTTTCCAATCAAAAACCATTTTAATAAATAATAATAAAATAATAAATTCTCAATTGTAGCCAAACTTCTCACAGTGCTAAAAGATTATAGCCTGATTATTATTATTGCAAATACATTGTCATTCTTAAGCAGTTTTTGGTAAGGATCCATCCCCAAGAGACAAATATTCCACATAACCCTCACACACCTGTCAACAACAGATAGGAAGACTCACTTCTCATTCTCATACAACTCTAAGCACAACACTCAGGATATTAGAGATATTTTGCACACCTCAGAGCTGCATTAGCCTTGAAATGATCACAATAAGTGTTGCTGAGTTTGGTGGAAACACTGACAGGAATATGTCATAGGATAGAAACCAGTTTTAATGGCCTTATTTATAAAAAAATGTATTGGATTTAAACTTAAACATAATTCTAAGATCATTTCACAAGTTGTGCTTAAACTTGAGTCGCGGTCTGACGGGATTGTGTAGCGGTGAATCCTCAAGCAGTTACACCTGCTACACGGGTGGAATTGAATAACATAGGGTACAATTCGGGTATTCACCCACAGCCCTCAAATGTGCAGTTCCTCCACATAACCAGCAATCAATTAACTTATCATCCAGTATAAACTTTACGTAGAGATGTGATCATATTTGATAAATATCTACTAGGGGTGTAAAGATACACCGATGCATAGCGATGTAAATGTCACGATACAACTGCATCAATGTGACATGGCTGCATCGTATTCATATTCAACCATATTCAACCAAATCTTCCCATCGTGAAACAAACTGTTCCAACCCATAACCAGCGAATGCTGTTAATTTCTCCATACTATGAATATCCTTTGTAATGTCCAGCCATTCATTCAAGGTTGGGCTCACCTGTGACAACCATTTGCCAGCCACCAGCAGTATATTCATAAAATTTTCATTTTCAGCCAATCTTGAGGCATATACCCAAAATATATGGTCTTACTCTCTACGGGCAATTCACATTTAAAAATATCTTGTAGGGCTTTATGCATCCGTCTCCAAAAGTTTTTGATAACAGGGCAATCCCAGAAAACATGGTAATGGTTTGCATTTTGGTTTCCGCAATTTCTCCAGCAAACAGGAGGGTTATTATCATAGGGGGATTTCTGAGAATACCTCAAGTTTTGGTTTATTACTTATTTGTGTAATTGAAAATTTACTTCAGTAATTCAATTCCAATTTGTGGCACCAGTGGTGTACCTAAGATTTGAACACTGCACGGCAGCAGTGTAATATAATGGTTACCGACAGGTTTCAAGTTTGAATCCCAACTAGAGCACTGCTGTTATACCCTTGTGCAAGGCACTAAACCTGAATTGCTTCAGGATATATCCAGCAGTATAAATGGATACTATGTAATAAAATAAATGCTAAAAGTTGTGCAAGTCGCTCTGGATAAGAGTGTCTACTAAATTCCTGTAATGTAACAACCTTCCGGTCCTCTGTTAACTACACAAGTTTTCTGAAAAAATTATATGAAAGTGATTGGGTTTTACCTATGTTGATCTTATATTCTGATAATTGACCATACTGTTCAACTGATTGCATCAATTTAGGTAAGGAGTATGTAGATAGATCAAAATGTCGTCGGCGTCGCAGGCCAATTTATGCTCCGACCCTTTAATAGTAATTCCCCAGATATCTTCATTTTGTCTGATGTATTGAGCTAATGGTTCCAAATATAATGCAAAGAGTAGCGGTGACCATGCACAACCCTGTCTTGAACCCCTTTCTAGGGTAAAACTATTTGATAGATATCCATTGATTTTAATCCTAGCAGTGGGATTGTCATATAGTGCTTGTATAGTTTTAATAATTGTGTCATATAAACCAAATCTATGTAGAACTCTGTATAGAAAATTCCAACTAACCGAATCAAATGCCTTTTCAGCGTCCACGCTTATCACTATTGCTTTAATTTTATTTCTTTGTATATGATCCATAATGTGTAGTGTCCTTCATATACTGTCTTGTGTTTGGCGTTGTTGTATAAAACATGTCTGATCGTTATGTATCAGTGTGGGTAAGAACTCTAGTTGTTTGGCCATGATGGAAGAAAATAGTCTATAATCTACATTAAGAACAGATATTTGTCTAAATGACCCACATTCCATTTTATCCTTGCCTTCTTTTGGTATAGCTGAGATTATCGCCTCCCTCCAAGGGCCATTCGTAGACTACAGTCCACTGCAAAAAATGGCAGTGTTAACAAGTGTTTTATTCTTGTAACGAGACTTGAAATCTTATTTTTTTTACTCTAAAGTGGAAAATAATATCTTGTTTTAAGTTAACTTTTGCTTGACAAGTGAAATTATCTTAACCCACTGGCAAATCTTGAAATGAGTAAAACCCTCATCCCACCACCAATCTTTTTGTCTTATTTAGCAACAGAAATAAGATTCTTCAGACTAAATATAACCTTAAAATACTTGTTAATATTTGGGTTTTGCAGTGTAGCGTGAAGAGAGTAAAACGTGAGGATCAGTCTGCAATACAAACAAGATAATTAAGACCCAACATGAAAGAAATACAGGCTTCACACATGTCACATTGCACTTAATGATCAGAGAAGAACAAACTTATAAACATAAGTATGATATAATGGGCAAGACCTAGATCAAACACACGAGAAACACTTGCATAAAACACCTATAAACAAAGAATAAAGGTTTCACCGTCCGTCGACTTCTAAAACCAGATTTCCTGGAAAGACAAAGCACCCTGTGATGCTATGAATTTAAATAAAAACAATTACACTGAAGACAAACATTTTGCAATTCAAGCTTTATTCACAGAAGTCTTTAATAATGCAGAAATACAAATACAAAACGATCAAAACAAAAGCACATTTCACAGCTTCAACGACAGTGCCACAACCCTGCCCCGTTTGTGTAGCAATATGCTTAGTGTGTGTGTGTGTGTGTGCCAGTTTAATCAGTGTACACAGCATGTGTCTGGTAAAACACACACTGTGCATTTTCAATACATTAACTTGAATCAACTTGCAGTTAGTGTACAAAGAACGAGATTATGATATGTACAGTGAATAGTTCTGCTTGACTTCTAAGGGGGCACATATCCCTCTCTGACCTTCATAAAAGATTGTGGACATGACTTCACACACTACTACTAAAGTATCATCTTTGCCTTTCAATACAACGCATCAAGCACCTAAAGAAGAGTCTTGAATAAAGCCAAAAACAATGAGAGTATCGGTGCATTACTGCCAGTAACCATGTTGTTTAGCCATGTGGTATATTTGGAAGTTGAGCATGCGGTGTAGAAATCTTCGCTGGTATTATTTTTACAGATGGAAGCAGTTTCAAAAAGTTCACGCTAGGCAGTTTGACCTCATTTGAGAGTCGTCTGCTTTCACATTTGTAAGTTAATATTAACTTCCAAATTAATCACATGGCTCGGTGACTTTGTTAGACTGTAGGTAGGTAATTCTAGCATGCAATATGGAACATGCTACCTGAAAATACCCGGACTCCCCTTGTTTTAAGACTGTGCTAATGATGCAAGCCACGGGTGGACTTGTGTGCATGTAAGCAGCAAATTCCCTAAAAAACATCTTCTCTATAAACTATCGTACTGATAAATAATATTTACACACACTTTAGGGTGAACTGTCACTTTTAAAAAAATCTCCTTTGCAGTCCTATCCCTGAAAAATTCAGAGGAGCGAGAGATTGCACTTAATCTGTGCTGAGAGATCATAAAGTTTGAAAAGCATTTATATAATATTGAAAAACCTAATAATACACTAGTTTCAAATCGAGGCAATGTTATAGCTGCAACTGCATATACAACATGCACAAAAGCGTGTAATTATAATACAAACAACTATGCACCTATATCCTCTCCCATATATTAGCATCTCGTATTAATGTGATCTATATTAACAAGCACACTTGTCCCCAAAATCCAATTATTTAAAATACAACCTTGAAAATATATTAAACTATAAAGAAATATAATTTATTTTATTTTAAAACGGTCATAGGTCAAAACCTTAAAACATAAAACTTTATCTTTCAAAGGTATCAGTGGCTAATGGATATACATTCATACATTACGTTTATGGCTAAGCACGTCTGTAAGCACCCTTCTTTACGCGAGTCAGTGTTTTTAAGCTGTGAAGACAGGGTAACAGGCCTTACTGAAACAGCTGATCACCATAAATGGAGCGGAAAGACAGTCAAAGGTTATTGTGAGTGCAGGCAGACACACACAGCGCGCGCAGCCCCACGCACGAGCGCGCGCACGCACACACACACACACACGCGCATACGCGCATACAGTACAACAGAAAACCGCACTCAGCCTAATACACTGCAAGCTGGCTGGTATTAACAGGCTATTCAATAGCTTAACAAAAAATAAAATATTTGTAAAGACGCTTTGAGTACACATACACACGCATATGTACACAATCGAACAGTAAGTCAGGGTTTCCCTGTAGTGCACATTTAATTGAATGAGGGTGGTGAGCCTTGTTCTGTGGTATTATTAACTTGAGGTGACTTTAGCTTACTTTTAAAACCATGAGGAGAATTTCACTGACTCAATCATCTTGGTGGATAATACCCTAAGATGACAAATAATATCACTAGTAATAATATCACTTTTCTCTGAGAAATTGCCACAAGTTCTATTATACTTGTCTCCATCAGTCAGAGGCAAAATGTTGGAGAAAAGAAAACCTAGAGTTGGACACACCAAGCACACAGACACATGTCCTTTATAAGGAAAACTAAAATGCTGGCTATATCCATACAATTTCCTTGTATTTTTTTTATCTTCATAAAACCATTCAGGAGGTATCCTTTCACACCAATGGTAATATAGCGTCTGAGTATTCAGAACTATTCCATTACAGAATCCCAGACTGACTGTAGCTCACTCAATCAAACACGTTTTAAACCAACCTTCCCAACTTCCCCGTGAAGAGTGGAGCTTAAAGCTTCCTAACAAACTCACCCCATAAAACATTTTTATTTACAGCAACCAGCTAGGTGTATTATATTTCCCCAGGAAAAATGTACTTGACACAGTTTATGTTTGCGTGTTATTGAAGCACACAGACGGCTGCTATGACTAATCTAGCCCAGGTTTGGGATCTACCAGCTGCGGCACTGGAGGTTTCAATGCAGCCTCTCAATGGGAAAACCAGCAGAGCAGGGAAAACAGACGCTTTTCCACTCCCATAAAATGTATATCTGAGGGAAAATTGACAAGCATCTGCAACCTGGCTGGGCTATTAACTGAAGGTGACTCACTCCATCTCACTTCATGTAGTGCTGCAGGTCACCGCTTCAGCAGGCCCGCACTAGAGTCCATGGACTGCAACCCTGTGTGCACAAAGTTCGTATTCAGTGAAGGGGAGGATCACATCTTTTCATTTTTGGGTATGTGCACTAAAACAAACAAACAAATAAATACAGGCCACTGAGACTTCACAGTGGAAAAACTACAAATCGTCAGACATACAGGCTAAATCCAGGGTTGTTGCAAACTCCTCACAAACGATAAAGAAAAAGATACCGTTATTTGTGAAAATCAAATATTTTAAACCCACTAAGAGGTTTAGTTTATTGTATTGTATCGTCTACAGATGGAATGAAAACTCCTGTTAACGATGGGTTCACTGAACTCTCCCATAGCATGCCCCTACAACATGCTTAGATCATACAGAATCAGTGTACTGAACTCTCCCATAGCATGCCCCAACAACATGCTTAGATCATACAGAATCACAGTGTACTGAACTCTCCCATAGCATGCCCCAACAACATGCTTAGATCATACAGAATCACAGACAGTGTACTGAACTCTCCCATAGCATGCCCCAACAACATGCTTAGATCATACAGAATCACAGTGTACTGAACTCTCCCATAGCATGCCCCTACAACATGCTTAGATCATACAGAATCACAGTGTACTGAACTCTCCCATAGCATGCCCCAACAACATGCTTAGATCATACAGAATCACAGTGTACTGAACTCTCCCATAGCATGCCCCTACAACATGCTTAGGTGATGCAGAATCACAGTGTACTGAACTCTCCCATAGCACACCCCTACAACATGCTTAGGTCATGCAGAATCACAGACAGTGTGCTGAACTCTCCCATAGCATGCCCCTACAACATGCTTAGATCATACAGAATCACAGTGTACTGAACTCTCCCATAGCATGCCCCTACAACATGCTTAGATCATACAGAATCAGTGTACTGAACTCTCCCATAGCATGCCCCTACAACATGCTTAGATCATACAGAATCACAGTGTACTGAACTCTCCCATAGCATGCCCCTACAACATGCTTAGGTCATGCAGAATCACAGTGTGCTGAACTCTCCCATAGCATGCCCCAACAACATGCTTAGATCATACAGAATCACAGACGGTGTACTGAACTCTCCCATAGCACACCCCTACAACATGCTTAGATCATACAGAATCAGAGACAGTGTACTGAACTCTCCCATAGCATGCCCCTACAACATGCTTAGGTCATACAGAATCACAGACGGTGCACTGAACTCTCCCATAGCATGCCCCTACAACATGCTTAGATCATACAGAATCACAGACAGTGCACTGAACTCTCCCATAGCATGCCCCTACAACATGCTTAGATCATACAGAATCACAGAAAGTGCTTTAACACTTGTCAGTTTGTGTGAAAAATATTAACTGAAGTGTTATGGTTGTACTTCAAACCAGGGAACAGAGTTGACAAGAACAGTTCCATTCTGAAGAGAAAGTGACTATATGTGTGAACATGACAGTGGTTCCCATGTTTGGCCATGCATATCGGTGGATTCTGTGTGTGTATACATGACTGGGGGACAGATGGGCTGTACTGTCAACACTGGGAATACACTGAGCCTCAATATGTTCAGATCTCCTCATCTGGATGCGGATTTTTAGGCGAGACCATGAGACACCACTCATCAGTTAACTGCGGCATAAACCTACTCCACTCATCTTATGATTTCATTAGTGTTCCAGTCACCCATATCCACCATATGACAATTGTTCAATAGGGTTTGGTTTATTACTTATTTGTGTAATTGAAAATTTACTTCAGTAATTCAATTCCAATTTGTGGCACCAGTGGTGTACCTAAGATTTGAACACTGCACGGCAGCAGTGTAATATAATGGTTACGGAATAGGGCATGTTACCGACAGGTTTCAAGTTCGAATCCCAACTAGAGCACTGCTGTTGTACCCTTGCGCAAGGTACTAAACCTGAATTGCTTCAGGATATATCCAGCAGTATAAATGGATACTATGTAAAAAAAGAAATGCCAGAAGTTGTGCAAGTCGCTCTGGATAAGAGCGTCTACTAAATGCCTCTAACAACCTTAACAACCTTCCGGTCCTCTGTTAACTACACAATTTTTCTGTGTGATCACCTTGCACATAGACTTAGAAAGATTGATTTCAAAATGCAATTCTTACCAAAGTCACTTTAAGTTCTTAAAATAAAAATACTCATTCTGTATTGCATGACTGCATTTTATCATCCACCTCACGCTGCCTCTGTTGCAACGTGCTTTTGGAAATTTGAGCCAGAGGTGTTAACCACTTACCTGCACACTATAAGCATTGCAGAAGCTGCCTGCCTGTGTCAGGTGCGTTCTCCTACTCAGGGATTAGCACACTAATTGTATCACAAATGCTCTAATGACATTTTTAAGTGAGGTAGATTACCAATTACTTAACTCGTTGCTTGCTTACACCTGTCAGAGAATAGGTTGAGAGTACTGTATGCAGTCTTCACATCTGCCACCACGGCCATTCTGTGTCTAATCCAGTGATTTTCAACCACTGTGCCGCGGCACACTAGTGTGCCGTGAGAGATCGTCAGGTGTGCCGTGGGAAATTATCCAACTTCACTTAACCCTTTCCAGCCGGACCGCTCTAATTTCGGATTAATTGTTACGATGGTGTGACGTTTAATATCTCTGCCGTCCAATCACTGATTTCCTTTTTGAAAAATGCGAGTTAGAGATGACAAAAAAAGCTATAATGACATCTAACTGGTTGGTGAGCTTAGTGGGCGGTGATTTCTTGCTTGACCGGTACATAAAAGCGCCCGTAAAACACGGAACTTTCCATTTGCCTCACCACGGACGAAGTTACCACATCGTACAAGAGACCATCGTTTGAAGACTTGACGCGACTGAAGAAAACTCAACAAACTCACTGAGGTAAAACACATATAAGATATTAATTAACCATAAATATTACTTCAGAAATGGTTTTATTTTGAATAAAATCCTGTTTTTGTACCGCAGACTTTTTCAGATCTTCACTTGAAATTCGCGAACATTCTGTAAGCTCTCGCTTCAAATGAGAAGCCACTGTGTCATTCTTTCCCCAGCTTGTTTCTTGTTTCGAGATTAAATTGTGAAAGGTCTATCATATAATTAACATAAGTGAAGTGATCGATGTGAATATTTTCCGTGTTTACTGTCGACTTTGATAACTAAATAATAACTAAAGCTAAAAACAGTGACTGTAGTTTTAGCTCTCAGCACCAACAAGCAATCGTGAGTCGTTCTTTTGTTTTCAGATTTTTTTCCCCTAGGTTGTAGCTCTGCTGTTAGTCCAGCTATCTTTGTGAATTTTTGAAATTGTGGAAAAGTCTGTCGTGCAATTAACATAATTGTACTGATATGTGAATATTTTCCGTGTTTACTGTCGACTTTGATAACTAAGTAATAACTAAAGCTAAAAACAGTGACTGTAACGTTAGTTTTAGCTCTCAGCGCCAACAGCAATCGTGAGCCGTTTTTTATTTTTCAGTTTTTTCTTCTAGCTTGTAGCTCTGCTGTTAGTCCAGCTATCTTTGTGAATTTTTGAAATTGTGAAAAAGTCTGTCGTGCAATTAACATAATTGTACTGATATGTGAATATTTTCCGTGTTTACTGTCGACTTTGATAACTAAGTAATAACTAAAGCTAAAAACAGTGACTGTAACGTTAGTTTTAGCTCTCAGCGCCAACAGCAATCGTGAGCCGTTTTTTATTTTTCAGTTTTTTCTTCTAGCTTGTAGCTCTGCTGTTAGTCCAGCTATCTTTGTGAATTTTTGAAATTGTGAAAAAGTCTGTCGTGCAATTAACATAATTGTACTGATATGTGAATATTTTCCGTGTTTACTGTCGACTTTGATAACTAAATAATAACTAAAGCTAAAAACAGTGACTGTAACGTTAGTTTTAGCTCTCAGCGCGAACAGCAATTGTGAGCCGTTTTTTATTTTTCAGTTTTTTCTTCTAGGTTGTAGCTCTGCTGTTAGTCTAGCTATCTTTGTGAATTTTTGAAATTGTGGAAAAGTCTGTCGTGCAATTAACATAATTGTACTGATATGTGAATATTTTCCGTGTTTACTGTCGACTTTGATAACTAAATAATAACTAAAGCTAAAAACAGTGACTGTAGTTTTAGCTCTCAGCGCCAACAAGCAATCGTGAGTCGTTCTTTTGTTTTCAGACTTCATTTGCCTCACCGCGGACCACATCGGATAAGAGACCATCGTTTGAAGACTTGACGCGACTGAAGAAAACTCAACAAACTCACTGAGGTAAAACACATATAAGATATTAATTAACCATAAATATTACTTCACAAATGGTTTTATTTTGAATAAAATCCTGTTTTTGTACCGCAGACTTTTTCAGATCTTCACTTGAAATTCGAGAACATTCGTGTAAGCTCTCGCTTCAAATGAGAAGCCACTGTGTCATTCTTTCCCCAGCTTGTTTCTTGTTTCGAGATTAAATTGTGAAAGGTCTATCATATAATTAACATAAGTGAAGTGATCGATGTGAATATTTTCCGTGTTTACTGTCGACTTTGATAACTAAATAATAACTAAAGCTAAAAACAGTGACTGTAGTTTTAGCTCTCAGCGCCAACAAGCAATCGTGAGTCGTTCTTTTGTTTTCAGATTTTTTTTTCCTAGGTTGTAGGCAGCTCTGCTGTTAGTCCAGCTATCTTTGTGAATTTTTGAAATTGTGGAAAAGTCTGTCGTGCAATTAACATAATTGTACTGATATGTGAATATTTTCCGTGTTTACTGTCGACTTTGATAACTAAATAATAACTAAAGCTAAAAACATTGACTAACAGTCTTATATTATTTATGCAAATAAAATTATGTATGTTATGGATGAATGAAAAGGCAACTGATTATATATTTGTTTCGCAGCATGGATGCTGATGCAGATGGATACAGCGGCCTGCTTCAGTCCCTGAAGAGGAGGAGGGCACTGACATCCGATGAGCTGAGGGTCATAGCAGAGCATGACATTGAGGACCATCAGGGCATGCACTGTGTGGAGAAGGATGCACTGGATGCAGAGCTGCTGCGGGCACAAGTGCAGACTGAGGAGGAGGAGGAAGAGGAGGATGACGAGATGGACTTTGATCTTGAGCCCAGACCAGCATCAAAAGGGTATCAAATCAATATTTATTTATATAGCGCATTTCACAACTAGTTGTCACAATGCACTTCACAGAAAAAACCCAGCCTAAACCCCAAGAGCAAGCCAGTGGCAAGGAAAAACTCCCTGGTGTAACTAGGAAGAAACCTTGGAGGGAACCAGACTCAAGGGGGGAACCCATTCTCCTCAGGTCGGCTCAGGGTCTAGATCTTAATGACCAGCATGGTCAAAACTGACTGCCAATATCCATGATAGTAGAAATTGCAGCAGCTAGATGCAGTATGTATGTGTGTAGACTGTTTATTGATAATGGTTAGCTTTCTCATATGGCTAATATTCACATTACTAACTTAGTTCCTCCCATGATTATTTTGGGAATGGTTAGCCATTCTCACACAGGTCCTAAGTCAGCTAGAAAGCGTAAATGCTTCTCTGACTCTGTCTTGTACCCTTCCTATGCTGATGTGGATGCACAGGCACCAGAACCTCTCCTGTTCACACCCAGCCGTCCGCTTGGTATAGAATTAGGGAGCGTGCGCAGGGCCGTGCGGTTGACGACGAGTTTGATGCTGCGTGAAATAGACTTTTTCATGCTGTTCTTCACCCAGGCTGTAGTTTCGGATATTTGCGGCTTTACAAACCGGCAGGGGTGGGAGCTTGTTTTAAATCACGCGTCGTATGCCAGCAGTGAAGGAGTGTGGAATGAGGTGACCCCAGATGAGTTCTACAAATTCATGGGATTACTCATTTACATGGGATTCCACGTTCTTCCTGACATGCATCGGTATTGGGGAACTAAGTCTCTTCAGGGTTCATGGGCGAGATCTTTTATGTCGCGTGACCGTTTTAAGGCTCTGTTGGCAGCTCTGCATGTTGTAGATCCTGCCACAGAGGATAACCAGGATCGTCTTAGGAAGCTTCGCTACCTCATGGACCACCTCAAACAAAAGTGCCAAGAGCTGTTTCAACCAAATCAGAATCTGGCAATAGACGAGCGTATGGTAAAGTCTAAAGGTCGGTCAGGGCTAAGGCAGTTTATGAAGGGCAAGCCTACTCGTTGGGGTTTCAAGTTGTGGGTGATAGCAACATCGGATTCAGGCTACACCTTGGACTTCAATGTTTACACGGGTAGTCGTGACGGTCGGGTTACTGATTTGGCCGCAAAAGTTGTAGAGGCTTTAATACAGCCCTACAAAGATCAGGGTTACAATCTTTGGATGGACAACTTTTACACATCCCCAGCACTTATGGTTAAATTACGACAAATTGGGATTAATGCTTGTGGGACATGTAGAATTAACCGTAAGAAATTCCCAGAAGAATTCAAAGATGTAAAAAAATGGGAACGAAAGACCGACCGTGGGGACATGAGGTGGTGTAGGGTAGAGGATGGTATCCTTGTCATCCAGTGGAAGGACACGCGTGCAGTTTCATGCCTCTCCAATTTCCACAATGCGAATGACTCTATTGATGTGACTAGGCTAGTGAAAAAAGATGCCACCTGGAGCAGACAAGTGGTCCGCCAGCCTGCTGTAATCAGTGATTACAATAAACACATGGGGGGCGTTGATAGGTCAGACCAAATGATCAGCAGCTACTGTGTCTTACAAAAAACACAGAAGTGGTGGAAGACTCTTTTTTTCCACTTCATTGACATTGCTGTCGTCAATAGCTTCTTGTTGTTTCAGGAGTGGCAACGCAGTCAGGCAGCACCAGGGGATAAGCATAGATTAGCTGACTATAGCCAGATAACATTCAGAGAGAACCTGTCTCGTCAGCTAGCAGGCCTGGACATCCACGCGAGTTCCCCGTGCCACACACTTAAGCCTGTGGCCTCGTCGTTTCACGTTAGCCATACCGCTGAATTGCAGAAGTTACCCAGGAACTGTTGGCTCTGCTACAGAAAAAGCAGAATTGAACATAGGACAAAATTTGCTTGCATGGCTCCTGAATGCAATGGTAAAAGGTTTTGCATCGTTCAAAGCAGGAATTGTTTCAAAGCCTGGCACTCGGCTGAGTGTGACCAGTTACGCGCAGAGGCCTAGATCCTGAGCTAAAACGAGAGGTTGTGCCTGTGCCGTCCATTGTTTCCCTCCCTCCCTCCCTCTCTCTCTCTGTCTCTCTCTCTCTCTCTCTCTCTCCACAGGTATTACAATTATTGTTATCTTCTTGATCTCCACTGGTATTAGACTTGTTGTTGGTTACATTTTTGGTTATATTCTCTCCACAGGTATTAGACTTGTTGTTGGTTATCTTTTTGGTTATATTTTCTCCACAGGTATTAGACTTGTTGACTTATCTGCTGTATCTACAAAAACATTCATGATTTTACTGTAAATAAATTCAATGCATTAATTTGACGTGTAACTGATGTTGTTTTTGTTTTAGTTTTGCAATGTTGTTCACTTTTCACAGTTCATCAATTTGTTGTATTTCAGATGACATTTTTTTAAATAAAGTGTGTTCCATTGAATGCATAAATCGTATTTCAGTGTGTGTCTTTTAATTTTGCATTATATCAATTGATTCTCAACAGTGGCTCATGAGTATAGATAAGTGGTAATGTAAAATGTCAATGAACATAACATTCTAAAGCATTTTCTTTGCCTTTTTCTGTCCATCACATAAGTGGTTATAACTTTTGAGCAGTAAATGATTAATCTAATTTATACTCTATTACTCACAAAATGGTGAAGATACGGTGGTGAAAAGTTTGTGATAGAGGAAAACTATCTTGAACATGAAATGATCAAAAACCTAGGTTGCTCATGAAGAATAGCCATTTGGAACATTTTTTAAATGTAGTGAATATTTGATAATTGATAAAGGGTTAAAGCAAGCATATAATTTTGATATATTTTGAAAGCCCCAGTTATCCTGTTTAAAATGGTATATTATCTTTAGGGGTGTGACATAATGTGATCACACCTCAAGCAGTTTTTCATACGCATGTCATATTTTCAATGAACCTAACATTCTAAAGTTTTTTTTTTTGCCTTTTCTTACCCATCACTGAAGTGGTTATAACTTTTGAGCAGTAGAAGATACATCTCTTCTGATTTGTACTCGTATCACTTACAAAATAGGGAAGATGCTGCACAGTTTGTCTCCCTCGAGCTTGAACATGAAATGTTTAAAAACCTAGGTTTCGCATGGAGAATAGCCATTTAGAAAGTTTTGTATGATTATTTATTTTGTGAATTGTTTCAATAATTGATGATATTGTGTTAAAGTAAGCATATTATTGTATATTAATGGATATATATGGAAAGCTCCAGTTATCCTGTTTAAAATAGTATTTTAAGGTTAGGGGTTGTGATGTAATATGATCAATCCATAAACATTTTTGCATATGCACATCATATTGTCAATAAACCAACATTCTAAAGCGTTTTTTAACCCTTTTCGCACCCATAACTGAAGTGATTATAACTTTTGAACGTTAGATGATAGCTCTATTCTGATTTTTATTATATTTTACTCACAAAATGGTGAAGATACCATACACTCTAGGTTTTCCTATATCTTAAACATCAAATGGGTAAAAATGTAGGTTTCTCATTAGAAAATAGCCATTTAGAACATTTTAGAACATTTTATAAATTTAGTTGTTGAATGTCTTTCCATAATTGATGATATTGCCATTAAGTAATCCTATTGTTTTTTATATCAATTGAAAGCCCCAGTTATCCTGTTTACAATGGTAAATAAAGTTTAGGTATCTGGTGTAATATTATCACACCACAAACATTTTTGCAACGCATGTTAATAAATAGAATGGAATAGAATGTTCACAAAATATTCGCTTAGGCTGGAAAGGGTTAATTGGTAACACTTTTGGTTGGTGGTGTGACTCAGGATTTTTTTTATGTAAAAAATGTGCCTTGGCTCAAAAAAGGTTGAAAAACACTGGTCTAATCAATAATCTTGATCATTCTAATTAACACTGACGATCAACAAACCTGGACGGCAACTAAATTAGATATGTTCAGCACTTTCAACATGAGAACAACAATGTCTGAGGTTTTGGAATGTATGATTTACACACGATCCAAAGTGGGGTTGGGCAAACCGCCAGCTCCAGTTACAGGCTTCAGTTAAACGTGTAAACGTGTCCAATGTGATGCGACTTACAAATGTATAAGTTAACCTCAAGTGAGGAATTCCAGGTGCAGACAGTAAAGTAAACCTGAGTGGGTCACACCAAAATTGACCTTATCGCAAACCAAGTTCTGTGACCACACGTTTATTTTATTTTCCATTTGGTTTTTTGCTATTTTATAGCTTAATGTATAGCCGACTGTATTCTATGTTGACTACTAGCGATAGCTCCTATGTTGTGAGAAAGTTGTGCTTTGTTGGATTTGCTTTGTAGTTGTGTCAATGACCTTCAATATGCACTTATTGTACGTCGCTTTGGATAAAAGCGTCTGCCAAATAACTGTAATGTAAAAAAACAATACACGCCGACTTTGTAAAAGTGTGCATGTAGTACATACATGTGGGTTCAGCCATACATATATGCAAAATGTGTGAGCGAGAGTGAGCATTTAAATTGCCACTGTACCTGCGTGTCAGAGGTCAGACTCCTCCTGCTCCTCCACTGACTGCTCCCTCAAGGGGAGGGGCAGTGCATCGGTCCCCAGCAGGCCCCTCCTCAGGACGTAGGGACAGGCGGGGCCACTTGGAATATCAGCAAAACCTGGGCATGGGGAACATTGGCTTTCATTACCGTAACCTTGGCTCCTACACATACCTGTACAGCACCTAGACACACGTCTGTGTAAAACTGTCATCAACCTGTACAGAATACTTGACTCTGATACAGTATAAGTAAACCCTGAATGTCTAACTACATAAAGCTTAGGTATGATGTCATAGAGCACATATTCACCTCTGAAAACGCCTGCACTGCTAACCGTACATACCACTGTAGCTTCACTTGACACTTAAGTGCTCGTTCCTTGAATAGCGCCTTCAGATATACCCACCCTTCATGACGACCTCAGGCAGGCCGTAGGGCTCGTACTCCGTGTCGTCGAAAGCGGCCGACATTCGGCTGCGGTTCCGGCGTATCCTCTCTGCCAGACGCGCCGGGTCGGCAGGGATGGGGAACGACCCGGAGAACAGAAGCTTGCCTCCCCTCTCGGTCACCACCGTGGGCGATAATGGCGGCGACTCCGAATTCTGCTCGACCTCTCCGTTACTGGTGTCTGGATCTTCGTCCTGTATCTCTGCAGCCTCCGTCTGGGTGCTCGAGTGCTGCACTTCCGGCCCGCCAGTAGGGGGTGCAGAACTGGCTTGTCCCATCCATCCGCTGTTACCGTCTGTCTGAGTGGCTGTGCTCCTAACTTCATTACACACACTGCCCTCACGGCCTCCTCCTGCCCTCAACTCTTGACTCTCACTCTCCACTTCTGTCTGAGTTTGAGAGTCTCTGGTGACCACTTTTGGCCAGCAGGGGGCACTGTGCTCAGACTGCACAGGTTCATTTCCTCTCTCTACCCCAGGGCCGACAAGCTTTGGTACATCTGTGGTGTTGTCTTGCAGCTGTTTGTGGGGTTTTGTTAGTGTATTCTCTTCTGTAGTTTCAACCACCATGCAAAGAGGTGAATCATTTTTCAAGCCATTCTTATTTTCAGTTTGAGTAATTGTCTGTACACAGTACCTTTGAGTGTCTTCGGTTCTGGAAATGCTCTTTGTAAATTGTAATTTGTTTACAACTCCTTCCAGAAGGGAGCTGCCATCATCTCTATGCGTCTTCCCTGAATCTATAGTACAATCTTTAGTGCTAACAGTGCAAATAATCTGTTGATGGGCACACTCTACCTCCTGAGTTTCTTTACCAGGCTCTATTTGTTCACTGGCTGCACCTGAATTTTCCACAATTGCCTGAGTCCCTCTGTGGTCAATTAGTTTGGTCTTGCATTCTTTTTTGGCCTGACTGTCCTCATGGTAAGCTGCTTTGATATGGTCCTCAGTAATTCTGCAGTCTGCTGCTTTGGACTTGCTGTCATAATAGTTTTCACCTTTGTCCTGATTGTCTCTGTGAGTGTCCTCTGTTGCTTTGGTCTGACTGCCTGCAGCCAAGTACTGAATTACTTTAGAGTGGTCATCACCTTCCACAGTGTCTGATCTTGGATGACTAACATCATCACTGTTCGTCCTTGTTTTGGTCCCTATATCCATGTCCTTGTGAGCCATTGCTTTGGTCTTTAGGTCTGTCAGAACATCAGTATCAGTACTTGGCATCTGAAAAAAATCATGCAGCAATGAGCACATAAACTAGACAAAATTATTGTTGAAAATGTCAAAACTTTGGTCAAGATACTAAGTGAAATCCAGAAATTTACATACTTATAATTCAAGGTAGAAGTTCTTGATTTCAATACCAAAAAGTTTCAATATCTGTAAAGATAAAAGGTCACGGCAATACATTTTCAAAAAAAAATTCTCTGCCCTACCTGGATAGTCACTGGTAGTGTCCCTGTGCCCTTAACTGGCTCCAGGGTACTCTCAGCTGGGTTTAAGGAACCAAGGCCTTGTCCCTCTTCACTGTCAACTCTTTCAGCTGGTGCAGAAGGTTTTTCAAAGATGTCTTGTCCACCAAACTCCACCTGGACTTCCCCCATTGTGTCTGTGGACCCAGGCATGTCGCCCCCCTTACAGGTTAGAAGCAGATGGTCTTCACGCACCACAACTACTGAGCCTTGGCGAGGGTGAATGGTGGTCTCCTCCATTAGTAATGGGGAGATGGGCTCTCCGGTGACCCTCCAGACCTCAAGCTCTTCCGCTTGTTTCATGTTCTCCTCTTGCAGGCTAGAGACCTGGGACTGGAGTTCCACCAACTGGGACAGAAACAAGACGAGGCTAATGAGCCCTAAATTAATAATATAAGGCATTCTGCTTCTGTGTTTTAAACTAGGGATGTTCCTAACGACAAATTTCCCTGACGTTTAAACGGAAGTTTAAACTTAGACTAGTCGACTAGTCTAAAAGTAAGAACACAGTCAAAATTGAGCACAATTTAATCTATAAACTTAAACATTGTCCGAAGAAATATTGCGTATATTATAAGAGCCATTTGAAACCGTTAATCACATTCTTCAATAACCAAATCGGATTTTAAATGCCGCTGAAATGTGTGGCACTTTGCGCCTTGCATTATGAACATTGCACATTATCCTACAAAACATGACAACAACTCACTAAATAAAAGTTAACAAATAACATTTATTGAAAACAATATCCAACGTAACAAAACATTTTTAGGAAACGTGCCTGATTATTACAACGGCATTTTCATTGGGTGAACGCGATCGCATAGCAAATACAGTAAAAAATAATAATCGGTCATCAGAAAAACTACCAATAATAGGCCCACAAAAAAATAACAATTAGGCCTACTGATCGACGTGACATTAGATTAGTTTTATTGGGCTATTCAACAACGCGATAGGCCAACTTACTCTTTCCACCTCACTGGTTTAACTTGCAGGGCGAACAGTTTTGTTTTTTTCCTTCGTTTTTTAAATATTTTTTTTTAATCCGGCGTTGTTAACATTCGTAACGGATGCTCGTTTTTTATAAAGCAACATTTGACCAGGAAAACATGACATTTCAGTGCAAATTATGTGAATATGTAATTTAAATGTGTACATTAATAAAATAATAAGTTTAACCGACTAGTATTTCTGGTGCCGACTAGCGAGGGTAGCAACGTTTACTCGACTAGTCGACTAAACGCGCACATCCCTATTTTAAACCACATCATTTTCTTTCCAATTGCTATGCCCTTTTAAATGTTTTTACCTCAGATTTAAACTTAGTTTATGTAATAAAGCCCAATTACTATTCCCAAGAATTATCAGCTATATCACTATAAATGGTGCTTATATTTCAATAAACATCTTGCTCTTAAAGGAACATGCATACACTGTAGAAAACCCCTGCTTAACATATTTACTTAACATATAAGCAATGAGATATTAACAATACATTAGGCAATGTATGAACATCAACAATGGGTTTAAACTGACCTGCTTCTGAAGATCTGTGAACTGAGATGGAGAGAACCTGTCTTCCTCCATTCCAGTCAAGTCTGTGAAATTCGGCTGCTGGGTAGTATCATCCGTTTCCCCAGATTTCAGACCACAGGGTTCAGACTGGATTTGTTCCTGTTGGTCTTTTCCTCTATCCAGATTCAGTCCACCGTGAGGACTGGCGAGTTCTTGGGCAGGTGGCAATTTGAGCAACAACTGTGAAGCAGTATCATTTTGACTGCTCTGTTCGCTTATAGCCACCCCGTCTATCTCAGTGGATCCTTCATCAGCTAACTTTGCACCTCTAGTCAATTTATTGTCACCATCACCCAAATTGCAATTAGTGCCTCGATTAAGTCCTCTTTCAGCAATAGCAGCTAACTCCCCCTGTCTGTCAGGAGGACACACTGCCAAAGCCCGGGATCCCAATGCCTCATTTTCAGCTTGCAACCTGATAATGGCATCTCGATGATGTTGCTCTTCCGTATCTGACTCCAAATCTTTGTTGCTGTGTGGTTCACCTGCCCTTTGGCCTGTTGACAGTGGTAGCTGCGTACTCCCTTCTAGAAAAGATGCGGTTTTTACCATTAATTTCATTTCCTCGTTTTCCCTTTGTTCTGTCAGGCAGTCTTGATTCACAAAAGCTTCCACTCGTCCCTTTGCTTCCTCGGCACGGGTGCCCAAATCTTCTGAAACAATGATGTTCTGTTGGCTGTCATAAAAAGAGCCCTGTTTGACTTCTGAATCCAGAAGTTGTTTTTCCTGCTTGTTCGGCGACTCAGCTGGAGCCAACATGGACTGAAGCTCTTCATTCTTTGCCCTCATTTGTCTTAGATCTTCCTTGGCAGCCTGTAATTCTACCACTAGTCTCTGAGTGGTGCCGTCTCCAGTGAGAGCACTTTGGTCCGCGCCGACACAATTCAGTCCTTTTACGGTTGCAGCTGCATTGAGTTTAGAACGCAGTTCTTCACGCAAGTCACGTAATTCTGCCTGCAAATCCCGCACAGAGCCACCATTGTTGATACTTTGTGCCACCTGCTCTGTAGGAGGGATCATCGAAAGAGGAGTCCCTCCAGAATCCTGGAGTGTGCTTTTGTCTGCCGTTTGCTCAGCTTCAGTGCCTGGTGTGACTCCCTGACTCAGTGCTGTAGGTGTCTCAAAGGTCTCCACAGGCCCCGGCTCCTCTGGTTTTTCAAAGCCCTCGCTGCCCAGCATCAGCTTCTGCTTCTCCTCTTTCAGTGCAGCGATTTCCCCACGATAGCCATGCAGTTCTTCCTCCAGCCTCTGGAGGGTGCTGTCCCTGCCCTGCAGCTCCCCCAGCAGGTTCTTTATGTTGCTGCTCTGGTTCTCGAAGGCAAGGGTCAGCTGCTTGGTCTGGTTAGTCACCTGACTCTGCAGGACCTCCAGCCTGGCCTGGGTCTGCTTTGCCCTTCCCGCCTCCCTGTCCCTGTCTCCCCGCAGTTTTACACAAGTCCCCCTCAGGCGTTCCACTTCCAGCACCAACTGGACCACCTCATCGGAATCTAGCAACCTCTCTGATTTTCCGTGCATCTCTGATCCATCTACAGCTAGCTTCCCCAGATAAGCTCCTATGCTTTCTCCAGGAGGTTTTGAGGCTTTTGCTCCCTCCATGTTGAACAGGTCAGTTTCTTCCTTTTCCGGGGTCTCGGTTTCCACAGAGTCAGAGAATGGGAGGCTTTCAGTTGGCGACGGAATCAAATTATCGTCTTCAATGGCGACTGCATTATTGTTGTTGGAGTTAAATTCCAGTATCAGAGGCGTTAAGAGGTTCTCAGCCTCTTTGTTCTTGTTTTCCCCTTCCCATTTCAAATTCTGCAGTTCCTCCAATTCTGTCTGAAGTTCTGTGAGCTTCTCTGTCAAAGCTCTCCTGCACTCCTCATTTTTCAATCTCTCCCTCTCCCCTTCTTCTTTTTCCAACACCCTATCCTCCTGTTCGTTCCTGAGCTCAGACTCCAGTGCCGCTAGGTCCGCCCTCAGCTTGTCTATCTCAGCCCTCTCCTCTTTGTCTTCTCTCTTCTTCTCGGCCTGTTCTTCCCGACGCTTCGTCTCCAGGATGTCCCTCAACCTCCCGCTCTCCGCTCTCTCCTCCTCCAGCTGCTTCTCCAGCTGGCCTCCTTCGTCCTTGAGCTCCTGAGTCTTCTGGCGGAGCTGCTCCACCTGGGAGGAGTGCTTTCGGCTTAGCTGCTTCAGCTTGGTCCTGGCCTCTGTCTCCGCCCTCCTCTGGGCCTCCAGGTCCTCCAGCCTCTGCTCCACCTCCCGCTTAGCCTCCCGGAGGTCATCACGCAGGGCTGCGTTATCCCTCTTCAGATCCTGCAGGGATGGCGTGCTGTGCTGGCCTTTGACACCAGACAAGAAAATGGATTCCTGGGTCTTTACACCCACACCCTCTGGCTGGGTATCGCTATCACTGTTATTGTGTCCTTGCTCTTCATCTTTGGTCAAGACATTGATGTCTCTGTGCATGGCCTCCTCTTGGTCACTCCCTTTATCCTCCTGTTCTTTAATGGAAGCGTCCTCCTCGTGGACAGATGTTTGGTCCCTCTTCTGCAAACACGTCTCCTTTCCTCTCTTTTCTTCCTCCTCTTCTCGGGTTATGGAGCCTCTCCTCTCCGCCTCATTTCTGACCCTCTCTCCTTCACCTTTCCGTTTCTCGGGTGTTTGGGACCCAAACTCCCCTATGAAATCAGAGTCGATGCCCTCCCCCGGCTCCCTGTCCGTGGGGTACTTGGCCCTCTGCTCTTGCTTCTCTTCCCGCGGTCTGTCCGGCCTGGCAACCTTCTTCTTCGGCACGTGTGAGGAGCGATGGGGGGTCACAGGGCTGGAGAAACTATCCCCAACAGGGATACTTCGAGCAGGAACAGCCGGTGTGGCAGGGACTGCAAGCTGAGCTGCAGGTGGGAAGGAAAGAAAGGAAGAAATGAGCGAGCGAATAAAACGTCGGAAGAAAATCTCTTCACCTATTTTTAATAAGAGGAAAATATCCTACACGGCCTGGACAAAAAAGAGTTACCGTTGCACCCGTCATGCATAGTGCCCACTGTACAAGCCTCTAGAGGCAGTGTTATGATCTGGGGTTTCTTCAATTGGTCAGGTCTAGGCTCAGCAACATTATGCAGCAATAAAATTAAGTCAGCTGAGTACCTGAATGTACTGAATGTCCAGGTTATTCCAT
Source organism: Ilyophis sp. 1 JC-2022 (assembly GCA_022702515.1). Lineage (NCBI taxonomy): Eukaryota > Metazoa > Chordata > Actinopteri > Anguilliformes > Synaphobranchidae > Ilyophis > Ilyophis sp. 1 JC-2022. Next base: position 20,052,687 of record CM040397.1, on the reverse strand, counting down.
CAATGGGCATATTCCAGGACGACAATGCCAAGATTCATCGGGCTCAAAATGTGAAAGAGTGGTTCAGGGAGAATGAGGAATCATTTTCACACATGTATTGGCCACCAGAGTCCTGACCTTAACCCCATTGAAAGTCTTTGGGATGTGCTGGAGAAGACTTTACGGAGTGGTTAGACTCTCCCGTCGTCAATACAACATCTCGGCCAAAAATGTATGCAACTCTGGATAGAAATAAATGTTGTGATGTTGCATAAGGTTGTCGAAACAATGCCGCCGTAATCAAGGTGGTCCAACGAAACATTAGAGTGCAGTGTAGTTGCTAATGTTAAATCATTGGCCTGTAACTTCAGACTTGGGAATTGAGATGCCACACGGCAAAATCACAAAAAGCCGCGTTTCAGCATCGTTGTGCAATTCCATAACGTTCTCCATTTGCTCATTTTCACCCAGCGCAAGTTCTGGCAAAAGAAACATTTGAGAGAGCGAGACGGTGAAGAAGAAGAACAGAAAACTGACAGACAGAAGATACAAACACATACATTGAAAATTAGATTTTTCAAAACAAAATAATGAAAGGAATTAAAGATTGATGGGTTACATTTTGTAAAAAATCAACTTCTTCTGCACTATGAATACTGCACATAGAAAACTATACACCTATAGTAACAAAAAATACATACAGAACTCAAATGTGAAATAATGAGAAAGGCTGTATCAAAAGTGATTAATAATAAAGGATGACCCTCTTTGCTGAGTGCCCACATTATTAAACAAGCTGAAGACTTATTACAGTGGTAAGTACTATGAATTATTTATACCCGCGTCTGGTCATACTTACAATAATCGACTTACAACGCTGCCTCAGTCTGACAAGTCTTATGGGTGTTCTGAAGAATGTTTTACATTGAATTACTTCAGAACTCAGAAAACTGTCTGTTCTGGAGTGCAAAGTGTAGAAATTAGCAGTTATGGCATATACGCTATATATGGTATGGTATTTATACATAAACTGGTCTGTCCAGAAGAGCCCAGACTGATTAGCTTTTTACAGAGATTATGTAAATGTGCAATGACAGTTCACTCAACAAAAAAAATCTAATGAAAGTCCAGATCAATGTTGACACCTTACCCGTACATTCATGTACATTTTCCTCCATAAATGTAAGGGTAAGGTTAATACTCAGATGTTAGCCAGTTAATATTAAAGAAATGTCAATGCACTGATGGTGAATAAACGGCAGGTAAGTATTGCAGAAATTAACAATGAATCTCCCAAAACAGTCAGTAATTAATTTCAAACACATCACCTGCTTCCACTTCAAAGGAAAAACAGATCACAATATGCACAAAGCGAGGTGCATACAGAAATGGTTTGTCAAGATCGATGTGGGAGAACTTGACTGGCCTGCACAGAGTCCTGACCTCAACCCCATCGAACACCTTTGGGATCGATTGGAAAGCTGACTGTGAGCCAGTCCTAATCGCCTGACATCAGTGCCCGACCTCACTAATGCTCTTCTGGCTGAATAGAAGCAAATCCACAAAGCAATGTTCCAACATCTAGTGGAAAGCCTTCCCAGGAGAGTGGAGGCTGTTATAGCAGCCAAGGGGAGACCAACTCCATATTAATGGCCATAATTTTGGAACGAGATGTTGGATGAGCAGCTGTCCATATACTTTTCGCCATGTAGTGTATATTGCTATTCTACAAAATCCAAGTAATGTGTAACCATTGATTTAAGGCTTTGGGATCAGTCGCAGAATTACATATTGGTTTAAAGCTTTGTTTGAATGTTTTCTCCCAGAAAGAAAGATATACATTTTTTCACACATCTTATCACTTTACTGCCATTCAGAAGACACTCTTATGCAGAGCAACTTACAATGCAAACACAAGTGTAAAGATCAGGGATAGATTCCCTAGAAGGGGAACGTACAGTCCCAAAAGAGACGGAAAGTACGTTAGGTGACAACTCCATTGAAAAATGTTCCGACTGCTCTATTGATTCGTTCCCGTTACAGAAACAAGAACAGAACAACACTAATGAGCGGAGCTGACTTACGTACAGTGTGTGGCACTCTAACCATCTCTAAAGTGTTTATTAACTGCCCGCTGAGCATTTAAATATTCCCTCACTGTTCTAATGAATGTTAAAGGCCAATCCTCAAACAATGAAGGGGAGCACTTTAGCATGAATGCGCTTTCCTACGACCATTACAAGCCAGAGCCTACCATCAAAAGGGGGCAGCAGAGAGACAGCAGAGAACAAATGGTGAAAAAAAAAAATGTAGTCGAAGGGCGTGCCAAAAGTATTAGTCAGCTTGCCTTAGAGGAGCAAACGTGTATGTGTACGTGTATGTGTGCAATAAAGACAGCTGTCTTACAAGCTGCTATTGTACCATTACAAACAGGTAAACTGACTTGCTTTACCTCATTTGCAAGCTACTGCATGCGACATGTGCATGAACTAAAAACCAGGTGATAATGCGCTCATATGCACAGGTGTTTTCCCAAAGCCACTATCTGTAAAATGCAGACTTCACATGCCACTTTGTCAAATATGTTCCCCTTCAATGTGTCATTTAGTTGTGTAGTAGGTGCACATATAGTACATACATATGTAAAATAACTGGTTTTACTGTCGAGAAAGCTCCATTTCCTTCTAGAGTTCTCACACCTTGATGTAAGAATGTGATACTCAGCCTCTAATGCTTGAATAATGAACAGGCACTTGATTTTTAACTTCCTGCACCAAGTTTTTTTCTCTTACCCCCCCACTCCCCTTAGCCTTCAAAAAATGCCAAGAAACTCTCCTGAAAAATTCAGAATGCTGAAATAAATAAAAAAATTCAGTTGAAACCAAGTTTCACTTCTGCTACCCCTATCTACCCCCCTATCCACATAATGCCCTGTGGAGCCGACCACACCCCCTTCTACCCCTGTTAAGCTTGACTGCCTCTTAGCACACTCCTAAAATGGAATTCCACTTCCACACACTAGGACACAACCCAGCTTCGCTAAACATTTGGAGCAACAAATTGGAGTAACAACAGCATTTTGTAACTAAAATGTGCTACAAGCCAGAGAGGCAAGATGAGCTGGAACAATGCATTCTGGACATTAAACTGAGAAATCAGAAAAAAAGATGTAAAATTAGATTGTTTTCTCATTTGTTAAAAAACAAAGAGATAAGGATATAGTAAAAGTCAGAAAATTTGAAAGTACAAGAAACAGTTGGCTATGAGTTAGTCGCAGATAAGTGATGTCACAGTCAGCTGACTAGTACTCACTCTGCAGCTCTGACAGCAGTCTCAGAGCGTCGGCCAATTCCTGGGTCAGTCTCTTCACCTCCTCCTCCAGACTCTTCACCCGCTGACCGCTCTGTTCCAGGCTCAGCCCCAGGTTGTCCCTCTCCTGGAGCGCCTCCTACAGAACAGAGTGTGCATTACAAGTGTTTGACACAAGGGGGGGGTCCTGGGATTGATATTCAACCCGTTAAGGTTTTTTTAAACCTCTCTTCTGCTCTGCCCCTCGCCCCGAGTTCACAGACCTCTCCTGTCCTGTCCCTCCCCTGGTTCAAGCCCACGCCTTGATGCAACCTGGAGTCCCACCCCTCTGAATTGCATATTATACATCTCTTCATTGGACGTTTTACTTGCCAGCTAGTTTAATATCTCAGACTTTATCCTGCTCAACCCATTTAATTATTTGCTGTGATAGATTCCTTGTTACATTTTCTTTACCATCCATTCCACCTTTAGTGAAACTGGGCCGGCCAGCCAGCGGAGGATGGGGTCCCCCTCTCTAGCCAGGTTCTTCCCGAGATATCTTCCCATTGGGGAGTTTTAAAAAAATGTATATAGTTTTAAATAAATCGCCACCGTTTGAGTATTTTCCTCCCCGCTGGGGATTTTTTTTTTACCTCGTATGCTTTTTGAGGGTTCAGGCCTGGTTTTTGCCTAATTTCCTCTGTATCGTGTCTTTGTGACAGTTCTCTGTAAAACGTGCTATACAAATAAAAATGTATTGAATTGAAATTTATTGAATTCATTTATTGAATGCTGATGTAACAATCCCTGCTGGTAACTGAAAGCAAAGAAGTTCTAGAACACGGACTTTTTGAATTTTTAAATACGTTCCAAAAACCTATTCTTTAAAGGGTTAAATAAGTGAAAAATCAATAACACCCCCACTGCTCTCGGAGGGACTTCACTGAATCTTTAATAGGCAACAGCCTACAATTCATACAGAAATGGCTGTGTGTCTAACAGTGCTTTTCAGCCAGCAAGGGGAGGGTGATAATGTGCCGCGCCCATGTCCCTGGACAAGAGGAACAGCAGGCTGTGGACCTGATAACATTAATCGTGACTGAAACAAAAACTGCACCTCCTTCACCTTCAACATTGTTGCCAACTGCTTATCTTTAACCTGAATGGCACAGGATGGTGCAGATGAGGTGAGAGGAAGGGGCCAGCTCATCCTCGTCAGAAAAATGCACTGTTCCGTCTATGGCTTTCTGGTGAATGTGCAAAAAGAGCGCAAAGGCGTCTGGTGGTTGTGTAGGTCAAAGGACAGAAGGGCATTTCGCACATTGCGAGTCCATCTGGAAGCATGAATGCTGGGCCCTGGGGTCAGCAGAACAAGTCTTCATCACACCAGCATGCTCTGGATCTGCGACAAGATGCAGATTGCAACCACTAGCCCACCCTTGATTGGCTAAAGTACACAGCTTTGTACACACTATTTACCAATAGTGCACTTTGGTAAAAAGGCATATTCTGTAGCAGATCCAGTTTCAGCTTGCTCTTAACTGGCTACCGAATGTAACTTCATATCATTATCTTCATACTGGACTGGCTACATAATGTAGCTTCATACCGTGAGCTAGCCCTGGACTGGCTACAGAATGTAGCTAATGTAGCTTCATACCGTTAGCTAGCCCTGGACTGGCTACAGAATGTAGCCTCATACCATTAGCTAGGCCTGGACTGGCTAGCTTCATACCCTTAGCTTGTTTTGGACTGGCTACATTACATTACATTACATTATAGGCATTTAGCAGACGCTCTTATCCAGAGCGACTTACACAACTTCTTATTACATGTATCCATTCATACAGCTGGATATATACTGAAGCAATTCAGGTTAAGTACCTTGCTCAAGGGTACAACGGCAGTGTCCTACCTGGGAATCACCCTCCCCTTGGCTACATAATGTAGCTTCATACCGTTAGCTTGCTCTTGCTCTGTGCCTCTCTCTTCTGGCACTCCTGAAGCTCCTTTTCAGTCCACTGCAGTTTGCCCTTCACACTCTCCAGATCTTTCTCCAAAGCTTGTTTCTGCAGCAACACCTAGAGCCAGGCAGAATGGTGTGTGACAGGAGAGCGCGAAATTTGGAGAAATGGAGGGATGGAATAGAGGGAAGTGTGGGTAAGGGGGAGGATTTATAAAGGGCAAGAGATAGGGTGACAAGATGAAAATGGACAGGAGAAATTGTGGGATAGATAAATGAGGAATAGATAAATGGGGAGAATATGGAAGAGAGAGAAGAGGGAGGTTGAAATTGGTAGGGGTATTATAGAAAGGACAGTAAGGACAGCGGGATGAGCGGGAAGAGAAGAACAATTGTGGTGAGGGGAAATAAAAATGTGTGGGGTAAAACAGAGAATTCATAAATTTTTGTTCTTTAAAATGTGATTCTTTTTTTTTTTTTTTTTTTTAAAGATACAGACTCATGCAGCATGCCGTGCAATTGCAATGCCAGTTCATGCCCACATCAATGACAGGAAAGTTAAAATGCAAATTCAAAAGGCAATGCAAACAACCTGTGGTCTACGTAACCAAAACCACAAAGGCCAATCTCAGTCTCTACTTGACAAACTGAAACTACCTCCACACAACTATGAATATCTGGGACACCACAAACCAAACGAGCACCTGTGGCCCCTGTGTTATGTCTACCCTTACATTTGCTGAGTACTCCAGCATGGTGACCTTGGTTAATTATAATGTAATCAGGTTCATTTGTGGCATTCTTTGCCATATATTAAGTCATAACATAGAAACATTGACTTCATGGTGGTGGCAGTGGTCATAGTACATATTTTTAATGACAATATAAACTGAAATAATCTAAAAATTAAAAAAAGGTGAAAGTAGTCTAAGGAACTAGTATTCACACCATCCAGTTGACCTTCTCGCTCCAGCACAATGTTCCTTGCTGAATAATTGCCGCACATTTTTGCCGTCAATGTGTTAACATTGCTGTATTATTTTAGTGGCTTTCAAACTGTACCCCCTCTTCATTGAGGATGAGAAAATGTAACCACTGTTCTACTTAACCCATTAATGTGGCACATTTATATGTAATAAAAAAACAGCGGTCCCAAAATGGATCCTTGGGGGACTGGACTTCCAACATAGGCCTGAATAAATGCAATACCTCTTCTAGTGCAGCAAGACCTCCCACTGGTTGAATTGTCCATATTGACAATGCCCTACTACATGATGGAACATTGTCATACTAATACATGATATTTTGCTTTCATTTAAAAAAAATGTTTACACTGAAAAAAACAAAAAAAATGTTTTTATTCAATTACAATAGGCAATATAATTTCTATATGAACCCTCTATATCTTGGTTATTATTTTGGTTGGTAAATCATTTATAAAATAAAATTACATTTGATTAAAGTATGCATGTATGTATACAAGCATGGTTGGTAGATTACAAAGATCACTTGTCATGGACTTTGCTGGTGGACAGCCACTGGTGACCCTATACTTCATGTTATGTAATCCAGTTACACATGTATCTACACCCTCCTACTTATTGATCTCCCCTGGCTTTTCATTGACCCATCTGCCTCAGTACATCCCCCCCTAACTCGGTCCGCCTCCCTTTACCCAATCGTTCCCTTTCACCCTCTTTCTCATCTCTCCCCTGCTCTTCCCTCCCTGTAAGGGAATGCCAGCGCTCGTGAGACAGGGTGCAGCGTGCATCTCAGATTACAGGATAAGGAGTGTGGGGGGGGGGGGGGGGACAAAAGAGATAAAACCACACAGAGATCATCACACTGACCTTCAGGGCTCAAAACTCCATTGTGAAAAATTAGGATGGGACAAAAAGAAGGAAAGAGAGTGGGGGAGGGAGAGAGGAGAGGGGGAAAGTGACATTAGTGACTGGCCTGTGGAGCTCCTAAATTCATGGTGAGAATAAACAGATGGTGGGGAGAAAAGGGAGAAAGAGAGGGGAAAAGAGAGGATACACAGCCAAGCAAGAATTTTGGTACAGAAGGTGTCAACACTGACAGGCCACTCACACAGAAATGCTTCCCACTGACAACCACTTTTTAGAGTTCTCAGAGATGGCACCATCTGACAGGTAGCAGTGGCACTGAATTGATGTTGGATAACTAGCTAATTTAAACACCTATAGAGTGCCTATAGAGGGCAGATGGCAGTCAATGTACTTCCCGCCTTGAAGCAAAAAAGAGGCTCAACTGATTGGTTTAAAATGTGTTGTGTTTTTTTTCCTAACAGCTGACATGGCTCCAGCCAACCAGTGATGGTCATTGATTCCATCTGTCCACGTCCCAGAGTACCTTCAAGGACCCCCAGGGGTCCGCGGATCCCCCGTTTAAAATCAAGACTTTTAAGTAAAGTAAGCCACCAGCTTCAATCAACTTGATGTTAAATTGAAATGAAAACCGTCTGGGGTAAAAAGTAAGAATTAAAAGTAAGAATTACTGCTGTTTTTCAGTACATCGGCAGTTGAATGGAATTCTATGAGTAGAGCTCGAAGAGAAAAATCTCAGGCAGCACTCTGCCTTCCCTTTTTTGCATACATGTGCTTGCGACTGTGAGCAATATGGCTCGTCAGACTGCGCCTGGTTCATTTCATGCACTGGGCTAGTGCCGCTGTACACCGTACAGAAGTCCTCTCACCCTGGCGTTATAGTGCGTGCGTGTCTGTACTGCAGGTGTGTCTGTGCATGAGAGGCGGGGTTTATACCTTGTCACACTGTGCCTGCAGTGTGTTGTGTAGGGTCCGGGCCTGCTGCAGCTCTTGGTTCAGCCTGTTGCTCTCCTGCTGGTGCTGCTTCTCCCTGGACTGGCTCTCTTTCTGCAGCTCCAACAACTCCTACAACACAAAACACAGTAACTACACAACTTCTGGAACTGAAGTCTCACACACAAATACACAGTGTGAGTACGGTTTATCATAAGGGGGGGCGATATACCACAAAAAAATCCTACACATCCCTAGTTCACTGTGTACAGCCTCCAAATGATTGTCTCTAATGGCTGCATCCATATTAAACTTTGCTGAGGCATTATGGTTTCACCTTCTCCATGGACTTTTCCATGGTATTAATTTTATGATTGCAGCAGTGTAGAGGATGCAGTACAGAGGCTGCGTAGAACTGGCAATGCCAGGACAAATGAAAATATTCAAGGTAAGATAAAAAAAGTTCCTTTTTGGGGCGAATTACCACTTTAGTATCAATAAAGTTAACAATATTTATTTCTGTCTATTGCTGCATGGACATATCAACATATATTCAGCTAATAAACATCCATGATAGACCGAGTAACCCACTTTGTTGGAGAAAAAACGCACGCACGCAAACGCAAACACACAATCCCTCACTCTCTGGTGATCTCTCTCCAGGTCCTTCCGGCGCTGCTCGGCGCTGCGGCGGCTGCTCTCTGCGTTCTGCCTCTGGCAGCCCAGCTCCTCCTGCAGCTGCTTCGCCCGCTGCTCTGCAGTCTGCGTCTGCACAGCCAACCAATCACAGTGCAGGAAACCCGTGAACCAATATGAGAAAATATAGACATAAATATGGACAAAATCAAATACAGTCCCATGAAGGCTGAGGTAACAGCAAGTCGCCAGGTCTATCACGAAAATATTTAAGTCACATCCTGTATCACTGGACATCTCCACCCCTATGGACCCACCCATGCTCCCACCTCACCCTGTCCTTCTCCTTCTCCACGCGGTTGTTGGCCCGGTTCAGTTCCTCTCTGGCCTGACTCAGGGTCTGCTCCCGAGCAGCCAGCTCACCCCGAACCTCCACTAACCGAGCCTCCGACTCCCGGTGCCGGCCCGAAGCCGAGCGGACCTCCTGCTCCAGAGACTGAACCCATGTCTGAAGCTCCAGGATCTTGGACCGTTGGACTTGAAGAAGAGGAAGAAAGAAAAAGAGAGAGGGAAAGAAAGAGTGAAAAACAATGAGAGTAAGCACCTTCTTAAAGGCTTGAGGAAACCTAACAAAGCATTGTATTACATCTGGGTATGTGGGGTTTATTTGTCACCACAGTTTTCTTCCCATTGGGGAGTTTTTACCTCGTTTGCTTTTTGGGGGTTCAGACCTGGGTTTTGCTCAATTTTCCTTCTATTTCTCTGTTAAGCATCTTTGAGACAGATCTCTGTAAAAAGTGCTATACAAACAAAATTTAATTGAATTGTACTGCAGCCTCTGATTATACCAGCACATATCTGTCCTGCTAGAACTAATATTCCAGAATTTTGTACATCACTGTATCCGTGCTTTAAATCCACACAAATGCAAATGGTTTTAAAACCATTCATGCATAGATAATGATAGAGTGAAAATATGGCTCTGTGGCCAATAAGTATTGATCAGTTTCAGGAAAAAAGTGCATTAAGGGTTACATGGCTATTAAAAGCACCGCCTAAAAGCACTGTGTGGGATCCCACAATAATTCTCTGTCACAAACACAGCTGTCTTTGTTGGGCACAGCAGTAAACAAATTCCAGAGATGGGCGGACACCCAGCAAATGACGTTGATAAGGCAGGTAAATTGCTGCAGGCAAGAATACATTTATGACAGAATCTATGTATTGCAGATTCAAAATGAGGAGTTATTGTTAAGTCTGAAAAAGACTTGGGGAGTCGTAAAGTTAGTTAATCTATGCATTGTGCCGTAGCAATAACAAAAATTTTAAAAGGCCACCAGGAGGTTTCCTTTGTCAGATCACATTTAGAGAGCACTGTGCGCCGATCTGGGCACCACACTATGAGAAAGATAAATAAGCACAGAGAAAGGCAACTAAACTGGTTCCAGTTAGAATGCTGCCGTCAGCAGATCAAAGGAGGCATGGCTGGAAATCAGATAAAGAGAAATTCTTCACTGACAACAGAAATAATTTTTAATTTTTAACAGAGCTTGCCAGGTCACATAAGAGGCATAGACACTTGAGCTGTCCCAGCCCAGACCTTAAGGCAAATAATGAGCCTGTTCTTATTGTTAAAAAATCTTATATTCTCACAGAAAGTATGCTCCATGATATCTACATGTGACGCAGGGTGAATGCAGGTTTATTATAAAGCTTGAAAAATACTATAAAACAAAAAACAACTACCTTCAGAAATCCATGGCTTTCATTCCAAATTTTAACAAAATTGGTGCCTTTTTTGTTTTTCACCAAAAGACTATATTATGGGAGAATTTTTATGTATCATGAAGAACAGTCCCTGCAACAGTCCAAGAGACAGTCCCAGAGACAGAGCCATCTCATGCATCCATCTTTATAACACTCTCTGGAGAGGTTATGGTGTCCCTCTATGTATTTAAGGAACATAGCTAAAATTAGGCATTTCCTATCAGAAGGGGATGCAGAGAAATTGATTCATGCTTTTGTTACGTCTAGGCTAGATTACTGTAATGCTCTGCTATCTGGCTGTCCTAAGCTGTTGCTAAATAATCTCCAGCTTGTGCAGAATGCAGCCGCTCGCATTTTAACGAGAACAAAGAAATATGAGCATATTACCCCAGTACTAGCATGACTTCATTGGCTACCAATTAAGCATAGGATAGACTTTAAGGTCTTGCTTCTGACTTTTAAAGCTTTACATGGACTTGCACCAGTGTATATATGTAATCTGCTTTTACCATATAAGCCGAAAAGATCCCTTCGTTCCCAAGACGCAGGCTACTTAGTAGTCCCTAGAATATCTAAAAACTTGACGGGTGGTAGAGCTTTCTCCTACAGAGCACCACTACTGTGGAACACCCTTCCAAAATCTATAAGGGAATCAGACACAGTCTCAATATTTAAGTCTAGATTAAAAACGCACCTTTATGATCAGGCTTATAATGAGTTGTAGTCCGGAGACAGGACCAGAGAAGCCCTTTTGTCATAGAGTAATGCGGAGTGACATCCTTTCCTTACTGTCACCTGTCAACAGCTGTGACCCCATCTTCCTGGGCTGGCTCTTGATAGGTGGGTAGGATTGTTTTACTCTCTCATGACTGGATGGGTTCTCATAACCCTGTCTTCATAGCTATGCAGCCATAAGTTACTCCTGGCGGGGGTACTTGTCCAACCCCCCCCTAACTGTTCTCTCTCTCTCTCTTCTTCCACATTCCGCCGGCGGGGCTCATGCCCCGCATCTCGAGAGTTGCTGTCCAGCTTCCTGTCCAGCTTCCTGTCCATCGCCGCTTGCCCCTCCCTCCCCACCACCGCTGCCAGCCGATCCTGCCGCCATCGGCACCCGTTTTCCCATCATCATTGCCGCCACATCTGGACTGCCATCTAGCTGCTGCAATCTCCACTATCATGGATATTGCCAGTCAGTTTTGACCATGCTGGTCATTAAGATCTAGACCCTGAGCCGACCTGAGGAGAATGGGTTTCCCCCCTTGAGTCTGGTTCCTCCCAAGGTTTCTTCCTAATTACACCAGGGAGTTTTTCCTTGCCACTGTTGCCTCTGGCTTGCTCTTGTGGGGGTTTAGGCTGGGTTTTTTCTGTGAAGCGCATTGTGACAACTTGTTGTGAAATACGCTATATAAATAAATATTGATTTGATTTGATATTGATGTACATTTTAGTATTTGCTCACACCACACTTTTGTGTGATTTTTATGAAGGGAAAGGAAGTTCAATAAAAAATTATTATTAAAAGCTTTTAACCAATATTTGTCAGGACATTTAGCGGTTTAAAAAACGCCCCGTCTTATTGTCATACCAATAAAACCCATTTGAACGAAGCTGAAAAGAGTTTGGACCTAATCACTGATTACGTAACGATACCTGCGTTTATTATGAATGGGAGCACAGCCGCTGGTAAAATAAAGACTGCCATCGCCAGAGGCAGAGCAGTGAGTCACACAACCGCGGCTGACTGCGTGTCATGTGACTCTGAAGTCACGCACAGGGCAGCTGCACACCAAACCAGGAGCGGGGAGCTCAGTGGACATTGCTTGTATAATGGCTGAGGTCAGCCAAATGACAGCTCTTTCTATTTTCCAAAACGGGCTCTGGCTCATCACCGCCTTAGGGGCCGTATAACTGCTAAACCTGCGGGTTTGCAGTGATCTCTTTTTCTCTGTAGTCCTCCTTTCCCTCCCTCCCTCCCTCCCTCCCTCCCTGTGGAGCCCAGGATTCACGAGAATGACAATGGTGCTTTACTGGAACTGTGACTGACTGAACCGGCTGGAACACAATGGCTGACTCTCAGCTCTATGGCACTGTTCAAGCGCTGCTTTTTAAAACACTTGACACCCTGCCGTGGGCTTTGCTGATAGTCAATGCCAATGCTATACCAGTGCTGTAAACCCAAGCATTTAGTTCAGTGTAGATATCATTCATATTACAGGGAGAGTTAAAAAACAAAACTTCAGATATGAGCGCAGGTTTGACACTCACAGACAGGCTAGTTCTCACATGCACAGTGCAGGTGTGTGCATGTGTGCGTACCAGCGTGCGTGTTGGGCGTGCTGCTGTTCCAAATAGATCTGCAGTTCGGGAAGGGGGGGCGGTCTGCTCCACGGCAACGAGGTGCACAGGAAGTTCCCATGGCGACTCTCTCAGGGGGTCAGCAAGCCAAATACAGGAAATTGAAAGCGCACGCCAGGAGTCAACAAACAAGAGAGGAGAACTGCCGCATAAGGGCAACTCCCAGAACACACTGCTGCCCAAGGACACCGCCCTGTTCACCAGACCCACTTCAGGCCTGGATAAAAGACACTGCCCTGTCCACCAGACCCACTCCAGGCCTGGATAAAGGTTAGTATTTTATGATCTGCCAGTGAGCAACAATATCAACATGGAGCACACTGATAATGGCAGGAAGGCGTGTCAAAATATCACAATATTATTGAAATTCTCAGCAATGCAGTAATGCAAACAGGGGTCCGTTCATTTATCTTTGCATCTACTAAAACAAACATCCACCGTTTCCAGTAAGTCGTACACACCATGAGCCCCTCCCTCTCTGTCCCACATCCACACCCACAGCTAAGGTACTGCAATAACATCGACGTTGCGGTTTCGGACAGGCCACTCTGAATGTACACAAAGACAAAAACCCTTTGTGGGGTGTTAGGAGAGATCCACAGTCAGCAAACACCAGCACGTGGCACGGAGAGACGTCAGAACGCCCGTGTGAAGCGGTCATCCAGACGTTATCTAACAGTCTCAGGTGAGGCAAAGCCGGGATCACGGGAGTATTACAGAAAAAGAGATGATGCAAGAAAATTATAAATTTGATAAAATGATGGCATAGGGTGAGAAAAGTGCAGTGATAACAAAACAAGCAGATAGCATTCGTGTCTTGTAAGCCTACATGCAGGTCTTGAAATTAGCTTATTCACCCACAGGCCAGAGTGGCTTGTAGATTCTACAAATCACCAGCCATTTTCAACATTTTACCAGCCACATTACCTTTTACAATATAACACAACCTGGCTGTTTACATGCTGAAGTGGCTGCTAGACTTACTCACAAGGAACATTCAAACCAACATATATATTTTTTCCCTGTATATAATTCAATTTAATAATTACATATAAACCAAAACCTGATCATAGTGCAGCCCTCAATTGTCAGTTTACAAGAGCGAATACATCACTTTGTTTTTACGGAGTACGTTTACCCATCACGTTTGCAATGCAAAGAGTATATCCCAACACAGACCTGCAGAGGGCAGTGTCGAGAAAAAGAGCTGATAATGCAGTCACTCACTGTCATTCTCCTTCCTGACATCCGAGTCCTTCTCGCCGTCGTCAGGGCTGCAGCGTTCAATTACATCACTGCTGGGCGTGGCTATGGAGGCGGGCCTCCCCGAGGAGGCGGACGACGCGTCCTCTCTCTCCCACGGAAACACAGCGGAGGCAGAGGAGGACATGGACTGGCGATTCCGGCGGCCGGAGGGCGGGGTGCTCTGCAGTTGCCAGGGGAACGGGGAAGACGCAGGATTGGGGCTGTGTTCGGTGAAGTGCAGCTGCTGCTGGAGTGTGTGGACAGAGAGGTGCTCAGGAACTGTACGGTGTGTGGCAACGCACGCCGCAGAAGTGTGAACTCACCCTGACGTGCTGGGCCATGACCTCGCCGTTGCCTCCGGGCGAGTCCTTCAGCTCCCGCCGTGAACCTGTGGGGCGGAGAGCCGAGAGAGGGGCTGACCACACGGGGGCAGAGGGCACGTTTCATTTTGACAGCGGTGAACACAACAGCAGGAATTCATGGGCCCTTTCTATTGTACACCTGGCCTTCAAAAAGACAATAACCTACATTTATGATAGGATTCCATTTGTCTACTGTGGGTATGCATGTTGGGAGTTAGCAACTTTGCGATGGAAAATTAACTGCGCTGTTTGCAGGCAGACATGGGAGGGAGAAGCAGAAGAGGCTGAGTCATAGCTGTATTTTGGGACAGGAGTTGAGGATGGATTAAGGCTGTTCCCAGACAGAGAGATGAGGAAACAGTGGCGGGTGAACAGAGCAATGAGCAGAGAGAGGTGGGCGGAGACAGAGAGATGGAGAGAGAGGTGGGTGGAAACAGAGAGATGGAGAGAGAGGTGGGCGGAGACAGAGAGATGGAGAGAGAGGTGGACGGAGACAGAGAGATGGAGAGAGAGGTGGGCGGAGACAGAGAGATGGAGAGAGAGGTGGGCGGAGACAGAGAGATGGAGAGAGAGGCAGGAGAATTGAGAGATGTTGAGAGAGTAAGACCGGGAGGTGATATGAGAGATGGGGAGAGAGCGAGAAAGAGGCTACACAGAGTGAGAAAGAAGGGCGGGGTTACCACAGAGAGAGGAGGAGGAGAGAGACAGGAGGAGGGGCAGGGTTACCACAGAGAGAGGAGGGGAGAGAGAGAAGGAGGGGCGGGGTTACCACTGTGTTCCCTCGAGGACACATTCCAGCAGGGAGTAGAGAACAGCACCGAGTCCCCAGAGCGGTTAGCATTCTGCAGCTTCTCAAGCTCCGCCTCCAGCCTTGGGAAGAAAGAAACACGGCCAATCACATCCCACTGCCCCTCTTTCACATAACTGTGCATTCAACAGAAGAACCAAAGTACTTTTTGTACACTCCTTAATACAGTATATTATTCATGTGTATCCATCCTATTTCTAAGTATTTCTGTGTAATTCCTTCATTTTATGGTTCAACATTATGTGCACAATGCTTTGGAAATGGCACTGTTAATCATTAATGTTATATGACTTTGAAGAGACACTCCATACTTTATCCATTCTACCACACATCCTGTGCACTGGTCTGTCCACTATCGTTTAGCTGCTCTCGCACACAGAAGCCAGCACAAGGACAAATAACCAGCTGTATACCTTTCACCTTTCCATTGTGCCTTCCTGGGAGTAAAAACAGCTACGATTGTCATCACTACAGGCCAGTGTTTCCCTTACACACTTTGCAGCTTTGCAAGACCTCCACTACAAGGCTGCTTTTCTAAAACATTGAATTTTTATGATAATCTGTCCTGGTAGCGGACACACAAACTCTCTGCTCCATCCAGTCACCACTTTGGGTAAGTGGAGTGAGAGGGCACTACGCATGCAGCCGCCTAATTCTGGGGCCGCGGTCATAAGGCCCGACTAGCCCGACTACTCAGGAGAGTGATTACAGGCAAAGAGCACGGGCCCTGCGCAAGACCTCTAATCTCACTTCTAATCAGCAGCGTAGAGCAGTCGAGTGGTGTCAACAGAGCGAGACAGGCAAGAGGTGATTCAAAAGAGAGGATTACAACTACTGTGAGGTACAGCTGGCTTGCACTAAACTCCTCCCAGTCTAAAGCCCTTAGCACTACTGCTGGACAAAAATAAGGAGAAACACTGCAGGCACAGTTTTTTTTGTTAGTCTGGGAAATGCACTCTGGGAAATGGAAAATGTCAGTCTGGGAAATTATTTTCTATTTTCTGCTCACTCTATCTACTGTTTTTGTTCTCACCTGTCAATCTCTTTCACTCTCCGTCTATCTCTCACTCTTATTTAGGCAACATCAATTCTGTCAGTCATTTTACAGTCATACTCAGACACGGGTGTTATGTACAAAAGGACAGGTGCCAAGTTTTGATCACAGTTCAGTATGAAGTTAGATAAAGGTGGGAGGCCATGTCTCTCCTCCTTACCGTTTGACCTCCTGAGTGAGCGTGTGCGATATCGAGCGGGCGGAGTCTAGCTGCCCCTCCAGGCTGCACACCTGGGCCTGCTTCACCTGCAGCTCCTGGGACAAGCGCTCCCGCGTCCGCACCCCCGTCTGCACCTCCTCCTGGGAGCTCTGCAGGTCCTTCCACACCCCAGCCAGCTCAGAGCGCACCTCCTCAAACTGTTTTAAAATTCCATTTCAAATCCCATGGAGATTTATTGGCATATAAAAACATTTTTTTCCCAGAAAATCAGAATCAAGCACACAAGCACACAAAAAACTATATTAAAAATGTTAAATGTTAATGCAAATATCTATGCACAGGATGCAACTATAATCATTGCTTATTCACTGTCCCAGAGGATATGGCAGAATACATGTTTAGCTGCCAGATTAAGTTTTTAATCTTCTCCAAGTAGGGATGGGGATTTTAGCCAGGAGGATTAATTCTGAAATGTATTTTTCAAATTGTGGAATACATTTGCAACGTAGGCATTTATATTTAATTTTATTCGAATTAGGCAATACATTGTCATTCAATGCTTGGTGTGTGTGTCTGTCATCATAGTTATATTTCTCAAATCATATAAATGCAACAGTAGACCTGTGTTTGTCATCTCAGTTGTTTCAAAATACATGTAAATGCTTTTGTGTTTGTGTGTGCGTGTGTTGTGTGGTTGTGTGTGCCCATGTTTATTCAGGTCAATTCACTGTCATGCAAATAGGTGCAATACCTGATGTCATACTGGGAGGAGTCAGTATCAACAATAATGATTTGTTCTGGAAAAACCTCTCATTTAAAAAAAAAATACAAAAAACTATGGTGACGGTTGTGGTTAGCTAGATGACAGGAAAAAGGGATTATTTAAGGCTTAAACGCAGCCAAAAGGGTCAAATCAAGTAGGAGAACTATAGTTATTCTGATTTATTTAGGGAATTCCATTTATAATAATAGTAGTAATGATCTACAGTTTACAGGGTTTTAAAGCGCTTTAGGATTGGGACCCAAACATCGTACCTATGCCCTTCATGGACTGAGTCAAGTTACCTGCATGTACTACTGGCTACTTTGCATTACGTGCAGCGATTGCTTTGGTCTGTAAACATGTACTGTTCTTGTATGTGCCATGGAATGATGTTACTCACCAGCCATTTTCATTGATTATGAATTGAACTTTAGACAGCGATTACCTGTTAGTGCTTGTAGAAGGCAGTCTGTGTACTTATGTGTGTATGCGCGCGCATGTGTGTGTGTGTGTGTGTGTGTGTGTGTGTAGTGTTTCCCCTACATAGAGGCAGCAGCAGCGCAGTACCACTGCTGACTTTCTGGCACCGCTGCTAGACTTTTTAGCATTTAAAAAATAAACTATGCTTAGAGGCAGATGGGCCCATTGGAACAAATTACTACAGCTGTAGTAGTTACAGGAATCAGCTGTAGTAGAGTTAAAAGAATCAGCTGTAGTAGTTACAGGAATCAGCTGTAGTAGAGTTACAGGAATCAGCTGTAGTAGAGTTACAGGAATCAGCTGTAGTAGTTACAGAAATCAGCTGTAGTAGAGTTACAGGAATCAGCTGTAGTAGTTACAGGAATCAGCTGTAGTAGAGTTAAAAGAATCAGCTGTAGTAGTTACAGGAATCAGCTGTAGTAGAGTTACAGGAATCAGCTGTAGTAGAGTTACAGGAATCAGCTGTAGTAGTTACAGAAATCAGCTGTAGTAGAGTTACAGGAATCAGCATGCGCGCATGCAACAATGAGTCGCACCGTGAACTTGAGAACCCTTGCGAAACCAATGCGCCGCTGCCGTAAAAAAAAATCCTAGGGGAAACACTTGTGTATGTGTGTGTGTGTGTGTGTGCGTCGTCTGTTTCTGCTTGTAGAGGGTACCCTTTGTACTAGTGTGTGTGTGTGTGTGTGTGCACCTTCTGTTTCTGCTTGCAGAGGGCAATCTCTGTGCTGTCCAGCTGCAGTTGTTTCTGTTGTTTCTCCCTCTGCAGACGATCTTGTTGGGCCTGCAGCTCCCGCACCTTCTGCAGGGCTACGCCCGACAGCCCCGCTGCCCAGTCGTCCAATGTCCAGCTCATCTCCACAATCCAGCACACACAACTGTGGTCTCGGGTGAGGGGAGAGAAGGGTCAGGACCTCGCCATGGGCTGAGCTGTAGGGACAAGGGTCAATGTGAGATCACGGACAGACCACCATGTGCCGAGATTTCCCAACCATAGGCAAATCTGTGGTCTGACACTATGTGAGCCAACACGCTGTGTGTGTGTGTGTGTGTGTGTGTGTGTGTGTGTGTGTGTGTGTGCAGTACACATGGAAACAGGATAAAACATCAGAGCAGTCCTTTTACTCTTGGGACAGAGGGCAGACAGCTGGGGAACACTGCTGCCAAAACAGCGCAGGTTGCACCGCTGCCATGGCAACATGGTTCAAATAGCACACACTGTGCTGCAAGCTCCCTGCAAACACCAGCAACAGAGAGCACAGCAGCACTCAAAAGATTCATCATTATGCAATAAGAGCAAACTTTGCGCTACGGATGACTCAGAGTATTCAAGGCCATTCAAGTATTCGGCCCATAATCGACTTTTAAAGTTGGCAACTGTATAGTGCCTTCTTAAATAGGTGAGCCACCAGCACAGTCGTGTTTAGAAGGGATACAGGATTATAGGATATTTCAGGAATTCATCTCTGCTGTCACCACCATAGTTATGTACCATAGAAGCATTCTGTGGCTGCTGACTCTTAATATTGGATGCATTTTTGAAGACATAGCAGACGGCTATTAAGCTGTCGGTAATGACCATGCATGAATGCTAATTAATAGAAATTAAAATGTGCGTAACTTGTGTAAGTCCCAGGTGGTAACGGCATGCAGAGCTGAGCCAAAAATGACATGGCCTACTTTATTGATAAAGTTCTCAACACATTTTTTGAAGGTCACCTAGCTTGTCATTTTTTAGTTTTCGGTAGGCGCTCTGTAATGTTTGTTGCCGTAGTTAATCGAAGAGAGCGGTATTGTACCCATTAAATGAATCATTCCGGTAAGCGCTCTCTAACGTTTGCTGGCGCATTAAATAGAAGAGATTTATTGTTCTAATTTAACTAACTAACTTAAAGTCCAAATGTTAAAGAATGTTAAATACTAACAAATGTTGAAACGTACAGAATACATTTTATTTGTTTTCACTGGTCAAGTTTAAGTCTTTCATCAAATAAAATTTGGAAAGGTCACGGCGCCACTTGTTTCGGGTTGTAAGACTGACATTAACGGCTTCTGTTGTGCAACTGATTCTAATGTTTACGCTAACGTAAAAAAATATATTCAAACTAATGCATTTTTTATTTTAACCAGATTACGTCATGGTTATATTCGCCTTGCTAATTGCTGTAATAATAATAGTAATAATAATAATCATGTTTGTGCACTCCAGCAAGCATCGAATAACGATTATTCTTTCATGGCAAACCCCCAATAATCGACACAGGCTCAGAGCTTATGCACATACCTAATGTGCACACACAGGCTCAGAGCTTCTGCACTCTACCCTGTACTGAAGAAAGTGCAAACCAGTAGTCTAATTCTCACACAATGACCAAGCTCAGCAGGACACAAACCCAGACCTATAAAGAAGGGCGGAACAAGGCGGAAAGAAGGAATTGGGACAATCAGGGTTAAGAATCAAGGGCCCGCATCAAAAAGCAATCAAGTTCATCCACATGAAGGCATGCACCTCAGGCCAAGTAAAGAAAATCAGGCAGCAGAGGTACACACATGCATAATTAATTATGTAGCCTATATCAGCTCCAGTGCAGAATCACAGCAACACAATTAACACGCTGAAGCTTAAAGCGGGGGATGTGCAACCAGTAAAAATGTTGGCCGTACAACACAGTGAATGGCCATGAGCCAGGAGACTTCCCAACTGAGAACCCCGCAGCAGTATAGTTGTACTCAAGCCTGTTGACTATATTTGCAAATAAATAAGCAGTTTGCAGGCAGCAGCTTGTGAAAATGAAGCAGTCCTTTTGGTATACGCTACCACATCTTTTTCTCTGAAAGACCAAAAATGACCCAGTCACCTAGTTTAAAACTCCAGTTCAGAAACATGGACCAAAATTCCATTGTTTCTGATGCAAGCATACAAGCTGTAGCCACCGTCAGAGACCTTACTGCAAGAGTGAAAACATCAGATTAATACATACAAGGGACCAGGGGGAAAAAAACTTCACTGTTTGATCATTTAATTCACTTTCTGCTTCTCTGAGACCTGGAACGTTAAAAGCAGGGTACAGTGACTGTAACCGATAAAAGCAGGGTACAGTGACTGTAACTGATAAAAGCAGGGTACAGTGACTGTAACTGATAAAAGCAGGGTACAGTGACTGTAACTGATAAAAGCAGGGTACAGTGACTGTAACCGTTAAAAGCAGGGTACAGTGACTGTAACTGATAAAAGCAGGGTACAGTGACTGTAACTGATTTTGAAGCAGTAACACATAAAAATCAGTGTTTATAAATGGTTGCCTTTGTATTTGGGAAAGATCAAAAGCTAGTAACAATCCAAAAACACCCAACCTCTTCATCAAACAGAGTTCAGGAGGATGTGTGGTCCTTGAAAGCAACACATCATCCGTACGACTAAAAACATATTGTTAACTTAAAGAACAAGAGTAGTGTCCAGTGTCCTTACATTTCTGTAACACTGGAAACAGTGTCAGGCAGGAGACCAGTGTTCTCTAGTAGTCGATACTATGTAGACTCAGTACCACTGGCATTGTAGCCATCATGTTATTTCTACAATTCTCTCAGAGTATATTATATGGTTCAACACATTTGTAGAATCCGTGTGTCTTACTGTGAATTGGCACAGGTATCACACCCATTTAGATACATTTTTTTGGGAGTGAAATTGCATAATGAATGAAAACAGATTGGCCAACAGAACATTAAACTAACAACATATTATATAATTTCATATTAGTGCATTGCTCGCAAACTAAGTGCTCATGACCTTAATGCGTGGAAAATGTCCATGCCATCGGTCTACATTTTATTACCAGCTAAATCTGACAGTGTGTTACTTTAGCTTTCCAAAGTAACAAACTTCCGGAAATTCTCACATTAAAGGAATCACAGCAAACAATTAAGGTACATGGTTGTGTTTTTCCTCTTAATTTTTTAAAATGGTGGAAGGATTGTAACTCGGGAATCCCTACTGCCTTCCCAACCAAACAGGGCTCTGCGGGCCAACAGAGCCCGGAAGCCGCGGAGCATCGCAGGGAACGCGATGGAGTTGAGGCGGGATTTCATGTCGTTAAGCAATCTGTCTTTGTCCAAATCCTTCTGGATACGCAAATATTATTACTAGCTAGATAGGGATATATGCGCTTTAAAAACATAAATGATCGTAACGTTAGTTTAAATACTTCTCTAAGTAATGTTTCTTTAGTAACAAGGATTTCACGAACGTTAGCTAATTGAAGGCGATATGATAATGTTACACGATGCCACTGAAGTGTGCAAGCTAAATCTCTAACGTTAGCTATCTAACGTTATGGGGGGGGGGACATTTTTTGAGCCCAGATATCAAACGCTGCTGGCCAGATAGTTTGCTACCCCTAACTTAAGTTACCGGTAATCGTAACGTTAAGCCCTTAGCTAAAGATCAGTCTGACTTGGCAGACTTGTTCCCATTAAATTAAAAGCGCTCAGTTAACGTAATTAGCTAACTTAGTGAACACTAGTTAAGTAGCTAGGTAAAGTTAACTAACACCGCTACCATGTGACTGTACTTTAGCTAGCAAACACTACAAATTAAATTGGGTTCCCTTGTCACTGTGTAGCATGTTGGTTAGGCTACGCATTTAACGTCAGCTAAAACAACCGAGATGTTTAGTTAACAATTAAATTTCGCTAGCGTTTACAAGACAACATGAGCACGTTTCAGCTAATAACCGAATACTGAGAGCCATTCAGTTAAAATGACAACGAATGCTACTAACGTTACATAAGTATGTCTGCGTATAGATGCAATCCATGATACGACTTAAGTTAAGTGTTTTGTATACTGTCTCCCATTTGACGTTAGTGCTAGCTGGTTAGCGCAGATGTAACTGGAATACTGACGGACATTGCGACCTTAGCTACAGTAAAGTTACCATGCAAGTTAGCCTAACTTAGTTAAGTTTAGTCAACGAATTAACTTGTTTGCTTAAAAGATCAATTAACTTACCCGGCTTTTAAGTCACTTTTCAATGCCGATTATGATTTCAAATAAATCCCAATACACAGTGATGGAGGTTCAGCTCAATTGTATAAAGCAATCAAGACCACAAACAAACAAACAAAAACCGATATCTTGAGTCGGGCATGTACTCCGTTTACTGTTCACAAGCTCAAACTCGTGCCGCCTGTTGCCCTGTCACTCAGCTGCTCGCTGCTCGCCAAACTCGCCAACTCCACAGACACGAGGCGGAGGTCGGTGACGTGTGATGAAAATTAAATAAAAGAGGGAAACCCGCAAAACGTATCCAGCTCCGACGACATCTGGTGGTCATAGGCTGGAGGGGCACAAATCTGGAGAGTAACCTTTGTGGGACACTATTTTATTCATGAGTCTTTCTCATTTTGTAATGTTTCAGTCTGCCGATTAACAATTTTATGAACGTCTATGAAAGCCACAGGCAAAAAAAAAAAAGCCTGTATATCTTTGAGGGCTGCTTTTTGCAGGTTGCATGCGCTGTCTTGTGGAATGCTCTCCCATTTCTACTTTCACGCTGATGTCACGAGTATGTGGGTGAGAATAGACATGTTGTTGCTGTATTTGTGCATTTTGTAGGCTACATGATGTCACACCACTAGGCTTCATGTTGTTGTGGTATACGTGGAGACATGAGCACATCCACCACCGGTGATGGACCAGTGTAATATTTTGACTGTACCCCACTGTCTACTTTCTAGTTGCTGATGTGTGTGTGCCATATACTTGAATAACAAACATGTATACAGATACAATGGGGGAAATAAGTATTGGACACGTCAACAATTTTATTATCAAACATATTTCCAATGTAGCTATTTACATGAGATTTTGACCAGACATTGGTATTAACTCAATAAAACTACACAGCTAAAAAAAATTACAATGTTCCAATTCTTTAAAAAAGTTATGTGCAATAAAGTGAAATGACACAGGGAAAAAGTATTGAACACGCTAAATAAAATGTATTTAATACTTGGTAGAAAAGCCATATTTTTTATATTTGGTTGCATATCCTTTGCATGCCATGACTTTATGATGTCTGTGACCCAACAACATCAAAAGGCTCTTGATATCTTATTTGCTGGTACTCTTACAAGCGATACTATAACAGCTCTGCATTTGAATGGATCTCTATGGGAATTGGGGGGTGAGACTAGATTTAGCTGTAAATTACACTGGAACAGTATAGAACACATGGTTGGCTAAGCGGCTCTAAGTCATCAAGGGTCTGATGTATTAAACAAGCCTTTAACCATCACTCTGCTGCCAGAAATACAGTAGATATGGAAGGATCGCTTTAAGGGTTGTTTCTCCTGACAGATTTTCCTATTGAAAAATAAGTCAGGAGAAGAAACCCTTCAAGTTATCCATCCATATCTACTGTATTTCTGGCAGCAGAGTGATGGTTAAAGGCTTGTTTAATACATCAGACCCTTGATGACTTAGAGCCACTTAGCTATTTTAATGTTTTTAAGAGTTTGTTCCTCTAAATCCATGACGGGTATCAACCACAGTTTGTAGGCTACTACTCCATAAATTAGCTCAATCAAGTTCATTTTGTCTTCTTATTTCGAATAAAAGTTTTAGTTTCTTTTGTTCAGACAATGAGATAATAGATATTGTATTACCTGACAGTTTCGACTGACATCTGCAGTCTTCCTCAAAGCATCACCTGACACCTGTGATGCGTCGTCAGCTGATGTTTTATCAGGGGTGGCCAGCCTGACAGATCTTGACAGATCCGTCAGGCTGGCCACGCCCCCCGCCGTCCGTTGTCCTCTGGAGGAGAGAGTCCCAGGTGTGTGAGAGCATGTATGCTCCCTCGTCCCTGTTGATGGTGCCGTTGGCCCGCCTCCTGATTTCAACCGCCTCCTTGATCCAGCGTTTGTGTTTATTGCTTTCTGACCCAATGATTTTTGCGTGGTCCCAGTCCATGATGTGATTATTTCTTTTGCAGTGGTCTGATATTGCTGATTTTAGGTTTTCTTGTTCCGCTTTTTCTTTTTGTGTTCTTGTGAGTCGTCCTGTTGTTTCCTTCTCACATTCCTTTTGGTGTTCTTTCTTTCTGATGCTGAAAGTCCTTCCTGTCTCTCCAATGTATGTTTTTTTACATGACCTACATGGTATTTCGTATATTACGTTGCATTTGTTGTCCTGTTCTATCTTGTCCTTAGGGTGAACTAATAGTTGTCGTAGTTTTGTGTGAGGTTTTACTGCTGTGGCTATTCTGTGTTTTTTCATGATCCTTTGTATAGGTTCTGTTATCCCCCGGATGTATGGTATAGTTACTATGCCTTTGTTGTTTTCCTCGGTTTTCTGTGTGTGTTTTGTTTTCCGTCCGTTCCTCCTCCAGAGGACAACGGACGGCGGGGGGCGTGGCCAGCCTGACGGATCTGTCAAGATCTGTCAGGCTGGCCACCCCTGATAAAACATCAGCTGACGACGCATCACAGGTGTCAGGTGATGCTTTGAGGAAGACTGCAGATGTCAGTCGAAACTGTCAGGTAATACAATATCTATTATCTCATTGTCTGAACAAAAGAAACTAAAACTTTTACTCCATAAATTGATACCAGCATATTGCTAAACCACAGTATACTTTGTGGCTTAAGCATATCCTGAGCTGGACAATCTGTTTGTTCATGTGTGTCAAATCAGCCCAGGGGCCTGTGCAGATCCAATGAACTGATACCTGACATTGATAGAAACAAGGTATCAGACATAGCCGGTTCTAGGCATAGGTGATTGCCTATGTCCCCATTTAGTCTGGAACCAACCCACCCTCCACGACTGGGTAGGATATAACCCAATAGGGGGCCTCCAAAGAAAGGTTTGCCAAGGGCCTCCAGTAGTTTACGGCCAGTCTTGGCAGCAGATAACATAAAGATCTGTGGATCCATGCGGGGTTAGAGTTACAGCCGAGCAGCAAATTAAGTGAAGTTACTGCTACTGTGGGAAGTAATTGGCTACTGTGACTGGATGAAGGATATTTTCCTCGTGATGCAATTTTATGTTCATAGGAATCTGTTAAAATCAATATGGGAGATTTTATTAAATTCAAACTGGTTACCCATGTAATGCTATTCTTTTAAACATTTGTGACATGCCTAATGATTATGTAGCTTATCTTGTTTTTTAAAAATGTAACAGAACATTTTTTATTTTGTCTTCCTGTAATTTATATTGCTTCAAAATAATACTGAGCCAGATATTTCTCTACTGTGGTGAACATGTTTGCTGTGATTTATTTATGTTTCAGCAATGCAGCATTGAGCCTGATATTTCTCTACAGTGGTGAACGCGTTTGCTGTGGTTTATTTATGTTTCAGCAATGCAGCATTGAGCCAGATATTTCTCTACAGTGGTGAACGCGTTTGCTGTGGTTTATTTATGTTTCAGCAATGCAGCATTGAGCCAGATATGTCTCTACTGTAGTGAACATGTTTGCTGTGGTTTATTTATGTTTCAGGATTGCAGCATTGTTGCCATTATGCTTAGTCAAGGCTGTCTTAATCCCAACCTAATAATATGCAACTATATCTATGCTGTGTTTTAAAGCTTTTAGAATAAGGTACACTATGACTTTGCCATAAAGAAATGTTAGACATGTGTCATCCATACAAAGTCTTTAGTCTCAAAAGCTTATGTTGCTGCGTTCCTCCTCCCTGACAGAAAGATCCAAACTCGAGCACTTCCTCTTACCCATCCTCAGTATGTCACTGAAATTATTAAGTTGCTCAGCAGATTCACATTAAAAGCCTCCAGGTTCATTCAGCAGTTTGCCATCAAAATCACGTAGGTAGTGCAGCATACAACTCATAACATATCTCTCTCTCACTCCCTCCCTCCCTCGGCTGAGGAAGATGGTGACCCAGTTTGAACCCAAAGCCCATGAGGAACCGTGAATCTTCCACTCTCTGCTGTGTGACTGGCGGGGGGAGGAGCACGTGAGGGTTCAGGCCAGCCATTGGGAGAAGTGGCAATGCAGCAAGAGCCCCTCCTTCATCACCTTCTGCTCCAAGCACCGCATCAAAGGATGAAAAATTAGAGAGGAAGTATTAAAGAGGAATGACAGAAAATGAGAGCAGGAAGACTTCATCTCCGGCTATGCCTCCTTCCTGTCCCTCCAGTTTCTCGCCCTCACTGAAACCTGGATCACACCGGACAACACGGCAACTCCCACTGCCCTCTCCTCCTCCTTCTCATTCTCACACACCCCCCGGCCGTCTGGTCGCGGAGGTGGTACTGGTTTGCTACTCTCCCCCTCATGGTCATTCTCTGTTTTCCCCCTCTTTGATCTATCTATTACTAGTTTTGAATACCACTCTGTGTTTATCAACCACTCTATTAACCTGTACATTATAGTTGTTTATCGCCCTCCAGGTCCCCCGGGGTGCTTCCTCGATGAGCTTGACACCCTGCTTGGCTCCTTCAACATCCATCTAGATGCCTCCCAGTCTGCAGCCTTCCTACCACTTCTCCGCTCCTTTGACCTCACCCTCCAACCCTCCCCCCCCACCTACAAGGCTGGCAACCTCCTAGACCTGGTCTTCCAGAGGAACAGCCCCTGCTCTGATCTCACCGTTACCCCTCTGCATGCCTCCGATCACCACTTCATTTCTTTCTCTCTTCCACTTGTTCCACACCTTCCCTCCCCTCCCCACACCCCCACTGTCTCTGTCCGCCGTAACCTCTGCTCCCTCTCGCCCTCCTCTCTTGCTCCCTGTGTTCACCGCACTGCTTCCCTCCCCACTCTCAAACCCTTCTCTCAACTTCCCATCGACTCTGCATCTGACACCCTGCTCACAGCTCTCTCCACATCACTTGACTCTCTCTGCCCTCTTGTCTCTAGGCCCAGACGCCCATCTACTCCCTGCCCATGGATGTCCGACGCCCTGCGCACCTCAAGGGCCGGGCTCCGTGCAGCAGAGAGGATGTGGAGGAAATCCAGAGACGCATCAGACCTCTCCTCTTACCAGTCTCTCCTAGCGGCGTTCTCTACAGCAGTCACTGCTGCAAAGGTAACTTACTATCACAAAAAAATTTGCAAACACAGTTCTAACCCGTCAATTGTTTTCTATCTTCTCCTCCCTCCTCAGCAAACCCCCTCCTGCTCCTCTTTCCTCGTTCACTGCAGACGACTTCGCAGATTTCTTCGATGAGAAGATCGCAGACATCCGCAGCTCCTTCAGCCCCACTCCCCCTCCCCTCACACAGTTTTCCACTCTCTTCCTCTCTCTACCCCTTCTGTGTCCCCCCCATTTCTCCACCTTTTCTCCCCTTTCTGAGACCGATGCATCCCATCTCCTACTCTCCCATCGCCCCACTACTTATGCCCTCGACCCTATCCCTTCATCTCTCCTCCAGGCAATCACCCCAGATATTCTCCCGTTTGTGACCTCCCTGGTGAACTCCTCCCTCACATCTGGCTGCTTCCCCTCATCCTTCAAGAGAGCCCACATCACCCCGATCCTGAAAAAACCTACGCTGGACCCCTCCAACATCCAAAACTACAGACCGGTATCTCTTCTTCCTTTTCTT
This sequence comes from Ilyophis sp. 1 JC-2022, assembly GCA_022702515.1. Taxonomy (NCBI): domain Eukaryota; kingdom Metazoa; phylum Chordata; class Actinopteri; order Anguilliformes; family Synaphobranchidae; genus Ilyophis; species Ilyophis sp. 1 JC-2022. The sequence continues at coordinate 20,024,462 of CM040397.1, read as the reverse complement.
TCCAAAACTATTGAACATGCTGTTTCTAACCAACTGTCGTCTTTCCTTACCCAGAACAACCTGCTAGACCCCCACCAGTCCGGCTTCAAACCTGGCCACTCAACGGAGACCGCACTCCTCTCCGTCTGCGAGATGCTTCATGCAGCTCGGGCAGCCTCCCTCTCCTCTGTGCTACTACTTCTAGACCTTTCTGCCGCCTTCGACACCGTAGATCACTCCATCCTCCTGTCGTCCCTGTCTGCATCGGGGATCAGCGGCTCGGCCCTGGCCTGGATTGAGTCCTACCTCTCGGAACGCTCCTCCCAGGTTGCCTGGGCTGGTAAAGTATCGGCACCCCATCCCCTTACCACAGGAGTCCCTCAGGGCTCAGTCCTTGGTCCCCTCCTTTTCTCCACCTACACCAAATCCATTGGCCCTGTTATCACTGCTCATGGTCTTTCTTACCACTGCTATGCTGACGATACTCAACTCTTTCTCTCCTTCTCACCCTCTGACACTCAGGTGTCAGCCCGCATCCTTGCTTGCCTGAGAGACATCCAGAGCTGGATGGACAACCACCATCTCAAGCTCAATCCAGGCAAGACTGAGCTCATCTACATTCCTGCTTTAACCTCTCCCCCTCTCAATTTCCCTAGGAGACACCCCACTGACCCCAACGCCCTGTGCCAGGAACCTCGTAGTTGTGATGGACAACAGGCCGTCCCTCTCCGAGAACATCGCAGTGGTAACCCGGGCATGCAGGTTCTTCCTGTACAACATCAGGAGAATCCGCCCCTTCCTCACCACCCACTCAACCCAGCTCCTGGTCCAAGCGATGGTGCTGTCCCGCCTGGACTATTGCAACTCTCTCCTGGCTGGCTTGCCAGCATCGGCCATTAGACCCCTTCAGAACGCAGCAGCGCGCCTGTTCTTCAACCTCCCCCGACACTCCCATGTCACCCCCCTGCTCATTGACCTCCACTGGCTACCGGTGATGGCTCGCATCAAATTCAAAACATTGGTGCTCGCCTTCCAGGCAGTCCGAGGATCTGCCCCTCCATACCTCCAAAAACTAATCAGACCCTACACACCTGCCAGATCCCTGCGTTCCGCCTCCTCAGGACGACTGGTACCCCCCCCTCTTCATACTAGCACCCGGTCTCGACGTCTGTCTGTCCTGGTCCCACAAGTGATTGTTTTAACGTGCTTGTTCCTTGTTCGGAAATGCACTATGTACGTCGCTCTGGATAAGAGCATCTGCTAAATGTCTATAATGTAATGTAATGTAATGGAAGCCCGCACATACACATGATGGTTCAAGCATGCAATCACTGCAGAAAGAGAAAGATGGTCCAGTCCTCTCAGCTGATTCATATCCAGAGGACCAAGAAATATTGAAACAAACTGTAGAACATAATAAAATATGACTGCATACAGATTTATTTTAACATGGCTGAATATGGTTATGTGGTAAATATGGTTATGTTGGCATGGCAGATGAACATTCTTCCTTTCATTTCTATCATCTATGCGTGTACATTATTCTATATAAACCAATCCTTTCAGTGTTCATATACAAGAATGTACAAGTTCTCTGCCTGTGGTGATTTTAAATGTAATAGAATCACAACAAATAGAAAGTTTATTTTATACATATTTGTAGTTGTGCATTAGCCACAAGTATGATTATTGTGTTCCAAGTTGATGTTCATGTTGGCTAGGAAGAGCACGAGTATAGTTTAAAAACTGGTAAACATAGATGGTAGGAGAGTTGGGGGGGAGGGTAGCAGAGGACCTCATATACATGCTCTGCTGATACAGAATCATTTCATGTGAATGGTTGAAAATGTTGCATCAAAGCATGTTGCCAGATTTTAACGGTAATAAATAACAGTAAAATTTAAAAAAAATTATTCTGAACCAAACTAAATTTATTAAAATCTGCCGGAGAAGGGGTGGTGGCAGTAAAACACGTAAAAAAAATTTTAATTTACAAGGCGTTTAAAAGGAGTACATTTACACAGAAAGGCACACTGCAGATGTTGTTGAATTTTGAGTTTACTTTTTAATATTCACTTCTCAATACATTATTTGCAATTTATACAATAGAAGCATTGGGCTAAAAAGTCAGAAACAGGAGAGCTACAATAAAAAGTGTCATTACAGACACCATCCTGTAGGTTTACACCATTATTTTATTCACATTAGTTCTAGAAAGAGGGAGAGAAAGAGAGAATAAACCAAATAAAACCGTGAGTGATTCACCGCAAAGTAGGGTGAGATGGATAACCAGCAGAGAGGAAACAATGTCCAGAGAAAGGAGGGGAGGGAACTTCCATCTCTTGTAATAAAGATGACCTTAAACAACTCAATGGGTTCAGAAATATACCAAGTGCTTTCAGAAAATGTACTATTTAGAAAATGAGGATATTAAGTCAGTCTTCTCTCTCTCACCCTTCCTTTCTTTCTTGGCCACTTTCACTGTCCCTCACTTTGCCTTTTGGCAAATAAAACCAGAGGAGGAAAAAGAAAAAAAAAGAATCAATGTTGTTTACAATTTTAAATGTTTCAGGATTTTATATATATTTACACTAACTTGGTTTAACATTAGACGCAGCTGGCAGCTCAAATACTGAAACTGCAGGAAATAATCCCTGCGGTCTTCCTGCACCCTCTCACTCCTCTCCATCCCCGATACAAGAGCAGGGGTGGAAAGTCCAGGGGTCAAAAAGTAAAAGTACTGCCTTGTGTTTCTTACACCCATGAACTCAGCCAGCTGATTTCACCAATTAGTTCTACCACCTGGCTGAAGAATTGGGCTAATTAGCAAATCCAGATGATTGGAATAATATACTCTGGAGTACTTTTACACCCCTGTACAAGAGTCACTAAACTTCTCTCTCCCACCTGTTCAGTCTATTTAAAAATGCAAGTCCAAAGTTGATCCACTCCATCATAATATTTACAGTTACTTTTAAGGGTGAAAACCATGAGTAAAATAACTACATTCAGTCAAATTGGTCTTAACATTAAATAAAATACAGGTGTGTGCATGTGTAAATTTCTAAAATGGTTTTGAGGTTGGAGGGACACTTTAGAACCGACTTCAGCAAGGATGTAAAGGAAGTTGCACTTCTTTACACAGCAGTTATTGCACAAGACTATTAGCAATACCGAGCATACGGTATACGCCAATCGTCCTTCGCGCTCACTCCCGTCCTCCAATTTCAGACGGCAGTTACTGAAAGAGAAGCTGGGAATCTACCAACAGAGAGAGTAAGAGAACGAGAAAGAGTCGAGAAAGAGTAGAGGAAAAAGTAGAGAAAAGCGTCATGCCATGAAATAGTAAGAATCAGCTTCCCCCCCTACCCAAGGAGGTCATAGAAAGGGTCATCTGGCATTATGGGCAAAACAATAAATAAAAATAGCTCTGCGGTCACCCAGATAACAGGGACACAGGACCAGCATAAAACATCACTTTCATTCCTTACAGCTCTGACCTGCTGGAGGTTGTTAAAATAATTGCTCGGCTGATTCACATGCATAATGCTCTATATACAATGGAGGCTGCTGGACTACTCTGGGCGGAGTACCAAGGCTGCAGAGGTATGGCTGGGACCTGAAATCGAGTGTCAAATAGCGTGAAGACTTCCCAACATATGTGGGCACAAGCCTAGGATCACAGAACTGAGAAACCACTTCTACGACTGGAGCACCTCGATCAGGTCGCTGCTTAAGGCTATGACTGTCAAGTATTAGTGCCAGATGTTCCCCTTCTCTCTCTCTATCCTCCTCTTTCTTTCTTTCTCTCCCCAATCTCACTCTTCTTTTACAAAGCAGGAATGTTTCTAAAATGAAAAATAAAAAGAGATTAAATAAAAATCAACACTAACCATGTTTTCATGGTTTCAATGTCTGGGGTCTTCGAAAGTCTTATTACCATAAGAAAACCGCACCGTTTTTAAAAACTCTGAAGTTAAGAAGTTTTATTCTCATATCAGCTCTCTGGAAGCAATACAGAGCATATATATTTGCGGTTTTGCCTCGAGACTGAACAATGGAAAAAAATAATAACACATTCAGATAAAATGGACAATGGAAATCAATAGGGGGAGTCCTGAAAAAATAAAAAAAAGTGTGGCAATAGATATAATATTATATAACACTATCAACAGGGGAAACTGCAAGAGATGGCCGTAGTTCACAAAAGATGGCAACTACTCAGAAAGAGCCCAAGATGCAACTGTAGTTAATACAAGCTCTTGTATGTAGACAAATTTGTCAGAATTGTATTTTCAATGCCATTCCACTCACACAGACAAATTACCTGACAGGAAATAATTATGGACTGGAAGATTTTCTTGCATTGCTGCACATGAAAGGTGTTTATAAAGCCAGTGAAAATATTCTCTTTACACACAAATTGGTTTCCCTTCAAACTGGACCAGTGTTCCTTAGCATCTCAGAGGAACCGATAGTTACACAAAAAAATCCTTCATTTTAATCACGGCCAAGGAAAGCACTGGTCTTTATCACCAGATGTGTCATAGTTCACATGTCATGATGAGCTTTAGAGTGCAGGCTGAAGATGAATCCTTAACAAGGGCTAAACTAAATTACTAACATGGCAATAAAGGGCTACCATGTAAAGGCATGGACAGGTATTTCTTTCATTTCCCACATAGCAGAGAAATGTGGCCAATTAAATCATGGATCTATTCTCCACATTATATCCTCCGAGTAGAACACTACAGGGAAAAACAGTACTGATCATTGAAGTAGTTTGAAAATTCTCTAATAATGGAAATTCTATCATTCTGTTGTCATTGTTGTTATTAACAGAATGTGTGAAAAAAACACTATCAAATAATATTTAAATGTATAGATCCCACTTATTTATTGTTTTCTGACATGTAACTGGTGGCATACAAAGGTCTTTAAAAAGAAAAGAAAAAAAAGGCAGTTACCAGACAGGCAGATAAGCCCTGCCATTATGCAACTTGTGTCCCAGAAATAGTAATTTATGCAATATTTACCTTCGCCACCTCTCAACAGAGAGAATGAGATATGGAGACGGAGTTCCCAGTCACACTCCGCTTCACGCACGCGCACACACACACACACACACACACACACAAGTACGACCTAACACACACGCCCATGCCAACACACATGGTAACACAAACACACACAAACACATGGTAACACACACACGTTCTTCAGTCATCCGATTCACTCCCACACTACTCCTCTCTTAGCTCTCTTGTCCACCTTTTACTCTTTTGTAATATTGACTGTTCCCCCCTCCTCGGTCTCCCATCTCCTTCCTTTGCCTCCGCCTCACTCAGGCCAGGAAGACGACAAAGACGATAAAGAAGATGACGAGGATGAGGAAGATCTTCACCAGAAGCCAGCGGTGCGAGGAGACGGACTGGAAGTACTTGAGGATCTCGCCGTGGGCAGCGTCCACATTCAACTGAGTGTCCTCCACGTTAGCGTCGATCCTGGGAAGGAGGGAGAAGATGGAAGGGTCAAAAGGGATGAAGCAGAAGAAAGACTATATAAAGACTGCAGGGGGGGGGGGGCAATCTTAAACCAGAAAAGGGCCGGTGTGGGCGCGGGTTTTACCTGTAAAGGGCCGGTTTAGGCGCGGGTTTTACCTGTAAAGGGCCGGTTTGGGCGCGGGTTTTACCTGCAAAGGGCCGGTTTTGGCACGGGTTTTACCTGTAAAGGGCTGGTTTGGGCACGGGTTTTACCTGTAAAGGGCCGGTTTGGGCACGGGTTTTACCTGTAAAGGGCCGGTTTGGGCACAGGTTTTACCTGTAAAGGGCCGGTTTGGGCACCGGTTTTTGTTTTAGCCCAGCACTAAGACACCTGATTCTACTTATCAAGGTCTTGTTTGAAGACCATGATTAGTTAATTAGTTGAATCAGGTGTCTTGGTGCAGGGCTAAAACAAAAACCTGTACCCACACCGGCCCTTTTTCGGGTATAGGATTCCACACCCCTGACATAAAGGGTAAAGCATATCCTAACTACTTACAGGACCCCTCGTACTGCGTGCACCTCCCTCTCTCACCTCTGTACCGTCTCCTCCTGCTCCTTCACCATGTGAGCCAGCTGCTGGAATATGGAGCCCAGCTCCACGATGGTTGACTCGATGTTCTGCATGGTGTCTGCACGGCTCTGGATGTAGGAGTCCTGAGGAGCAGGAGACCGACACAACCAGGTATCAGTGACAGTTACTTAATAGTGCACAATAAATAGAGCGATTGTGGGGCAATGTCAACAGCCAGCATATGACTGGCCATATTGGCCATGTTCTCCATTATAGCATAAATGCAAACGGCAACCAAGTTCCAAAAATCTTTATTATTTATTATAACTTTATTAAGCAGAAAGCATGGGTCTACAGCAGGGGTGTCAAACTCCGGTCCTGGAGGGCCGCAGTGTCTGCTGGTTTTTGGTGAGTTTCAGCACAAGTGATTAATTTAAGTCACTGATTGACTAAGAAGCCCACACCTTGTTCTCAATCCTTTAACTGGGTGCTGATTGAAAGGAAACCACAAATACCCATAGAGACTGCGGCCCTCCAGGACTGGAGTTTGACACCCCTGGTCTACAGTAAGTCTCTGTACAGCTTTGCTTATGAGTCTGGCTGGTAAATGTGATGAATTGAAATTAAATAGAGGTTTTGATGACAATAATTAGGCTAGTTTTTGAGCGTAACATTTTCACGTAATTTACAGCACTAGCTACACAGCACATATACGTTGCGACATGAAACCAGCCGTAATCTTAACTTATCAGCCGATACTGATCAGTTCACCATAGGCCATTATCGGACTAAGGACAACACGCCGCCAATATTATCTTACATCCCTAATTACTAATTACCACCATCACTGGCACTTCCCACCACAGGGGACACTTCGGAAAAGGTATTTTTGCCAAATACAGTACATTAGCGGCACCTAGCGATCACCTGTTCATCTATGAGTTGTAGTTGCTGCTGACTGGTGCGGGAGTCCATATCTATGGAAACATCACCTGACCTCCTCGACTCATCCCGCATCAAGACGGAGCTCTCTGAGAAAAACACAAGGGCAAGTGGAAAATGAGCACAGAGTGGAAAACAGAAACGTATCAGGGACAAAGGAGGAGAGTAATGAAGACGCAAGAGTATTGGTTGTATCCCCTCGACTGATCATCACAACCTGTCCACGGCGGCACAGAGACAAAACTGCTACTCTTAATGAAGAGGGACAAGGTCAGAGGGACAGGAAGCACAACGTTCTCTTACTGAAGTTGTTGGCATGTAGAGGGGAAGTGGACGCCGGGGCCTGAGAGAACTGCTCCCTCCGACTGCGCTGCTGCTTCAGGTTCTACAGCGAGAAACACAGTCACTTTGTGCCAGCTGGAGACCCAGGCCATACTACCAACAAGCCTCTAACTCGCCACAGACCTGTGATCACTGACAGTCAGTGCACTACATGGAGGCGCTGAGCACATTACATTACATTATAGGCATTTAGCAGACGCTCTTATCCAGAGCGACTTACACAGCATTTTTGCATTTATACATACTATCCATTTACAGCTGGATATATACTGAAGCAATGCAGGTGAAGTACCTTGCTCAGGGGTACAACGGCAGTGTCCTACCTGGGAATCGAACCGGCAACCTTTCGGTTACAAAGCCAGTTCCTTAACCATTGTACTACACTGCCGCCCACCAACCAGATAACACCAAGGATCAAAAGCGAGGGGGTTTTACAGTGCACAACGTAAAATTAAAGGTCAGAAAACTGGCAGGGCAAATAGCAAATAAAATTTAATTTAATTTAAATTTGGGCAGTTTTGTATGAGAGGCAGAGAATTAATTGCACGACCACTCATTTGAGTCTTACCTCTGTTCTCACTTCAAGCACCGATTTGAAGTCGTTTGACATCGATGCTAATTTAGACTAAAAGAAAAGGGAGAACACACGACAAGTTTAGACATCCAACTTCGACAAATGGAAGGTTTGAAAAATCCTTAAAATAACAAAGCTATAGACAAAGGCAAATGACCGAACAAAGGACATTCCCTCACACTTAGAATAACATTCGCATGAAGCACGACAAATCCGTGCATAAGAAGAGCTTGTAATTATTGTGAATGGGCTAATACTGACCTGCAGGGAGACAACGATGGTGTTGGAATGTGTCTGGACATGCCGGCCGTTCTGACTGTTACGAGAGCGCACCAGCTCCTGCAGCTGCGCTATCTGTTTATTCAGACTGTTAATGTCCTACGGGAAAATATCATATTTAGTGTATTAGAAGTGGGGTAGAGAGATGAGACTAAAATAACTCAAAATAAATAAAAATTGATAATTCAGTAGTTTAAGATGCAGCACATAGTCACCACAGACAGGTTTGTACAATTTCCTGCCTGTGTCTGTCTAGCTGCACTGCTAGCTTATTTCAGCAAGTAATGAACTAACTAAATGAAGCTACAGGCAAGCCGGAAAGTCTGAACAACCCTTTCACCTTCTCCACGTTTTATTACATTACAGACATATTCTACAATAGATTGAGTTAATTTTTTGTCTCAAAATTCTACACAAAATAGCCCATAATGACAGTGAAAACATGTTTTTAGAAATTTTTGCAAATGTATTAAAAATTGAAAACTGAAATCTTTAATTTACATAAGTATTCATACCCTTTTCTTTAACATATATTTAAAGTATCATATTTAATATTTGGTTGCATATCCTTTGCATGCTGTTACTTCCTGAAGTCTGTGACCCATCAACATCAAAAGACTCTCGATATCTTATTTTCAGGTACTGTTACAAGCGATACTATAACCTCTCTGCATTTGAACTGATCTCTATGAGAATTGGGGGGTGAGACTAGATTCAGCTGTCAACTACGCCGGTACAGTATGGAACACACATGACTGGCGAAATGGCTGTACGTCATCAAGGGTCTAAGGCAGGGGTCGGCAACAGGCGTCCCGCGGGCCATTGTTGGCCCGCCAGCAATAATATTTGGCCCGGCAGATAATTTTGAGATTTGAAAAAAATAAATAAAAAAAATAATCTGTTTTTAAAAGTATAATTTTTTTTACAATATCGAACCGACAGTCCCACGTATAGGCTATAATGTCCGAATAGAGAATCTACCCACACCTGAAGAATGCTTATTGTACTTTTATCCATGTTGAGAGTGAATGACACGCACAGACAATCAGGCAGCGGGCTGCACTGACGCTGAACCCCTAGTCGTGAATCAAAATAAGTAGGTGGACAACGCGTGGTGCTGAAATAGCCAACATGCGGTGAGTGGTTTTTTAAAAATAACACCAGCTCAGTAAATCATTCAAACTTAATGTTTACTTATATGTGACTGCACCACACATGTAAACAGTAACAAAGCAAATTCAGTTTAATTTTATGAAAAACATCAAAAACAACAAAATCGGCGCAAAAAAAAGCTTGATCCGCTTGATCATGGAGTGCGAGGGGTGGTGGTGCATAGGCCTATGCTCCTGAAACGACAGAGCAAACACGCTACATTAGGGATAATAATTAAATGAGCCATTCATTAAAAATATAAAAAATACAATTAGGCTATTAAATGCAATGACGACAGGCTTAGTACTCACTTAATGTGAAAACTGGCATCTCCCATCGGTCACTATTCGTTGGATATCTGGTGATATGGACGTCACTTTAATCCGCAGGCAGTTTTCAAGGTTTTTATGCGTCAATCGATTCCTCTCGTGCGTCTTTGTGACACTGATATTTAATTGATACAACTGCTGTCCGCTGTCGGGCGTTTTGCACGTAAAGTTTTTCACTCTCTGATTACACCTGTGTAAACTGTGAAGTGACAATAAAATAACTTGAACTTGAACTTGCTTTGGTACTCATATCGGACTTTTCTTTTGAAACACGGAACTACGTTTCAACGTTGTTGAGAATCACAACACAAACTCGCTAGTCAAGCCAAAATACTGCAGTGCAATGGATTCGGTGAGTAATCCCCACTGCTACCTAGTTAAGAAATGTATTCACATTTTTCGAAAGAAAAGTCAGATCATTACACCAGATCCCGATATGAGGACCAAAGCATTAGAACGTGTCACATTTTTTAACGATAAATTACTTAAATTAGCCTTTTATTATGTTCTAGCCCACCACCTAGTGGCTCAGAAAAAAATTGGCCCGAGGCCAAATTTACTTGCCGACCCTTGGTCTAAGGTATCAAACGAGCCCCAAACCATCACTCTGCGGCCAGATATGGAGTAGATGTGGATGGATCCCTTTACGGGTTGTTGCTGACTTTTTCCCCCATAGAGTTCTATAGGAAAATGAGTCAGGAGAAATAACCCTTGCAGTGATCCATCCACATCTACTCCATATCTGGCAACAGAGTGATAGTTTGGGGCTCGTTCGATAGCTCAGACCCTTGATGACTTACAGCCATTTAGCCAGCCATGTGTTCCATACTGTACCAGTGTAATTTACAGCTGAATCTAGTCTCACCCCCCAATTCCCATAGCAGAGAGCTTATAGTATCGCTTGTAACAGTACCTGGAAATAAGATATCGAGAGTCTTTTGATGTTGATGGGTCAGACTTCAGGAAGTAACAGCATGCAAAGGATATGCGACCAAATATTAAATATGATACTTTAAAAATATGTTAAAGCAAAGGGTATGAATACTTATGTAAATTAAAGATTTCAGTTTTCGCTTTTTAATACATTTGCAAAAATTTCTAAAAACATGTTTTCACTTTGTCATTATGGGCTATTTTGTGTAGAATTTTGAGACAAAAAATTAACTCAATCTATTGTAGAATATGTCTGTAATGTAATAAAACGTGGAGAAGGTGAAAGAGGTGGGCAGACTTTCCGGCTTGACTGTATATTACATTGATGTTAAGGACAAACACATTGATACAATTTTTTGTGCTCGTCTTTGTCCCTTAACACGCAAAATGATATACATAAACTATGTGCACCATTTTGGGTGTGCAAACAAACACACATTTATACAAACACAGAGGAAACACAGCACTGTTCCTTCACCTGCTTGATAATGTATGTTAATTCTTCAATTTCCACAGCCTTATCATCAAACAAGGATTTTCTTTTGGCAACTGTACAGAGGAAAACAAAAACATTTCAACACTTATTTCTTCATGGGACTTTCATCATTATTTTTCATGTTAACAATAAAAATTACCAATAAACTGTACGATTGTCAATAATCACAATAGCAGCCAATGAACTCTTACGTATTGTGAGCTTTTCCAATTTGGCGAAAGTGTTACTCAGGTCTTTTCCGATCCTCCTGTGTGCGAAAAACGAAAGTGATAAAGTATAAACTGGCAGAAAAATTTGTTCACAAGCCACATTTTTGGAATTCTTGCAGCATTTCATTCCAGTAATACACACTATAGCCATAATAACAGCATTACCTTACAGTCACTTATCAGATGTTTTTATCCAGTGTGACTAGGGAATAAACTTAGCTCACCATAAAAGTAATATGTAATGAAATATAACAACAGCATTCAAATGGCAGAGAGTAAAACACTATATAAATGGTAAATGGACTGCACTTATATAGCGCCTTTATCCAAAGCGCTTTACAGTGGCCTCTCACTCACCCGTTCACACACACATTCACACACCAATGGCGGCAGCTGCCATGCAAGGTGCTAGCCTGCTCATTGGGAGCAATTTGGGGTTCAGTGTCTTGCCCAAGGACACTTCGACATGTGGACAGGAGGAGCCGGGGATCGAACCACCAACCCTGCGATCAGCGGACGCCCCGCTCTACCTCCTGAGCCACAGCACTATAAAAGAATGTAGTGACTGACTTTGCCATGAGCGTGAAATCGCTGCGCTGTCGGAGTACATTGAGGGCTGGCTTATTGGTCGGTATCCCATTCTGCACAGCGGGTCACAGAGATGAACATGTAAAGAGAAACACAGGAAGATTAACATGTGACCCAAACACCTCCTGCCTGTCGGAATGTCACAGAATAATTTATTTAGGGAACCCTTGTTTTTTGTCAAACAACCTATTCAGAAGGATTGGCTGCAACCAGTTTGCAACCACTTTGAGTCTTATGCTAATGAGGTTTTCCCAGTGAGGCTGAATTGTCGGATTTTCCTGTTTGAAACGGCCGCAACCCCCGCAGCGTGAATAGCACATAAGAAGATGTGTGTACCGTGGGCCATCAGCTTCTCACCTGTCTTCCCTGTAGCGACTTGCAAGCAGACAGAAACTCTTGTGTGCGGTCCCGACAGGACATGTTGCTGCTGTCCACTGCTGGTGGAGCGGTGGGGGGCGGAGGGGCTGCTATGAGGGGTGCGTCTGGCGGAATCAGCTGTGACTGGGTCTGAGAAGGCCCAAGGTACACCCCCTGCTGACTGCTTTTAGGACCGTGGCGGCGACGCGTGTTCATGGAGACTCCAACGCATCACCTGTGAGGGGTGGGAGACGGCATTACACAGTGTACTTACATTACAGTTAGCTCGCAATGACTGCCTGCCTTTGCCTCGCAGTGACCCTTCTAGATACATGTGCAACATTCAGCCCTGTGGATTCTCAACATCTCAGTCTTTCAACAGAGATCATTGTGTCAGCTCCCTTTCGTTTCTTCTAGATTACACAACTTGAATCTGTTATTCCTGCCCACGGTTTTTCCTACTACTGATATTCTAGTAACATTTAACAAGTCAATCTCCCAGTCGCAGGGACATAACTGCTCTACTAGAGAGCCAACGTCTCAACTCTTCAAGGCCATCGATTCAATGAACACATTTTCCATTCAAGAGCAGGGCGAATCTTCACGGCCTTTGCAATAACTTTCCCTTGATAAAAAAACATTGCTTTCGGTGTCATTACAGCTTCTTCCTTCCAACATTAAACCTGACACCCCTACACAAAGCCAGTCATTGCTCTCATCCTTGGCCACACAGCTCAAACTACTCCGTATTCTTCTCAGGACTCAATAATGCAATAAGCTAGCTATAACTGTCAGAAGCAAATATTTTGATGCCTACAGGGAAAAAAAAACATCCCTGTACCCAATTAATCCTAGTCCTTAGAGCTTCAAGTGTAAAACCAGTCCAGATTTCAATTGGATTTTAAATGAATGCTGATGTTTTCTGTAGTTAAAGCACAGCTGCTCGCAAATGTTCCTCTTATGAATATGCCCAGTTGCTTAGAATCAAGTGAATACAATGGTTTAAGATAACATCGCCTTTCCTAATCATTGTTTTACTCAATGTTCAATATAATATGGTGCAATTACCTTGCTGATAAGGACAACTACTTGGCACTGGGTTTCCATTACAAAATTGAAAGCAAATCGATTCCTGAAGTCCCGTTATTTGTAAGCAAAAATTATATTTATTTTTCCCACCATCAATCTTTACCAAATACAAAAGCTTACTAGCTACACACTCGAGAAAGCAGTTGAAATTAACATGGAACAATTACATGTTAAAAGACAAAAACGCTTCTGTTCGAGAACTGGTCAGTGTCTACGTTTTCAAATACAATAGCATAACAGTAGTGCACTGACGTCAATCAAAACCCAATTAACTATACATTTCTAGCTTTGACTTAATCCAACGGATCTTGATAAATGCATAAAGTAACATCATTAAAATCAAACAAGCATTCCAAACCTAAAATAGTGACCATTGCATGAATATCCTTTCCCGAATTATTTTCCAATAACAATCCATTGCGATATAAAGGAATAAAACACATCAACACTTACATCCGTCACTGTGTTCAGCCACCAACACAAACCGAAACAAAAAAAAACGCTGCACCAACCGCAAACGCTGACTGAATATAAACAAAGCAAATCCGGTTAACAGGATTAGCACAAAAACTGGAAATAGGGCGAAATTAAAAGTATAAATAAATTATCTGGCCTTATAACGTTGTGTGGTCTTGAGAAACAACAATCCATAGCAAACCAGCGGTTACAGCTGTTGAATACGTACGCCAGCTGGGTAACAAACAAGTTAGCGCTAGCAACTTTCAGATAACGTAAGCTTAAGCTAATTTTTAACAGTAGATCGTCCTTCAATATAACATGATATCTAAAACACAATTACATGAAACGCACCGTATTGTGTATAGGACTAGACCCTTGTGTTCAAAATTGTTTCAGTGGCAATCTATAAACTCAGTGGCTGAGCTACAGCTAGTGGGCTAGCTACCGCTACCACCAATATAAACTTACAAGAAGCACAACCTAACCCTATTTCTCTGACCCACCTCTTCACTGATCTAATTGACTGACGGATTTACTATTTCCCCGCCCTTCCTAAATCATTTAAATTTTCTATTGGATAACTTAATTGCACTTCGTTCTCCGAGTCTTTTCCCCTCACGCTACTGGTCAAAAACTACGTTACTCGGCACATACCGGCTTCCTTCCACGATATGATTCGGTGAAATACAAGTCAATCACATCTTCTGGAAACCAATTCTAACTTCTCATTGGCTGTTTGACGCATCAACAGTAATCCGTTCTCCTCTCTGTTGAAGCTTGAAATCGTATTTAAAGCACAACTTAAATAATGCAACATAATAACAGCGTACATATAATAACATAGTCAGCTTTTCAAGTATAATGTCGACCGAGTCGCATATAAACAACATAAACCTATACAATGTACCTTAAATTAGCAAACGAATTTACTGAAAGCTTGCTAATGCTAAGTAACGTTAGCCAGCAAGCAATCAGTCCATTGCTAACGAAAACACCATTAACCGATCGAATAGACTTGACAATTGGACTTTTATCATTCCGGAACCAGTCTACCACAAATTCAAGTTTAGATAGATTTAGCTCCGTTCTTACCGGCAAATCCGTGTCTCTTTCTTTCAGTCTTCCTCAGAGCCTCTAGTTGCCGTATGTTTGAGGTTTCGATCCGGGTCAGTCACCGGATTGCTTACGTAAGCGCCACGTCTACCACTTCGCATTCGCTCGTGCGTAGTAGTCGTGCCGCGATGTAGTCACCTTTGTAGTCACTACGCGATAACGCAAAGGTGAGGAAGTGGGAACAAAAATATTTGAAAAGTAATACAGCGCAAATGTTTATTGGATGGCAGTATTTCATAGAACTTGAGACAGGATACATTGCAATAATGCTGTTAACCGTGGCTTGTCTCAGCTGATTTGAAACCTTTACTCGTAGAAAAAGTCTGACTTTCTTTGGAGGACGGGTGAAACGCTTACTTCGAAATCTCTTATCAGTTACTGCCACCAGATAGCGCAATTTCTTATATTTGGGATCATTCATTTGCGACTGTTGTTCTGAATAAGTAATTCTCAGAAGTTGGATATAATGTGAAAATAACATTGCCAAAATACATGCAAAAAAACCTACGCGTCTATTTTCAGTTTATGTGAAATGAACAACTCTAATAATCGATGAATATTAGTTGAGGGGTTTATTGCTTCAATTGATAATACCCCCACTGCCATTCTGATTTTGCTCATATAACATTTACATAGTTGACAAATAATGTGACAAAAGGCTAGAAGAAAGAAAGAAATGGCCAGTAAAACAAATAATCAATGTGAACGAGAGGAGAGATAACTATGAAATTAAAATAGAGATAATGTACTGAACCCGCTTTCTGTGATTTCCTGATACCTGCCGAGCAGTACCTGCATCCCCCAGCCGAACAAGAGCTGGCATGCTTTGATGGGAGCCACATACTCTCCCAACCCCTTCCTCTCTGAAATACAGAAGGTTCTTCATCTCACCCCTCTTAGGCCCCACTCATTCAGCTGTATACTTATATGTACAGGCAGACAAGCTACCTGGCACTTTACCAAAGCTAATGACCTTACAAATGAAGAAGAACTACGCATCAATTAGCACTGATATTGTGAAGATCTCGCAATACCTATCCCCAATCCTGTGAAAAGGAAATTTAATTACAATTTTTTAAAAAGGATGCACATTTTAACGAGAGATAACATTCTGTTTAGATTGTGCTTCTTTCTAATTCTGGAAAAAAAACTGTACAACGTTTATTTTCCACCTGGGTGATAGTACTTGTCTATTATCATTTCCCCACACACACGAACGTACACACTTTTCCTCCCGGTCCCTCTTTGAGAGATATGATCAAATACATACACATTCATGCTGCCAAATGCCATTGAATACATACACAGCTGCTCCAACAAAAGGCTGAGCGAAAAACATGCCTGGAGTTTTTATCATCAGAAAAACATGACACTTCACACAGATAGTGGAAACAAACACGAGGCACTGTTTATAAATGGAAATGAAAAGAACAGGAGAAAGAGATGGCTGGGGAGAAAGATACAGACAGATGAATGGGGATAGGGAAGATAGGGAAAACAATTGAGGAATTCAAATGGGGAAAATATCCCTACTTGCCCAGGCTTCACATTTCATTGTATGCTTGGGAACATATATGTCCCATAATGTTTAGAAACATATCCAGCAAATCTTTAGAAATATATTTTGTATGTATAAATGATTATGCTGTAAGATATCAGAAAAAACCCAGGCCTTTTTTTTTTACTCCCTGGATTCCCTCTGCCTCTGACTTGCTTCCTCTCTGTTTCTCTGTCCCCTGATCCCTAGTCTTGCTCAGGCCGCTATATTTAGCCCTGGCAAAATGCCCCGAATTCACAGCAGACAGGTAGGACGGTATCTGCTTGGCACACACGCTTGCGTTAATTCCATGGTGCTGAAACACACAGACACAGTCAGTGTTTCTGAGACATTGACTCAGCACTATAAAGGCAAGCAAGAGGGGGGGAGAGACAATATTATGTTTTATTTCGTCACATTATCCATCCTGTTCTTCCCTTACTCCCAGTAAGCTCGGCTAATTATCACCTTGTTTGTCTTTCATTACAACTAAAATTGCTGAGAACGAGGGATGGGAAGGGAGGGAGGGAGGGTGTCGGGAAAATGTTGGGGGATGAAATATGAGATTGATGGAAGGAGTAGTACTGAGAAAGAGGAGGGCAAGGACACTGACAGTGCAGGGTAGAAACCACCCTAGTGACAACCATTTTCAAAAATAATCCATTTCCTTTAATAATATGTTGAACCTTGTATCATCATCTAATATTAACATCACTGTTACGCATGTATCAACAACAATAATATTCTTGGTCACATTCACATTTAAATGATTAATAATACCATCATAATGTAACAACTGACAAACACAATTTGTACACTTGCACAGACATCAAATAGGGCACAGATGGTGTAGCAGCAATAATATTAATCATATCATCATTATATGCATACATACACTGAATATATAGATTGTAGTTGTGGTTTGGTTGAACTGAGCAAGACAATCTAAAACCGGTTCTATTCAACACTTCTAAATCTGGGGTGGTAATAAGACTCACGTTATATAGAACTTGAATTTACCTAGGTTCACTGGATAATATACAAGCCATTAGGTGCTAGAGTTATTCTACGCTAAGTTGTTGTGTGTGGGAAGCAGGGAGCAAGCAGTATGTTCATATCACTAAGCTCGTACTACAGTTTTTCTGTGTTGTTTTTTGCTCAGTACAAATCTTCTGTAACTAGCAGGCCGACAAGCTCTATACAGACAGTGTCACTAACATGTCTGCTGTATATTGGGCATATTTGTGGAGACAGAAAGTCAGTGTCAACACATTCTGCACTGGTACTCAAGTACAGTGTGTAAATTCCACCTTGGTACACAATGTACTTGTCCCAAATATTGCATGTGGATTTATCACACTGAATTTTTAGAGATCAGCTGGGACAATGGACAGAATACCTTTTACAATACGTCTTGTGCAAGGTCCCATTACTGAGGCTTTAATATGTCCAAGATGAGTTAAATGAACTTTTAAAAAATGTTACAAACTTCTAAGTAAGCAAAAATGAATACTCGTGTGGAGGAGTCAAATGAGATAAATAACAATAAATAGATATTTTATACGCCCCAACACTGGTATAAAAAGACACATTTCTTACGCTAATGCTGTGAATGCTACTCTGCTCTATTGCTGCATTCAGCAGTGCCTCGCTTTCTTTCCATCTGCTATTCTACCCCCCGCCAACCACCAAAAGTTAAGGCATTGAACTCCCAATACTGGAGGGTTGTGGATGCGAGTCACAGATGGGGGCCCTGTGCTTGCCGCCTTAAAACCCAACTCTAAAACCCAATTGCTTAAATGGTCCAGGAATGGGATTAGAACCTTTGCCAGATGAATAAATTATGACAGAGCAAGAGAAAGTAGGTTACACTGCAAACCTCCTGATCTTTGTGTATTTTGGCAATGAAGAAATGGGGGGGGTGCTGGGTGGGGTGATAGGGAGTCACAAAATTGGGAGTGGGGGTGGGGGTGTTGGGTTGGTAAAGAGCGGGAAGAGAAGAAAGTAGAAGCTATTAAAATGAAAGTCTGGGACAGCTTAAGAGGGAGACAGGGCTGTTAATGAGAGGTCACTGGGGTTGTACTGGAGAACCTCAAAACAAGAGATCAATGAAAAAAGGGGACAAAAAAAGGATTATGGCTAATTATACTGAGGTTATAAGGAAACACATCTAAGTACAGAAACTGAGGTCTGAGGACACCTTTTACATTTCATCTGACAAGGGGAAAATTAAAACTCATCTCCACATAGATAGAAATCCCAGGTTATACCACCACCGATGAAACTCCCAGAGCTTGGGTAACATTTACATTTTTAAAGAACAAACCTCCAGCCCCATTTCTATACATGTAGAACACATACATTACTCCTCCATTTAGTACGTTTTCTGTACGATCTCTAAAGCCTGAAGCTCTCAAAATGTTGCACATGAGGGCAGTGGTCGTTAGGACACTGGACTTTGGTCATGAACAATGTGGACTAGAATCGAAGGTGGGCCACTGTTGTATCCTTGAGCAAGATATTGTTTCTCTATTGCTCCAGTAAAATGTTGCTGTATAAATGGATTACATGGGGTTTAAGTATTGAAACCTGTCCTAGATCAGGTAATCCACTAGGCAGTAAATAAAGTATGTTGTAAGGTATAATAAAACATTCCAGTGTAGTAGTTTATGGGAGATGGTGATAGTCTGTTTATGAACAAAATTTGTCAAAATTTATCCTCAAGTCATTTGGCAGACACTTTTATCCAAAGCAGCTTACAAAAGTGCATTTTGTATGAAAGAGAGAGCCCAAATCTATACAATGCACTCTTATCAGCCATGCATACTCTTTTAAACAGGTGTGAGAGTGGTCATCCCAATGATGTTTCTACAAAGAAACTTTGAGAGTTACTACCCCAAATTATCAGTTAAAGAGTGCAATCTTAGATTTCCACTATAGTCATGAGCTGTATGACAGCGTGAGCTCTTATCTTTATCGTTGCTTATCGGAGTCTGGTAGCTGACTCTACTGTCCCTCACAAACAGAAGGATCAAAGGGAATTTATTATTGCATGTGCTGCACTGGGCCATGTTTGGCAATGTCCTATTGGGTAACTAAAAAATGAGCTATTTCATAGAAAACGTATATTACCATCTCTCCCTCTGTTGTTCTTCCTTACTTTCCCTCACAGTCACACATTGGGCACATTTCATTTAGATTATTCTTCCTCAATTTACCATATTTTAATGATAATCTAAGGCAGTGGTTCCCAACCCTGGTCCTGGAGTACCCCTGTGTATGCAGGTTTTCGTTCCAACCACAATTGCAATATCTGAATTTTAACAAGCTGTTAATTTTTCTTAATTAGATGTTTTTAATGTTTAGATAGATTATTTACCCTCTTAAGCCACATTTTGTTAGCAAAAGCTATGCATAGCATAAAGAATTTAAGTCCAATATTCACATTGTGCTGTATTGCAAACAATAAAAAATAGGTAAAACATTTTTTTAACTGATCAAATTAAAGACTGAGGTGAATCAATAGGCTCCTAATTGATGATATTGTGGACACATGGCCACTAAAACTAACCGTTTGGTAAATAATGAAGAATTCAAAGACAAAGCAAATGATAACGAGCCAAACCTGAATTGTGTTAAATTTAAGGAAACATTATGAAGGAACACTTGTTCAATGACCTAATTAAGAGCCCATTCACCTCAGTCTTTACCTCTTTTTTGTAATTGTTTGCAATATAACACAATAAGCATAATGTGAACCTGGAAAATTTATTATTCATGGCATGTATAGCCATGTCTTTTATAATGTGATTTTTAGAGGGTAAATAATCCCTCTAAACATGATAAATTAACAGCTTAAAATATTGGGATTGCAATTGTGGTTGGAACGAAAACCTGCATACACAGGGGTACTCCAGGACCAGGGTTGGGAACCACTGATCTAAGGCACAGTACTTGAAACGTCGGTCATCCTGGAAATGTTTTTTTTTTATTTTTTTAACACTGATTAATTCAAATTGAAAATAGCTTTGGTTACAAAGTCACAGTGCCTTAAACCAAAGCAATTTTCAAATATTTGTAAAAGGCAGGACAGGGAGTACAAGGTAGGAGGACAGGGAGTGGGCTCCCAAACAGAATGGAATGACTTGCAGTCAGTTACTTTATCTACATAGGCCAATTATGGACATTCTGTTTGACAATATCAATTAGGAGGTTATTTCACACAGAGCGCAAACGTGCTGTCCTCTGCTTCTAAATGATGGGTCTTCTCTCAGTTTAAATTCAACGCAGACATGCAGGCCTATTCTCTGGATGCCTATTGTGTAAATGGTCAGCCACCCAGAGAGCCTCTTAAAGGAGACAGATTAATGACAAACAAAAAAACATGACAAACGCACACAGAAATTAAAAACCCAGAAAAAAAAACATTCAATATGTTTTTTTAAAAAGCTTGTTTTTAAGTTTAAACGCAACATAAAAATAACATTAAAAAAATACGTAATCACCCAAACTCTTGCGAATATATATTTATATAAATTTAAATATATTTTCCTTTTTTCAGTCTTAATTATATCAAGAAAAGCTTATGGTTACCTGCGTGTTGTCTTTCTTTATGTCACAGTGTTTCCAAGATATCCTGAAAGTACAGCTTTCATTTCGGTATTGAGAGAGAAATGGTGTCTGTGTGTTAAAGTGCCCAACTAGTTTCTTATATTTAAGGTTTATGGGTCAATGTCAATGGTTCCTCAAAGGATGGAGAATAGAACATATGTGTTTGTATGTGTGTGTGTGTGTGTGTGTGTGTGTGTGTGTGTGTGTGTTTGTATTTGTATTTGTATGTGTGTGTGTGTGTGTGTGTGTGTGTGTGTGTGTGTGTGTGTCTCTCAATGGGAAACAGCCAGGCCCCCTCATTATTGGCATTCCCCTCACTGCCCAGTTGAAGTTAAAAGCTCTTTCACTGCCACAAGGAAAGAGAAAAGACTAAACAAACTCAAACAACAGACCCCAAATGGGAGATTCATTGATAGAGTTTGTGCCCATTTGATGGACTCATACACAGAGACAAAGAATGAGAGACAGCACACGCAGGTTTGTACAGCTATCAATGTGAGGACCACACAGACTCCCATTGCACCTAAAACTAAAGACCCAGTGAAAATAGAGCTAATGATATATTCTGCAATGCCTGTGACTGTATAAAAGAGTGTGTGAGTGTGTGTGTGTGTGTGTCTTGA
Source organism: Ilyophis sp. 1 JC-2022 (assembly GCA_022702515.1). NCBI lineage: Eukaryota > Metazoa > Chordata > Actinopteri > Anguilliformes > Synaphobranchidae > Ilyophis > Ilyophis sp. 1 JC-2022. The sequence continues at coordinate 20,002,793 of CM040397.1, read as the reverse complement.
TTATATATCGATATACTACAGGCACATGTTCTTTTAAAAATGAAAATGTTGAATAAAAAATGCTGTTTGGGGCACAGTGGAAATATTTCTTAAATGCATCTGTGTGTTGAACATAAAACAGGTCTACACACAATTATCCCACCTTTGTCACTGCTGAGCACCTCAGCTTCCCAGCTCAAATACCTCCACATATGGACCCAGTGCGTCACCATTCAAAACTAATGCAGAGCCCAGGACAGAGGACTGTTCTGTTATTGGTCCAAACCACAGCATGGCTGTTTTTAGCTCCATATACCTGTGCGCACTCTGTCTATAAAAGCCCCATGGCCATATACTAGATAACACTAATTTCCTCACCATATTGAGGAACTGGTCAGATGGTCATGTGACTTAGCTTTGAGTGCCTGATTTAGGAGGAGGAATCTCTTTACCCTTCTGACACTTCTCTCAGTAATCACAGCATGTTACATAGTCTATCACACTATCAACACTGTGTCATAATAATTTCAGTACTGATACCTCCTTCCAGTTAGGCTCAACGGTTGGGTCACATAGTCATGTGACATCATGATGCAGTTTGTCGACCTTGTTCAAATAATGCCTGCAGGTGTGGGAGCAGAACCCAGCAATCATGGGTCAGGAAAGTTGCAGAGAGTTGCCCGGCATTGAATCTGCTCCATTTCCAGTGATTCAGTCGGCCAGTTTGTAGAGAGCCAGTGGCAAACAGTGCACAGTACCTTAAAGGGCCAGAGTGCTCCGCAAGGTCGAATGGGAAACAGATGGTTCTTCCAGGAAAAGACATGGCGTGACATGAGTCCCTCCTCATATTCCTCCATGTATGCAGTCTACTGGCATAATCCTGTGGTCCCACTCTCCAAAAATACCTTAATTGCGTCTCTTTCGATCCTTCCACTTGCTTATGGCGAAAGGTTCTCCCTCTTACTTATGGCATCACGCCTGATACAACCCAGTTTAGCAGCAAAATGATCAAAAGCTTTGTGATGAGAGTGGATAATATACAGATATATATTTAAGTAAGACTACTTGTTGATGATGTTTTGGAGTTGAGGGGGCTAAAGGGAGTGTTCTTGTTTGGGCACACAGACCCTCCATCCCCTCTACTCCTGCACAACAGTCCTCTGCCTCATCACTAATTCTCCTCTCTGTCACAAAATGGCCACTCCCTTTGCCTCCTCCAATTGATCACGTCGGCAAGATGGAGAGTGAGTTTCAGCTTATCACCGCCTTATTGCCTCACATCTGCAAAAGCGAAGGACACAGGAGAGGCAGCAGTGAGAACAGTAAAAAAGGCTTGCGCTCTGAACTATTCCATTATAGTGTTTAGAGTCACTGATATATGCTGAGCAGTGAAGAATGTGGGAAAACAGAAAAAAGGAGGGTCATTTGGAATGCAACTCAGGCGCATTCTCCCATAGTCCCACACAGACTTAATCTATCCATTCTGTCAGCTGTTTTACAGAATTGTTTGCAGAACAGACTTGTAACCATGGTTGGACTTTAAAATTCCAGGTGGGACACTCCAGTTACATAATTCAGCATCATATTTCATCTAAATTTTTCAGTAAATATTACATTTTCTTTAGAACCTGACCCTTCTCTTCCAGCCAATGATGCAAGCTGGCCTCTCTACCAGCCATGCATGTAAATACTGGATACATGCAATAAAGCGTATCAAGTTTAGAATTTTGACCAGACTTCCCCTTTAAATTATTACACAGGTGCTGTTTCAGTTGAATTCCTACTCGTAGAATTCTAGAGACTGTTTACATTAAAGCTGTCTGAACAGTCTGCCGCAAGAATAAAACTGTTCTCACCTCTACTTTTTTTTTGACTATCACAGATTATTTATACTTTGTTTAAATAAGCAGTTGAACACTTATGAGGTACCATATATCAATTTTAGGCATTACATATTTGATCATGTGCACCAGAAAAGTCCTTGAGCGTGCACAGAAACAATATTTGCCAAAAAGCGGACACATGTCTCTCTGTACTGTATATAATACACAGCGATAGCAATTTTATTTTCCTACCGGATGCGTTGTGAGACATATTGCTTATTTTGGCACCATATACACATTGTATGTCTGCAGGTGTGCCAATGGAAGTGGCGATTCCTGACCTGCAACCTTGTTGGTTGAGGTGTTTCCCTCTCTGTCTGCAGCTCTCTTGGCTCTGGCTGCAGCGACACTGACATGTTTTGGGGTCCAGCACCCTCCTTCGCCCGGGGCAGGGTGGGCACTGTGCTCCAGCGGTAGATGGAGGAAGGCTACGTCAGGACAGATGGAAAGAGACAAAAATGACAGGCAGAACGGTGGGACTTTTACAGCTCTGCTGGAACTCCAGTTTATCAGACTTTTCTACCCCCATTTGGAAGTTAATTAAAACAAGGTCTGTAAGGGAAAGGCGCAGTCGAATGACTAAATTGGGTGGAAAAATCGATCTTTGTATGTGCAGAAAAGCCTGCACTCAGAGAAACAGACAGAGAGCACTTTTCAACCAAATTAGCCCAATTTCACACCTGACACAATTTCAATTGGGAGCAGAGACAAGTGATGGATGGGGGTGAGCAACAAGGCTTCCAAAAAAGAGTCACTTCTGTTTGCATCAGGGAAAAAAACGACCCACTTCAGACTATAAACTGGAAACAGCTGAATTCTCAAACCAAAATAAGCCAGACAATTGCACAAATATATGCATGCATCCATGCACACACACACACACACACACACACACACACACACAGGAAGGGAAAAAATAACAAACTATAATGGCTTAGAAATGGTCCATGTCTTTCTTTAAAAATAGATTTTTATCTTTAAAATTCGATTGAACTCAGGGGCTATTAATGCTGTGGCAGAAATGGTATTACGTTACTATAACATCACAACAACACTGAGAGATTGTTACATGTTAGATGGGCAAGCAATGCAGAACAAATGCAGTAAGTACCAGAGACACTGAGGCCAAGGCATGCAGGATTAGGGTTAAAAGTTAATTAGGTAAGGCAAGGGCTGCTGTTTTTCAACAAATTACTAATACTTCAGCAATGAAAAACTGATATATACACGTATATCTTTACCCCAGGTAGAATATGGGCGGAAAACGTGTGCAGCCCTTGCCTTACTAAGGTATTGTAAAAATCACCGTACGATGGTTTGATTTTTCCGTTTTTCTTTCGTTTGGGTTTGCCTCTCTCCTTCTGTCTCCCTTTTCTCATTGGTCTTTGTTCCTGCCTTCAAGACAGAGACACTCCCTCAACAGCCATTCCTCTCCTCAACACCCTTTCATCAGAGCCCCTTGTTTCACGGACCAGCACTGTTTCGTCTACAAGTGAAATCTTCCATGTCGATAACACTGCTATAATCAAGCGGAGGTTGGAGAAAGTCAAAACTACAAGCTTTTAAAGTCTTACCTCAGCCCATTAACAGAGATCTCTTAAAGGAGCAGGAGGAGGCCTGTCCAAGTAAAGCTCAATAACCAACAATTTAAATGTTGTTGCTGTTCTAAATAAATTAGTTTTTTACAAAAAACTAGAGGTTGTTGCAAACTGCTTAATTTTTTTGAAGGTGCTGCCCAAAACCAGTAATTCCTAAACTTTCAACTTTTACCCTTTTCAACATTTAAATCAAAGAAAAAGTCATAACACAACTTAAAATATAATATTTTATCAGAGCAATTTCATGACAAAAAACAGCTGTTATTTTATGGAAATATATGAAACGCATAGCTACTCATGGCTCAGAGTAAAGGCTGATAACTTGTGACCACATAAAACATGCTAATATGTCAAAATGTCAGTTGGCTCAGGCCTACACACAGAGAGCCTTGCAGTGTTCTAATCTCTCGTTTTCAGCACGCCCTGTGAGAACAAGAGGTAGCCGATGTCTTCACAGAATCAATAGCGTGTGAAGAGAGAATCGTCCCATGGGAGAATGGGTAGGAAAATAACCACCCTACACACTCAGACATCACAAAACAGACAGGGCACTTACCTTACAGGCACTAACTGAACGTCTTTTTTTAGTCTGTAAGAAGAGAGAAAAATTAGAAATACATATTTCAGCAGATTTTCTAAATTTATAACCATATTCCCTTCTCTAACAAATGTAGAAAAGCTGCAGATTATTTTGGGAGAAGGGTCAACAGCCCCACTCGCAGCACAATATATTTCAGCCTGTCACAACCTGTGGGACAGTGAGTAACCACCCAGCATATATATAATTACAGATAAAAAGTACAATGTCTTATCTGTTCAATATTATAGTGTACTGCAGTTAAGAACTAATATGCCCCTCAATATTTTGTTTTCCCCAATATATAATAAAATAATTATTAGAATTATTATTATTATTTTAATATGTATGTATGTGTAATGCTTTGGCAATATTTACGCTATGTATTTCATGCCAAGCACATTAAATTGAATTGAATTTAAACTGAATTGAGAGAGAGAGAAAGAAAGAGAAAGAGAGAGAGAAAGAGAGAGAGAGAGAAAGATGAGAGTCAGAATGAGAGCTTACAGAGGGATGGATCACCAAACAGAGTGAAAATAATGGCAGGTTACTTTAATACCTTAACGGAACCAAAGATGGGAACAGAGTTATAACGATAGGGTATCAATGGGACTGTATTTCAATGATAACCATTTGTTTGCAAAAACAGCTGAGGATAAGTGCACAACAATGGAGTCATTTTACAGTATGTAACAATTAGAAAGACAATCTGTGTATGTGTGGACTGTTATGTGTAATGGCGTGCATGCTCACCTGCACTCACACTGACTGTGCTCAGTGAATGGCATCTGCACCAGCTCATGCTTCAGGTAGGTGGTCTTCATCAGCTGTGGGGGACAGACATGGGCTCCGGTGACCGTTACAGTGCCATGTCACACCCCATAAATCATTGGCAACCCACCACTCACTGGAGCAGTTTTAACTGTGATTCAGCAAAACTGACTTTGCACCACAGGTGCTAGTATGTGAGAGGAGATAAGACCAATGCACTTCCTTCCTCTTTCCCTCTGTCCCTGCTACTTGTATGTATGTGTGTGCGTGTGCGTGTGTGTATCTCCACACTGAGTATGTTGGTTGGTCTGTGTAGCCCTGTGTATTTCACCCTGTATTTATAGGTCTTCAGGAACTAGTAAACCATTGTAAAGTCTATGGAATCGAAGTCTCTTAATAAGTTGAACTGTTTTAATCGATAATTTGATTGTCTTTTCCCCATGCACTTTTGTTGTGTAGCCCTTTTAGCTTGTGCTTGTTGTGTCAAAACTATGGGCCTGATTTACTAAGACCTTTAGCGAGTGCAAAACTGATTGGTCATGGTATTTGTTTTGGTGGACCAATGATTGGTCATGGTATTTGTTTTGCACCTATGGCGGCATATAAATGCCAAAAATCGCGAGAGAAAATGTAATCTACGCCCGTGAAAATCGAGAAGCCGTGTGCACAGCCCGAAAACAGTATTGCCGTGTGTTTTTACACAACTCGCGAGCGAGTAAAGTCCGTATTTGAGTGCAATATTGTGGCATTTGAGGAGAAATACAGGCTTTGTGCGCACACATAACCCGAACGAGTGCCCCGAACCCACCAGACGCGCAAGCGCACAGACGCTTGTTGCTTTTTCGGAGCACAATCCGTGAACGACAGAGACGCGCTATACAAACAAACAATCTACATTCCGGATTTGTGAGCTTCGCTTAATAATGATTAAGTAAATACTGCTATTACATATGTCTTACTGCTTAAAAGCTAAATTTAGCCATTTGAAGCTAAATGTAGCAAACAAGACAATGCCTCCTTTATAAAGTTCACTTTAATTTATTTGGGACAGTAATCAACATGTTCTAAACATTTAATTATAGCAGAATTAGCAGCTATTCTATAGTACCTTAAATCGATACAGTAATATCAGTACAACAAAAACAGAAGTAAGCATAGTCTTAATTAATTAAACAAATATGTATACTATAATAAAAAAAAACATTATAAAAACGGGAATAACTGGTTATATGCTAAATGTATGACTTGATTTAACTGAATTCATCCCACAATGGTGATTGTCTCTGTTTCCTTTTTCATTAGGGCCTATATTAAAATATAATATGTATTAAAATAATTAATAACAATAGTAAAACTATTAGTATGTTGAAAAACATTAATATGTGTTGATATAGAATAACTTTTATTTTCCCGTTAAGGAACTTCAGTTGTAGCCCCAGCAACAACAAAAAAGACATAGACAGATCCACAACAAACTTATCAAATAAAGACATTCAATAGAATCATTGCATCGATCAAACCAATTAAGTGAATTCAAGTAAATTCAAGTAATACCGCCATGATTAAAAATAGCCCCCGCTGTCCCGAGATGTCCAATGGCATTAAGCAGTCCAACACACAAACTCCGCCTCCACGACTCTCCTCCATACACGCAGGGTCGCGGTCTCTGTACACCGTTGAAACTGAGCACTGAACTGCGTCAGTCTTCCCAGTCACCGCCTCACTCCTCCCCGGCATTATCTTCTCCTTCTCTTCCGTGGTGGCCTTTGAAGTTTGCCTGCAGTCCTCGATCAGTCCCGACATCTTCAACTCCGGTGAAGAGCGATGGTAAACTTTGTTGCTGCAGATCCAACGGACATTCCTGAGCATATGTTGCGAATGCGTCTCCATGGTGACAAAATGATATCAACAAGACAATTCGTCAATATCATCAAACCGAGCAGCAGGAGTACCCTGAAAAATATCCAGCCTGCTTCCCTATCCCACCACAGACACATGGCGCATGAAAAAACAAAAGACAAAAGCAAGAAAAAAGCAAGACACAAGAAAATACATTCAAATTAACAAACATGAACACGAGAGACAGCTGGACTACATGTCGCCATTACAGTGCCACGTGACGTCACATGATGCAGATATTGTGCATATACAATGTATTTCTATGAGATTGCGCATGCGGACGCCCAGAAAATTTTGCCCAGCGTGGAAAAATCCGCTCCACGTCCACCCGCCAGCACGCGCGTGCGGCCGGTGAGAACCGCGGCAATTCGTTAACATGGGAGAATGTGCATGCGCTTGCGCATCTGGTGGGTTTGGGGCGTTATCCGAGCACAGCTACTGCTCGCGCTCGCGTTTCTCTTTCTTGCTCACGGTTCTCTTTTCTGCTCGCGCAACTATTTTTTCTTTTTGACAGTGGTGGGCGGGGCCAGCATAGATTCAGTCGGTCTCTGGCATAGTTGAGGGGCGGGGCCAGCAAGGGGAAAAACAATGCCACATCTGTCACAGTTCTGAGTAGGGAGTCACATTGTAGATCAAGCTAACTATAGTTGTTATTTTATTATAATGTCAGAAAATTACATTGACAGGTTGTTTCCTAAAGATTGTTTGGCAAAATAAACCAAACAGTAAGCTACTCGAGTAATGTCCTTATGCGCTTAGTCAGTGGACAAATTATCCAACTCAGTGGCCTCTGGTATCATTCCCTGATATCTTCTTCTGTCTTATTGAATCCCTGGTAAGGAACCATGTCAACTACATTATGATCCAGTGGCGTATCGTCGGCTGTAAAATAGGCCTACTGTAACCTTACCTTTATACAGATATTAATCCCAACCTGTTTACATTTATAGTTCTTCATCAAACAAGCAATTAACTGAATTACAAATATCAATGGATAGAGCAAGTTCTGTGCTAGGTTAGCATTATTTTTTGTTTCATAAAATGTGTAGCACTGACTTATTATATAGCTATTGATAGCTGCAGCGCTGGAAAAATCAGGGTATGGGCTACAGCATTAGACATTTTTCCGTTTATTTAGCTTGAATAGCCTAACAATTAAACAATTAATTTGCTGAATAATCAAGAGAAGACCAATATGTAGCCTATGATTAAGAAATGACAACAAAAATAACTAACTTGAGATTGTTTAACAAGGATCAGGCAATAATCTGAATACGTTAAAGGGTAACTCCACGGGCTGTTTCAAAAAATGCCAAAATTTGGGGTGGGAAAGATACTCATGAAAGGGTTGGGCTCTGGTTAGCAAGCCACGCCATTTCTTTTACGTGTATGCTCAATGCTCATTCACAGCCATAATGTGTTTTGTTCGAGGCGCTCGCTCCGGCTGCTGAGAAGTGGAGAATGTATAGGCTACATAATAAGGCCTAGTTATAAACTTAGCTCTCATCTTAATTTGGATAATTTTCTAGTAACAGTTAACGTTATTAACGACTGCTAAGTTAGCCATGAATTAATATACAATAAAACTCATAGTAACTTCGCTAAATTGAGTCATAGCCACATTAAAACCTCAAGAAACATCTAATTTCTGACAAAACTGCATAAACATGAACATTGATCTGTCATAACCGTTTAACTGTTAGCTAAGTTAACTAACGTAGGTATCTTGTGGGCTACTGTGTCATTTTTAGATCAGTCCTGCGACTTGTTTTTCCCATGGCCTCTCAAAGTGGGAGAATAGCCAAGAGGGAGAAAGAAAATGTGATTGCTGCGATTAAATTAATTATAGGTTTAGGTTTATTTATTTAAGAAAGGGACAATGCACATTAATAAATGTAAATGTGCCAGATATAGCCATTGGATTTAGCCACTGATTTTCATCTGTAGTCCCTGGGCAAGTTGATGGAGAAAAATAAAATAAATAAAAATGTATTAGACTATATTTCCCGGAGCATAACCTTATAGCTACGCCCGTTTGCCTTCAAAAAGTTGATAAACCCGTATAGCATACTGTTTGGGTTGACACCTATGCCATCCTCTCTCTATCAATAGCCTGTCGCTCACAGAAATGCTCCTCACCACAAGTTGCTGGATTTGGAACAAAAAAACAAACAACGTATTTATAGAGTACTCAAGTGAGTACGTCAGTCGTGGGCGGAGTCTGGTTTCGGAAGTAAATTTCTTATGGAAGATAGAATGGGCTTTGGAGACAATCGACTATTTCTTGAAATCTGATTTATAGAATGAGCCGAAACGCTCCTAGATTAGCCTGTGTGGTACAAGGATATAGACCATATATAGCACGTTCTCATTTTTATTTTTTAAAGTAATGCATTAATGATTGTAGTTCGACTTGTAGTCCACTTTAACGGACTACATATTCAGTACTGCAAAGCCTGGATGGTTCTCGACCAATAAGATATCATCATCTCGTCTGTCTGGACATTCTTGGGCAGATGGGAGTACTGCAGCTGAAGATGAGCTAACGTTAGCTTGCTAAGTAGAGAAGCCCGCCCGACAAGGTCAGAAACTGCTCTACGATTAACCACATAAAGCAATTCTAGCTTTTAGTCCTTCAAGCTAGCGAGCTAACGTTAGAAAAAAGTGTTTAAAGACGGAGCTGTGTGCTACTGCTGGCTAACGTTATATGACAACATCTGGAAACAAGGCTGCACATTCGGAGGGAATTATGGGACGTAAAATATACTCAAAGCTGGTCCAGAAAAACGACATAGTTTGCGAACGGAATTTAACAATCCGGGAAATTGACGGTAAGACAGAATCAGTAGAAATGGTTTAAAAGTAAGCTTTAGTTAATGTCTACGCTCTAAATGAATGGGGAATTTACTTCCGAAACCAGCATGAAAAAGTCACTTAAGTACTCTATAGTGTAAGGTGCAAGGGTATAGCCAGATGCACCAGTTGGTGTGACATCACATGTACTGCACGTCACATATACTGTACAACAGCCAATCGTAAATTACAATTGCAATAGCCTACGTTTCACCACCAAAACGCTAGTTAGACAAAATACACTACTCTGTCTATAAAATGCTAAACATTGCGATGAAATGTCACGATTTGCAACAGAATCAATCTCTAGCACATGGATATGTCCAAATATATCAGTAATCAGCTAAAAAGGTGGTTTTAGGGTTTACTTACCCTTTAAGCCACATTATGTCAAAAATAGCTATGCATGCCATGAAGAATAAAATTTCCATGTTCCCATTGTACTATATTGCAAATAATTACATTAAAAAAAAACTCCAGGCCCAACACCCCCAGGGAAAAAGTCTTTAAATTAAGAAAAAAAATCTAGTAATACATTAAAAACATTGCAATTTTCAAAATTTCAAAAAGAACAGCACTCAAGTAGCTTTCTGTTTGAGTTTCGGGCTGTGCACATGGCTCCTCGATTTCCACGCGTAGATTTTATTTTCTCTCGCGATTTTTGGCATTGATATGCCGCCATATGCATGTTATTGGTTTTGCATGTGCTAAAAGGTTTTACACCCGCTAAAGATATAAGTAAGTCAGGCCCTATATGTACTGCTGCCCTTCTTGGCCAAATCTCCCTTGGAAAAGTGGTTCTATTCTCAATGGGACTAACCTGGTTAAACAAAGGTTAATAAAAAAACAATACATATATATATATATATATATATATATATAAAAAACATATATATATATATATATATACACACTGCTCAAAGAAATTAAGGGAACACTTAAATCACACATCGCGGATCTCGATGAATGAAATATTCAAGTTGAAAATCTTTATTGATTACATTGTGTAATTCGTGGAGAAGAAAATTACATAAGAACGGTTAATAGAAACCAAAATCATTAACCCATTGAGGGCTGGATTCAAAATCACACCGAAAATCAAAGTGAAAAATTGAGATCACAGGCTGACAACTCAGTAGTGTGGCTCAGTAGTGTGTATGGCCCCCATGTGCCTATATGCACTCCCGACAACGTCTGTGCGTGCTCCTGATGAGACGGCGGATGGTGTCCTGGTGTCCTAGTCCTCCCAGACTAGGATCAGGGTATCAGTGAGCTCCTGGACAGTCTGTGGCGCTACTTGGTGTTGGCGGATGCACCGATACATAACGTCCCAGACGTGCTCAATTCAGGTCTGGGGAACGTAAGGGCCAGTCAATGGCATCAATGCCTTCGTCATCCAGGAACTGCCTACATACTCTGGCCACATGAGACCGGCCGTTGTCCTGCACCAGGAGGAACCCAGGGCCCCCTGCACCAGTGTAAGGTCTGACAATGGGTCTGAGGATTTAATCCCGGTACCTAACAGCAGTCAGGGTACCGTTGGCTAGCACGTGGAGGTTTGTGCGGCCCTCCAAGGATATGCCCCCCCACTGACTATCACTGACCCACCGCCAAACCGGTCATGCTGGATGATGTTACAGGCAGCATAACATTCGCCACGGCGTCTCCATACTCTTTCACGTCTGTCACATGTGCTCAGTGTGAACCTGCTCTCATCTGTGAAGAGAACAGGGCGCCAATGGCGAACCTGCCATTTCTGGTGTTCTCTGGCAAATGCTAATCGAGCTGCATGGTGCTGGGCTGTGAGCACAGGTCCCACTACAGGACGTCGGGCCCTAATGCCACCCTCATGGTGTCTGTTTCTGACAGTTTGGTCAGAAACATGCACACGACTAGCCCGCTGGAGGTCATTTTGTAGGGCTCTGGCAGTGCTCCTCCTGTTCCTCCTCGCACAAAGGAGCAGATACCGGTCCTGCCGATGGGTTGTTGCCCTTCTATGGCCCTGTCCAGCTCTCCTCGTATAATGGCCCATCTCCCGGTATCTCCTCCACGCTCTTGAGACTGTGCTGGGAGACACAGCAAACCTTCTTGCGACGGCACGTATGGATGTGCCATCCTGGAGGAGCTGGAATACCTGTGCAACCTGAATGGGCTGCAGGTACCACCTCATGCTACCAGTAGTGACAAGGGCACTAGAAAAATGCAAAACTAGAGAAAAATCTGTCAGAAATGGTCTGTGGCCACCACCTGCAAAACCATTTACTTTTTGGGGGTTGACTTGCTGTTGCCTCCCCTGACCTGTTGTCACTTTCATTTGCACCAAAGCAGGTGAAATTGATTCGCAATCCTTTACACTTCCTAACTGGACAGATCGATATCCCAGAAGTTTAATTGACTTGGTGTTATACTGTGTTGATTACGTGTTCCCTTAATTTCTTTGAGCAGTGTATATATATATATATATATATATATATAGACTTCTACAGTGAGTTTACAGGCGCAAGCCTGTGTATATGGATACCTCCACAGTGAGTGTGTAGGTGTGTGAGGGCACACACTCCAGGGCTTCATCAGAGCAGCACCCCCCGCAGCGCTGCAGGGCGACGCAGGAGGGCAGGAAGAGGTGCTGCGTCTCCTGGGGGAACTCCCTCCACACCTCCACCAGGGTCTCCCTCGGCTGGCACCCACTCATACTGTACACCTCCAGCCACTTGAGCACTGAAAGAGAGGGCCATTACACCCTTCACTGTCACAGTCGCTAGATAGCTCAACCAATCGTTAATGAGCATCGCCTTATCCGTGTCACTTCCTCACTTACACAATCACACCAGCAGTGGCAACACTGCCAAGAGAAGGAAAGATTGAGAAATATGAATTAAGAGTGGGGGGAGAATGGAGAGAGAGGGTAGGGAGAACACTGTCACAAAGCGATACTCAGTGATGGGGATCTCAGATAACCACTGAGATCCTTGGGGGCAATGAGCTCAACTATTGTTTTTCAACAGTTTTTTGATACTGTACAATCTGTATTTTGTTCCGTCTTGAACTAATTTTCGATTTCATAAATTGGCAGTACATGATGTCTTTGTAATAAAAGCTCAATCCCATTGCATCTCTTTGATACCAAACTAAACACATACATACAAAAACACACAAACACACACACACACACACACACACACCGAACAATATAATGCTGTATATCGGATCTCTAGTCTTGCAGTGGCTCATATAATCCTTCTGTTCTACAGCCTAATCCAATCCACACAAAAAGAGCACTCTCCTGCCGCATGTACACATGAACTCCACTCACAACATACTTCCCCACTACTTACAAATCACAGGCATTTGTTCACGTTCTAACTACTCAGCACACACGCACAGTACTGCTGACACTGTGGCAAGAGCGGTACCTTCTCTGGATCGGTGATTTTCGGCAGGCTGCCAATGAGCCAGCTGGAAGACAAGAGGACAGAGAGGAATGTCAACGACGGAGAGGGGAGGGAGAGGAATGTCAATGACGGAGAGGGGAGGGAGAGATGTCAACGACGGAGAGGGGAGGGAGAGATGTCAACGACGGAGAGGGGAGGGAGAGATGTCAACGACAGAGAGGGGAGGGAGAGATGTCAACGACAGAGAGGGGAGGGAGAGATGTCAACGACAGAGAGGGAAGGGAGAGATGTCAACGACAGAGAGGGGAGGGAGAGATGTCAATGACAGAGAGGGGAGGGAGAGATGTCAACAACGAAGAGGGGAGGGAGAGATGTCAACGACAGAGAGGGGAGGGAGAGATGTCAACGACGGAGAGGGGAGGGAGAGATGTCAACGACGGAGAGGGGAGGGAGAGATGTCAGCGACGGAGAGGGGAGAAAGAGATGTCAGTGACGGAGAGGGGAGGGAGAGATGTCAACGACGGAGAGGGGAGGGAGAGATGTCAACGACGGAGAGGGGAGGGAGAGATGTCAACGACGGAGAGGGGAGGGAGAGATGTCAACGACGGAGAGGGGAGGGAGAGATGTCAACGACGGAGAGGGGAGGGAGAGATGTCAACGACGGAGAGGGGAGGGAGAGATGTCAACGACAGAGAGGGAAGGGAGAGATGTCAACGACAGAGAGGGGAGGGAGAGATGTCAACGACGGAGATGTGAGAGATGTCAACGACGGAGAGGGGAGGGAGAGATGTCAAAGACAGAGAGGGGAGGGAGAGATGTCAACAACGGAGAGGGGAGGGAGAGATGTCAACAACGAAGAGGGGAGGGAGAGATGTCAACGACAGAGAGGGGAGGGAGAGATGTCAACGATGGAGAGGGGAGGGAGAGATGTTAACAACAGAGAGGGGAGGGAGAGATGTCAACGACGGAGAGGGGAGGGAGAGATGTCAACAACGGAGAGGGGAGGGAGAGATGTCAACAACGAAGAGGGGAGGGAGAGATGTCAACGACAGAGAGGGGAGGGAGAGATGTCAACGATGGAGAGGGGAGGGAGAGATGTTAACAACAGAGAGGGGAGGGAGAGATGTCAACGACGGAGAGGGGAGAGATGTCAGCGACGGAGAGGGGAGGGAGAGATGTCAACGACGGAGAGGGGAGGGAGAGATGTCAACGACGGAGAAGAGAGAGAGAGATGTCAAAGATGGAGAGGGGAGGGAGAGATGTCAGCGACGGAGAGGGGAGGGAGAGATGTCAGCGACGGAGAGGGGAGGGAGAGATGTCAGCGACGGAGAGGGGAGGGAGAGATGTCAACGACGGAGAGGGGAGGGAGAGATGTCAACGACGGAGAGGGGAGGGAGAGATGTCAACAACAGAGAGGGAAGGGAGATATGTCAACGACAGAGAGGGGAGGGAGAGATGTCAACGACGGAGAGGGGAGGGAGAGATGTCAAAGACAGAGAGGGGAGGGAGAGATGTCAACAACGGAGAGGGGAGGGAGAGATGTCAACAACGAAGAGGGGAGGGAGAGATGTCAACGACAGAGAGGGGAGGGAGAGATGTCAACGATGGAGAGGGGAGGGAGAGATGTTAACAACAGAGAGGGGAGGGAGAGATGTCAACGACGGAGAAGGGAGAGAGAGATGTCAACGATGGAGAGGGGAGGGAGAGATGTCAGCGATGGAGCGGGGAGGGAGAGATGTCAGCGACGGAGAGGGGAGAAAGAGATGTCAACGACGGAGAGGGGAGGGAGAGATGTCAACGACGGAGAGGGGAGGGAGAGATGTCAACGACGGAGAGGGGAGGGAGAGATGTCAACGACAGAGAGGGGAGGGAGAGATGTCAACGACGGAGAGGGGAGGGAGAGATGTTAACAACAGAGAGGGGAGGGAGAGATGTCAACGACGGAGAGGGGAGGGAGAGATGTCAACGACGGAGAAGGGAGAGAGAGATGTCAACGACGGAGAAGGGAGAGAGAGATGTCAACGACGGAGAGGGGAGGGAGAGATGTCAACGACAGAGAGGGGAGGGAGAGATGCGAAAACAAAATTAATGCAATACTGACAACATCAGTGTGATGAACAAAATGGAACCAATTGGTCTTGAGCTGCAGGGTCGCGACCTTGCAGCTACTTGACTGGCTTATAAAAAAGGGACCCTATTAACATGGACACCGCTGCACTGCATCCATTGTAGAAATTATACAGCTGCAGTAGAGTGTTCATAAAAGAAATAAATCTATCGCAAGTGTTTTCTCAGAGGGCCAGGATATAAATCAGATTAATCTGTTTTGCGGGGCCGTTATGGAAACGGTAATGAGCAGAAGAGCTTGTCTGGAGCAATTGATAGAGAATGACTTGGGAGAGGAAAAGCAAAGGTAATGGATAGATGAAGGGTACAGGAGCACGCTGCATTCAAATGTGCTTCCAAAATGAACTGATGACAGGCCTGAATAGTCATAATGAACAATCTCAATCGCTTCCACGAGAGCACGGTGCTGTGAGGAGGGAGTATGGATGGAGAGAGAAAGATTAATGACTGAAAAGGAGAGAGGAGCAATGACAAAGCAGGTTCATTTTAAATGAGAGCGGTTTTATTTATGTCCCTGGTGAAGTTTTTCAGCACGACTTGAGTCCAGGAGGGTATTTCATAATAGTGACATAACCTTATTTTGACCATAATGCATGCACATACTGACTCTGACACGCTTTTACCACTACGCACATGCACACACACGCATACACGCACACCAATCCAGTCTCTGGCACAAGGCCACTACCTAGAGAATTTAGACTTTGCCCCTTTTTTCTCCTGTCCTTTCATTTCTGGCTTTGCCCAGTTTGTTTGTGAGCAAAATAATGTGTGGCTGTCTGAGAACAAACTACAGTGTGATTTTCAGTGTGATGTACAGACTAGTATATATACCTTCTGCCTGCGGATTAATGTATGCTTGTATGTGGTAGCTGGGTATCTGTTGACTTTGGGAGAAACGCAAGATGTCTTTTTCCATGTTAAATTCTGTAAGTCACTCTGGATAAGGCTGGCAGCTAAATAAGTCTCAAATAAGACATACACATTTCTACATTATAGAGTTATGAACCATTTTTCAAACACGGACCACAATATCTGTATCTTTGTGGAGTGTATAATCTAGGTCTCTCTTTTTTAGGGTGTATGCTATGTTATCTCTCATGTTCCAAACTGTATGGCACTTCCCCCAGTTAGCAGCACCACCCTCTCCCTGGCTATCGATTGCTGCAGAGACCACATCTTTTCCTGGAAAATGACAACAAAAAAACAACAGCCCAAACAGCTACACAGGCCAAAAAAGTGGGCCGTAGCCTGATACCCCCATGTGCTTTCTACTTCAGAGTGTCTTTAGATCCTTCTGCATGTCACTTTCATTTATTTCTCTGCCTGTGTGTTGTACATTGAAGAAAATTTGTGATGGGAAGACACTAGTTAACTTGGAATGCTTAATTGACTTGGCCCATGTTTGTCAAAAAGCAAAAACACCCTGCATACTTGTGAAAATTGCCACTTCAACAAATATAGATGCATGTGTCTTTGCAAATAGTTAAATCATTAAAGTAGGTTTTCATACACAGACACGTGCGTACGTGCAAGTGTGTCTGTAAAATGTATGCTTTTAAATGTACTAACACGCTCCCAAACCAACCGACCCACTGGACACTGCTGTACAGGTTATAAAGTTGCTGGACTAGCATTCAACTTCCAGTTATGAAGTGCTCAGCTCGTAATGACATCACATGTTGTTCATTTGCATATGAAACAGCCAAGTCTTCACCTTGGCCCTTATCTGATAAAATCTGCAGGAATGCACCCCGCGGCGCTATCTCCTTCACCATGGGCGTACACACACACACACACACACACACACACACACACACACACACAAACACACAGGTATGCAACGGACCCTCACAGGGCATACTTGGACATGGATGGGTACACAAACACACAGGAAACACGGACGGCAGCACGTTCAGACTGAGAGAAGGAACACACTCGCAGCTGCACAGAAATCCGTGGGGACATGTGACCAAAGTCAACCGCAATACAGCGATGGGAGAGAGAAAGGCATTTTTGCTTCACACAAATGAATGATTACTGTAAGACAGAACAGAACCAAACTCCTAATACACCAGATAGGGTCAGAGATGAAATCGTATCAAAACTGGTTAGAGAGAATGAATGGGCACAACATTTGAGTGTTTTGATTGGTTATATTGGGTTATTTTCTATCAAAAAGACCTGTAATTGGGTTATGTACTATGACTTACTCCAGCTCAACTGCACTGCACAGATTGAAATCACATTACGATCTCGCCATGCTCTACCATGATGCACTCCAGTGAGAAGTGTTCAGGTACTCGTATATGAGTCTGCCCAAGTTCCACACACGCCCGTACCCTATTCGTTTGAAGCCCTCCTCGTGTGTGATGTACAGATGTACAGGGCACAAAGGTTAGCCTGTACATGTCAATATGGGGGGGGCGGCTGCATATCTACATGTGAGTGTGCTGAGAGCCAGCTCGGTCAGTAACACTAGGCCAGCTCACTGTGTTGCAATGTGAGTGAAGAGTCAGCCCCGCCTACACCTCCCTCCCCCACAGCACCAGGGCCATTGTGCAACTTTCACCGCCCCCCACCCCCCACCCCTCAAAATCTGCAACCCAACCCCAAACACCAAGGCAAAGAGGCTGGCACTTCCACAAAAATATATATATTATGAGACAGTTGAGTCCATACAACCTGTTTGACATTGACCACAGTGTACAGTGATTGGACTGACTGCACACAGTAAAATGTCCAGTCCTCTGGCTGGAACACATAGGCGTCTTATGGGTACATATAAGATTTAACATAACTATGGCTAACTCTCAATAAGCAAACGACTTTAAAAATTCAGGCTGCTTAGAACTTGATTTCCATGTTTCAACATAACATTGACCAAGTCGACCATGGGAAGTGAACTGCTTGAGACCCCCAAAAACCTGACGTGCCCGGAGGGTGAGGACAGTAACAATGGCCAATTGTCGATGACAACTTCTTAGTGGACATGATCTGAATCATTACAATGGCAGATGCTCTCACTTGTAATGCTATATTTATAAGCAGTGGCGGCACCAGAAATGTCCCCCAGGAGGCGCTCAGGGGGAGGAAGGCGGTCAAATCACGGAGGTGCTGATAATTAATTTTTTTCCGTAAAATGTTAAATTGTAAGAGAATCCTTGAAGGGGCTGTGCCGGTGCAATGCAGATTTATGACTGGGCAATAGCTCCTTAGCATAGAACATCATATTCGTCATAGATACACTTGTACTCATGCTCTACTGTATATACAGTATTTATACAATATGTTTTCCTTTATTGCTTTATAAGCACTGCAGGTGTCTAGCCATCCCAATGTCTATTTGAATTTAACTGACCTAAATCACTCGTTCTAAATGCGCACAGGGTATTACACAAACACAAGACACACACCCCAAAACCAGAGCTCATTATTCTGAAGTGAGTGCGTCTGCACGGACGTCACTCAGTCAGCTGCGCCCACAGACACGCATACACAAAGTCTCCCTAATTATCTCTAATGAATGCTAGTCCAGATGCTAGTGTGGGGATGGTGCCAGGCCTGCAGCGGTCGGACTCTAAACCCCAGAGGGTTTTACACATAGAACAGGGCTGATTAACAAAAACGGCATAGTGATCCAACAAACAACAGTATATCTATAAAACGGAATAAAAATGTAAATTCTTCTGTCATCAACATACTAGTCATGAGCATACATTCGGCTACAATCCCAATGGGTACCTTTCAGTTAGACATGCAGTTATTAAATAATGTTAGTTATTTAATAAGATAAGGAGTTAATGAACAAAGTTAATTACAAAAACTGATTTTAATCCTGTCCCAAATAATGACATTATTGAAATGCTTTGAAACAAATATGAGTTATAATAATGATGCTAGTGACACCCTGACAGGTCAAATTCGTCCTTTTCGGGTGTGAGCCAACACTGGGGCACACATGGCAAGTTATTAGAGACAGGTGATGGTTAAAAAGTAGGTTCGTTGACAGGCGACTCTTAACACTTCTGTCTTCTGAGGACTACGGCCAAAGTGTATGTGACAACAGATGGACAGGAGAGGCAACAGCAAGACAACCCCCAAAAACTAAATGCAGTGTAGTATAATGGTTAAAGAACTGGACTTGGAACCGAAAGGTTGCAGGTTCGATTCCCAGGTATAAGACACTGCTGTTGTACCCTTGAGCAAGGTACGTAACCCGAATTGCTTCAGTATATATCCAGCTGTATGTAATAAGATGTAATAAGAAGTTGTGTAAGTCACTCTGGATAAGAGCGTCTGCTAAATGCCTGTAATGTAATGTAAATGGCTTTGCAGGTGGTGGCCACAGACCATTTCTCTCTCCTTATCCTTCCTGACTGATTTTTCTCTAGTTTTGCATTTTGCCAGTGCCCTTGTCACTCCTGGTAGCATGAGGCGGTACCTGCAGCCCATTCAGGTTGCACAGACAGTCCAGCTCCTCCAGGATGGCACATCCATATGTGCCGTCGCAAGAAGGTTTGCTGTGTCTCCCAGCACAGTCTCAAGAGCGTGGAGGAGATACCGGGAGACGGGCCATTACACGAGGAGAGCTGGACAGGGCCGTAGAAGGGCAACAACCCATCGGCAGGACCGGTATCTGCTCCTTTGTGCGAGGAGGAACAGGAGGAGCACTGCCAGAGCCCTACAAAATGACCTCCAGCGGGCTAGTCGTGTGCATGTTTCTGACCAAACTGTCAGAAACAGACACCAAGAGGGTGGCATTAGGGCCCGACGTCCTGTATTGGGACCTGTGCTCACAGCCCAGCACCGTGCAGCTCGATTAGCATTTGCCAGAGAACACCAGAATTGGCAGGTTCGCCATTGGCGCCCCGTTCTCTTCACAGATGAGAGCAGGTTAACACTAAGCACATGTGACAGACGTGAAAGAGTCTGGAGACGCCGTGGCGAATGTTATGCTGCCTGCAACATCATCCAGCATGACCGGTTTGGTTTAATTGACTTGGTGTTATACTGTGATGATTAAGTGTTCCCTTAATTTTTTTGAGCAGTGTATATAAATGCAAGCAGCCCAAATCGCCCTAGACTTGAGGGGGGAAATAAACCCTAGTGGGCAATAAAGAAGCAAGACTTTTCAACAAAGTGTTATTTGGACACAATTCGTATGACAACATCCCTTAACTTCAACCCTGCACGGAAATATAGTGGCATTTTCATCAAAGACAAATTTAAATATAAACAGCCCGTTTCCACAGAAGCTCAGTCTAAGGCAAAACACTTACATTACACTTGTTTCATTAAATAATTCCTCAGTATAATTTATCACGCGATATTCCAAATCTGAGTTCACAGTGTCATTGAAAATAAACCTTTGTGTAATACCTCATACAATTTTTTCAATATTTCTATACAGTAAATATACAATTACACGCAGCTCTACCATAGCTTGAGGCTGGGATCAAGCAAGCAACTCCTCCGGTGGACTGAAAGAAGCTTTGTCAGGGCACTGCAATAGCTACCAAAGTGAAATGGTGCCCTCAAATTCAACCATTTTAGCTAGCTAGTTCTTTTCCTCTCGAAAAACACGCTTTACATCATATATCACAGGAAAGTGGCTTGGCTTTTGTGACACTGAGTGTACGCTTTTGCAAACTAAGACTAACTGAAATGGTCATTGATAGCTCTTGTGTGGCTCAGCTGGTAATGGCGCTCACCAGGAGTGCTGGCTGAGCCCTATAGCCGAGGCATCATTAACACCAATGTCAAAGCCACGTCATTAGCTGCCTGCAGCAGCAGAACACAGTTGAGTTCATCCCACAGGGGCAGGTTGAACTTAATTTGTTTTGGGTTCCTTGGGTTACCACTACATAAATGCCCCCCAGATGCTTCCTGGCCCCCTTTACATTACCAGCCGTCACGAGTGAGTGATGTGACAACCCTCAGATAGACACCAGCTCTCCAGAAGCACAGCGGGTGGCTTGTAAGTGAATTTACAGGGGGAGTGTTTACACTTCAGCTGCAACAGGTCTCCTTACTCACAGGTACAGGTAACATAGCAGTAATGTTAGAGCACAGTTCAACGGGTGATTCCAAAGATGGGAAATAACGTTTAAAATACTCATATACCTACATGTTTTGAAAGTGCCATCGACTAGCTTGCTCTTTGACTTTCAGCATTTAATATGACTACCTAAGTTCAATGATAATGCATACAAATGTTCAGCTAGCTAACAACGCTCCGGTGAAACCAATTTGAGAACTGGTACGATCCTATAATTTCTGCATAAGGTTCGATACAACTTCAATAAGGACATGCATTACTATCTGTTAGCCAGCAAATTAATTTTACACCTTATCTCAAAATGTTAGTTACGGGGTTGTGCAACTTCATTATGGCCATATAACCAATTATAAATATAATAAAAATACCTTTTGTCCTCATGCAACCTGTTTTCATGAGTTACAAGTTGTGAAATGGCAGACTGATTTGCTGGCTAGCTAAATGGCTAACCAGCAGTGGAAGCTATGATGTTTGACATTTTTCTGGCTGTCTTGAATGTTGAATTGAGGATTTCGTATCCTTGAGGTTTTAAGACTCATTATTTCCAAATTAAATATTAAAATTAAATAATACTTCTGTATAAAATGGTATCCTGGCAATCATAAGCTAAAGTGGTCAGCTATTGGCAAGACATATCACATATTTCTACATTTATACCAGAATATGTTTTGTGATATATTTAAATGAATTTTAGTACAAACATAACATCTACTGTATTTCATTATTAATTTATTTAAACATATAAATATGCCTATATTCATATATCAGGAGTAAGCATCTCCAGCTGCCTATTGCACAGGTTTAATATCAATGAGACAACCTGTATAAAAAATAGGATAAATAAAATTTTAAATAAAAAGACAGGCAGTAAAATAAATACTAAATGGGGAGGTGATGAGGGCAGTACACAGTGGTCGACATATATTGAATAACAGTTTCCTGTTAAAGCCAAATGGCAATGTTTGGGATGTTCTTTTGGGGGGGGCATGCAGACTATTACACCTGGCGTAGAGGAGAGTCTCTGTACTGACCTCCAGTCCACACCAGGCATCACAATAACACACAGGCATTACCATGAGAACATTAGTACTCCCCTAGGTCCCACTGCTTCATTGCACAAGACAACCCACGGCTGCTACACATAATTAAGAGAGAAGAAGAGAGATGTGCTCAGACACAAGATATGATACTCAAATCTGGAGCTGCACATTATTTTTGTAACACAGAGACACACACCGCTACAGGGCCCTGATACAAGGGCAGATAGAGGTGTGAATATTTTTGCTATTCTGGATAGTGTTTGGTCATGTGTGTGGAGGAGTTGATAGGGTATGGGACTCTGGACATTTTGTTTGTAATTTCCAAGCCTAGGTTGGTATCGGGAGTCTGTTAGGCAAATATTGAAAATAACGGAACCAGTGTACAAACACAGAAAGAGATATTTCATTTTAAAGGAATTTGCGCACAGACATGGGCAATATATAGACAGCCATTGTTTGCGTTACCGTAATAATTCAAATTATATATCATGAACAAAATTTTTAATCTTGAGTAGACAAAAAAGGTCAAAGATTTCAGTTGTTGAAAAAAATAAAAACCTCCCGGGTCACAGATGTGAAATCACCCGTCTCAACTCTTTTTGAATTCGGTCAGGTTTTCATACAACGCCAGGGGGATAATCCACGACAAAACAGAACTACGTGTTCTTGAAAGAACGGCGGTAGACGTAAATAAAATGTGCAACTTGGTCTGTGAATTTAGCGATTGTCTGGTGAGAGATAATAAGCGTTTAGCCATCACTGTGTCACGTACACCATCGGCTCTGCTCAACAAAGTACATGCCAGTTACTTGAAACAGTCGCATTGTGGCTATACATTTAACATGGTAATAAATACGTATATGCTGAACACTATATGTCACAGCACTTGGAGAATTGAAGAAACGCGTTTATGATGACAAATGTCAGTGACCGCAAGGGTAAATAAACACGAAACTCGTAAATGTTCGGAGCCATTATCACACAATGTACCGTGACATTCATTTCACAAAAGGACCGTGTTTTACGATGTAGGCTAACAGTAAATTGTTCCAGAAGTTGCCAACATAAGCACAGAACCAAAACAGTGAGCGTTAGGCTACTAGTCCTGGCAATGTCTTGCAGTTGGGGGCAATACTGTATATAGCTACATATGTAGGCTATATGTATATATATATATACTTATTATTTTACATACCTTGGCATAAGACGTGGGCATTCTGGTAACCAAGACGAACTGAAACATTCCTAGAATAACTTGAAGCTTAATCCCCATTGTTAAGGTTCCAAAAGGGACACAAAGTGGAAACCTCTCTGTAAATTAACTTGTTTAATTTTCTTTTCTTCTTTTCCCCCTTCTTTGTATTTATTAACAACTCTTTAATATGATTAAGTCCATAATATCCATCGCCTGTATGGATTATCCGAAACCGGGGCACAGGACAAAATTTCGAATCCACACAGTGCAACCACAGCTCCTGTCATTCCACATCGCACACGGACACGAAAATAAAATGAATACTGAAGTCTATCCAAATTATACTAAATTCACCTACGAGTTCAGCTAAGCATGCTCCAGCACACTGCTTTGCATAAATTGAGCCAATAAAAAGTGTAATGTAACAAAATAATTCCTGCCTGTAAAAAAAAGAAAGGACTAGCTTAAAGTCGAACAGGCTGTAGGCTAAGGACTATATAGCTGTATGTGTATAGGCTGTTCTACTGTAGCCTATTTCCACAGCTAGCTAAGAAAAAGAAAAAAAGAAAAAGAGTTCGGGGTCTATGTGGACCAGATTTAACAGAAGCGAATGTTAGCTCGCTGGCTCTGCATGAAAATGACCGAGAAGGCGTAAAGGTCCTTGAGCACAGACAGCGGGAGTATGAGGTGTATTTTGTCAATATAGGTCCATTCATAATCCGTGGGAATAGTTCGGAATGTTCTAGGTTATCCTCAAAAATGCTTGAAACTGTACATTTTCCCTTTCTCCAATTGACCGGTTCCTGCGTTGAATCCACTCCGGGTAGCACATTTAAAGATAGGTCGGGAGTTTAGACCGTTTATTCTATTAGGCTACATTGGAGCACCGTCATATATTAACAGCATTAAATTCGTCTTCTTTTAATAAAAAACTTGACCCTTATCAAAGTAGAGGTTGGCATATTCACATGTCAACACCCGAAGAATAAAAACAAATACTTGAGATGAATTCTTCATGTATTTTGTCCCTTTTCACGTGTTCTTTGCCCTTGAGAACAAAATAAAAGCATACGCAACTCTAAATCCACGTAACCGTTGCGTTGTCAAGTTTTATTTTTTTTGCAGGGAACAGGCTCGCACATATGAACTGTTACAGGTGTAACATTCCCTTCAAATCCGTCAGTCAGGCAGTCAATCATTTACTCTCACTTTCTCTATCTCTCACTCTCCGTCTTTACTTAATTAGCTAGCCTATTTAGAAAGGGGAGGTGGTAGAACGGGGCGGTTAATAGCCTACCTCCCTCTAAAACTGTGCTGGTTCACACAGTCGCCTTTTCTCCCCTTCCAGTCAACCCCCCCCTCCCAGGTTGCCGACATAGCTTCTCTCCTCCCACCGTTTAAAGAGGTAAACACTTTAACATAACACACCTCTAAAACAACAAATCGAATCTGGTAATTAAACGGTATTTATTTACAAGGTGTTAAACACATGGGTGAAATAGTTACAGCGCCACACTAACACTTAGAATGTTGCAACACGTAACACAACCCTTTCCCCCTTCATCACCATCAGTGAAAATATGGCCTACAACAATGAGATTATAAAAGTATTTAAAACAATATTGCAAAATTGTAACCTGGCAACTTCTCTGTACAAATTCCAATGTGATGAGGTAACAAGTTTAGGTAAGGTCAAGTTAACAGTTTACAGTGTCCATGATAGGCCTTCTTGGAGCTCAAAACCAGGGAATGAAAATTAATCTATACTTTTTTATTATTATTATTATTTTTTTTTTAAACTGAAATAAATAGGGATTCAAAAATAAATGTAATAGTTGCGGGTTTAGACAGGTTTGATTTAACACACTAGGTCAAATGAGGATATGAACTCAAAGGCACTTCCATGACAGTTTTTCTTCCCCTTCGTTACATATGCTGTAAATTAAAACATTCAAAAACCAGATGACAAAGATCACTGCATTTGGCTAAAAGGTGTCATATACAATTGTACAGACGAGTGTCCTGTACAACATAGTGCCTACAAATGTTTAAATTTTTTTTAAATCAAAGCTGGTCCTCGGCCAAATAAATATTCACATGTACATGTTTTCCCAATTTCCCATACATGTTGTGGGTCGAAATTACCTTTTATTTATTATTATTTTTAAATTAACTTTAGTAGAATTGAGTCCACTAAAATCTGACACCAAGATGACCCGTAAAATTCAGCTAGGATAGGGGTAAATGGTAAATGGACTGCACTTATATAGCGCCTTTATCCAAAGCGCTTTACAGTGGCCTCTCACTCACCCGTTCACACACACATTCACACACCAATGGCGGCAGCCACCATGCAAGGTGCTAGCCTGCTCATTGGGAGCATTTGGGGTTCAGTGCCTTGCCCAAGGACACTTCAACATGTGGACAGGAGGAGCCGGGAAACGAACCGGCAACCCTGCGATCAGCGGACGACCCGCTCTACCTCCTGAGCCACAGCCGCCCACGTACGCACCATCCATGGGGGGCTCATGCGGGCTTTTGTTCCAGCTAGTTTATTCTGGCATAGTTTACAAAGCAGTTCTTTGCAGAATGTCTGGTTAACTCATACATTGGACCACATGTGCAGTCTGCAGCCATAGCTCACAGCTTTATCAAAAAGGTTAGACCAAATAAATGACTGGGCCTGAAATCCTGGACCAGGTCGGCCCTTGTTGTGTACCCCTGAGCATGGATTACACGATGAAGGCTGTATAATCCCCTGTAAGCGTGATACCTACCACAACAAAGACATTACGGCAAAATGGCTGGCTGTTGGTTCAGCATTTCTTCCCAATTAAACACATTTAGTGATTACCCAGACAAAATATACACCAAATGCACGTGGCCAACTTTACCTCTTCTATTACCATCACAAGAGTGAGAAAAATCAACCACTCAGCCCAGAAAATTTCCCCATCACTCCTACATGGTATGTTTTCTTGCCTGTAATACTGGCCTTCAGTTTATTTCAGTGGCATCTTATGTATGAGATACCTTTTTATGGGATCAATCAGACCCTCTGCATTTCCCGCTCTCGAGCTTCCGTCCCTTTCTGTACTATTTAATAGACTAACAAAACCTCATTTTCCCCACTCTCAATCGCTCACTTAACCTTTTACACAAAATTGCGGATAGTCAATCACATCCCACCCACATCCCTCCCTCTCAGCACACACACATTCTGCATCCACCTTTCTACCTGTATCTTTCCTCGACGGTCCTCCATGGACTCCACATTCTCACTTCTGCCTCTACTTGTCATCCCTACCACTGCGCAGTTTGTACTTTTCAATAAATTCAGCATGTTTCTGCCTGAGAATCTCCGTCTGCTTTTTGAAACCGTTTATCCTGCAAATCACAGAAGAAGAAAAAAACACAAAATTACCAACAAAAATATATTTCATATGAGCCAGTGAGAAAGAATCAATATACTTTCATGCAGTTAACATGGTTTCACTACCAGTATGACAGGAAAAGGTACAATTGGTTACTTTTACTCTGAAAATAATTCTACATTATATTCCAAAGATTGAAGATTGCTATATTAAGAATTAAAAATTTAACATATATCACTCCCTTCAGAAAATGACACTTCGATCATGGGTAATTGTAATACACAACCGGTACTGGAATGTCAGAACGCATGTTTATTTTCTTTATAATTTCACACAGAGCCAATACATCATAATAACTAATATTAGATGGCAAACATTGTGCAGGAGTGCAATGGGAGATAAAACTGTGCATATTTGTCTGTATGACTGCCCACAATGCTTGGCTTGGCTTCAAATCCACAAATGCTGCGTTTGCCCGCATGTGTGTATGTGTATGAGTTACACACCACTTCCCTAGGTGGCGCATGTGTTTACGTTGTACATCTGCATATGTCTTGACGTGCCTCACCTGGCTCTTTCTTTAGACTCGTTGTAAATCTCTGTGATCTGTCTGTCCTTCTCATCCATGAAGTTACTGTGGACTTCCTCAAGTTTCCTGAACACAAGATATGAATCACACAGAAAACAAGCACAGCGTCAGAAGTTCAAGTTCACCATTTTATGCACGCACGCATGTGTACGCGCACACACACACACACACACACACACACACACACACACACACACACACAAAGAAGTGTTAGTCTGGACGGGAAGCAAGGTCAGAAAGTCAGTATCTCTTCCCTCTTTCCCAAAACACATTCATTCCCCCCTTAATCATAATGTTCCCATCACTGACAGCAAATGGAGTGAGTGCTTCCATTCATTTTCTCCCATATAATTTTTATGCTGCCAAACCCCTGCTTTCAAATGCTGGACACAATCCATATCAATGAACTCCCCAGTGTTATTTAGTGGCTGGTAATAAAAACTAGGCATGTCTGAAAAATCTATAAATATTTTATAATTACTACACTGGCATTTGCGTTTAGTTTTTACTGAGCCCTTCCAAGATATGGGTTTGTTATTAAATCCACTATCTGAAATGAAGGGGTGCATGTCAATCACTTTGCTAATACACTTTATAAACAAAACGGCGTCATCCAGTCTCTATCCATTTGAAATAATAAGGTGATTCAAACATGAACAAATATTAGTATTACTATCTATCCTCAAAAGAACACATAGGCACACAAGCAAACACACACACACACACACACACACACACACACACACATCACTAAGAAAACAATGTTCATAGCATACAAAGTCTGGAACAAAAAAGAATCTCTTAGTATCAATTCAAAACCACACATTAGATTTGATCTTTTTAAACATAAGAGCAATATTTTTTTCACTCAAAGAGAAGACAGAGGTAATCATGCACTGCATCGTAATTAAGAGCTTGCCCTGCTGTGATGCAAGGTGCCATTCGTTCAAAGTTTATCGATAGTATTACTTCAATGTTACATTAAACAATGCAACGTTGATGAAAGGGCACAAATTATTTAAATAATTTGGCCCCAAAACAAAACATTATCTCAATTGTCATATTATTTCATCGCTTTTTTAATAATTCGCTTCTTCTCCTGAAATAACTGAAAACAGCAGGTGAAAATATACACACAGTCTAGATAAACACCACCAGTACAGCCAAGCAATGTGTAAAAACACCCATTAGCTAACAATAATAACCCAATGTGCCTCTCCCGTTCAGGCCAGGCTGCTGCCACCTGCATGTATACGTCAGAAGGACGTCCTGGTGACAGAGTACAAAACCAGGAGCACAAAAGATAAAGTTTACAGTTTGTTGCTAGGACAGAAATGCACACACAATGGCATTTGTGTGGTGAGTTGTGGTTGTGTTGGAGACAACCTTGGTCAATGAACATTTGGGCAGATTCTGGAATGGTATGAGAACAGCTGATATTAAAATATACAGTATATAAATATATATATATATATATATATATACATATACAGTGAGCACCATAATTAATTGGACGGTGACACATTTTTTGTTATTTTGGTTCTGTACTCTAGCACTTTTTAAAGGATACAATGACAACTAGGTTGAAGTGCAGACTGTCAGCTTTAATTTGAGCGTATGTTCATCCATATCGGATGAACCATTTCGAAATTATAGAACCTTTTGTACATGGTCCCCCCCCCATTTTCAGGCATCAATAAATATCGGTATGGATGGATAACTTGAAGGGTTTCTTCCCCCGACTTATTTTTCCATAGAGTTGAATAGAAATATTTGTGAGGAGAAACAACCCTTGCAGTGATCCATCCACATCTACTCCATATCTGGTTTGGGGCTCGTTCGATAGCTCAGACCCTTGATGACTTACAGCCATTTAGCCAGCCATGTGTTCCATACTGTACCAGTGTAACTTACAGCTGAATCTAGTCTCACCCCCCAATTCCCATAGAGATCCATTCAAATGCAGAGAGCTTATAGTAACGCTTGTAACAGTATCTGGAAATAAGATATCGAGAGTCTTTTGATGTTGATGGGTCACAGACTTCAGGAAGTAACAGCATGCAAAGGATATGTGACCAAATATTAAATATGATACTTTAAAAATATGTTAAAGAAAAGGGTATGAATACTTATGTAGTGAAATGAAAGATTTCAGTTTTCGATTTTTAATACATTTGCAAACATTCCTAAAAACATGTTTTCACTTTGTCAAAAAATGAACTCAATCTATTGTAGAATATGTCTGTAATGTAATAAAACGTGGAGAAGGTGAAAGGGGTATTCAGACTTTCCGGCTTGACTGTATATATATATATATATATATATATATATAAAATAAAAAACACAACAAACATCTTTGCTGAACTGTCGTTGTTTCTTGCCTGCATTTATATGTACTGTACATCGTGCTTGTTTGTGTATGCACATATGAATTAATCATTGTATGCATGCATTACATTTGTAGACTTGTGTGCAGTGTGTGTAATGTGCCAATAACCACTTGCTGCAGATGCTGGAATCGTTTAAAAGGTAGGCCAATTTCCTACAGCCTGGCGTGAAACTATTTATTTACTTATTTAATAAATTTGGCACCAAACGTGGCACTGTACATGTCCAATTTCCACCCTAATTTGGAATGCCCAATCATCTGCTACCACAACCACATTCATGCATGAACCCCCCTGTCGATTCGGGAGAGTGTAGGCATCCGCGTTTCTCCTCCAAAAAACATGGTGTCAGCAGCTGCTTCTTCTCACATGGCAGAGTTCAGCGTAGCTCACATATAGAGTGGAGTTGGACTAAGACCTTTCATATGTGGCTCTAACATGCAGTCCACGGGCACCCGATCAGGGGTCGCCAGATAGCGATGAACCGCGGACTGAACCCTCCCATACCCTGGGTGACACAACCGGCAATTGCACGTGGCCCTATGAGCCACAGTCGGCATGGCACTGGCACAGACCAGATTCGATCCGAGACACAGGGCTCATCCATGCACAACAGCACGGTGCCTTAACCAAAAGAGCCACCCTGCCGCCCTGGCATGAAACATTTATAGATCAGATAATGATTGTGCGCACTAGATTTTTGACTTGATTTTACCTGAAACCAAGGTAGTGGACAACAAGGCTTGCTAGCATAGCTACCAGGCAGTAGCCAACCAGACGAATGTTCAGTTTCTTCTGTCGCTTCAGCTTCTCAGTGGTATACTCCTGTGGTGGGGCATACCGAAACTGCTCCCAGTACCGCATTCTTTCGGCAGACTCCGTGCTGGGGTAGAGAAAGTAGCAGAGCAGATAGCTCACCGATAGAAGCGTTGCATTTCAGAACCAGCAATGCAGAGAGGCACTTACATGGTAAAACTGAGTAAAACTCCAGCACAAAAAAAACTAAAAAAAGGTGAAATCTGAAAAGAGGACTGCAGCCAGAATGTAGTGTGCACAAATAAAAACTAAGATGGGACATAATACTTCCTTCACCACAATCTTTGCCTTGAATGCGCACGAATGCTTCCTCTCACCTAAAAGCCTCCCTGCTGTGGTTTGGCCGTTTCAGACGCTGGTCGTATTCCCTCCTTGATCCCTCACGGCTCAGGACTCTGTAGGCCTCACTCAGAGCCACAAACTGGCTGTGGAGGCCTGGGTTACTCAGGTCACTATCGGGATGTAGCTGAAAAGCAACAGGCTAGCTGGTAAGACAAAAACCACCATTTTCTCATGCCCATGGATGACCATGAACAGTCTAGAGGGTAATACTAAAGAGAGGAGGAACCACAGTAAGGGTCTAATCAATACAGCAATAGAAAAGCTATGGAAGAAATATGAAAACAGCACATTAATTAGAATGGTTAAAGAAAAATGGGGGTGTCTTGCAATCAAATACATTGTTAATGTGACACTTCAGACTTCCACTGGAGCACACACTACATCTATTTTATAATATCACAGCAAGTGCCAAGAGTCAAGAGGACATGTAACAGTGATCTGAATGTAGGGAGATCAGAGCTGCTTTCCTGAATAAACTGCTTATAAAACTCACACACCATTAATCATAACGGGATCAAATGGAAGTCAGTAGGAGTAAT
Organism: Ilyophis sp. 1 JC-2022; assembly: GCA_022702515.1. Classification (NCBI taxonomy): domain Eukaryota; kingdom Metazoa; phylum Chordata; class Actinopteri; order Anguilliformes; family Synaphobranchidae; genus Ilyophis; species Ilyophis sp. 1 JC-2022. Next base: position 19,971,371 of record CM040397.1, on the reverse strand, counting down.
TACAAAACTATTAAATAAACTACTTTAGTTCTTTTATATTTACCTTCAGGGTCCATCTAAATGGTTCATCATTAATGCAAACATTGACATTTGTGCAGTATTTGTCGTAAACACGAATAGCAGTAAAACCGAGCTAAAGTGCATGTAGATACAGCGATTGACAGATAGAGAAAAACAAATACTGCTACAAGTAGAGATTTTGTGAATAGACATTCTGGTAGACAGCCAGCCAGACACAGGCCATGAGACATAGAGGTAGATGGACAAGTTGTGAGTTAAATATACTGATAAGGTAGCTGACTGTAGTGAGTCATTGCAGTACAAAAATAAATAAAAAAAAGGCTGTGCAATATGTCCGTAAAACCTTCAAACAAAAACTCTCTTGCACCCTCTCCTTCAATCCCCAACTCTTCCCCATCTGCAGTTTTCTCTAAGGGCTTTATCTCAAAGCCTCCATCGGCACCATCCACATGGGACAAGTCGCCCCTATCCCGCAGCCCTCTCTCTCGCCTAAGACACGCTACACTGCACACACTCCCTCTGAGACGCACAGCCTTGTTTCCTCACACTACGCACATACTAAAAAACATAAACATACAGTGTGCACAAATATTTATTCTTTGCATGTCCAGAAAATATGTTTATACCAATACAACACATAAAAGCTCAGACTCACTGGCATAAATATGAATCATACACACATAAAGAACCACACTTGGGGGGAAAAAACTATATATATAATAAATATTTTTATAATAAAATATTTATACATAATATATATATATTTGGCAATACTGTACAAGAGCACCCTCTTGTGGGGAAATAGCACTTCTCCAGCAACCACACTTTAGTATATCGTTTCACTGTCCTTTTCCTGTCAATACATCTGCACCCACAGGTAACCTCTTTGTCCCGAGTAAAATTGCCCTATGCCTCACTATCAAAAAAAAAAATTAGATCAGATGCATAATGGAGAAAAGAAACCAAATGACGTAACTGTAGTCAAAGGACTTCAGAAATGTATTTTGTTAATATATAAACAGCTTGTTGCTTGCCTAAGCAATGGTACTTGCTAGACAACGACATGTGCTCTAAAGCCACAACAATATTGCCGGGTGTGCTTGTTGTTATAAAAAAAACATTGATAGCCATGGCTAACTTTTTTTTGTCTAGCGGCCAGAAAGGACAGGATGTGTGAGAAATGCAGCCAGTTGAATGCTTAGTTCTGAAAATACAGTGGAGAGAAAAAATTCACTGGCCCTGAATAGATTGTAGCCAGAAAGCAACAGACAGATATGAAGTAAGTACAATAATTTAAAAAGCTAGCTCATTTTAGGAATTTATTATGGATCTAAAATACAAATGTGAATGAAATATGATCATGAGAAACAACTGTGTAGACCATGGATATTCAAATCTGGACCTTGAATCCAAATCTGGCTCTGGTTTTCTTTCTCCCAGGTAAGTAATTGAACAATTAGTGCTACTGATTGGCCAGACTGTCTTCACACCTGACTCCCAGGTAAAGGGAGGGCGAAAAACCAGCAGTTCTCAGACCTAGAGTAGCTGGCTGTTAGTGAAGCAGTGGCACTTAGAGGAACTACCTAACACACTGTGGCTAGTCAAGTCCAGGTTTTACACTAATCTGTGTGGACACATATTTGGGCACACTCAGCTATACAACGATTGGAAGTGGCCTGGAAGTACCTTTTTGGATTTGCTGAAAAATGCATGCTTAATTTCTTCCAAGGAAGCATCAGGCTTTAGTCCCAAGAGCTCATAGTAAGTCTCACCAGATCTGCAATTAAATAAAAAAAGTGCACTATACAAATTGTACAATCAAAAAATAAGCCTATGAATAACATATGCTTGTCATAAAACAGTCTTACACTATGCCCTGAAAACATTAGCAATGATAGTCATGTGTAAACCCCTGAGTATGCCATTGCAGGAAGATCACCAGGAAACCTGATCTGCTTTTATTCCTTTCTGCATTCAGTTATTCAATGAGCACTGAGTTAAGATGGGCATGCTCTGTTTCGCCGATCAGCACCAGTGTAGTTTCCATGACCCTGCAAGGTATCCACTGTTCTTACGATTATCTTTGTGATTTCAACAACACACACACACACACACACACACACACACAAATGCTGCATTTCCAGTCTCATGTATTAAATCCATCTTTTAAAAAAACATCATACAACCATATACCTGTACACAGTACTGAGAGAGAGCAAGCGAAGTCCACTTCTATAGCACCACAGGCATCTCTGACAGAGACGCATGTGTGCTTCCAACTGCATGATGGGATATGGTGGCACCTCCACCCAGGTTATAGGATCATGGACCTGAACAGAGTAAGGCTAAAGCTGAGCATGAAGAAATGGAGCTAAATATCTGGAGAAAGACAATCTTGACAACAAAAATGTTACTTGTTGTGAACAAAAAATGTCAATGTGACAGTGATGGGTTCAGGTGGTTCTGTAATGTGGGTTTGAGTGCAGTATATGTGGACTAGCCACCTGCAGTATAGCTGAAGATAAACAGGTGTGGGCTTAGTTACTATTTGGACAGGATACTTGGGAACACAAGGTTGCTACTCGAAATTGTGTTGGTGGGCCAGTAGGGGCAATCTGGAATATACAGGTGCAGCTCAAAAAATTAGAATATCGTGAAAAAGTTCAATATTTTTTGTCACTCATGTCAGAAAGTGAAACTCATATATTATATAGATTCATTACACATAGAGTGAAATATTTCAAGCCTTTATTTCTTGTAATTTTGATGATTATGGCTTACAGCTAATGAAAACCCAAATTCAGTGTCTCAGAAAATTTGAATATTACATAAGATCAATAAAAAAGGATATTTTAAACAGAAATGTCAGCCTTCTGAAATGTATGTTCATTTCTATGCACTCAATACTTGGTTGGGGCTCCTTTTGCATGAATTACTGCATCAATGCAGCGTGGCATGGAGGCGATCAGCCTGTGGCACTGCTGAGGTGTAATGGAAGCCCAGGTTGCTTTGATAGCGGCCTTCAGGTCGTCTGCATTGTTGGGTCTGGTGTCTCTCATCTTCCTCTTGACAATTCTCTATAGATTCTCTATGGGGTTCAGGTCAGGCGAGTTTGCTGGCCAATCAAGCACAGTAATACCATGGTCATTGAACCAGCTTTTGGTACTTTTGGCAGTGTGGGCAGGTGCCAAGTCCTGCTGGAAAATGAAATCAGCATTTCCATAAAGCTTGTCAGCAGAAGGAAGCATGAAGTGCTCTAAAATTTCCTGGTAGATGGCTGCGTTGACTGTGGACTTCAGAAAACACAGTGGACCAACACCAGCAGATGACATGGCACCCCAAATCATCACTGACTGTGGAAACTTCACACTGGACTTCAAGCAACGTGGATTTTGTGCCTCTCCACTCTTCCTCCAGACTCTTGGACCATGATTTCCAAATGAAATGCAAAATTTACTTTCATCTGAAAAGAGGACTTTGGACCACTGAGCAACAGTCCAGTTCTTTTTCTCCTTAGCCCAGGTAAGACGCTTCTGACGTTGTCTCTGGTTCAGGAGTGGCTTGACACGAGGAATGCGACATTTGTAGCCCATGTCCTGGATTCGTCTGTGCGTGGTGGCTCTTGATGCACTGACTCCAGCCTCAGTCCACTCCTTGTGAAGCTCCCCCAAATTCTTGAATGGATTTTGCTTGACAATCCTCTCAAGGCTGCGGTTATCCCTGTTGCTTGTGCACCTTTTCCTACCACACTTTTTCCTTCCACTCAACTTTCTATGAATATGCTTGGATACAGCACTATGTGAACAACCAGCTTCTTTAGCAATGACCTTTTGTGGCTTACCCTCCTTGTGGAAGGTGTCAATGACTGTCTTCTGGACATCTGTCAAGTCAGCAGTCTTCCCCATGATTGTGTAGCCTACTGAACCAGACTGAGAGACCATTTAAAGGCTCAGGAAACCTTTTCAGGTGTTAAAGTTAATTAGCTGATTAGAGTGTGACACCATGAGTTTCCAATATTGAACTTTTTCACAATATTAAAATTTTCTGAGACACTGAATTTGGGTTTTCATTAGCTGTAAGCCATAATCATCAAAATTACAAGAAATAAAGGCTTGAAATATTTCACTCTATGTGTAATGAATCTATATAATATATGAGTTTCACTTTCTGAAATGAGTGACAAAAAATATTGAACTTTTTCACGATATTCTAATTTCTTGAGCTGCACCTGTATAATGCCCCGATATAAGGAAAACGCTATGCTGCCATTCAGATGAGATGGTTAACAAGGTCCTGACCCACTGTGATAATTTAATATCAAACTTATTGCTATATATATATATATATATATAGCCACAACATTAAAACCACTGACAGGTGAAGTGAATAACATTGATTATCTCGTTGTTATTCTGGTGCTGTCCTCTAGCACTTTGAGTTTGAAATGATACTCATCTGACAATCAGCTTTACTTTGAGGTTATTTTCATCCATTCTATAATTTCTAAACGGTTCATCCGATATGGATGAAAATACCCTCAAATTAAAGCGGACAGCCTGCACTTCAACCTCATTGTCATTGTATCCTTTCAAACTCAAAGTGCTACAGTACAGAACCAAAATAACGAGATAATCAATGTTATCCACATCACCTGTCAGTGGTTTTAATGTTGTGGCTGATCGGTGTATATACAGTGCCCTCCACAATTATTGGCACCCCTGGTAAAGATGAGTAAAAAGGGTTATAAAAAAAATCCTTTTGGTGAATTAGCTTAATCGCACACTGAGATTGACACGTCCCACTTACAAGACGTGTGTTTAAGAGACCACTGAGCCAAGTACGGTCAACTCTGTGCACACATTTTAAACATATTGATTCTTGTGACATAATTCACAAATTGTTTAGCCTACCACAGGAAGAGCTAATGGTTATATCGTACACTTAATGTTAGGCACACCAACTCTCATAAACTGTATTCAAAAATGAACACACTAACGTTAATTTACGACGTACGTATGCTATAAAGACTTGTCTCTATTAAACACAGCATAAAATCACTGCAAACTACGAAATGTATACAAAAACACGGCAACTATAACAAAGTTGAGAGAGGGCTCTACCTCTATCTAATCTAAAGTAATTACGCTACTGAGACCATGATTATTCGCGTGCAAATTGTAAAATTGTGCACAGCTAACGTAGCCAAAAATATAAATATCCTACAAAGTTTACGTTTAGCGAAATATCGGCAATCATTTTGTGATTTAGTTCAGCCAATGGCTCTCATTGTTCCATAACAAAACAATCACACGACGTCAGTCGTACAGTCCCCGAAGCATTCGGTAAAACACTGAGTAAACCAGTCGCGCAGGGGGGCATGATCGCGGCAGGAAATTGCCAGGCTGTAGCACGAGAGCCGTCATTTAAACAGGCCAGCCCCTTACTTATGTAAGTCACCTTACATATCCAAACAAGCGAACTTTTTCTGACACGTAATTACTAAGCATCTGTTACTTTTAAGTTACAAATATGTTGAAGTGCAAATACTCACTTATTTCTTAAGCAAAGTGTCACTAAGAGCTAACGAGCCACGTACACTATGCATAGCTGCACGCTTTTCGTTCTGGAGTTTAACCCACTGGCTACGAACAGCTGAATGCGCTAGTTTGTTTTCACGTGATAAAGATGTTTTGTGACAACGATACACAGAGCGGCTCGACATTTCTAATGACTTTGTAGCTGCAGGCCATCATCCGATCAGTATACTACACTTAATCGAAACCAAGGTTTTTCTAATTAACACTGTATTCGGCTATTTTCTTGAAATAATATTCAGAATGCTTTATTATAAATGTACTGTTTGTAAGTCATTGTTTAATAAATTCACATATGTAATTTTTTAAAATATTGATATCTGCGCAGAGCTATCAAATTATTTCAGCAATTGACTATTAGTTTTATCTTCTTTCGCGTGGTTTTCACATTTTAATTGTCGAAATGTAATCGTGTATTTTACTTTGCAGTAATTCTCGCTGACGAGCAATATTTAAGACTTTCATTGTGGTAGCTGGCTAGCTGCTGACAACCGCTAAATTACTTACGTTATGAGAAACGTTTAGCCGAATTGTTAGGTTCAGCGAGCCGCTGAAGACTGGATGACATGGGTAGCCTCGTGTTCTATATCTATGGGTAGCTTATAATTTTTTGGAAAATGTAATAGCCTAATGTAAAACAGTGACGAGATATATTTCAAACGTATCAATATCAAGAAAGCCGAATACTGATTTATCGACAGCAACATATTATTAATAATAATAATAATAATAATAATAATAGACCACGCCTGTTATACCGAGGCAAGCAATTGGATAACGCCCTCAAAAAAGACGGAAAGATTTGGGATAGCCAATGAGAAAGCGTAGTTCGTATTAGATTTGGGATAGCCAATGAGAAAGCGTAGTTCGCATTAGATTTGGGATAGCCAATGAGAAAGCGTAGTTCGCATTAGATTTGGGATAGCCAATGAGAAAGCGTAGTTCGTATTACTTCCGTCTTTTGCGTCATGACATAAACACTGCCAACACTCCTGTCAAGACGACGAAGGAAAGGGCTGAAGATGCTTTAGGTAAACGTGGATTGAATTGCAATCGTTTTAACTGCCGGCGTATTTAGCTATTTCATGTAAAATACTCAAATACAGGGCTGCCAACCTAAACGTGCATCTGACCAACATTGAATGAGAGTCAGCGATTATGAAGGTGTTTTATGAAGTTCACGCAGCAGGCTACACGCAAGCTAGCTGGCTAACATTAGCGGCAGACCACGGAACGCTCAATTTAAAGTTACTAGTGCTTATTCTTTCGTAACTGACTGACATTAAATTGGCAAAATGGCTAAGAAGTAACTTGGGTTAAGTAGTAAATCGTGGCTAAAATAACATTAGGTTGTGTTAGCTGTACACAATGGTAGCTAGCAATTAGACGGTCGGTAGCCTATGTTCTCAATATTTAGACTAGTTTTTCTACATTTTTGCTCTTGAAGTGCTTTAAAATGATGACAACGTCACTGCTGTATGTGCACACCTTATCTTCTGCACACTGGTAACTCCACACCTTTGTATGTCAAGTGTTAACTTGCGAATTGAGCAACACCATCCGTGCATACCCAGGTAAGTAATTGTGCAAAGAAAAAAAATGCCTTGCATTCAAATTACATAATGAGATATAATCAATCACTATTTAATTTGCTGAGGAACTGAGGAATGTAGTAATAACCTCATTACGCTAATGATCGAGGTGAGGTGGCTGAACGCTTTTCCATTTTCACTGCAAAATAGTTTGTAGGCCTACATTCATGGAAGTAAGGATGTAATGGGCAGCACTTTCTTAAATTTAGTTGTGAGAAACTGTGTGAGCTGCAAGAAATTATTAATATCAACTTTAAAAAATACCAAATTCAAAAAACGAATCTGAACTGAGAACGTTTAAAATGTAAATTGTAAAACAATTGGAACCAGTAATTAGTCAGTTTGTCTATTTACATCCTGGTTACAGATTTTTAAAGCCATAGTTTAAGTAAGGAGCAATGTGCATATGGTGTGTTTATTGACTGTGTTCTAGCAATGTAAAAAGATCCTTGAAATCAAATGTGATCCATTTTGGCATGTGCATAACAGAGGACAGCAAGGAGGAGGACGCGTGAGAACGTGTGGGACAGCCTGCTCGATGGATCCTGAGGCATCTGTGCTGCTGCACTGTTCGCCCTGGAAGGGCTTGAGGGAAACACAGGTGGGAGTGGAGCTTTCAGCCAGGTAAAGCCTCCAGTCTCAACCAGGAGATGCAACAATTTGAACTCATCATGACTGATCGTCTTAACAATGTCTAAAGTAGTACGCTCAGTTATGTTTTATGCCACCTGGTGTCCGTTCCACAAGCGGGCTTCAGGATCTTATTGTGAATATGACTTGTAGATGGATGCATTTCTCTCTGATTGTAATTTTCAGGTATAACCGTAAGAAAGCGACAGAGGTTGAACGCCACATTGAGGAAGTGTGGATAGAGAGGGTGACCCAGGAGCCCTGGCTCTTCAATGGAGCCAAGTTCAGACTGTTCTCTGCTAGACTCACGCCTCATCGCTCCTGCAGTGACATACATAAAGCAGGAGATGCACACCATGAGGGGTTTAGTGTAATGCAAGAAAACAGGACCGGGGTGGGTGACAGTGATTCAGTGATGTTGTGTCCCGCTGTAAATGGCAGGGAATGTGGATTGACAGAACAGGGCGGGGCAACCGAACAGATTGATGAGGGGCAAAACAACACAGAGAGAGTCAGTGAGAATGGCAGAATGTTGCAGGAAGAGAGAGATGTATGTAAACCACAAGAAACTAAATGTACTCAGAAAGACACAGGGTCACATATAAAAACGGAGAAACATACTTTACAGACACACCCGCAAAACGAAGGAGTGAGCCATGCAAACTGTCAGAAAGACAACTCTCTGGCATGTCCACAGGCGCAGAGAGAAATTGAGAGAGCTGAACAAACCTGCCTAACCCTTCAGCTTGGCCTCACTTGTTATAAAGACTTCCTGGGCACTAACTGGTCCAGGGGAGTGGGGGCCCTCATGAGACGCGGAGTGGCTGAGTTTGGGGACCCGCACGCCCTCCTGGCCCAGCCGTTGGGGGTGGGGGGGGTGTTGCGGACTGCAGATGGCCTAGTAGTGTTACTCAGGAGGAGTCAGAGGGTAGCAGAGGCATCAGGGCTCCTGGATATACCTGGGGGTCATCCTGAACCTAAGGTGAGTAAAACGACAGAAAAAGGGCTAAGATACAGAGGACTGGGGCTGTGAAGTGCTGTATTGATTGCGTAAATGTGGCAACAGCGAATTAAAAAATATATTTTGATAACACTGAGGAATGCAAAGTGGTATTAAGTAATTGTTAACATTTGTGCTTTTATTAAGTGCAGGATGTGTGGTACAAGGATAAGGCAGGTGTCTGATATGACTGTAAAGTACCAGTATTCCATGGAAATGTCTTGCCAATAAAGCTAATTATGCTATGATTCTTTATATGTCATATAATTATAAACCAGTGTGTGGTAGATGCATGCCTCACAGTATTACATTAAGGACATGGTTCAAAACTGTTGCTACTGTTGATGACTGAAATACTATGAAAAAATAAATCTATCGTTATATTTAGTTGGGATGAATCCACCGAATGCCTCAACAGACAAGCCCCAGTGTATAGCTATTACAAAGACACTGGTTGAATGTGCATGACAAAAAGTAGTGCGAGTAAAATACTTGTGCAGTTTTGGGAATGAAGACCGTTATAAAGAGCAGTTTTCCGCTCCTTAGACACTGTGTGATCCATTCCCTCCTCTCTCAGGCTGTGTACCAGGGAGTGAGTGAGGACAGCATCCAGGTGGAGCAGCTGGGTCAAAGTTCTGTGATCAGGGAGCTCTTCTCCTCGGTTTGTGTTGAGATAAGGGACGAGGTACGATTCTTTCTCCTCAATTTGTGTGCGCGAGACATCACACATGCCCATGTCCTCGTCCAACACTGAACCTGGACATCTCTCCCTCCATCTGCAGGTGAACATTCCCCTTAGTTCCCTAAGTCAGCCGGTCTTATTGGGAATCGCTCTCAATCACACCAGTGCCGGCCGGCCCAGTGCCGAGTTCTACATCAGGTACTAGCTTTGTGGAATACCATCAGTGTTTCTCCTATAATTCTACAGGCCTGGCGGGCCGGCAGGCCAACAAATCAATTTTTTTGAAATGCAAAAAAATGATGCCAAATACCTTTTAATTCATAAATCAATAATCAAAAATGATTTAATCAAGAAATCATTTTTTGCGCTTGGGAGCCTCTGTGTGGCACTGTTCCGAAACATCGGAACCTCTGTGTTGTTGCCTGGGAAATATGGTGGTGAGAGTGCCGCTGCTGTCGGAGCTCCTTGCTGTTACTGCGGAGCAAGACGCAAGCTTATGGGATGTGGGTTATGTATCATTGATACTTCCGAGGCAGCTCGAAGTGGAAGTAAGTTTCTGATATTTAATATTTTCATGTGGAACTGCAATGTCACTGTACTGTTAATACTACAGCCTAACATGAGGCTACCGTATGTTCATGATTATTGTATCGATATGGTTGAACATAACCTTACCTCCGTAATCCAACATAATATTATTGCATCAACTCTATTTAAATAATAAACTAGCTAGCTACCATGACAGATACTGCCTCTCATAGCTAGCTTGTGAACGTGAGCTATCAATGTTGTGCAAACTCATTTAAACTGATCAAAGACGATTTCCCCATAATGCAATTTACGGCAAATTATACCTAGAATTGATAGCGAACGTGAGCTTAGCACCGCCTAAAAAGAAGAAAAGCTCTAATGTGGGGGACGAACAACCAAATATTAACGTTTGTCTACTACGTTCATGCTGTACTAGTATTTTGCAAAGGTCAGAGAATTGCATAAAAGGTGCATAAAACCTAGGTAAAGCAGCAAGGTAATGCCAATTGTGCCTATTTTTGTCCTCCAATAGCAATGCTTAAGAAGTAAATGACCCCAACTCCCTGGAACACTAATTTAACACTATTGTAAATTAATGTGATCTAATGTATTTTTATTGAATGTTCTAAAAAATATTCTTTGTCACTGGTTTGAACATTGTTCAAAATCATTCTAGGGGAAACACTGCATCACATCATAAATGTGCATGCTGCTTAATATACATTTATTGGAGTGCAATATACAGTAGTATGGCTCTGACTCACAATTCTTTGTCTAGTTGCTCTCTGTCCTCTGAAGAAGTGAAGGAGTTCTATTGGAAGGGAGGCCCAGAGGCCCATGAATCTACTGACATTGTTTTTCTGAGCCAAGAGGTAAGGAGAGGAGATCATATGCCATTTTCTTTAGTTTTATATATGTCATGGCTTTGTAAATTATGTAGTAATTTTTCAGTTCCTTTATTTTCGCTAAAGTTATGTCCACTTGCTGACGATATCTTTCACTGAATAGGTTTGCATGTCATTTGATGAATGGTAATCAGAAAAAACAGAAATTATAAAAATGTTCCAGGATGGAAGAATATACAGTAGTGCACGCCATTTAAGCATCTGGAAATTAAATGATAAATTTCACAAATGAATGTTTGTTTTGTGTGCTTGCACTGAAGGAGTTTATGCAACTGGATGAGTGCGCCCCCTTGTGGAAGGAGTTGTGCCCCTCTGCCAAGGGAGCAGTGATGCTATACCGTCTTGTGCTGCCAGACAAAGACTGAATGCATCCACTGACGAGTGAACAAATGGATATGACTGACCAAATAACTGTACTTGACAAAATACAAAGGCATTCATATTTTATGTCAAAAGTTGATATTTTACATTTAAAAAACCAGCACAGGCAAGTGGTAATAAAAGGGATATGCTTAAAGCCACCTCTGGGAAGTTGCCCCAAGTATCCAACAAAAAAAAAGGTGTCAAACATACATACAGTATAAAACTGCTATAAAATACATATTACAGTATATTTTTTAAAAGGATTTTAATATACATTATTATATAGAACATAAAAAGCATATTGATTTTAATAAAACTATTTTTTGAATGTGTGCTTTTGTTTTGTTTTTAATCAAATGTTTCTGGTGTGATTGACTTGAAGATATAGACAATCAAAGATGATACATGGAGAAACACACTTATATTTGCCCTTATCCCAGGTAACTTCAGAAGAAAGTGTTGAGCAAACTTACAAATGCAGCATATTGTTCGCAAACAACACTTTAAAAAACAATGGAAACATTTTGTAATGGTATGTTAATAATACTACATTTACTTGTGATATTACTCTTAAGTTAAAAGGATAATTCCGTTTTTTTTTTTTTTTTACTTGGACCTATTTTTATGAACTATTTCCACCATGCTGATCAGTACTAATAATAATTTCACCGCAAATTTCTTTTTCGAGCCTTGGTCACCTCGAGAACCACTCCACTCTGCTTTACAATAAGTCCAATGGGGCATATTTAGATGCAGGTTCAATTGACCTCAAAGTAGTCCAGTTTATCTAAACTTCTTACTTGGATCTGAAAACATTGCCAATCTGCCAAAATTAAAATACATTCCATTGCATGCTCTTTTAACTTTCAGAATTGACCTACTGTACTTACCTATTCTGCATGCACAAAAATGTTTTGTTTTCCGTGGTGAGCGGCTCACCAAAAACCTGTTGAAATGGCTGATTATTCATCAGACTATTAGAAGGATGTTGAGTCTCTCCTCTTTGATAGCCACCCATATTTGTTTGATCTGGAATACACGGAATGCTCTGCGTCTTGCCTTTCTGTCTCAACATCAGTTTTCCTTCTATCCTCTTCAATTTGATTTAGCTCTTTGTTTGTGTATTCCGGTTCAAATAAATGTGGGTGGCCATCAAAGATAAGAGACTCAACATCCTCGTAATAGTCTGATGAATTGCTGCTTTTCAGTTCACCTCAGCATTTAACAGATTAGAGTCGCTAGAGTACGTGCACCTTGTTTCCAAGGCCTAAATTAGCAGCTGAAACTACAAAACTGCAGACCTCCAGGGCTTCAGTTTGACATCACTGTTCAAATGGACAAAGAATATTGTGATCCATTTAAAGACTCAGGCAGATAATCACTCTGCTTAACTTGCCTGGGTTATGTTCATAAACCAAGCCCGTAATGGCCAAACTGAAGTGGCCTCGGAATTCCTCACTCCCAAAGTTTGACACTGGACAGGAGTAGAAAATGGGAGGGCAACCATGGACGTACATGCTAACAACATACACTACCTGACCAAAAAAAAAGTTGCCGTTGCACCCGTCATGCATAGTGCCCACTGTACAAGCCTCTGGAGGCAGTGTTATGATCTGGGGTTGCTTCAATTGGTCAACGTTATACAGCAATAAAATTGTCAGCTGAGTACCTGAATGTACTGAACGACCAGGTTGTCCCATCAATGGGCATATTCCAGGACGACAATGCCAAGATTCATCGGGCTCAAACTATGAAAGAGTGGTTCAGGGAGGATGAGGAATCATGAATTAGCCACCAGAGTCCTTACCTTAACCCCATTGAAAGACTTTGCGATGTGCTGGAGAAGACTTTACGGAGTGGTTCGACTCTCCCGTCATCAATACATTATGCAACTCTGGACGGAAATAAATGTTGTGATGTAGCATAAGGTTGTCGAAACAACGACATGACGCATGCGCGCCGTAATCAAAGCTCAAAGGTCCAACGAAATATTAGTGTGTGCAACTTTTTTTTTTTTAAGCCAGGCAGTGTATATCTATTGAGTTGGTGTACAATCCCTACTCTATTTTCAATTGTAGTGATGGCAAAGCTTCAATGCATCGCATTTGCCAAAGACCTGCAGTCCTGTGAAACCGGATGTAATCAAAGAAGTCTTTTTCCTCAAATTACAAAAAAAAAAAAGTTTTGTTACACTTCCCTCATCATTGCTGGAGATCTTTACATTGTGGGTATTAGCACTGTACATCACATACCAATTTATTTGTGCAATATATGCTGTGAACCGGTCAGTTAAAGGAAGAGTATATTGAATATAGAGCAAGCTGCTGGACAGAACTGGTAGGCCCAAACGTGTAGCGAGGGTCAGATGGTGGGGGAAGCAGCTGGACAGACCTGGTAGGCCCAAACGTGTAGTGAGGGTTTGCAGGGATGCCTGGTGAAGAACCCTGTCCAAAATTAACTTTTACCTCTGAAAGCTTCTCCCGTGTCCTGGAGGTTGGAGCCTGTGTTCAAAACCTCTGTTGTGGAAGCGACAGCTAGGGACTGTGGTCATGATCTAGACCAGGGATGGGCAACTCCAGGCCTCGCGGGCCGGTGTGTATGCAGGTTTTTGCTGCCACCAGTTAACAATTATTTAATTGGCCCAATCGATTTTAATCTACATATATCCACGATATTAACAGTAGCCGATGAATGTTCTTGTGCGTGTATTGTAGCGTTTTATCGTTCTGTAATTTACGAGTGAATCGTGATTGTGTGTATGACTAATTTGTTGATTGAGCCGTGGTAACTGGTGGCAGTAAAAACATGCATACACACCGGCCCGCGAGGCCTGGAGTTGCCCACCCCTGATCTAGACCATGCCCATCCTGGAACATTCTGGGGGATGAGAACCCATCTCTGTAGCGGAGCCCCAGGGGTGGACGAGATCCATCTTGAAATGTTGAAGGCTCAGGATGTTATTGGGGTCTCGTGGCTGACATGAATCTTCAATGTCGCGTGGTCAGGAAGTGCCTTTGGAGTGGCAGGTGGGCATCTTTAAAAAAGGGGACCGAACGGTGTGTTCCAATTAGTGGGGTATCGCACTCCTCAGCCTCCCTGAGAAAGCGTATGCCAAGGAGGCTCTGACCAATGGTCAAACTTCAGATTCAGTAGGAACAATGTGGGTTTCGTCCATAACCCTCTCATGGATATTAAGCTAATCTGGGGCCGTATTCACAAAACATTTTATTTTACCACTAAAAGTTCCTTGCTAAGTTTCCTAAAGCTGCAGAAACCATGGAATGGGGAGAACTCTTAAACTAAGAGAAAGGGCGGGGTTGACCTTGTTGCTATGGATGCCGTTGTTTCATGGACAAGATTACTTACCATGCCGAGTGATTGGTTGATGTGAGACAGATCAGGGTCAGCGAGTCATAAAAATACTGTAGCGGGAGGTACAAATCATGTTGCCATATTAAAAGATTTTTAAATAAAAATGTCAGCTTAGTGTTGCTGATTTCACATGAAACCAAAAATAATATACCCAAGAATATAAGTCAAGTATACATTTGGCTAATTGTCAGCCTCTTCCATGTCTGGCAATTCATAAAATAATTAGTGAATATGCATACAGCATTTTAATTATTTAGGCTAGAATAACTATGGCTGCATTGCTTTGCAATGCATTGATGAGCACATCCATCCTCCTGCCTTTGATGTAAGATTAACAGAACAGCAGTCACTGGCACTCTGCTTGTTTTGAATATGTGCCCAGTGTGAAAACAGCCATGTAAGACACACTGCCAAGAGGAAGTACACTGAAATTTTTATTTTTAAATACATTTATTAGCAGCCAAAGATGGTGTAAAGAGAATGTGAATTAGATTTTGGTTGGACACTCCAAGATCACATGATGGGGAATGCCATTGTGAACCTGACAATACTGTACACAATACATGCAAGCTGTGGTGTGCTTGATTTCTGGGCATGTTCACACAATCAAGGTGATAGGCACAAGTGTGCCACATACACGCCTTATATTTATAGCCTGTATGAAATGAAAATCCCTTTAACATTCCACAATCCATTCTAAAGATCCCCACAGAAGTATTCTTCAAGGTAAACTGGAATGTCAGTTTGCTTCAAATTCAAAATCCACTCCAAGCAAATGCAAGAGAAATATAGTATTTTGTATTACAATTGATGATGTATAAAATTTCAAGTAGCAACTTGAAAAGGTACAAAAAATGTCCTAGTTTAGAAAAGAAAAATAAATCTTATTACTAGCAGGGTCAGAGTGAAGAAAGTTGGAAAATTAAATCTTATTTATGCCATACTCCATCAAAATATGCCTACAAAACCATTTATTATGAGGTAAAGATATAATTGAAATGGGGTCTAGATTATAGTTCTGCATCAAGAAAAATCAAGAAGGGTTCTAAGGATGCTGTTCTCACCATTTCTCTTAACCATAAATAAGTTGTTTCATCTGGTTTAAATCTGACAGACTGGCAGCGTCAGCACCGATCCACCATACATTATGGTCCAATTCTTCAAATGGCATCCCAAGCACGCACACTAGGACCCTGCAGTCCCTTGGTTGATCAAAACAACTTTATCATGCACTCGCGAGACTTGCCCACTCCGACCCATTTCACTGAGAGAGAAAGAGAAGCGAGAATTAAATCACTTTTATTCCAAAAGGGTCAGATTCCCCCTCCCCAATTGTGTATTCTATATATATTAACTAAACAATAATGTTATAAAATAAAAAATGTATACTAGTATACTCTACACTAAACATATTCCTATATTTGTAGTCAGTGGACCTAATCCAACAGTATATGAGCCCATGCAATAGAATGTCTGAGTTCTATATCATTTGTAAGCTACACCTGTAAAAGGCATCACTCTGAACTCACCAGGCACTTGCAGGAAGTCCTCAATGAAGTGGATGTATCTCTGTGCCTGCAAGGGGAGTTCCCCAAAGCTGCGCACTGCCTCAGTGCTGCAGCACCAGCCTGGCAGGGTCTCGTACTGTACGGAGACCCGCGTCAACACATCCATGTTTGCTGCGGAGAGGATTAGAGAGACAATGTCCAGATTTAGGGACAAAAAAACATAACATGACGGGTAACACAGAGTGGAGTATTTTCACAATAAAACTTACCAGGGAAGCTGGGAAGGGGCTGTTCATCAACTGTGTAGGCCACGCCCACCTTGATCTCTGGTAACGTGTCCAAGATGTCCAGCTTATTAAGAGCAAGACTGAGGGTGACAAGTGACAATTTATACAATACAAGTTAGCTTCATCAAATGCTTTATTATTGTATCATGTACTGTCAAAATGACAATTATTTGTGCATGTATTTACACAGACGTTTTCTCATCCTTGTAAAAACGTGTACGAGAAACCCTTACGCCGTAAAGCCATTGATCATATGGGCGTAACGAACGAGAACCAGGTCCAGCCAGCCACAACGCCGTTTACGGCCCGTTGTCACCCCAAACTCCCTGCCCCGGGACTGCAGCAAAGACCCAACTTCCTGGAACACACACACACACACACAAAATGTTAACCTCCCTAACCTAAATCAAACACAGGGGAATTCAGCAAGCAGTATCAGACAAACGTTGAGAACGGGAAGTGTCCAAGAAAATCAATGCCTTGTGCAAATGCCGATGAAATATCTAACAGTACACGCACTTTGTTTGGGTTGTTTAAGATTATTGCTGTACGATGCGCACGTGACATTCAGTTCCACATTGGGAATGAACCAACCGTTTTGACACGGCTTTCGCATTCCATAATGTGGGGGGTCAATACTGTAGAATGGGTATAAAAAGCAGACTACAAACTGTGGAAAAACTGAAAGAAAGGACAATATTATACATACAGAATGAGATGAACAGCAAATGAGTGACAGAATAGCCCACTCACATTGTCCTGCTCTGTGGGGAAAGCCCCCACCCCCACTCGAGTAGTATAAGCCTTGACCACGCCGTACACCCGACCAAAATGAGACGGTGGTACACCCAGTCCAGTGCAAACACCACCCACTGTGCAGTTTGACGAAGTCACAAAGGGGTAGGTCCCTGAGAACAACAAGGGGTCATGTTCATTTTGCTCATCACACTCACCTCAAAACTTCTCTTCAAAGGCATTTTCCTGGGTAGCAGTACAGCGATTTTAACGCAATTTAAACACTTGTGTCGTGATCCAGACTTCATCTCACCAAAGTCTATGTCCAGCAAGGCAGCATTGGCCCCCTCCACCAGAATTTTCTTGCTTGGTCCAGTGAGAGCTTGGTGCATGAAGTACACACCATCAGTCACAAGGGGGCGCAGTCTCTCCGCATAGCACTGAGAGACAGAGGAGGTGAGGAACATTCCGAGGCGTGTTCAAAAAGGAGTGTTCCGAAATAATATTATTAAAAAGGAAACTTTGCTCAACTGAACAAGTATGCTAAAGCTTTACAGAAGTGTTGAAGTTAAGTTTTATTAGGGGTTGCTGGGTGGCTCATTCTGTTAAGGCACTGTTCTACTGTGCTGGATGGTCCCCACGGTCTGGTATTTCATCTGCACATTTCAGGGAACTTTGCCACTCATGAAAGTGTTAAACAACATGTCTTCTTGTGTGCAACAAATGACCAATGTTTCATTTCCCATTTAATCCCGTCTCTAGCACCACCTTTTTTGAAGACAAGCGCAAAAATACAATGGTTTCTGTTCTTGAATCCCTTTGACTACAGGCATAATCCTGGTCTCTTGTGTAAGCTACAAAACTTGTAACACAAATATCATTGGGTATTTTAGTGTGAGAATTCTTACCAGCGTACTTTCACGTCAAAATGCATAAATGGTAAGCAAAACGCAGTACAGGCAGGCAGGTCTGTAGTTTACTCATTACTCACCTTGAGTTGTTCTAGCTCGGCATCCACATCGATATTGAGGGTGGGGTACATTGTCTGAAAATGCCCTGCCAGGACACGAAACCTGTGGAAGGGAAAATTAAATGAATCTATCTAAAAACATAAAAAATACAAAAGTTAAAACTGTAATAAAAAATACAATAAAAATGACCATCCATCTTCCAATCAAATATCCAAGGTAAACTAATCAGACGGAGACACACACACACACACACACACACACACACACACACACACACACACGCGCACACACACGCGCACACACGCGCACACACAGCTGGATCACAGAAGATCAAAAGTACATCTTGTACAATTTTCAGTACAAAACATTCTATAGTGCAGTGGTTCTCAAACTATTTACACAGAAGAAAATAATATATAAATAGTCTTTTGATGTTGTTGGGTCACAGAAATCATAAAGTCATGGCATGGAAAGGATATCGAACCAAATATTAAATATGACCATCAACATATGTTAATTTGTCCAATTACTTTTCATCCCCTAAAATGGGTGGACTGAGTACAGAGCCAAAACAACAAAAATTGTGTCACTGTCCAAATACTTTCAGTCCCCACTGTATTCTTAGTGGGAGCTCCAATCACTCACACAAAGAACAAAGAGTTTCTCCAGAGAAACTTCCACACATGGATACAGAAGAGAAACCTAACTGTGAATAGCACACAAGAGATTTGATACTTCACACTCAGGACACCATTGATGTTGTTTTTTTTTTAAATCACTGTGCATGTATCAAATGTCAAATACCCAGGAGCACACACTAGAGCCGACTCACAGTAACAAAAACCAGAAAAAAAACTTGGATTTCCCTCCAATGTATATTTTCTGTGATGAAGACAATCTTGTCTTGGAATGCTTAAGACCAGAATACCCCACAACTTAATCTCCATTCATAAACAGATACATTACACACACACACACACACACACACACACACACACAAAGCTACAACAATCAAACAAAAACAACCAAAGCTACAACAAGCCATGCTGAAACAAACAGACACTGACTTCTCCTGGAAGACAGAAAAGTCTGACACCAGGTCACAGACTCGGAGTCCGTTACGGGCAGCCTTTGAGGAGTAGGCAGGGCCAATGCCTTTCCTCGTTGTGCCCAGACTGAAAAACAGAAGAGGGAGGAAGAATGCAATCAATTCAAACCGTCGTAACATTCAGAGAGGGTACCCACACCAAATCACTTGCAGTAATCAGTCCAATGAGCGCCACTGCACACACACATTAAAAGAGAATGGCATAGAAAAACCACAAAACTATCACACACAGCATGTAAGCTTGAGAGGGAGCGATAAGAGCTGGGTGACTTGTTTGTCCATTACAATGGTAAACCTCCCTCGCCAATCCGGGACATATGAGGGCGGTCCCAACTAGGTTGTATGAGGTGAAGAAAGATTAAAAAACGGAGGGCTAAAACTCACTTTTTCCCTGCCTGCTGCTGCCTCTGCTGCTCCTGAATCCCATCTACAGCCTGATGGAAGTTAAATACTGAAAGAAAGAACAGCATATGCTGCTCAGAGATGCTACCCAATTAAAGAGGAACACAAGACAGAAAGCAAAGTAGCCTACACTTTTCACATCATGCAAAATTATTTTTTATTTTATTTAAACAAGCGGCTAGGGGTGCGGATCTCAACAAATACTTACCAATGTGTGCACGATCAGAAATCTTCAGTCTGTCTTCCCACCCCTGAAGTCCTGCATTACAAAAAACAGATTAATGCAACATAAGATTACTCCTGAATCTGTTAAATGGATTGTTAATTACTGGCAGAACTAGATAGATCTTTCCTTTCCCATTTCTCAGTCCTACTTTTTTTTTTTTTTACAACTCACCTTTCCCCTTCAGCGAGTTTTTCTCTGCTTCCTGAAACAGACCAGGCAGGTGAATGACAACTCCATTACCTGAGGGGAAGACGTGTCAAACATAAGATTCTAAATCTGGAGAAAGAATTTAAGATTGAAACGGAAACAGAGAATCATCAAAACAAACAGGGCAAACTGGCAGGCCAGGAATTCAAAAGCCATAAGCAAGAAGGAAAGTTAAGGCCTGAATGAACAGAGTAAACACAAATGCATTGCATAACTAGGTATGAAAAAAAAAACTACATCACATGACTAACACCACACAGAAAAAAACGTGACATAACATAAGCACATATACCAGTAAATTACTGGTGCAAATCTAACCTTCTTTTATAATGTTTCCAAACAAGTCTAGAATGCTTTTATGACATTTCACTTACCACCACACCTAATTCATAAACTGTACACCAGTTTTCAAAACTCAACACTGCATCTCCACCAGACACTAAATTCTGGATCACAGTAAACTGCACTTAAAACTATAAAAATGCTGCCAGTAGCATAGTGAATGTAGGAACATACCGATGAAGGAGACTGCGTTTTTGTTCAGCACTCCACTAGGCAGCAGGTGGAAATCATATTCCACAGAGTCCACAACCACAGTGTGTCCTGCATTGTTACCTCCCTGAAGTCAAGACACAAAAGAAACAAGTCTGAAATGTTGTGGGGATAACTATTTGTCAACAAAATGAGTGACGTTAGCTTGTTTCAAGCTCCAATTAAATATAAATGTCTGGCGATACCTGAGGCAAGTCAATTCTCCGTTCGCAGCAGGAGAGAAAATGTGGCGCTAACCAAATTTTGGTAGTCGACCCTTACCTGATAAGTTACTATTTACACAGCTTGCAATTTACAGTCGATCACTAGGCCAGGAAGCTAGATATAAGCGTTAGCACCATGAAGGCCACATTGCTTCGTAAGCGATCACCCAAGCCCGCCGTATAGTATGCTATTTAGCTAGCTAGGTTGGACAGCATTGTAATTAGCCAATCACAGTACAACATGCAACTAAGCATTGTTGTGAAATGTTTGCGTCGTTAGCCAGCTAACGTCCTAACTTAGAGGCAAGCAAAACCAAATTAAAGCATGCAGTTAACTTGATGTCCTTAACTTACTTGACACCGACACACAACGTCCGCATCCATTGCGAGGAGATCTACCACTTTCCCTTTTCCCTCATCTCCCCACTGAGCACCAAGTACTACGGTCACTTTGTTCTTGGGCTCCGGCTTCGATATCCGAGACAGAGAACAGTCTTCACTTTCCCGAGGTCGCTTGGTGGACGGCTCGCCGTTCAAGGACGCCGTTTCCCCGCCATTAGACGCTGTGCTATCTGCTGCCATGCTGCTTTCTTGTGTGTGTATGACAGACCGGAAGATAAAAATAGCGCGTTAAAGACCGGAATACGGAAGTGGAAGTGACTACATATATGAAAAGGACGTTGATATTTTATGGGACGAAAAGTAATTGGACAAATTAACATAAACTTAAATAAAGTCATCATATTTTATATTTGATTGCAGTCACTGCATGCCATGACTTCCTGATGTCTGTGACCCAACAACATCAAGTCTAGTTAATCTAGTCTCGCAATTCAGAGATCCATTCAAATGCAGATTTTATAGTATCGATATTAAATGTAACCAAATATTAAATATGATTTTAAGTTACTTTTCATCCCCTAGAATGGGGGGGGGGGGGGGGGGACAACGTACAAAAATGGCTACAATTGAATTTAAAATCCTTATCCTGAACTGATCACTCCTCAAAACTCCCGCAATCTCTGGCCCGGCAGCAGCCTGTTCTTCCACACCCCCAGGACTAAGCTGCGCTCTACTGCCCCCTGCCTTTGGAATGCCCTCCCTGACCATCCGAGGGCAACAGACTCTGGCCTCCAGGCTTAGACTTTAAAAAAAGATTATTATACAGGCGAGCTTTCTGTGAGTTTCTGTTGGAGGTGTTTGTTCGTGTTTGTCCCTCATCTAGGTTTTATTTACTTATTTTAGTTTTAATGCACTCTTGTAAATAGCACGTTGGGATGGTTTCCTAAATTGAAAAGCACTTTATAAATAAAATGTATTATTATTATAGCTGCCTAAAAATACGCGGTCATGCGCCATGATCCCGAAGACATCCCGTGCAAAAAATAAAATACGATGTGCAATATTTTACACAACAGCGGACGTGTAGCATAATAGTTAGAGAAATGGGTTTGCAGTGGCATGGTTGATTCAGTTCTCAGCAGATGCACTACATAAATGGACTGTATGTGCAAATAGTTTAATGTGTTTAAATCACTGGATGCAAGTGTCTGCTAAATGCCCAAAATGTGTATGCAGCAGTGTCCGCAATTTGTAGTCAGATTGTAATCCAAATGAACCTACCCAAATGGAAATGCATTGAGATAAAATTCTTAATATCTGAATATTGCAATGAATAGTTAATTAATTTTCAAAAAGTGCATCAAGTAAAACAAAAATACCCAAACACATATTAGGAGAAAAAAAAAGGAAGAGAACAGAGAAAAAGATTCATCAGTAAAATGCATTGCTTTATTGGCCTCAAACTAGCCTCCGCCATGCTTTTAAAAAAATAAAATAAAACAAAACAATATTCACATACATAGTTCCTTTCCAATGACAACCTTAGTGATATTTTTTCATTCCAAAATAAAATGTAGACCATCTGAATATAAGATCTCAAATATTTTCACTATATAATCATTCACAGAGGTGTGCAAAACAGCAGCTATACTAATGTTACACTCTTGTATAAAAATCCCTAAGGTTATATTAAAAGTCAGAAGGAACAATCAGAAGTAAAGCAAAATAATAGATTACTTTTTTCAATAAAGGTTATAATGGCTTTTTGTAAAGAGTATTATTAGGATGGATAAATAAAATAGTGCAAAAAGAATATTGAGGCCTTTGCCAGTATGTGACTGCATAGAGTTGAAATAATTATTTACTAATATATAATGTTGATAACTAACATTGTAGTAAAAAGTCTTACAAAATCCCAATTAATTTAATTTCATTTTAAACTAGGATGTACATTTTTGTACAGGTACTGTGAAAACTGCATTTCCCAAGACCTCTTGGCGGGATTTTTGAAAATTCACTCAGCTGGAAAAAGTATACTGTATATACTTCAAGTAAGACTGGGTGTTCTGAAGAACAATAGCATTTTTTCTCCCCAAGTAAGAAAAACACCCTCATTGACAGCAATATACTCTAAATACAACAATATAACTAAAACTCTGTTAACTTTTAAGACTCAATTGAATTCTAGGACTCACCATCATGTGTGCATTCATGTCAAAAAAACATTTTTAAAATAATAATATGCGCAAATTAGTACATACAAAATGTTCAACAATGGTATTTGGGAAAACAACTCAAATTATCAAACAAACACGTCACATAGTGCAAATGAAGCTGCTCTCCAACCTTAAGAAATTGTTAAAACAACCTTTTTTTAAAATAGCACAACTGTATTATAAAAATATAGCTTGACAAAACCTCAACATTCAATTGTATGTTTAATTCCAGCTAAATCTGGAGTAAACTCTTAACAGTCAATCCAAGGGAATCTCTCACCCAAATGCCTTGACTAGCAGTCATTTCAGGAGATTGTGCAAGGATTGAAATGCTTTTTGCCAGAACATAGTGTTTGACAGATAAAACAAGCATATTACAGCACGTTTTCTAGATATGTTTGCATTTAAATACTAAACTTAAGCTTTAAACATTTTAATCACTGATATCTTCTGGCTTCCTGCAATCCTTCAGTCAATTTGAAAATGGTCAACAGAAAATGCTTGTTCAAACATCCAGGATCCTGGATATAAACTATTGCTAAAAAGATAACAATTTTTAATTTTTTTATTTAAATGTAGCTAAATAATTTGTTTCATTTTGTAAGTGGTAAATATTATACTGAAAGCTTTTGCTGCAAAATCACTAGCAAGTCAAGACAGAGGGGTCATTTAACACAGGCCAAGAGAGGCCCTCTCGACTGACAAACCCTGAGTTAAAATAACCATTATAACTGCAGTACAATGGCAAAATAATATGAACAATTATTTATCCAGGAGAAAATTAACAGTGGCCTCAATATTGAAATTATGGGTTAACAATTGAATGACAAAGGCAAAAAAGATATGGCAAAAGTGAGAATTGGCCATATATACACACCAAATGAATACACAGAAAAACCATGAATGAACAATATCTTTAGAACAAAGCAAAGTGAGGCAATAAAGAAAAACCACACGTATCAAAACATCTAAAGAAACCACTAATGAACAGTGCACAAGGCCACACTACTGATTAAATATTGGAAGAAAAAGGATTTGTTTTGAACAAAAGTAATATTTGATGTTTTCTAAATATAAAATATGGTTGGCCTGATCATTACGGGCCTCCAGTACACCGATGACCCAATCTACCACGTGCAGGCATTACTTTAAGTACACTTCCTCACAGTCTCAAAAACCTCTCCCCAAATAAATGGCATATGAAATTTTTTATTCTTTTTAAAATGTTTTATACTATATATATATATATATATATATATATACACATACATACATACATATATATATATACACACATATTTATTTATTTTAACTGGCCTGAATGAGGAATCAACCAATATGAAAAGCCTGAAAATTGAGACCTTAAAAATAAACCTAATCAGACTGTGTGTGTGTGTGTGTGTGTGTGTGTGTGTGTGTGTGTGTGTGTGTGTGTGTGTGTGTGTGCGTGGAAAAGCATAGGTCACTTGTTATGACAATTCTGTTGAGATCTACAATCAGGAAACCAGGTTATAAATGGTAAAACTAAAAATACATAAAAATGGGAGCCAGAACCCCACAATTTTAAATGTAAAAAGTAAGCACGGTATGATTTACTGTGATTTATGATGTAAAAAATATATTTACACTGTATAAAATGTCCAGTAAACTTTGGAGGACAGCTTTTGCTTGCTAATATTAAGACCACATAAATACAATTTGACTAAGTTCTAACTTGAAAATGTAATTAATCTCCTGATTGTTGGTTTATTATGAAGGAAAATATTCCATAATTATGGTTATTAAAATAACCCATCATAAATGTTGGCTATACCTTTCCATTCCCTAACTTTACATAAAATGATTATTATTTTTTTTACATTACCTGCTAACACCTCCCCCCTGAATTAAGATCATTTGAAAATAGCACTCCATCTCATGGTCAGTACTAGTTCCTGTTCTTACTCCTAATTCCTATTGAGGGGGAAATCTTTTTTTTTCTTTCTTTTTTAAATCAATAAAATTTAAAATGATAAAAGAATAAAATATTCAAAGCCCTGGACATATGAATATAAATTGACAACATGTTTTGCTTTTTCTTCCTGACAGATTTAAAAAAAAAAAAAAAACAAGGCAGGTAAGGACAGAAATAATTTTAGCTGCACTGGTTAAGACAGAATTCTTTTTTGGTTTACCGATACCCACGGTAGCTGCCGTAACCATAGTTCCTGTTGCCATAGTGACCCTGGTCTTGGAAAGAGTGAGTCCACTGAGAAGAGAGTGAGAATAAAATAAGTAATATGTAATATATAAATACAATTTCAGAGGATAATATTAATATGGCAGTCTATACTTCACTACATTAGCTTTCGTTCAGTTATAGGTCTACACACACACTATACCAATGTGCATGGTCATTTCCTCACCCCTCCAGTGTATTGGTGGAAGTAATCTCTGTACCGCTGTGGGTCATAGTTGCGGCCGTAAAAGGGGTCATATTCCATGCGGTACTGGTTGTAGAGCGGCCGGTAGTCCTGTCCCAGAAGCAAGCAATGGTTACAATTTGGTCATTTAGCAGATGCTTTTACAGCGTGACTTAAGGGACATTTCACATGGTAAGCGAATGCCACAAAAGCTAGCGATAAGCAAAGTCACAAGTATGAGATGCAGAGGGATCCAGTAGCTGACTCCTTCGAACATAGTAGGCAAGTCAAAAAGAAGAGGACAAAACCGCAAGAAGAGCCGTCTCTGTGGAGCGGCCAGAACACCCGATTGCTTGGAGTCGATGACATTATTATGAGAGACAAACCAACAGAAAATTGATTGCAGACTGCATATATTACTTTTGGACTATAATGAGAGGAGTGACACATGCCCCTTTAGGATCAGTGTGGACCATGTTGATTAAAAGAGAGCAACTTTCTCTTATGAAAGAGGTACAACTTACCATTTCAGTAAAATATAGACAGAATGCTAATTCAAGACCTTCAATCTGTAGTAGTACTACATACTAAAGGCAATTACTGCAAGGTAATGCATTACAATGTTTTAGATGTGTAGATTGGATCACTATGGTCTTGTCCTCAAAGGTGTATGCTTTCCATAGCTCATACAGTAAGACAGTAAAAAGAGCAAACGTGTAGGTTATAAACAGAACACATATGGTCTCAACACAGCAAACACACCCACTCAGTGATTACAGGCTGAACGCGTCGATCCTTACAGCAAACGCTCCATAGTTTGACCTTGGTGCTTTTCAGGCAGCTGTAAAATTTGTTTTACTCAGTCATATTTTAATATTTATGTAAATTAGTCTTGACCTCAGCAGTCTCACCTCTCTGCGCTGAGGTCCCCAATAAGGCTGGTGTCCATATGGTCGATGGCTGTACCCTCCTCTGGGCCCTCCTGCACACAAAAACAGGACAAATGCTCAACATACTCAAATTGGAATAACCTTAGAGAGGAAACGCATTTCTCATACTAATCTTATAAGTGAGAGAATACCAGGATACCATAGTGTTCTGGGATCACCATAGCAACAACCACCCCTCTCCTAACACTTCTCCCCCATTGGCACCTCCCTCTCACCGTGTCCCCAGTCTCGGTGATCGCGCCTAGGGTGGCTGGGAGCGCTTGAGGGTGGCTTGTTCTTTCGGTTGCTGCGGTGTCTTTTGCGTTTGGGTTGGTTGGGGAGCAGGCGGCGGGCCTCCTCCTTGTACCCGCTCAGCAGTTTCTCAGTCTCCTCGCGGGATATCTCCGGGAACAGAACCTCTTCCAGGAAATCACCCTGCTGTGGCAGAGTGAAGCTCACTGGGGTCACCAGGACGGGAGGAACAGACGAACAGGGGCAGGGAAGGGGGGGCGGGGGCAAACGTTAGTTCAGACCAGCAGCCATGGCCTAACTCCTTCTACTCCTCCACAAAACCTCTTTGGCTTTTTTTCCCTACACCAACACTTCGCTTCTCAGAAACCCTGACCGACCTCCTCGCTTCTCATTACTCCCCATCTTTAATAAATATGACACCTCCCCCCATCCTCCCCTCTCACCCTTCACTTTGAGGAGGCACATGTCGGGCACCTCCTCGCCTTCTTGCTTCTGGTGAGCTGCCAAGCGTCGCTTCCACTCCTCATCAGTGGGACAGATGACCACTGCTCTCCTCTGGAAACCACTGAAGTGCAGCAGCTTCCGCCTCTGTGCAGAGGCGTAGACATTGGTCTGGGGTCAGGGTTAGAGAGAGAGAGAGAGAGAGAGAGAACGCATTTAATAAAATCACTCACATCAAATCTAATTAGTCTTTTATGAGAATTGCACTAACATGAGGGCAGAACTAGAAAAACTAGAGCTGAACAGAAAAAAATAAATAATAATAATTATATATAAAATTTATAAAAACATTTTTTGAATGCAACCCTTTTTAACTTATGATGGCGGGTCCCTGGATCAGAAACGGTTGAAAACCCTTGATGTACAGAATCATTGCTCTCCCATCCTCACCTCCGCACTCTATCCCTCCATCTCCCCTCTTCTTCTCCTACCTGATCTAAGATGTAATTTCGTCGTCTGCGTGCTGCCACTTTGATCAGCTGACTGACACACTGAGTGGCCTGCTGAATCACCCGTTCCTTCGGTTCAGACTCTGGAACATTCTGTGTAATGTAACAGTGCAGCGTCAATACACATGGACACATATACACATAACATACACAGGCTGATACCCTCTGTTGACATGCATGCTGACGTTGCCGTTAGTCTATACATTTGAGCTACTGTTGAATTTGAGCCCTCATCCCACTGGGGCAACCAGTGGACAGTGTCTGATACAATATTAAAGCGAAAGCTATGGAACTTCCCAAAAAAGGGTTCAAAACACTTATGTGGCCCTGCAGCACAAGAGGAGCACAAGAGGAGCACAAGAGAGAGTGTGAGACGGTGTGAGCAGTGCGAGCTCTCACCATCATGCAGCGCAGCGCAGTGTGTGTGCTGAGGATATTGTAGCGCTTCTCTGGGTTCTGCACCATGTGAGCTTGGGCCCAGTGTGACTTCCCAGCACCAGGCATGCCCACCATCATTAACACCTGTCAACAGGTATCGCATTAAAACGGAAAGGGAGGGAGGAAGGGAGTGATGAGGGAGAGAGGAAAGGAGACGTGGGAGGAGAGAAAGGGTTACACAATCGATCAACCCCTTAACTCTGCAATACGAACACAGTACGCTGAAGAAAAAAAAAGTAAAAAGGCACAAGATTTATGTAGATACATTGACCCTAATTTAGTTTATCAAGAGTGACTTACACAGTAGTGCATACATTAAGGCTTGATGTAAAATCAATATATATACAAAAAAATGTTGGAACAAACAAAACAAAACATCACTGCAAAAAACAATGGTGTAATAAACACTATAAATAAACTATAAACCACCAGCAGTAAGGAAGGGTCTGAAGAACACTTAACAGTACTAGGAGAGACAAGAGCGCAGAAAAGCCAAACACCAACATTATAAAAAGTGAACCTGCTACTTTGGATAACAAATACCAAAAATAAAACCTGAAAATTACCTGCATCATTATAACTGAATAACATTTTTGGCATTATAATGTATTTTCAGCTTCTTTGCCCAGCAGCATCAATGAAATGACAGACAGTGAAAGGAATAATTAGTTTGCTTTCTCACTTCACACTGCTGCTTGGAGACAGGAGGCAGTGGGGCCCGAACGCAAAGTTCAGGGGTCAGGGCTTGGAATAGGGTGTGTCCAGGGGGCCCGGGAAACCAAGGCAATCCAGCAGGGTCCAGGTTGAGGGCCACAGAGACGTTCCTGCAGAGCACATGTGGATGCAAGGCACGGCTGGCCAGGAGAGCCAGGCTCACGGAAAACGGCGTGCCGACCGGGGAGCCGTTCTTATGGAAGGAGAGCTCCACCTCACCGTCAGAGGAGGTCTGCGGGACGAAAGCGAGATTACAAAGACTTCTCAGGGACCGTCCATTTTCCACGATTCCAAGAACCCCGTTTATATCTGAACCCCGTTTATATCTGCATGATCTTTCAACAGGTCTTAATAAAAAGCGAATCAGCCAACATCTCACCCCCTCACACGGTAAGCAGCTTACCAGGGAAACAACTCGGCAAGTGAAACAGTCACGCAAGACAGTATTGCTCCAAATACACTAAATACTGTGGCTCATGTGCCACTGCTGTCATCGCAGTACTCATCTAGTAATGTGCAACGTGTCCTTGCTATCATTGTTTTATTAACATATGCTGATAGCAAAGCGCCAACAGTCAGAAAGGAGCTTATAAAAAACAGATGTGGATGAGACCAATAACAGCCAATCAGAGAAGGAAGATGATGTGACAGGGATTAGGTGGGGAAGAAAAAATAAAATCTGCAGTGAAGGGAAGGCAGATGTAATGGACTGAAGAGAAATAAAGAAGCTATGGAGACAAATGTCAACAAAGAGGTGAGAAGAGAAAGATGAAAGCAGACAAATTCTTCACAAATTAAGACAGTCCAGCGGATCTCGGGGAGACAATTACCAACGCATAGAACTTACAGCATAACAGCCAATGACATCACCCTCAGAGAAAGGCTCCCCAAATTCCTCTTCCTTTCCGCCCGTCACCTTTTTGCCCCGCCCGTCGTAACCATATGACAACTCCACCTCACCTGAGAGAGAGAAGAGGGAATTATGGGACATCAAATAAGCAGTATTACACCATAAAATAAATTATGATTGATTGCCTATTGTGACACATTACTTGTATTACTGCATGACGGTCTGTCAGCACTGCACTATAATGAGAATGCCCTTAGTTTGAGAAGCAGCTAAAAGACATTTACTGGTTGCGGTATGCCAAAAAATTTATTTTCCTTTTCCCCCCCCCCTGATGTGTCAGAGAAACGACTGCTTTGTTCTCACCAAGCTGGAAGCTGGAATTGTCAAGAGACCAGCCCACTCTTAAAACATGAGTGCCAGGATCTTCCACGTTTAAGCTAGTCACTGGTAGCTTCTTCACAAACTATAGCACAGATGAAAACATACATGAGCAAAGGGCATAAGAAGTAATACATTTCTGTTACAAGAGTATACCATAGAAAAATCACTTAAGCAAAATCTGCAGACAAGTGTACAAAGTGACTAAAGGTGACCAAAAGCAAAGAGTCATAAGTAACTTCTAGACTTAAGACAGTGTGGTTTCAGTTGGTTGCACTTGCCAAGAAAGTAATTTCATATTAAATGAGATCATACTGAGCAATAGGTTTATCAAAATATAGGCGTGGCATTTAGCTACCCTTCTGAACCCTTTATTGCCATCAATATAAGAACTGCCTGATACACAGGAACACTGACATTGGCAGTACAGAGAAACTACATTAACAGTACAGAGAACTACACAACTATGTTTTTATAAAATACGATTAAGTCTCTAATTTTGTCCGCAGAGTGAATGTGAGGCCGCACCTTAGCCTCAAAGCCCACGCAGCCCTGATTGAATCCATGGGTTAGGCGGCATCCCGACCACAAGAGGGGGAACTTCTCTGAAAACAGAGGTTGGCCACTGCACCCATCCTTCCCTACCTCAAAGTGCAAGTCACAGTTATCTGCAGAGAGAACAGGCAGAGATTTGGGGGAGGGTCTCTGGAACACGTATGGCAATGGTCAAAATAACAGGGTAGGATATCCTCACAATTAGGAGTTCTCAACTTTCCAGAAATGTTATTGCTTATTGCAGATACTGAAATGGATTTAAAATAAAATTAACTGCACACATACTTGTGCTTGTGAGAGCACCTACAGAGTCCCAGTCTACCAATCCAGCTTCAAGGGAACGTGAAAAAAATCTCATCCTGCTGATTATCATGTTAGTACCTTATGTCACACCAAGAAAAAGGTTATTATGGGTTAGAAAACCAATGAATGTGTGAAGTTAGTGGTCAGCAGCATAATTATTCACTAGTGAAGAATAGGTTTTCCGGCTCTTATCGAAAGATTTTTTCCCATAATTTATATTTCATTCTGATCTGGATTTCCACTCCAAAATTAATATTCTGCTTTTGGATTTCGGCATTGTTCAGATGGATCACTTTGTGGTAAAACTAAGGGAGTACGATTAATCTCGGGCACAGATTATTTTTAACCACGAGAATATTAAATTTGGGGAATATTTTTTAAATCAGCCCCCAGATTTCATAGAATTTTAAAATGAATTCAGATAACACATGGAATTGCCTATGAAACTATTTCTGATTTCATGTACCATACTTTCAGAATGACATTTCCAAAGTCCTATATGTAGCATGCATAACACAGCATCTTTTTGTTGTTGGAATAAAGACATTCTGGATAATAAATTCTGAGACCTACAGGCAGAATTATAAAATACAACTTTTGACTACAAGTTTTGAACAGTCGGAGCACAATCAGATTTGTTGATTCATCTGCATTTACCATGATACTTTTATTAAAGAAACACTGACCTATGTGAATAGGTTCCCATTGTCCCAGGGAAGCATGCTTTTACTTATAAGCCAACAGAAGAAACTCACATGAATCCAGCTGCACCAACCCCGAATCAAACTCCTTCTCATCCTCCACCTCTGGTTCAGGCTCTGGGGACTTTGCCCTGTAGGCACAGAGGGTTAGGGTCTGGGTCATGACAGACGGAAGCAAAGGCTCCACTCATGTTTTTGGGATAAATGAGACGCAGAGGGTCTGGATTAGGGGTGGGACAATGCACCGATGCATCGCAATGCATCGATCTGAATGTCTAAATACAACTGCATCGATCGGTAAGATTAGAATTGATAAGCATCGATTAATATCGCATTTTAAATGAATGTGCACATGTATTCATTTATTCAAAAAAAATATTAATTTCATTATTTAAAATATATATTTCTGAGACACGACTACTTTTAAAACTGTTTTGACCAGCTTCAATCCATGTTTCTGCTCCAACCCCCACGTAAGCGTGAGTTGAAAGCAGGGACAAGCGGGAATCAAGCGACAATGAGACGGACAGATCTGAGCGAAATGGCTAGCTGCGTGCTCGCTGAGTGCGACAAGAGAGACAGAAACTTACGAATGTTCCGAACAGAAAATCAGTGGTACGGAAGCATTTCGGGTTTAGAAAGAAGGAGGGTGTACTTGACAAAACCACTGCAATATGCAAGATATGCCAAGTAGAAATCAGATACACAGGCAACACCACAAACATGATAAACCATTTGAGCCGACACACCATTGACGTGAAGGACAGCAAGCGGGTTAGCAAGCTAAACTCGGGAGTCATTGACACTTCCCCTGAGTTTCCTGGAGAAATGGCCAAACAGTTCTATTTTTTTGTATAATTGTTTTTATTAGTTTTTATACACATACCGTGTCCAGACAGTTAATTGTAAAGTGCTTTCTGATATTTAAATTTAAACTATTTTCTATTCAAAATCAAGTAGACGTTAGAGACAAAAAACAAAAATAGTAAGACTATTTCCAATGTCTTACGTTTAATTAATTATTACTACGTTAACTGTCCGATTCACTTAATGAATGTCGTGGAACCTAGATACACCATACCATGCAGAAAACATTTTAGTGAAAAATGTATACCTGCTCTGTATGAAGAGGTGAAGAAAACTGTTTGACTCCTTGCAAAACGCTACGAGAGTAGCTTTAACTACGGATGGATGGGCATCTTGCTCCACCGAAGGTCTAGATCGTACTAAGATTTAGGAAAGTACTATGCATGACACTAACCTATAGGCTACTTCATTTTTCTTGGCCCAGTTTAGTAATTGTTATACATTTTGCCATTTTCATTTTGTAAATAAAGGAAATGTATTAGGGTACCATGTCTGACACTGTTTTAAAAACAATAACCTAAATAGGACAACTTCAGAAAATACACTGTTAGTCATGTTTATTGCTGCATTATTTGCTGCAGACAGCTGCAAAATGTATGGCATGCCTTAACAATAAACATAATGCTGTGAACTTGGCGTAAGGTTCTAATTGAATATTTAATTACTGCTGAATGTATCGGTATCAAATCACATTAGCATACCTATTACATTTTTTTAAAGTATCAAAATTAATCGAACCGAATCGTGGTCAAATGTAAAATGTTATGATGCATCGAACCTTTGCCTAAAGAATCGTAATCGAATCGAATCGTTATGGGATTGAATCGTCCCACCCCTAGTCTGGATGTTTTACTCAGATTATGCTCTCCAATGTGCCACATTGACCTTTGGCAATCTACTGGAGTTTCTGCTGTGTTAAGACCTCCTCCCACCGATTTATGCCACAGAGTGATCAAGTTTAAGAGAGAACCGGGACCCCAATGGAAATAAGACAGTCTAATTGGCTTTTTGGGTTATCCCAGATGAAATCAACAGTATACCGTTTTATGTTCATTTTTGTTGATGAGCTAATTGTGCTTGTTCTGTGTAGACTACTGTCTTATTTGTTGTGTGTATTTTTGATGTTGATTTTTATCTGAATAAATAATAATAAATAAAATAACTGGGTAAGACTACTAGCAAGATGAACTGAAGTGAGGGGAAGAGATGCAAGTTTCAGTGAGTGGGTGTTTTGAGTTGCATGCTTTGTACCGGTTGTAGTTGATCTCCTCCTTGAATTCATAGTAGCCCCTGGCTCTTTCTACACGTGGCCTCTTCACTCCCCTGTGCTCCCCTTCTGCTTCAGTTCCCTTGGACACTAGAGGTGAGGGACAGACAGCACGCGAGCAGGACACAGAGCACGAGATTCAAGAGCTGGTATAACATTCCAATTATCTAAAGTATCGACCATTCACCAATGATAACGACATCGCCAGTGGCCATGCATTTATTCATTTTATTTTTAAGTGACTAAACCCGTTCTGTTTTAAGTCCAATTTCTAATATTTGCCGTTTGATCTAAAGTCGGAGGGGTGGGGGCACAAATACACAGTGGATCAAATCGCACACCTCTCACAAAAGAAGGTGAAATGAGTTGCGATGGACATTGTCAGTGCATAAAAGCCATGTAGGCCATTTCTACCAATATGACACAAAGCCCAAATATATTATTTTCTGTTCTTCTCTAGTCTTTCTTTTAGATTCAAAAGCGGCACATACAAAAAATCTAAACAAGATCAAAACAAATGCAAGATTCACTCAAGTAGTCTACTCAGTGGACTGACCTTCCTTCTCTGGTTCAGATCCAGTCTCGTCGTCGCTGCCTCTTTCAGCCACCATCGACCAATCTGGCTCTGCTCCGTTGTCACTTACTGACCCGGCGTTACTTTGCATCCGCGTGCTTCCGTTCAAGTCGTCTTTTTTCATCTCCAGTTTGGTGTGGGGTACAATAATTGAGGCGCTTGCACTTGATTTGGCTTCTTCTGTGGGCTCTTGCTTATCGGCAACTGTGGGCATAGTCTGCTCTTTAGTTTCGGATTGCGGAAGGGTGCTCTTGGTCGGTGCAACGGGCACTCCAGTACGTGGTCCTGTGGCCTGATCGTTTAGACCTTCAGCTAAATGTTGCAGAAACTGTTCGGTGTTTTTCTGCTGCGTTTGGGGGTTTTCTTGCCCGGACTTTGTTTCCACTGAGGTGCTCTCAGAAGACGGCACTGATTCCGCTTTTCTCAAAACTTGCTTTACAGGAGAAAGCGAGGGCGCATCTTCTACAAGTGCAGGTTTTGCTGCCGCTGATGCTCCTCTACGAACCGGCTTGGATTGACATGTTGGCGTTTCTACCAAGACTGGACCAGCATTCGTTTTCTCCTGTGTTAACAGTGGCAATGTCGGACAGTCGGTTGCTAATTCTGCGGCTGCTGCCGTCGTGGGAGCGACCGACTGTTCAGTTTGACTTGAACCGGTAATGGCTGTCTCGCATAACGTTACCCGAGGCAACTCTTTTTTGTCAACTTCAGCGTCCTCATTCGGGGTAGCTTCCACTGGTCCGACTGGTGACGGACTACTCGTCCGTGCTACAACTTCCACTGCAGGCGTGGACAGTCCCAGAGCGTGGTCATCCTGTTGCTGTTGTTGCACATCGTCTACTTCAGGAGGGCCATCTTTATCCCCGGCCTCGACAGACAACGCAGCCTGGGATTCGGCCTCAATGGCAGACATTAAGCGCTCTGCAAGCTCGGCCTTCAGTCCTTTCGTGTCCAGGCCTCGTTTCTGGAGCTTGGCCCGCAATTTGGCCACTTTTAGCTTTTTTACCTCGGCCAAATTCATTTTCAGCGGAATATGTGCCCTTTCTCCTCAGATTTATCTTGTTCCTCCCTGTTTAAAATGTTACTAGTACAGTTGTAGTCCGTTACACTTCGTAAATACGTCGCCGAATAATGGTACAGTGAAGAGTATTTCTCTATTTTCTGATTGGTTTAGACTTTAATCACCCCGCCCAAAACATTCAAACCTCAACTATTACTGGTGTAAACTGAGAAACCCCGCCCTTCCACACATTCTACCTTTTGACTGGTCAGCCCTTTGCACCGATATTTTTTAAACGAAAAAGTGACTTTTTCAACATTTAAATATACTAGCCTATTTATTTTCATGAACTCCATTATAACTGTTATACGCATTATTCTTAGTAATACTTTATACATGGTACATAAAATCTTTGATGTGAACCCTTTTCAGCAATATCTAAACCGCAGACGAAAAATTGTCAAAACACGTCACAGATCAGAAAAGATACTGTCAGAAACACATGCTATCAAAAATGGAGAGCAGCCGTCCACACAGAAAAGATCATAACCATTGTCTGGTTTGTATGAAGACACATTTATTACATTCCTTAGAAATATGTAAACGTGTAATTTCATAAAACGTTAATAAATAACAAGTATAAAACACAATAACAATAGTTTAACAATAGTTGTTAAAACTACCAGGTTTAGAGATCTCTCATTACCTCCAGTTTTTTCCTCTGCTGTCTGTGTATCACCACAGCCAAAATAGCTCAGGGTTTTCAAACACTAGGCCTATACATGTTTTAAAATAGCTTTGGTGCATAAGGGAAAGTACAAGATATATGCATTGAACCCACAGCATTAAGTGTTTAAATTTGTTATTCTGTTCCCTTTTTCCATTTCAGATTTTGTTATAATACAATTTAAATGACGTTTGAGCAATTGTTGGGCAATGTCACAGATGTTCCAAGAATGGTACACTCTTTCTTGTTGCTCTTTAAAGCAGCTGTATCAACACAAACAGCATCATTAAAAAAACTTCATAAGTGCGAGAGTTTAAGTCCCTGGGGACTGAGATTTTATGTGTTTGAATTTTAACTTCTTAACTTAGCATTTTTCTGAACTTAAGTTACACAGACTACAAGCACAATGGCTCAATAAAATAACAATTATTATACAGTCAACCAAAGTTAGCTTTTGTTTTCACTAAAATAGTACACAGTGGACAGCATATGGCCTATGAAATAAAAGTGTTTCACAACAAATGTTCAACAGCTACAGTCCCTATTGTGTGAGGTTTTTTGATATTGGATCTGTGGTGTATGGGTGAGTAGTGCATTTCTGAGGTAAAGCTGCTGTTAGATGAATACACTGGGTGCCTCCTGTGGGTGTTGGGGTGGATGTGGGTGCGGGTGTGTATGTGGAGGGGAGCGATCCACAGGGGGAAGTCCCAAAAGCAGTTCCTTCTCTCTGGACAAGCATGGGCCTCTGAGCTGCTGGCTATGAGAGTGGTACAGGCGCAGGAAGGACAGGATGGAATGGGTCAACCACAGTACTGTGACGCACCAGAGGGAAGCCTGAGAACAAGGGGAAGAATCTTGAGTTGCACGTGGTTGGAAGGCATTCATAATCCGACTTGGAGTACAAAAAAAAAGACTTATCGCTGTGATGTTGTACAGTTTAGCACAAAACAGTATACTGGGATGTAACAAAATGGCATTGAAATTTTACTCAAAACTAATCAGAGACATGCCCACTCTGACCAATTTCACTGAGAGAGAGAGAGCTCTATATACCTGTGCACAGGTGAGCTCAGTGTAGAAAGAAGAGGTGTCAACATCCAAGTACATGGCCACAGACTGGGCCTCACCACAGCTGGTGAGTGGAAGAGAAACAAAAAAAGTCAACAAATGTGCCTGTGTAATACCAAAACAAGGCACAAATAAAAATGGCCAGTTTTCCTCGACTTTCTGCACATTGTTACCTGTATGGACGCCTGTTGTGGTCGGTGACGGTGTGACACCAGGAGAGCAGCCCCAGACTGAGGGTGACGCTTGCCCCGCCGGATAGAAACAGCACACACAGACTCAGTAGTAGGGTAAGGAAGGCTGAGAAGAGGGTGCTAACGAAAAGAGGACGGTCGATCAGCATTTCTGGTAATACAATAATTATTACGATAGTAGTGTGTATTATTATCAGTTGTCAACACTCACTCATCGTGCCGTCGATGGAGGTAAAACAGGCTCCGCCAGCCCTGCGCCGCGCCGTACAGAACCGTGAATACCCCAACAAATGTGGCGAACTGGCATGCGACTGGAGGTCCCCACTCCTGTACCACCAACCGGGAGACCCTTTCGGAGTCTTTCCCTATACCAGTTTGATTCTCCATTCTCCAGAATCCTTGAGTGAATAGCGCACATCGCCCTTTGAAGTCGGACCCGTTTAGTGCCAGCGGGACCACCACCATCAAGCCACCGAGGACTGAAAGGGTGTAGGCTGTGCAGTGAGCCAACAACAGTCGCCGATCCAATTCCATTTCTGTTTGCGAATAAGTCAAAATATCTAGCTCTAAAATAAACAACGCGCAATGATGTCGCGGCTTTAAGATGTAAGAAATTAAATATATATTTAAGTATTCTGTATCACATTTCCCAACAACGACAACAGGGATATTTAAAGATATGCCTGTGTCTCATGTAGCCTAGCCTTTCAGCCCGGATCTGTTATACAAGATCCGCTATGCTGTAAAAGTATGGTGACTGACTGCCACAGATTTTGCTGTGACGCACCCACACATGACATACACGTAGCAAGCTAGCCTTAAATGTTCTAGATTAGTCGATGTATCAATTCTTGTTCCTCGGTAGCTTTCCCCCATCATCTTCTATGTTATGTCCCGTTGGTAATAGAGTCTCTGCCATTACTCTTAGTATAAGGACGTTCATTAACAGCTACTATTCAGCTATACAGGGCGTGGTTTCTGAAAAAACAATATTTGAGACAAAGGCAGATAAAGACCCGCCCTTGCGTCCAGTCGGTCAGTAGACTAGGACTGTCGCATGTTGCGTAGTAACTATCTGAGTTATCAGGCGCTGCAAAAAACTAGAAAAAAAACCTTCACACGTTTGCTATAGGCCTATGAATTTCCCGTATTGGGGTTCTTATAATGCTTTCTTTGGATTAATTATTGTCTAGCTCGGAAGGCGAGAGGTTTTAAATGGGTCTGTGACATTTAAATTTGTGTTATTGGGGTTGTCGAATATGTTTGTAATGTAATAAAACGGGAAGAAGGTGAAAGGGGTGGGCAGACTTTCCGGCTTGACTGTATGTGTGATATATTATTATGTAGGCTAGCCTACATGAGACGGACATGCATGTGGGGTAGGCCTACTACATATACTACATAAGGAGAGAAGGGAGACTGAGACCAAAGGCTGCATTCAATCTCAGAAAAAGAGGCTCCTGTTGGCCACCAGAGCTTTTGGGCCACATAAAAAGATCTCACATTGGGCCCCACCACCCATTCCACCCCATCCATGAACAATAACAACACAATATTTTGAGAGTCCCAGTCAGTGCCCATGGAATAATTGATTAAAAACTATAAAGACAAAAGCCATGGACTTTGATTGCAGGTCAGATAGTTGATGGCAATTCCTTCTGGTACTGTATCCCTTGAGAGAATGTTTAAAATAATTTGTGGCATTGATTTTATTGTGCACTGTGATTGTAATTGTTTCAAAACTACCAACCAATGTCCTCTTTTCACCAAAAGGTTACGTTATACTGGAAATTGATCTACAACCAAAAATGTTCATCTGGAACAACCAATATGTTTTGCCAGGTACAAGTTTTTATATTTGAAAGAATGGCTGGATGAAAATATTTGGTCAGTTGTCCCTCTGATGGATGAGAGGGCTGATATACTGATAATTTGAGAATTATTTGAACTATAATATCAATTGTATACATAGGCTAAACAATTTGTGTGTTGAAGGCTATTCTTTTGTCAGTCACGATGATGGTTAAAAACACTATAATAGATTATTTGGCAGATTCACTTGAATTGCCACCACTTCTTAATGATGCACATACTTTTACACTTTTACGACAGTATTTCAAATAACGACAGATTTAGTGATGTGTTGTACCCTGATTGTTTCAAATAGGAATTCTATATTGCAGATATTTACCAAATAGGATGTTAGGAAGTGTTAAAAATTGTGTTAGTTTTCCTGTGACCTCAAAAGTCTAAATAATGTGTATCCTTCTAATGAACTAAGAAAAATATTTAATTTCGATCTTTTTTTCCCCAGAACGAATTATTTTCAAGTTATTTCAAATTGATCAAGACTATGAAGAGAAAAGGCAAAGAAACATCCTCAATTTGTGAATATGAACTTGACGACCCCTAATAATTATTTTTCTTTATTATTGTTCATGATGTTGATGCTGTGCATTGTTCGTGAAAAATAAAATGTCAACTGAATGCAAAGCTGTGCCTTATTGTTTGTACATTTCTTCAATTCTTAAGAAAATAAATAAATTAAATGTAATTAAATCTTCCACCAGCTTCCGGGTCACGCCAGGGTGGGGGCGGAAGCAGCGTGCTGACTGACTGTCTGAGTGCAGTGAGCGTTGTGAACTGACAGGAGGTAACGATTCATCAGCTAATATTGAAAAAGATGGACGAAAAGGTATCTAATGTTAGTTAAACGATGTTATTTATCTTGCATGCCCAGAACAACGAGTTAACGTTAGTTCGTTTATGGGTTGCTAGCTTGTATGACATTGTTCGCAAGCTAAAGGTGTTTCAATTAAATTAGCAATCTTGCTAGCTCACTAACGTTATTTTCCTACTAGTTTTCTAGCAACCCCAACATACACATATATTTAGTAGTAAGTTAACGCACCAGTTACCAAGCACGGAATTGGGGGAAAACATGCCTTGCTATAAGTTGCTGGATAGCTTACAGTCTTCTCGGACGTTGCACTGGAATGTTGTTTCGCGCTGGATAGCTAATTCATGTATTTAGATAATTTAACGGTATGCCGCTGCACTGCCATTTGTCTATTTTGTTGTCTATTAAGCTATACGATGGCCAACTTGATCGATGGCTATGTAAGGCGTTTATTGTTTGTTAGCTTTGTAGGTCTGAATTAATATTGTGTGATTGATAAAATTATATTGATTCAAAATATATATAATTAGAAGTAGTCGTTACAGTGTCCATCCTATACTAAGGTATCAAGCCAAATGATCTGGGAATCTTTGGTATGGAGGAAGACACACCTGTGTCATTTTTTGACATTCACGAACCTACTTATTCTTTCACTGTAAGTTAGTTGTCTGAGCGAGCAACAGTGGATTGTTTTCATTGTTGCCAAGCTAGCGCATTTGATGCTCGACAAATCTCATTAAATCGAAATAGCAATAATTAGATGGCGAGTGTTGCGACTTTTCATAATAATATGCAAGTTATGTAAGGTAATACCAGGTTATGAAAAGGGTCTACATAGCTAATGGTTGCAGTTTCTGCTACTTAGAAACAAACTCACCAGTCATGAGCGATAGGCTACCCAAGGAAAAAAGGTGCCAACACTCATTTCCACTATGGCCGGATTCAGAATCCTTCTGGGGGAAAAAACTTTAAATTCCATTCTTGTTTTGGCAACTTAAGATCAAAAACTCACATTGACATTGTATTAATTTGTTGGTGTTGTTTTTCCCTGTAGATGGCTGTTCATGAATGAGTTAATCAAACCAGCGGGGAAAGCCTGTGTGAATGTTAAAATGAGTGGCACTGTTTTCTTGTAATGGATGTATGGGGGAGGGGGGAAGGAGTTTTCCCTTTTAAGAATTATTTATATTTCCACAATGTATGAATTACACACTCTAGACCAGTGGCGCCCAATCATGTGCTATGGCGGGCCAAGAGTAGCAGGTTTTCATTCCAACCAATCACTACACCTGCGGATTTCACTGATTACTTCCCTCCCCTCTGGTTTAAGGGATGTTAATCAGTGAAATCAGGTTGGAATGAAAACCTGCATACTATCAGCCCTCCATG
This sequence comes from Ilyophis sp. 1 JC-2022, assembly GCA_022702515.1. Taxonomy (NCBI): domain Eukaryota; kingdom Metazoa; phylum Chordata; class Actinopteri; order Anguilliformes; family Synaphobranchidae; genus Ilyophis; species Ilyophis sp. 1 JC-2022. The sequence continues at coordinate 19,929,689 of CM040397.1, read as the reverse complement.
GCACATGATTGGGCACCAATGCTCTAGACCAGGGATTGGCAACTCCAGGCCTCGCGGGCCGGTGTGTATGCATGTTTTTACTGCAACGAGTTACCGCGGCTCAATCAGCTAATTAGTCATACACACAATCACCGATTCACTCGTAAATTACAGAAGGATAAAATACTACAATACACGCATACCGACACAAGAACATTCATCAGCTGCTGTTCATATCGCGGATATGTAGATTAAAATATCAGATCATGTAAACGATTGGTCTAATTAAATAATTGTTTACTGGTGGCAGCAAAAACCTGCCTACACACCGGCCCGCGAGGCCTGGAGTTGCCCATCCCTGCTCTAGACAATAAGCAAAATGTTGTATTAGTCTTAATTTGTGTTATACATTTTTAATAGCATTGCGATAATTTAATTATGAAGTATTTATACTGTACTAAATGGCTACTTTATATAGATCTGTGATATAATAACATCACAATTTATCCATGCTTCAGTGCGGTAGTGTGCTAACTGGCGACTGTTTTGCACCCTGTAGTAGGTGTTGAAAGATGTTACTAAACTATTTTATTGAGGTGGGGCCCTCACACACAGGGTTCTCATGGGGTTTTTAAACTGAAGTGTAGGTTGTCCTGCATAAGGACATATGCCAAGGGGAAAATGCTAATTAAAGTAATAAGTAGTACGAAAATGAATAGTCTGAAACAGTGTAATATCTGACAACAGAACCTACTGGAGCCTGCAGCCATTAAAGAGAAGACGACAGGAGAAAGCACAGAGTCGATGGCAGGTTGTTCTGCCTCGGCCGCAGCAGAACCCGGAGCCGCGGGCGGTGCAGACTCAGAGGTGGACGCTCTGCTTCAGGATGCCGTGCGACTGAAAACCGAGGGGAACGCTTTCTACCGGGAGAAGCGCATCCGCGCTGCCATTGGACAGTACCACCGTGCACTGCTTGTACTCCGCGGACTGGACCCTGAAGTTGCAGCAGCAGTAAAGGGGTTTGGCCCCGAGTTGCCAACTCTCACCCCCAAGCAAGACAAGCTGTTGAGGAATACGCAAGTGGATTGCTATAATAATCTAGCAGGTAGCAGATTTCTGAATTGAATGGTGTGAATTGTTTCAATGGCTGAGTTTCTGTAGTGGGTTACCAAATCCAGTTAAGTGTTTGAGGATGTGAAAAGCTGTTCATGGAATATGTGTATGGGCTTGATTTCTCCCCCACCCACCAATTTCATTTATGCGAAGCAACCTCATATAACTGTTCACCACCTGGATATGATACCGCTGCAGGGTCATTAACCCAGTCCATCACTGTAATATTGAGCACAGCATTTGTGCATCATCTGATTGTACGAGAGGATACATGCCACTTAATGAGTCACCAGACTTGAACGTTGATGCATTCAGAAGGTAGAGCATTTCAGAACATTAGACAATGGGAGATTGAGTCAGGGAGTTTGAGACTGAGGTTACTGACTCACTCTGTGCTTCATAGACTTGAATAGTCACTGATGCCATTTTTTCAGAGAATCTATTTTTGTTCTTGGCGCATTTGGCAGCTTATGCAACACCACCCTCTGCTTCCTCCGTTTCAGCCTGTCTGCTCCAGCGGGAATGTGTCAACTACGCTCGGGTTCAGGAATACAGTCTGCGGGTGTTACGGTGGCGGGCAGGTGATGTTAAGGCACTGTACAAAGCAGGAGTGGCCACACTGGAGATGGGAGATGCACAAACTGCCCGACACTACCTCTGTCAGGCCAGCAGAGGGCAGCCTAATGGTAATCCATGCATAAGGTGGAATGTTTTTGGAACACTCAAACCTCCCACACAGTACAGTTATGCTGTTAAATCCCTGTCTTTCTCCTTGCCATTTTCAGATGCAAATGTGAAGCGGTACTTGCTGCGGGCAGAGGAAAGACTAAGTAGCGACTACCAGAAAGAAAAAGCATTATATAAGGGCATGTTTGCCAAACAGAAGGATGAAGCAGGGGAGGGAGGGGTACAGACTGGGGTGACGCAGAAGCAAGTATAATGCGACGAAACTTCAGTTCGGCTTAAATACCATGAATGCTAAAGGTGAATGTTAAAAAAGCTGAAGGAAAGCATGAGATGGTGCAGAGAGCAGAAAGACAGAGCCTGGAAAAAAAAATCAGGACGTACAACATTGTCTTCTTGCTTCTCCAAGTATGGTTTCTGAAGAACTGCTTCAAAAACTTCTGTGAAGAATCTCGGCTTGTCTTGATTTGTTACTTTCACTTGCATTTTACCCATCTCTCCAGAAGTGGGGTTTAAATCTTTTCTTAAAACTGAATAAATATTTTTGAACTGACCATTTTTCACTTGCTTTTGTCCTGTATGCAGTTTTGTTCAGGCATATGGGTTGAAACTTCCAGAGAAAAGATGCTCTTGACTGTACTTCATTGCACATCTGTTATTAATTGTAAAGTTATGTTCATGGTCTGATGGAATTCAATAAGGGTTCACAAGCTTAATTTTATTTAAATTGTTCATTGCACATCTAAGAGAATAGAATTGCCACGCACCAAATAAAGAATTTAGCAGTCAGTAGGAAATTAATTCTCAAATGATCTAATTTAGATGTCATATATACATATAGTGTCCTCCATGTTTTGGACAAATACATATTTTATCCACATGCTAATTTCTTGATTACCAACCTATCATTGCGGAGTACAGAGGTAAATCAAGCAAAAATATGTATTTGTCCCAAACATTATGGAGGGTACTGTATGTACTATATACACTACTCAAAGAAATGAATCAACACAGTATAACACTGTCAATGAAGCTTCTGGGATATCGATCTGTCTAGTTAGGAAGCGTAAAGGATTGTGAATCAATTTCACCTGCTTTGGTGCAAATTAAAGTGACAACAGATGGACAGGAGAGCCAACAGCAAGACAACCCCCAAAAAGTAAATGGTTTTGCAGGTGGTGGCCACAGACCATTTCTCTCTCCTTATCCTTCCTGACTGATTTTTCTCTAGTTTTGCATTTTGCTAGTGCCCTTGTCACTACTGGTAGCATGTGGCGGTACCTGCAGCCCATTCAGGTTGCGCAGGTAGTCCAGCTCCTCCAGGATGGCACATTCATACATGCCGTCACAAGAAGGTTTGCTGTGTCTCCCAGTGTCTCAAGAGCGTGGAGGAGATACCGGGAGACGGGCCATTACACGAGAAGAGCTGGACAGGGCCATAGAAGGGCAACAACCTAGCGGCAGGACCGGTATTTGCTCCTTTGTGCAAGGAGGAACAGGAGGAGCACTGCCAGAGCCCTACAAAATGACCTCCAGCAGGCTACTCCTGTGCATGCTTCTGACCAAACTGTCAGAAACAGACTCCATGAGGGTGGCATGAGGGCCTGACGTCCTGTACTGGGACCTGTGCTCACAGCCCAGCACCGTGCAGCTCGATTGGCATTTGCCAAAGAACACCAGAATTGGCAAGTTCATTGCCATTGGTGCCCCGTTCTCTTCACAGATGAGAGCAGGTTCACACTGAGCACATGTGACAGACGTGAAAGAGTCTAGAGACGCCGTGGCGAATGTTATGCTGCCTGCAACATCATCCAGCATGACCGGTTTGGTTTAATTCACTTGGTGTTATACTGTGATGATTAAGTGTTCCCTTCATTTTTTTGAGCAGTGTACATCCTGCCCAGACTGCCAGGAATCTTGGTGTAACTCTTGACAGCCAACTGTCTTACTTAGCCCATATTGCAGCCATTTTCTTTGTGCACTAATTGTAAGTAGCTCTGGATAAGTGCCTAAAATGTAAATGTAAATACATTGTTATGAAATGTAAAAATATTTGATCTTTTAAATGCATATACAATGGATATATACATACAGTATTTTACCTGGATAACACGTTTAATAATGCCGTATATACTGTATGTATTATGCCAGGTGTGGTATAACATTTTTCATTGCCAAAGTCACTTTCACAGCGTTGATTCTTTGACAGTGAATTATGTCATTTTGAGACATGTTTATTACTGTAAGTAATCATCATGACACATAGAAACTTTCCATGTAGAAACTTCCATAGCTTTTTATTTATATTTTATTTCAGAAACGAGAGCCCTGAATCAATCAATCAATCAGAATGTTTTTGTTTTTGTTACATCTTGTTCACTTTATCTCAAAATAGATTCATTATTGAATGTCCGTATCTCTTAAATTAGTTAATTGATAAATTAACAGCAAAGATACAGAAAGTCACAGACACAATGCGCACATACACACCCACCCACAGGATCACATGCAGAAGCTCACGCAAGGCCGTAGTATTAACTGAAAGAACAAAACATCCCACACTGGAAACAGTTGGTCATCTCCAGGCTGCAACAAAATGTATCGAAGCTGAGCAAGTATAGTTAACAAAAATCTTCAAAGAGTGAAATACTACTGACATGCAATATTTGAAATGCTTTTAATTGTACTCAAGCCGTTTGAGGCACAACCTCATTTTCTCAAACTCTGGGTTTTAAAACTGAAAGGTTTCACCGAGCCAAAGACCCTTCTTCCAAGATCTCGGAATGAGCGAGAGCGTGTCATACGCGCTGGGGGAGGAGGAGGAGAGAGGGATGGGGAAGAGAGAGGGGAAAGGGAAAGACAACTACCTTCTGGACTTTGACAACGGGAGAGGTGGAAAAGGCTGGCAGTGGAGGAAAGGCGCTCATCCTCGCCTCCACCACCAAAAGCTCTTGCCCGTTCCAGGCTGAGGCCCTGTGAAGTATACTCTAACCCTGACCGGGCAATCTCAAGGGAGGACACCCACTGCTGTCGCCTTTCCTTGGAGCTTTGCTTGTGGAACCGACGGTCTAACACCCCCTGGGACTCACTGCGAAACAGCCCCCCTGCTGGGCGGAGGCCAGAATTATGACTGCTCCAACCTCTCCCCTTGTGTTTTGAGGAATTCTCTTGCTCCCCCTCTTCCTCAGTCTTTCCTTTTTCCTTTTTGTTGCACGATTTGTCTGAGGAAGTTTTCTGCCTCCCTCCATCTCTCCTGCTGCCTACCCCCCTCTCTTTCTCTTTCCCCCCAAACAACCCCTCTAGCCTCTTCCGAAAACTTGTTCCTCTTTTTGCAGTGCTGCCAAGATCACCCTCCGTCTCCTCTTCCCACCTGTTACAGCTCTCTCTTCCAGCAAAGCTGCTTACTGTTGAGGCTCTCACAAGCTCCCTGGAGGCATGCTTGCCCTGATATAATCGTTCACCTTCACCTGCTCTCCTCCACCCCCTTCCCCCCGAGTCCCAACCTACCCCTGAATCCTGTCTGAGTGACCCTCCCCTCGGCCGCCAGTCACCCTCCAAGGGGGACCTGTGCACGCGGAAGCGGGGAAGGGAAGACTGGGAGGGAGAGTCGCGATGGAAGACGGAGAGCGGCGCTGGCATAAATGGAGAGCGTGACTGTGATAGCGAAGGGGAGTGGGTGGCGGGACGAGCCGAGTGCTCGGAGAGCTGGGAATCAGAGGGGGAGGCAGGCGGAGATGGCGTTTGAAGGTGAGAAACAGGATGGGGTAGAGGATGAGCCAGTGCAGAGGGGTGGCAGTCAAAGTGAGCCGTGGGCGTGGACTGTCTGGCTGCGTGGACTGTCTGGCTGTGCGCATTTGGTGTGGAGAGGCCATCTGAGAAAGAAGCAGGGCAGTGCAGGGGTAGGTGCAGGTCCAGTTCTGAGTGCGGGTAAATTGTTGAGTGGCTCTGGAGTGATGCATTTGAGTGGGAGACGGACTGATCAGACTCTGGTAGCTGGGAGTGGGAGTAGGGGGAGGGGCTAGTAGCTGGTGTCCCATCTAGAAAGACCTCTACCGTTTCACCCCTGTCTGATTCACTTCTGAAGCAGTCTTCATCCAGCTCCACCCCTTCTTCCAGAAGCCCCACCACCACAGACCGAGGGAGCCCTGAAACTCGAGATATCTCGCAGATCCTGGCTGAATTCTCACTAATCTTGGGGGAACCTTTGCAGACTCTGGATGGATTTTCCTCCAACTCTCGTGAAATGCCACTCCAGTCCATGGACTGAGAGAATCCCTGTGGACCGAATCCTGTCCCTTTTATCTCCAGTGACCCACGGTGATTGACTGTCTGCAGACAGGTAGAGATCCGTTTTCTGCCTCTCCAAGTTGATGATGTGGAGGAAGTGGAAGTAGTAGGGGGAGGAGTATGGGCAAGGTTCTCATTTCCCAGATAGCTGTAAGATCCCATCACATCCTTCACGTTTTTTGAGTCCAAACTTAAATTCGAATTCAAATTTGGATTCAAATTCAAATTCAAATTAAAATGGAAACTTAAATTCAAATTTTCACCATTCAAGGATGACAAGTTTCCCAAATTGATCGAGTTCCTGCAGCTACCACCCCCCTTTCCGTTGCCGCTTGCACCGATACTCCCAGAGTTCCCAAAGTAAGATTTGTGCTGGGTCACAGTCATGGTTGAGGATGTACTATGGCTGTCAAAAGAAGTCAGTGACTGGCTTGACCCACATGCAAGACCGGAGCTCCACTTTCTAGAACCAGGTCTGGAATTCAAGTCTGTGGTGGATCTGGAATGGTACCGGAGAACCAGTTTTGAAATGTACTGATCCAGCTGTGAGATGTTGGGCAGGACCTGCTGGGAGGCCTCAGTTTTTGGCCCGTCAAGCCGATTTACCTCTGAGGAGGTGGTTGGGTTTTGGTTGGGAGGTGCGGGGTCTTGAGATGAAGTGAAAATAGGGCTTTGGAGAGCCACAGCATGAAGTGGACTGGGATAAGGGTACACTTCTTTTGTCTTCCGGGACACCAAGTCTGAGCAGAATTTTGTGTCCAGCTGAAGTCGAGACTGGTTTGCTGCATCATGGTAGAATGATCCCAGCTGTGACTGACCTAGGCCAGAGTAAAGGCCAGACAAGAATATGAGTCCACTGACTTCAAAGTCCCCTGTAAAAAGAAACAAAAGGTTGGTTTATAAATATCAAGATAGCTAACCAAAAGAAATCTCCACAAACGTATGTGTGCGCGTGTCTGTACTTGTACATGCCAAAAAATACTCAATTTGTGATTGAATTATTTATGACTATTATAACAAAGATACACAGGGGGCTCTATCTTGGCGATCTTAGCGCTTTGTCTAAGCGCATGGTGTAAAGTGCATTTAGGGCATGTCCAAGTCCATTTTTGCTAGTTTACCAGCGTATTTTTGGGCGCTAAGCACGGCGCAACATGCAAATGGGCTGAACCTAGTCTCTTCATTCATTATAGTTGTGTCTTGGGCGTGACATGCAATAAACCAATCAAAATGTCATATCCCATTCCCTGTAAAAACCTGCTTTTCCACCTTGTCGGATTGCTTATATGATGGCGAAACAGACATGCTTGTGCATGTTTAGTGCGATCAAGGAATAGGCTATATGGATCAATATTATTTGGACTAACCATTATGAGTTCCCGGTAATTTTCGACAGTGCTGTTATTTTACAAAATACAGTCAAGCCGGAAAGTCTGAGCACCATTTTCACCTTTTCCACATTTTATTACATTACAGACATATTCTACAATAGATTGAGTTCATTTTTTGTCTCAAAATTCTACACAAAATAGCCCATAATGACAAAGTGAAAACATGTTTTTAGAAATTTTTGCAAATGTATTAAAAATCGAAAACTGAAATGTCTCATTTACATAAGTATTCATACCCTTTGCTTTAACATATTTTTAAAGTATCATATTTAATATTTGGTCACATATCCTTTGCCTGCTGTTACTTCCTGAAGTCTGTGACCAATCAACATCAAAAGACTCTCGATATCTTATTTCCAGGTACTGTTACAAGCGATACTATAACCTCTCTGCATTTGCACTAGATTCAGCTGTAGATTACGCTGGTACAGTATGGAACACATGACTGGCGAAATGGCTGTTCATCATCAAGGGTCTAAGGTATCAAACGAGCCCCAAACCATCACTCTGCAACCAGATATGGAGTAGATGTGGATGGATCCCTTTAAGGGTTGTTTCTCCTGACTATAGAGTTCTATAGGGAAATGAGTCAGAGAAATTAACCCTTGCAGTGATCCATCCACATCTACTCCATATCTGGCAGTGATGGTTTGGGGTTCGATAGCTCAGATCCTTGATGACTTTAGCCAGCCATGTGTTCCATACTGTACCAGTGTGTAATTTACAGCTGAATCCAGTCTGACCCCCCAATTCCCATAGAGATCCATTCAAATGCAGAGAGCTTATAGTATCGCTTGTAACAGTACCTGGAAATAAGATATCGAGAGTCTTTTGATGTTGATGGGTCACAGACTTCAGGAAGTAACAGCATGCAAAGGATATGCGACCAAATATTAAATATGATACTTTAAAAATATGTTAAAGCAAAGGGTATGAATACTTATGTAAATGAAAGATTTCGGTTTTAGATTTTTTAATATATTTGCAAAAATTTCTAAAAACATGTTTTCACTTTGTAATTATGGGCTATTTTGTGTAGAATTTTGAGACAAAAAATTAACTCAATTTATTGTAAAATATGTCTGTAATGTAATAAAAAATGGAGAAGGTGAAAGGGGTGGGCAGACTTTCTGGCTTGACTGTATATGGGGTTAAATTTCGTTAAAAGCATCTGCAACAGCTGAGAATAAGCTACCAATGGCTTCCGTCTCACCATAGAAAAATACAATAAAGCTGTCAGGTTGGCAACCCAGAGGTCCACACATATTTTCCCTTGTTTTATAATGTCCTGCTTATGGAAATGTGACCAACTCGTTTTACTAGCAGCTTAATTACACATACCTTCACGATAATGTGAAACATCTGATTCAATTGAATGTCTTTATTTAACATGTTTGTTTCTGTTTGTGGGTCTGCCCCACTGTCTGTCTTTTTTACAGCTGGAAACTACATCTGAAGTTCCCTAACGGGAAAATAAGTTATTCTATTCTATTCTATGCTTTAAAAACAAGTACACTTTCCTGGCAAGACTGTGAAAAGTGCAATTTAAAGCAGGTGAAACAGACCTTCTCCTGCATGAAGTTAAAGCGCACATGCAGAGAATTGCATTAAAATGAATTGTGAATTAATTGTTCTCTTTAAAATTGTTTTGTTTAGTTATGGTATAACAGGTGAAATCAGCTGGGTTTTACTAAGCTGAGAGTATGGAAACCAGGTCACTGTAATTAAAAAAAATATCTATGAAGAATAAGGTTCAGTTAACATGGTGACATTTATTTCCGTTTTTTAACCATAGGCTTTCGAAAAAAACCTTATGCACAGCGAATCCACTGTAGCCAGTAGCCTAGGAAGAGAAGATTGTCCCCCGGAAGATTAGGCTACAGGAACTATTGAACTACCTTGATCCAGGGTAATTGCGAATAGTCTATACATGTAACCTTACACGTACCATCACATGTCGCCTGGATGTTGATGGAGTGGGCTGAAAGCTATTTAATGAGGCATTCCCCTTCGCTGAAGGACAGGTATGTGGTCTTTGACCTATTTATTTATTATTTAGGATTTATTATTTAGAATTTTTTGATATAGCCTACACAATAATAATATTTCACATTGTAGTCTTGATATTTTAGTCATGCTTGTGCGCACCCCTGTGTGTAACAGACAGGAGGGTTTACGCGCGTTGTGCACATGCCTATGTAGATGCACTGCGCCATTAAAATAACATGTAAACAACTGCGACATGACTTAAGACCAGGTTTGTGGTGGTTTTAGTGCAAGTGCTTTCTGCTGGCTCAAGATAGCAATACGGCAAAAATTATCCTGGCCACTCCTCATCTTAAGACCAACACACCCAGTTCACTTGCAATGGGCGCAAGACTACTTGGTATTTAAATGACGTGAGCGCTAGGCATTATAATGTACCCTGCGCCTGGTGTAAGATAGCAAAGACACTTGCGTTTGGGTTAGCGCCGCTTAGCACTGGGTGTAAAATAGGGCCCAGGGTGTGCTGGAGTTTCTTGGGGGATATTTTTAGGTTTTTTGGATTATGCTAATATGCTTGGGGATGTTCCTTATCCCCTCTTTCATTTTGGTTACAGTGACTAATGATAAGGACGCAATTAGCTGTATCACAAAATAATTTGAATGTGCAAAAAAAACCATCGAGACATTGTGGGCAAATTAAAAATCAGGTGTGTAAAACACGCTACTTATTTAACGTACCAAAACAAAGAGAGAAAATTGGCACAGTTTAAGGTTTTAGATTAGAGTAGAGAATAAGAGAACGCACGCACGCACTCACACAGTCTGTCCTCACCATTGAGTACAGCAAGTGATTAAGTATTGGCACACGTTTACTTCAAAGTCACTCCACATGCTTAGAAGCTTCATTTGTGATAATTACATGATTAATTGAGATGATTGATGTACCACAATCAGATGATTGTTTAACAACAGGTCTGAGAAGAAACTACAATAAGCTGAAAGGAGGGAAATACTGGCCACAAGAGAAGTGAAAAATTTCTATGGGCCCTAATGATAAATAAAATTCCAAGCAATGATAAACGGGAAGATCCAGAGACGTGTCTGTCTGGTTTTTATCGTTGTTGATGCAAGCAGCATAGGTATGAGGGGGCTGTAAATAACTCTTTAATGAGTTCATGCGACAAAGCTTTTGGCTGTGCATTGGCAAACAGCAAGCCTGTCCCATTACTTTTAAATTAGCATTTGTGCCACCATCTCGACACACCTATTTCCTGTGATCTTGGTTCAGTTCCAGTGCCTGGTGCAGCACATATGGAGTTCTACATCACCTGAGAGGTGCATTGTCGTGTACCTCTCTATCTATCCAAACGTAATTAATTTGGAGCATTCCAAAAGTTCAGTAACGCAATGCACCATTGACAACCAAAGACTGAGCACATGCTTATCTCGAGTTGTTAGTGTTCATCATATTATCCGAAATATATTTGGGTTGCTAGCAGGTCCCCCTAGCAGTGACCTGTTCAGATGATCCACCCTCTGAGGGGCTTTGGAGATATCAGGATTGGTCAGGGTGGAGCAGCCATGAGCAGACCCAGGAAAACTGGCAAACGTACGGACGCTGACAGAATAGTACTACCCCTTAAAGTTCATATAAAGTGAATGACTGCGTGATGAAACACAAAACTGTGCAGTCGATGGCATCTACGGAACACTGAAGTCGCTACCTGTCAAGAAACTCCTGCTTAATAATATCAGATACAGAATTACTGTCTGTGCAGGAGCCTTCCTGGCCAAGCCCGACATGACACAGTCAGAACTGGCAGCCACTCGGAACATGCCCATAGGAAACCCCTTAATTTGCTCAAATGAGCCCCAGTGGAAAAACAAGAGAGGACAGCTAGCATCCTCAGGTAACAAAAAGGAGCGTGGTGTGCATTTGAGAATTTGCCACAACGAAGTTACAGACTTCCAAATCATTTCCATTTGTCATGCGAGGCTCAGCTTATTCATACCTCCAGGCACTGTCACGTTTACATATTACTAGTAGAGAGAGAGAGAGAGATCACATTTATTTATAGATCTTGGCTGATTGCCGTCATCAGTGACATCATTGGTTCATTATTTCTAAATGTGTTCTATCGCTAAATGATGCACAAGAGAAGAGTTTATTCATGACTTTGTGTATCCAAGGTAAGACTACTGAGTTGCAACGCTCCTTACTAAGTACAATAGATATGCCCATATAACACTCATTATTTTGTCTCTTTATTATATACATTCCTGAATAGAAAATTGTGTTTAGAACCTATAAAATATGGTTTGGACCACCATTTCTCTGTATCACCCAAACAGAACGCCACAATGTAGACTCTCATCAAATCTCAAAACCATTTTACACATTATGCCTAACCTGAAGACAACACAAGTACACCAGACTGACAAATGAGTAAGGATACATACATTTCGCTCTGCTAATCATGCACTCTTTTGTTTCCTCTATGTTTATTTGGGACAGCTCTGTTCCCATGTCCTGGATTTTGAAGGGATGAGGTCCATCATACCCCTTCACTAATACTACTAAAATTATTCCAGTGGCCTATTAAAACCTCAGTATATATTAAGGTATGCTGTCAGATCCTTGAAAAGACTGCTTATTAACAGCCATAATGAACATCACTCACAGGTTCTCATGAAAATGATGGCTAATTTTCCCTAATATGTTTGTTTGAGTTTTCTTTTCTGCTTCCTTGCCATTTCCAGAAATTTACTTTGATAGCCTTTCAAAAAAGAGAAATCTTTTTCCAAAACAGCTTTTTTCTCAAGTCTCAATTTTTCTCCGTGAAAAATGTCCACTGTAAAGTGCTTTGTGACAGCCTGTTTTACAAATGGCACTACACATTTGTTGATTTGGGGTGCATATGGGCCTTTTAACTATGTACAAGAGTGAAGCAATTGTGATGAAATGTGTGGCACTTTGCGCCTCTCATTATGAACGTTGCACATTATTGATTATTACAACGGCATTTTCATTGGGTGAACGTAACAATTAGGCCTACTGATCGACGTGACATTAGATTAGTTTTATTGGGCTATTCAACAACGCGATCAAGCAACATTTGACCAGGAAAACATGACATTTCAGTGCAAATTATGTCAATATGTAATTTAAATGTGTACATTTTTAATCGACTAGTCGACTAAACGCGCACATCCCTAGTTTATAACAAAACTGTACCAATGTAAACAATTAGTCATGGTTAGGAGAGTGATTTCCAAACGGAGTTTAAGTTGAGAATTATGGATTTATTAGACTTGAACATGACATCACAAACAGCTGAATTACTTTAAGACCTGTTCATTTCAGTTAGAATTTTACATTTTGACTTGGGAATGTAGTGTAAAGGTTTGAATAGTCTGATGAATTGTACAGGAATGATTACCATCTCAAAATATATCTATTAAAAAATTTTAAAAAGAAAAGAATAAAAACACCCATCAGTGGAACAGGACTTGCTAGTGATTTACCATTCCCTCATGCATGCCTGTCATTGATCTAATGGAATTCCAGAAGTATAAATAAAATAAGTATTAAATAATCATACACATATATTTATGTTGTTCTCGGTAGGATCATTCATTAATAAAACAGGAAATGTGATGTAATATTTAACCATAACAACATTGATCCTTACCTGCAGAGACTGATGTCCTCTCTCCTCTCTCTTCTGTAGCACTCTGGCTTGGCTGCTGTCTGCATTCCCGCCACTGGGAGGTGCTGTGATCTGCAGAGTGAGGCCGGCAGTCCAAGGGCCCCCAGCTGCCCCTGACCCCACCGGCCCCCCCGAGTGCCCCCTGAGCTCCCTCACTGCAAACGGAGCAGCAGGAGTCAGACAGGGAGCTCCCGCTGACGGAATAGAAACCTATGAGATGAAAAGGGGGGGTGGAGAGAGGGAAGACAGGGGAAAGAAATACAAAAGAAAAGGGGAGACAAAGAGAGTGAGCAAGTAAAGGAACAGGAGAGAGGTAAGAGTTAATGTTTACAGAATGTTTCGCAGTGCAGCTCCTCTCACAGAGAAGCATGCGTCAGCTGGAATGCAGGCCTGGTCAATGTGTGGGAGCCTGTCGCCAGGCACCCAGATTCTCAGCGTGCGAGAAACACCACAGTCCCAGAGGTCACGACGGACAGCACTATACAATCCCAGCTCCTGCCCTGGAGCACGTACCTGAACTGGGTCTGGAATCGCAGTCCAGCTGAGCGGCGAGGGAAAGGTCCGGAGTAGGGGGGGAGGTCGGGTCGGATGGAACGTCCCAGGACAGAGTGGACCAACGCGAGTCGATACCGTCCCCAAAACCGCTGAGGAAGGGCAGCCCAGACTCAGAGGCAGACTGAACCTGAAAACAGACCACAGATAAACTCGTTATTTCGTTTTTTTATGATATAACCCCTTCTCTAGCACAACCTATTTTGAACACAAGCCCTGAAAATGAAATGGTTCATGTTCTTGAACCCCTTTGACTACAGGCGTAATCCTGGTCTCTTCTGAGGTAACCCGAATTACTCGACTCATTACTGAAATAAACAGAACAGAAGCTCAATCACAGTGGAAATGTTCGTTTTTTTCTCACATAAAAGATTTTTATATATTTATTTATTGCCGGGATAAGGATAGTGACTTTTATTTCTGTCGTCTGGGGATTTACACAACACATACAATGTATGGCGTCATAATTTTGATTGAGCCTGTTTTGTGTGACGTTACAAAATAAGGAACCGTTGTCACTATTACATTGGGATTCAAAAATAATTTGTAGAGATAGAATTGTGAGTTTGAACATTTCCGAACGGTATATTGGGTGACCAGATTATTTGAACATTTCACCGTAAAAAAAAAACCCCAATGATTGCAAATAAACTAAACCACTTCTGGCCGGTCCTAGTTAAGGGGTTAACGATCAAACTGTTGGTGACTCAAAAATGCAATACACAAGAAGTACAAATGAATATAAAAAATATTTTAAAAGACCCAATTATCCCACAATTCTGCAACATATATCTTCCCACATCATCTACCCTGCCCCCCCCCCCCCCTTTCCCTCACAACCCTCAATCAACAGGACGCCAAGCCAATTCTTTTCAGACCAGATCAGTCTTCAATTATAGCAAGTGCTGAGAGACAATACAGGTGACTCATGCTGATTTAATGAAAGGGGAAGGGTCTTTAAAACAGAGAAGGGGAAAATGGATGAAACACAAAAGACCAAGAGAAACGGGGAGAGAGAAAAAAGAAAGGGGGACTTTGACCAGGCTTATCTATGCTCCACCTGTTTGCTTTCCTTCTTTCTCAGTCTCTTTCTCTGACAGATGGAAGATGCGGAGAATGGGGGGTGGAGAGAAAGAAAGAAAGAGAGAGAGAGAGAGTGTGGGGGAGGGGACTGCCTGGTTAGAGCCACCGCAGGGAGAACACAAGTCAAAGACCCCCTACTCCAGAAAATAACTACCGCCTCCTCTTCATAGCAACCTCTCTTTTCTCTCACTTCGCCCACACACCACATCGCCAGGAGAGAAGCACTGAGCTCACAGTGAACTGAACACCCAAATGCATGCACACAATCCGACAAACTCAACTCACAACGCACAACGCCTGCTCAGATAAACGCAAACCAAAAGACACCTCTCACATGCATATGCAAACCCTAGTTCAAGAATGCAAACATACCAAAACCTCTCTCTCTCTCTCTCTCTCGCTCACACACACACATGCAAACACACACGCACACATTACTGACTATGACTGTGACTATGACTGTGACTATGAATGGCAATAAAAATCATTACACCTTTTGTTCAGCATCAAAGCCATTTGCATTTACACCTTCTTGCCACTTGCACTTCAGTGTCTTCCTTTTTCTCTTTCCTCGTCACCCATGCCCACACAATGCATGGAGATGAGATTATAGCGACATGTTGCCGTTAGGCGTGTAGGGAAAATGTTATGCTAACCGACATCCCAATTAAATTAGGGGAAAATTCAAATGCTACTTGGCAAATACAAAATGGCCAAACACAACATATCATTCTGCATTGGGATATCTTACAAGCAGGCGAATAACAGATAATAATGACAGCTAGATTCCTTGGGGTTTGTTGTTGAAGGAAATGCTGTTTAACCCAATGTTTTAAACGCCGTATTCATACATTTATACTTGATTAAGAAATGTATCTGCAAGTAGATGGGCTAGTTTAAAGAAACACAGTGCCATGCATAAATATTAAAGGTCAAGGCTCATTCAGGAGTCACAGGCCCAGTTCATGGAAGAAGCCAGAGCTTCATTATCTTTCTATTATTATCCAATATATAGACCAATGGTAAGTTTACATGCTAACAAACACTTGATTGACAGCACAAAACACAAGTGTGTGTGTGTGTGTGTGTGTGTGTGTGTTTTATACAAGTTAATTGAATATATGCCTTAATACATTATGTTTACTCCTTTCTCATTGCATTATGAGTTAGCATTCCAATTCTCAAATGGAAGTGTCTTCACTTCTCTCTTTCTGTGAAAAGAGATACTTCTTATATAGATAAGTAGCCACTACCAGGCAGGGATGAGCTTTGGGTATGGGGCGGATGAGGCCATGTGAGTGACGTGAGAGATGTAATTTTGTCCGGATATAAAGGTGCTGTGCCATACCCCACCCCAGAGTCCATTGCTGCATGATCTGGGTAAACTTGCTTTTCCACACATGCTGTAATTGACCTCAACAGACTCTGTTAATAAAAGCTTGCAAAGTTTAAGTTTGTTTGAAGTTTCTTTGGTTTCAGTCTTGAATCTGTTTTAGTTCAGGATATCTAGAATTCTCTACACCCGACTGAACTGACCTGAGGTCACAACTGAAGAAGAGAAAAAGTTGTCCCCAACATCGTCTTTACCCAAGAACTCTATGGAAGAGTCCACAGATCCTAAAGGGAGTTTGGACGTGATGGAACTGTAACACCTATCTATAACACTCCATCCGTCCATTGTCTAACCCGCTTATTCCTGGTCAGGGTCGCAGGGGGGCTGGACCCTATTCCAGCATGCATTGGGTGAGAGGTAGAAATACACCCTGGACAGGTCGCTAATCCATCGCAGGACACACACACACCATTCACTCACACACTCATACCTATGGGAGTTAGGCGAATCACCTGCATGTCTTTGGACTGTGGGAGGAAACCGCAGGTACCTGGAGGAAACCCACATGGACACCCTCTATAACACTCTCGTGTAGAAAAATCGTACTTAAAAGAGTTAGGAAGTGTGAGTATGGGGCTGTAACCAGACGCGAAACTGTGTGACCAAATTTAAATGAGGCCCCTAAAAACCTTTCATACCACCTCATCGACTTTAAATTGATCCGTGGTGTTGCACATGTTTTTTTTGAAGTGTCCATTAAATAGGAACCTCGTAAATAAATAAATAAATAAACATCTTTCAGGCAAAAAAAAAAACGAACACTTTGAGTAATTCTGACTCTTGGAAAACAAAATCCCAAAAGTTACCTCACAGAAGACACCAGGATTACGCCTGTAGTCAAAGGGGTTCAAGAACATGAACCATTTTATTTTCGGGCTTGTGTTCAAAAAAGGTTGTGCTAGAGAAGGAGTTAAATCATAGAAAAACTAAATAAGAGTTTAAAGCCAGCTCTGAGCTCAGCTTAAACAATATCCCTGACTTAGCTTCCTTCATAGCTACTAAAAACTATTCCTCCAATGCAAGGTCAATCCTGAACTTCCCTTATATCGATTTTGGACTAACTGCTATAAATGTATTGGAGAATTAGAATAAACGACAGGGAGATTAAGTAAAGCAAAGCCATAAACAATACAGGCATGGGCCACAGGCAGGGATTGCCACATCCAGAAAGGATCATCTGCTCCAAAAATGTATTTATCACAATGAAAGGTATCAGGTTGTATATCTCTTTTGGCACACCATAATTTATTCCTATTTTCAGGAATGTAATATGAGAAGCTTAAAAAAATTTTTTGCAAGAAATGCGAAATGTTTCACATCATGGACGTTTTTGGGAAACGTGAGCATTCCAAGCCAAGTTCTTCTTTACGGTCTTGCGCAGTGCTGTTTGCATTTTGATATGAATTTTGCTTTGAAGGGAGGGGTGCAAAGGTGAGCGGTTGAGTGTGTGAATGTTTTTGTGTTTGCTTAACAAGTAAAATCTGCTGATCACAAAAATGATAAGGATAATTATTACAATAACTGATACAATTAGCTGGTGAAATGAGTGTCTTGAACTAGGCTTTGTATTCTCTTATCAGTTACCATAACAACCAGTGGTGAGGCAGCATTGGTTTGTATTAATGCCGTTTCCAGAAGGGAGGACGACATATCTCCATCAGCTTAAAGGTGACTTTTAGCCCTGCTGTGGTCCTGTGTTCACAAGGAAGTGTCCTGTGTTCTCCTCCGTCTTCAACCCGCCCACTCAAGGTGCCCGACTTCAGCCATGTAGCTACCTAACGTAGATAGCTGGATAGCTAGGTGTAATGTTACTTACAGGTCCAACAGAAAACACGCCAACTCCACATCGCTTTTCATCCCCCTGCTAAACTTCAGCTGTCGCCATTGAAGAAAAGCGAATCCTAGGTTGACACTTGAACAAGCCCCGTCGGTTGTTTGGCTGCAGTAGAGTCATCTATCTCAAGTAGAAGGGTTTTTTATCATCACAGTTTTATATTTAGAGGCCCCAGTTACACACGACTAAACTTCTAGGCTTGAAAACCATCCATGACATTCAACTGTGGGGTCAACTGAAAGGTGATTCATAGTTAAACTTTTATCATTGGATATGTTTGACTGTACTAAATATTGCAGATTCAGGCATGATTATAAGAATAATTTGCACTGTTTAATCTGTTTTTGTCTTAAAAAAACAGTAATTCATACTAATAACAAATAAATAAAGAATCTTATGTAACTAATTATACACAGATAAGAATATTTGGTCTAGACAACATCATTTGTGGTTTTGTTGTGGTTTGTATGCGATAGGCAAGTCACTAATTTGGGTTGGATTCAGGCTCTAGAACTAGGCTAAATGTCAAATCTACAACCATAAGCAGTAAGCGCCATACAATCACACTACATACACAAATGCAAGCCTTTCATGCGAAATATGGATGCACACTAATCTCCTAAATAGATTCGATTAAAGCAATATCCTGCTGGCAATTAATTGCATGAAATTCATTTACAACACATTTCAACAATGTGTTTGCTTCCTGAGAGTGCTGCTTAGAAATGTTAACGGCAATGCACCCCTGTTCCTGGCGCACCAGAGATCTGTATTAAATTAAAATATTATTTTTAAAAAGGACAGTGGACAGGTCCACCCTCCTTTATATTTACTTGTATTTTTTTGCTTTCTTCATACAGAAAGAAGGCAGAGAGAGTAACAGATAAAGGGGGATTCAACTTTTTTATTTTTTTTATTTTGCGATGCCGTTTCACGTAAACTCTTTTCCACCTTCTCTTCCCTGCTGATCCCTCCTCCACCCCCCCTCACCCTCTTCCCTTTCTGCAGATGACTTCCTGATCCACTTTGAGGAGAAGGTAGCTAAGATCCGAAACTCCTTTACGCATCCGGTGACGCCCTAAATCCCCTATAATGATACATACACTTCTGTCCTTTAAGACTCTGGAGGACACAGCTGTACTCCAACTTGTATCACACCAGCGTGCAACCACCTGCCCACTGGACCCCATCCCTTCGGCAGTCCTCCAGTCTATATCCGGTGAGGTCCTTCCATATCTGTCCTCCATTATTAACACCTCCTTAACCTGTGGCTATGTTCCTGCTGTTTTCAAAACTGCCTGTGTTACCCCACTTTTTAAGAAACCTAGCTTGGACCCCTCTGATGTCAGAAATTTTCATCCTGTGTCTCTCCTGCCCTTCCTGTCAAAAGCTCTTGAACGAGCTGCCCTTAACCAACTGTCTGTTTTTCTCCACCAGAACAACCTGTTCGACCCTCATCAGTCCGGTTTCAAAACCGGGCACTCTACTGAAACTGTGCTCCTGGCTGTGACCGAGGCACTCGCCACTGCTAGAGCTTCCTCCCTCTCCTCTGTCCTGATTCTCCTTGACCTGTCTGCAGCATTCGACACGGTCAACCACAAACTCCTGATCTCCACACTGGCTTACATGGGCATCTCTGGAACTGCTCTCTCTTGGTTTACATCTTATCTCACAGATAGATCCTACCAAGTCTTCTGCAAGAGCTCTGTCTCTGCACCTCATCCACTTTTTACAGGAGTCCCACAGGGATCTGTACTGGGTCCTCTGCTGTTCTCCATTTATACTAAGTCTCTTGGTTTGCTTATTAATTCACATGGCTTCTCTTACCATTGTTATGCTGATGACACTCAACTCTTCCTCTTTCCCTCCCTCTACCCCACAGGTTAAGAAGAGAATATCTGCTTGCCTGGCTGACATCTCAAACTCGACAAGACTGAGCTGCTCTTCATGCCATACAAGACCTCCCCGCTTCTAGACCTGTCCATCACCGTCGACAGAACCATAGTGACCGCCTCCCGCTCTGCAAGGAACCTGGGGGTGGTCCTGGACGACCAGCTGGACTTCAAAAAACACATCAGGGAAACGGCAAGGTCCTGCAGGTTCCTCCTGTACAACATCAGGAGGATTCGGCCGTACCTGACCACCTACTCCGCTCAGCTCCTTGTCCAGACTCCAGACCATGGTCACCTCACGTCTGGACTACTGCAACTCCCTTCTCACAAGCCTACCAGCCTGCACCATTCTGCCCCTACAACTGGTCCAGAACGCAGCTGCTGGGCTTGTGTTCAACCTCCCGAAGTTCTCACACGTCCCCTGCTGAGGTCACTCCACTGGCTGTCAGTCGTGGCTAGGATCAGGTTCAAAGTTCTGACCCTGGCCTACACTGCAGCCAAAGGGTCAGGCCCCTCCTACCTACAAGACATGATCCAGCACTATGCTCCTGCTCGACCACTTCACTCTGCTGCTGCAGGGTGACTTGCACTTCCCTCCCTCCGTGTTAACGGCTCTCGCTCGTCCCTTCTCCACCCTAGCTCCCCAGTGGTGGAACAAACTCCCCACTCCGCTGCGCTCAGCTGAAACACTGTCTGTTTTCCATCGTGGTCTGAAAACGCATTTTTTCAGACTCCATCTTGACTAACTACCTATATAGGGCCAATTATATAGTACGTACTTCCTGTTTATCTTTTATTTTCTATTTGTGTTTTTTGCTATTTTAATAGTTAAGAATGTATAGCCGACTGTATTCTATGTTCATTACTAGGGAGAGCTCCTACATTGTGAGAAAGTTGTGCTTTGTCGGATTTGCTTTGTAGTTGTGTCCATGACCTTCAATATGCACTTATTGTACGTTGCTTCGGATAAAAGCGTCTGCCAAATAACTTTAATGTAATGTAATGTAAAGTGTGTCAGAGGAAAAATATCTGGAATACAATGACTGCTTGAAAGAACAGCAACCATAAGCTTATGGCTTAGCTGAACCCCACAAGTGAGCTCTGTGGAGTGCAACAGTCTTTGAAATCCTTTGATGAAGGTGATATTTAATGACGATCATTACATTGTACACCCCCCACCCTGTAGCATGAAACAGAGCCCACATCATCTGAATATCAAACAGTCTTGGCATTTTGTTACACTGACTGTGTTCGTCTCACCAATTCCACCGAGGTGCCTCAGCTCGATGCATACTATTCATTTGCTATGTAGAGCAGTGGTGTGTCCCAATCAGAACCCTATCGACTGCGTCCTGTGTACTGTGTTCTAGCAGACTGTGTACCGTTTACTGTACACTGTTTAGTATGTGACATACTACATTAAATTACACTACATTTAGATAAAATTGTGCCTACTTTACAACTTTCTTATCCAGTGTACTCAACAAGCATACTCCGTAGTATGGAAGGGCGCTGATTCGGACACAGCCCAGAAGATGTGGCCGTGCGGTGCATGATGGATGTGGCCCAGCAAGTGGTGTGCCGGTCCTGCATTTGCATGAAGTAGACTCCACCCCAACTCCAGCGCAGCTCGCCTGGCTCAAGAAACTTGGATCAAACTGTCAAACTAGGTGTCGCAGATCAAATATGAAATCAAGATTCAGCAACTGCATTGCCTATTGCTCGCCTCAAATGTTTTCAGAAACATATTTTACTGGACTGTTTAGGTGTAATAAGACAAATTTGTGAAAAGGCCACTATGCTGTTCCGGTTTGAAAATGGGCAGCAGAAACCAAAGACTGCAGTGCATCTATCCAATCAGGAGCAGGCAGTGTTTCATGGAATGGTACGGAACGCATCTAAATTATTCACGTAGTACAGCCCATCAAACGGACAGTTTGGGGGTCCGACGCATTCCCAATCTCCCCATGCATCCTAGCCGGATTGCGTGAGAATGTGGCTTAACAGTCACAGCACACCAGAGAGATGGAATAAAAGTGACAGCTTAGGGAAGATATACAGTAGAGGTCTACGGAACATCAGAATAGAGAAGGGGATGTTTGATGGACTATCTATCTTCCCCCTGATGTCACTTTTCTTTAGCTTATGCAAATGCTAATCTTCCAGGAATGAGTCATTTAGTGCTAAATTTGACCCTAGGGTTTTTTCCCCCTCCGCCAGGTTTTACACTGACAGACACACACTCTCTCTCTAATATATGTAGGTGGAGGAACAGCAGGTTTACCATTAAAATAATACTGGCAAACAAATGACTCATTCTGACTGCAAAGGCCAGCTGCTCCACTCAGAATGCACTGAGACACAAGAAGCTGTAAAGAATACATTGTTAGACTGCACTGATTCTCCTGTGTCTGAATTATTGAATTTACCCATTTTTGCATTTGATGAAATCCACCGTCAGAAGCCATCAGTCTTTGCAAATTAAATCCATGCAATACAAATGTTATAACACATTTTAATTACGCAATGCAGACAATTAAACCACAGAAATGAAATGCATTTTCCCCATCAAAGATATTAGCCTACCCACATGAATGGTAGTTAAAATAAATTTTCACCTTAGAAATGATGGTGAAAATGTTCAGGGCCTAATATAAATCATAAATCCAGACACAAAATCATACAAATAATCTCACCAATACTAGACAAGTCATAGAGGATGAAAATGAAGGTTTCTGACTGAAGGTGATGTTGTAGATGCCAAAATGGCAGTTTGCTCTGGTAGCTAAACATGCTTAACACAAAGCTCCGTGTTCCCTCCTAATTTTTGTTCAGCTAGTCACTACTGAAGTTAGCGTGGTACGTACCCCTTTCATAGACCACGCAATACATCACTGCACCAAATTCTATATTTTCAAATGCCTTGTAGAGTGTTAACTAATCAAGAAAAATTCCCACTGTACATTCCCATTGCACTCGAGTGGGCAGCAGCGAAGGTGACATCATTAACACAAGGAGACGGCTTTTACGTTCATTGTGTAACGGGAGAGCATGCAAATCGCAATAATGTTGGTGGAAAGGTGGTTCAGCAGTTACATAACACCTCACACCATCGAGACTAATGTTCCCATCTTCCTCTAAGAAAGAAACAGAATGATACCTTTATCTAGGACTCCTTTCGCTTCCCTTCTCAATATCACTGCGGTCTATATTATTTGGTTTTTGTTTTTTTCCTCAGAATATCAAGTTTCCACTGGTTTGGTTGCTCTTAGGCATATTCGCCTATAGAACTTTAAGAGCATTAAAGCATTATTAGAAATTTGCACCCACTGAAATAAAGTTATTTTTCCTTAATAAATTTAATTAAGTAACAGTTACAAAGAAAATAATGTCACATCTTCCAGGCAAAAAGAGTACCTGCATCATGTAGCTGCCAAGGGCAACATTTGCATTGCTTTATGAAGACTGGCCCACGTTTTGTGCGGACTGACAGGCATTTGTTGCACTGGCTATCTGACTGCAGCAATTCATTTCACAGCCGAAAGCGGTGTCGGACAACTGTGCCTGCAATTAACATGGTTTATAGGTCTCTCTCTGTACGACATCCAACTGGAGTGTGATTAAAGGGACAGACATTTTGATCCTGTAAAACAAGAGATTAGTCACACTTGGCGCTTAAAGGCACAGGTGGAATGCACGCCATAGATTATACTATATGACCACCAGGCAGAAGGGGGCTGTTGGGCTTGTGTCTTTGGTTTCAGAGAAACACTGTACTGGGTTACATCCTGAAGAATTCTCTCAATTTCAACAGAACAAAGCTTAGTGACCAGCACTGGTAACTGGTCGACTGACATACTCAGTGCTCATCATGGATCATGCGGGATCCAAAGAATATGAGAACATGGGGTTGTTTTCAATATAACCATTACTCATTGGTCAGGACAAGGCACTGTGTTGTTCAAGCCTTTGATCCATTGATCACTCATCATTTGATCTGACCAACAGCAAACAATGACCACATTCATCGTTTTTCTCAAGGATGTGGAGAACCAAAGGAAACTGCAGCACTATTGCTGTCCAAAAGAAGGCTCTCCAAATCCTTCTCCAAACAGTGTTGACGAACTTATACACACCCAGTTCCTCCACAGCACAACTGTGTTCAGTGTTCAACTGTGTTCAACTGTTTTACCCCTGTCAATGTTCTCCACTTTGAGTCACACATCACATTAGGCTAGCCATCCCAATCCGCTGCGCTAAAATGTGCCTTCTACACATGAATCACACTCTGAACTGTGAATGCAATGTGTGCCATTCAAACAAAATCATAATTAATTGTATGGTACATGCACAGGAGCAATTACAATCAAGCAATCACAGCCGTGGAGACATGACTAGGACGGTCAGATATAGCTGCATAGGCTTCTGTATACTGATAGAGCCATCCTGTTCATAGTGTCCATTCTGTCCAATATCTTAACTGGAAAGTTACAATATATGTAAGCCGACTGTATGCTGGTCTATGTTTCAATCACATCTTCATCACGTTTGTTAAATCAACTGCTAAAATATATTGTATGTTTAGCGTGTGCTCCATTTAAGGCACAAGTAAAAGCTGCCGGATTCGGGAGGCTAGTCTGCCTCAGTACAACGTGTCCAGATATTGTGCTGCTGATTACACCGAACAGTCAAATCCAGAACCGTGTGATAAAATAACATTGTCTGACCTTGGTCTGAGCGAACATGCAGTTGTGTGTGTGGAGTGAGGGGTACCAGTGGCAGAAAAATATATATTTGCGTACTAGACGCCAAATTAATACAGCCTAATGTTACAGTATAAATCAATAATCCTACGACGGACTGAATATATCCATGTGCAGGCTACGTAAGGGCAAGTAGTATAGAATTCTTATTAGATCTGTGTTATTATTTAGCTCCAGATAACCTAAAAACGAAATTCAATTCACAGTATATCCTAGATCTGACCAATGTGTAGCCTGCTAAGCACATTGGCATAGGCTACCCAAACCATCCCCACTGACCTGTTGCCTGCGGGACCTCGCAGTGCCGTCGGCGGAAATCCACTCACTGCTTCCACGCTGTTGTTCTGTACTGTCTCTTCGACCCAACACCCCCTCAACCATTTCCAGGTGTCGGAACCTCAGTAGGTCCAATTCCAGTATTCCAGCCAGGCTTGCTTTCAGACGCTCTCCAAAACGAACCCGTTCGCTTCCGGACCAAAGCGAGTTCACACAACCACGGCGACCGGCCATTATTAAGCAATAGGTTACTCGGGTGTCGGCGCACACGACAGTCCGATTAACGGGGGGGAAGACACGTAAAATGAATCTGATCGCCTACAGCATCAATCAATGCAGCACACATTTTCCCTTGGCAATGGCCATGTCGAATATGTAGACAGCTTCATCAGGATACACGCAAAAGACATTGCCGTGGAATTAGAGCCACGAGCTAGAGCTAGCTAACTTTACAACAAGCTAATCAGTCGATTTATTTTAACAGGAATGAGTAGCCTAATCAATCTAATGTATACTGCATCTAGTTTTTTCAGACTCAACCCATCGGTTCTCAGTCGATACTTGCATATTCAATAATTGTGGGAAGGCTTTAATTCCCCTTTGGAGCCAGCTCGTCTACTCTCAGATTGGTGGCCGCTACGTGATCTGTCGGTCCTAGTAACAAAGCAGGCGACAACGTTACACATTTTGGAAAAAAAAGTGTTCATGGGAGGGGCAGTAATTCCAACCCGCTGTCGTAATTGGCCAGGAAAGTTTTCGAAAAAACGCATTGCACACCAAATATTCTTAGGCGCAAACTTACCCGATAACGCAACAAATAGGTGTGCTATAAACTATCAAAACATGACATGTACACCAAAGCGAAAAATACATTCACTTGAACACACCATTTTAGGATGTCTAATAACGCTGCAAAATCCTTTTATAGGCATATGCTTCCCATCATCCCTCCGTCATGGATCTGTGCTCATCACAACTTGCATCAGTTTATCGGTGCTATATCATTAGTGCAACGATTAGCCTAGGCTACTCATGTCACAATTGTGGTCACTCCAGGGGGCTTTCTGTGACACTGTTTCACAAAAAGTGAAGTAAGACAGCAAATAGGCCTATATGGTTGCTTATAGCAGCCTACATAGAGCAGTTTATCAGAATCAAAATAACTGATCATCTACAGGCCTATTTATCTTAATTCGTAGGCTATATTAGAAATAGGCTATGTCTATTTAATGCAAGTTCAAATGGTTCAACGGCGCACATTTCCCCAAATTTTAGACAGATTTGCAATGGACAGACTAAATGATAGCCAACGATATCACTGATCAGCGATAGGCTACAGAGTGTTTTTGGGCATATAGGTTAAGGCCCGTGGAGTTAATCGCTGATCGGCAACGTTGAGCTGAGTTACATATTTTACAGGCAAATGGCCAATACAATTTTCCAGATGAATAAAACATGGTTTGGACTATATTCACACCATCTGTTTTTGAATCGCATGCATGCAAAATGCACTTTCTCCTATTTGCAGAACTACACAAGATAAAGCATGCGATTACGACATTAACATGCTACATCGCCCAATTTTTATGAATTTAACGATTAGCCTATGTTTAGAATCTATGTGCGGGGGATACTTCATACAGTCGCTGCAGCAACCATCATCTACCAGTCAAACAAAAACATCGAACTGCTTCTATCTAGTGGCGAGGTTTAGGTACTGTCGTAAAAAAATAAAATAAAGGATTAGGCTGCACCTGCCATTTCAACCCACCAGGTAGCGCTGTATAACGGTAGAAGTACATGATATATCCTACCCTATTCGCTGGTTACTGCAATTAGTTCTATTTTGCCAAACAATTTTAGGAAGACGAGTACGACCATTTATTTTTGAACTTGAGCTGTATAGGTACTGTTTCTGCTGCTTATCATTGTGCTAATTGAGTAGCTCTGTTTAAGTCCTCCAGCAAATTTTATTTAAAATTAATAAATAAACAAATAAACATTTAAGTGGTGTTGTCCTGTGCTGTTTCCAAAGCTAGAAACGAAAAGACAGAACCCTAAGATTCACAGAGCAGCCAAACAACACAATAAAAACCTGTGGATGACCAGAACCGTCTGTGACATGACAGAACCACGTGTCAGCTTCGTTACAAATTCACAAGAGATCTAGATTAACTATTCCTAAAGAAATTGTTGGTGCGGTTGCTTCGCAGTGGTATCAATTGCTGGAAATGGTATAGAAAGATGGTAATATATGGTAAAGTGTGAGGTGGTAAATAAAAGGTGGAAATGATATGAAGTGGTAATGCGGTATAAAGGGATCTAAAGAAGGTGAAAATGTTAAAATATGGTGATGTACAGTCAAGTCGGAAAGTCTGAACACCCCTTTCACCTTCTCCACGTTTTATTACATTACAGACATATTCTACAATAGATTGAGTTCATTTTTTGTCTCAAAATTCTACACAAAATAGCTCATAATGACAAAGTGAAAACATTTTTGCAAATGTATTAAAAATCGAAAACTGAAATCTTTCATTTACATAAGTATTCATACCCTTTGCTTTAACATATTTTTAAAGTATCATATTTAATATTTGGTTGCATATCCTTTGCATGCTGTTACTTCCTGAAGTCTGTGACCCATCAACAACAAAAGACTCTCGATATCTTATTTCCAGGGACTGTTACAAGCGATACTATCACCTGGGATAGTATTGTTGGGTCATAACAGTGTTGTAGAGGAAGGCATTGTGATGTCATAAGCAGTGTAATATGTTACAGCATCCACACTCTATTGCATTGGTTTAAAAAATGTGCCCATTGACTCCCATAAATTTTTTTGGCAATAAAAGGTCAATTATCTGAAAAAGTGTATATGGTATAAAGGTAAAAGTAATAGCAAACTGGAGGGTGTATAAAGGTATAATATGAGGTATGAATGGTGTTGATGGTGCGAATTGTGAAGAAGCAGAAAGGGGCGGAATAATAATAAGTATGGTGAATAACAACCACACCTAACAATTCTTAAAATAATTGTAGGTGTGGTTGCTTCGCAGTGGTATCAATTGCTCAAAATGGTATAAAAAGATGGTAATATGGTATAGTGTGAGGTGGAAAATAAAAGGTGGAAATGGTATGAAGTGGTAATGTGGTATAAAGGGATCTAAAGAAGGTGAACGTGTTAAAATATTGGTGATGTATTTTGTGGCAAGTAGTCAAAAGAACCTGGAAGTGATACAAAGAAGTAATGAATTGTGATGAAAGCACAAAAAGATCATGTCAAATCATCTGGGATAGTATTGTTGTGTCATAACAGTGTTGTAGAGGAAGGCATTGTGATGTCATAAGCAGTGTAATATGTTACAGCATCCACATTCTATTGCATCGGTTTTAAAAATGTGCCCATTGTCTCCCATTCATTTTTTTGGCGATAAAATGTAAATTATCTGAAAAAGTGTATATGGTATAAAGGTAAAAAGTAATAGCAACCTGCAGGGTGTATAGAGGTATAATATAAGGCATGAATGGTGTTGATGGTGGAAATGGTGTAGGAGGAGATAGGTTCTCGAAAAGTGGCAGAATAATAATAAGTATGGTGAATAACAATAGGTTATTGAGAAGAAGAAGAAGAAGAAGAAGAAGAAGAAGAACCAGTAGGCCCATCTTGAATGTAGGCTGTCGTCTTATTTTTGTCTCTGCGTTCTTCTTGCTGTCATTCTTGGTGTTGTTTTTCTTCTTAATGGAGAGTAGCCTAAGGGGGGGCGGGAATCAGGGGCTTATGTGTTTTGAGGGATGGGCTGCTAACTAATAGCTACATGTGAGGCATGACGAAGCGCCTGACCATGAATTATAGGCATCCGTGTTATCAGTCAGGGCTGAGGATGGGTTTTGCAAGTTGGCTACTTTCTGTCCCTCGGACAGAGGCCACAACTCCCCCCGCCCCCTACATCGTGGTAGTATAAATTCCCGTGCCGCGAGACGCAGAGTGGGGCTTGTGCAAACTTCCACCCAAGGGGACGACCAGTCAGCCTGGGCGAGACCGCCGCGCTGCTATCCGCGCAGTCAGTCGCAACGACCATCGGACACCCCGTCGCACAAAAACATGCCTCCCTTCGAGAAATCACAAGAACTGAAACCCTTCAAGCAGAGAAAGTGCCTAGGTATGTGTTATTTCTGAACGAGTGAGTCTCATTAGGGTGAATTATAATTTAGAATTTTAGAAGTTAATTTTAGAAGAGATTATAGGCTACGCGACTAGATATGACAGTTGCAGCCTATTCACTGTCTGTGTTGTCCTTGTAATTACGCCCACGACTGTCAGTGTTTTAATGATAATTGCTATCGCGGTTTGCAGTTATTTAATTAATTGTCCAAACCATAACTATAACCTAAGATGCTGTCTGAGTCTATTTTAATTTTTTTGCTGTTCTATAGCAACCAGAAAGGATGAAGTCTGCAGCATTCGTTCGAAATTCCCCAATAAACTACCGGTCAGTCCTTTTTGCTTACTCTCATCATGCACATTCACACCTGTTAGTGCTTTTCACTTGCTTTCCAGCTCATTACATAGTCTGGTTTTATTCTTTTAGGCTTAGATGTGACAAAACATTGTCTGAAATGGTGTTCCCATAAAGGACAGATAGGCTACTTACTGTGTCTAGAGAAAAGACAGTGATTGACCTTACAACAGAGGATGAGTAGGTTACTGTCAAAATATGGTAAGAAAAACAAATATTGACAGTAAACCAATTGTAAAAAAAAATTTTTTTAAAAGTCTTGTAAGTCTTGCAACTAAGATTTGACCTACAAATGGAAAATGAACTGTAATGTCTTTTGGAAATAAGTATTGACAGTGTATATGGTGAATGTTCAGGTAATTGTGGAGCGATACATTCGAGAGAAACACCTTCCTCTGCTAGACAAGACCAAGTTTCTTGTACCCTTTGAGCTCACCATGGGACAATTTCTCGCTTTGCTCAGGTGAGTTCACTACTCAGACCATGTCAGTGTGTTTGTGTGTGTGTGTGTGTGTGTGTGTGTGTGTGTGTGTCTGTACTGTCTGTTACATGTTCCTCCTCCTTGTCCCTCTGACACGAGGCTCTCTGCATGCCCTATGTTCCTGTCAGTGTGTGTGTGTTTACTTCTGTCTGTTTGTCAGTCTCCTGATTTCTTCTTCCTGTCCATCTCAATATGAGTCTGAGTCTTCCTTGGGTTTCTATTTATTTATCAGGGCTGTTTTTATCCTGTAGTCTGGGACAGCGTTCGCTTTTCTGCCATTCCCCCTCCTTCTCTCTTATGTTACTGTGTAAACTCTGTGCCAAGCTTCTACCTCCCCCTTCTGCAGTCAATTATCATCCTCTTCCTCTTGTCCACTCTTCCCTTCTCACTACAGTAACCCTTCCCTTTCACTTTGTCTCTTCTTTACTCTCTCTCTCTCTCTCTGTCTGTGTCAATATTAACTGTCTTTTCCACAACAATATAAACAAAAAGCAGTACTCATTAGCATTCCTGGCTAGATATTTCTCAGTCAACAGGTAGACTCCCCTCCCTTCCTCCCTCCCTCCCTCCCTCCCTCCCTCACTCCTTCCTGTTTCTCTCCCTCACCCAGGAGTAAGATAGACCTGAGCTCCGCCCAGGCTTTGTATCTCCTTGTGTCAGAACGGAGCTTGTCCTGCATGGCAGCCAGCATGGGGGAGGTGTACTCCCAGTACAGAGACGCCGACGGCTTTCTGTACATGACCTACGCCTCCCAGGATATGTTTGGTGGGGAGACGGGGGCGACGCGTTCTTGCTGACGGCTGGACATCACCGACCAACACTTTGTTCAAGAACCACAGACTCCAGTCAAGAGGAATAGTAATTGACAATTTTATTTTTTTGCGTATTCATTTTGAAAAATCCTTCCTTTCTGGTTGACTGTGGTCAACCATGCCTGACATGGCAACAGAAATGACATTACAAACAGACAATGACATAGAAAAATGAAACCCTTCCTATTTATTTATTGATGTTATTTATTACATAAATAAATTATGATTATTATATTATTTATTGAAGGAAAATATTATAATTTAAGGGTATTTCATTTGAAGTGTCATATTCAAGGAAAGCCATCAAACGCAAATTCAAATGCTATTTCCCTCTGAATCCAAAGATGCAGAATCTTTTCAAAGAAAACTGCCCAAATAACAATTGGAATGACTTTGTGTAAAACTAAATTGCATGAGAATGATGTCACTCCCTCTTCTGGGGTTTCCCTTTACCTCTGTGACATCATGTCCTTTGTTGATGTTGTGGCTAAGGAAATACGCTGGTCCTAAATAGTCCTGAGGCACTGTGGAGGGCAGCTCAAACTGTCCATTCGGAGCTGCTTAAAGAGAGGGAGAGAGGAAGTAGAGGTGAAGTAAGGTGGTCTCCAGGCTGGACCATGGTTGGGCACACTAGAAGTGTTAACACAGACAATCATTTCCTGTCTCTTCTGTGTCACAGTTGCTCTCTCTCTCTCACTGTCTCTTTCTCTCTCCATTTCACTTATTGAAATCCAGGGCTGCTTGTCAGTTATTTTTTACATTGTGCACATGCACTGTAACTGTATGACTTACCCGACCAAATTATTCTGATGCCTAACTTCAAATATTGAACAATGTCAAATAAACAGAGTTTGGTCCTTTTAATTACTTGTCTGTTTAATTATTGTGTTTTTAAAACTGGTCGCCTGTATCACGTCACAATGTAAATGATGGGGACATTCACATATACCCATCCAGAGCCCTTCATGTGTTTGTGTACTGCTAGTAGCTTTTTAAAAATTGTTATGCATAAACCTGGCTTGTGGCATGACTTGCTCCAGTATGTTTCAAAGGGCAGTCTGAGAAGCACCACAGTAAGCTAATATCGTGGTCTGGAAGTACACAAGATTGACTTTTTTTATCACAAGTAGAGAAACTACAAAATAGTGATGAGAAAGAACATATAATTATATAATGTAAATAAATATATTTCTACAATCAGGGGCAAAGAAACTGGCATGATATGGCTCATAGCAAGGGTATTCTAGGACATGAGATTTCAATTTTGGACTGAACAGTAGCCAAGGTAGCAGAATGCTGGCTAAAATGATCCCTTCAGGCTAAAAGCAACATGGGCAACCATTAAGATACAATGTGAATTGGAATAAAATATACATTTAGCCTGACATGTAGTCTACCGAGTACAACGTACAAAGACCCAAAATGTGTCAAGCCTCTCTTGATGCATGCAAGCCTGCCATTTTGAACACACAAATGCAATTCCAGTAGAAATAGCTCTACAATATATAATCTGATACTTCCAAATCAGAAGAGACAGACTTTGTTATGTTTACAAGGCGTTCATTTTTAGCCCACTTTACACACTCTCTTTCAAATGCTCATGCTCTTGTCCCGTGCTTTGCATTTGCCCTTTCACACTGTGTGAATGTAATGGCTTGTTCATGGCTTACAGTGATTTTAGGAGCCTGTGTTCACGCACACTCTGGGGTGTCCCCTCTCCCCTCCCCATTGAGTCACACTGACCCTTGGTCCAAGAAAAATTCACAGCCTCGTTGTCACATGCATCTACGCCCACACCCTGCCTTTGTGACTGCGTATGACTTAGAGACCCAGCAACTACTTGAGACATTTTAAAGGTAGCAGTTAAAATAAACAAGTTATTAATTGACTCAACAACGTTTCAGCACTGTTTTCTGATTAGAAGTGGAAAGCAAGGAGTATGCAAGTCCACATTATCTGAGATGGTAATGTGTTTGTAAACTGTGATCAATGGTACAGCCCTTTCTCTGAAGCAAATGGACCACCAGAAGCATGTCTATTTTGGGTGGATCTTTGTATCTTCAATAGTGGCTTATTATATACAGTATAAATATATATAGATACACACATGCAGTATATATCACAGGTACATAAAATACACCACTTTAAAGCAACATAAGCAACTTTTTTTCAGACTCAGTTATTTTTATAAAACACTTGGGAAATTATCCAAAAATCAAGTTACATTACATTACAATCATTTGGAAGATGCTTTTATCCAAAGCGACGTACAATAAGTGCATACCGAAGGTCATTGAAGCAACTACAAAACAAAACACATCCTTCTCATAACGTAGCAGCTATCCCTAGTAATGAACAATGAATATAGTACACACAATAAGCTATGGGTAAGTCAGCTATACCTTCTAAACTATAAAATCAAACAAGAGTTAAACAGGAAACAAGCACAAAAAAAAGAAACAGAACAAGTACTATGAAAATGGTGCTAGATTGGTATGTCAGTCAAGGTAGAGTCTGAAGAGGTGTATCTTCAGGCCACGACGGAAAGCAGGCAGTTTAAGTTTAAATCCAAGATCCACTTCTTATAAATTAGGCCCCAGTGCCTGATTGGGTCTGTTATTATGCATTATTATGACATTATGCATTTCCCTACAGGAGCTGCTACTGGTGCTGTCAGGATTGGATTGACTATGTATCACTGTACCGATAGTAAGTGCCATAGCAGGACGTGCCACATGGAAACTGACAAGCAGACTTTAAAATTACTCAATTGCGTCTCCATAATTTCATCTTTTCATGAGGTATGCCATAGCCGGATTCAGCCTAATTCACTAGATGTATCGATTTGATTCATTGGATGTGTGGCTACACTAAAAACAAGTGACTTATTGGAGATTTGCCATTTGTTTGCCAATATTTGTTTGCAATACTTGTCAATAATCATATTCTAATTCATGTTCATTAGTATTCTTGTAGGCATACAAGCAGGGGCTATTTTTAATCATGGCTGTATTTCACTTTAATTCACTTAATTAGTTTGATTAATGCAATGATTCTATTGAATGTCTTTATTTGATATGTTTGTTTGTGTGTTGCGGGTCTGTCCCACTGTCTATGTCTTTTTTTTTTGTGTTGTTGCTGGGGCTACAACTGAAGTTTCCTAACGAGAAAATAAGTTATTCTATTCTACACATGGGGCAGGTTCAGACTAAATAACCTTTGTTCTAAATATTTGATTCCCTCAGGCTTGGTGCAGTGGGGAGAACAGGTGTATTACTATAAGAATGGTGACAGCTAAAGGAGGGCAGGGAGAAGTGTGAGGAAAGTTGTTATCAGAGAGAAAATGAAGGGCATAAGATTAGACCTAACACAACGACTTGGGTAATGGAGAGTGTTGTTTAGATTTCTTGTCAGTACAGTGCATAATATATTATTGCCAGAAGATATGAGAGTACCTGTCAGGCAAGTTTGTGTAACAGAAACATGCATTAGTCATTAACGTTTGCAGAGGCCATAATGTGGCATTCCTGAATCTTGGATCCAACATGACACAACAAAGTCATTAGCTAAGCTTGTTTAACTTAACTTCGTTTGTAGCCCAAGCAACAAGAAAAAAGACACCCAAACAAACATATCAAATAAAGACATTCAATAGAATCATTGCATTAATCAAACTAATTAAGTGAATTAAAGTGGAATACAGCCATGATTAAAAATAGCCCCCGCTGTCCCGAGATGTCCAGTGTCATTAAGCAGTCCAACACACAAACTCCGCCTCCACGACTTTCCTCCATACACGCAGTGTTGCGGTCTCTGTCAACAACGGAGCACCGAACTGCGTCAGCCTTCCCACTTGTCGCCTCACTCCTCCCCCGCATTATCTTCTCCTTTCGTTCTCTTCAACTCCAGTGAAGAGCGACTTTGTTGCTGCAGATCCAACGGACATTCCCGAGCATATGTTGCGAATGCGTCTCCATGGTGATGACTACAAACAAAATGATCTCGACTAGACAATTCGTCAATATTATCAAAACAAGCAGCAGGCGTGGCCCGAAAAATCTCCAGCCCGTTTCCATGTACCACAACAGACACACAGCACATGAAAAAAACAAAAGACAAAAGCCCGACACAACAAAATACATTCAAATTAACAAACACGAACCAAAGATTTTAGATATGACAAGATATGCAAATGACGATTTTCCCAATTGGAGGTTTTGTCCGTGCAAGAGGAAGTGACAGGCATGCGCAGTAGTGTTTTCAGTTAGCTTAGCCGGATTTAAAGTTGGTTTTCGCTGGATAGTCAAAATCATAATGGGTTGTAAGTAGTAGTACTGGGTCCTGACAAATATAATCTAAAAAGAAAAGGGAGACTTTTCATTTCGTCTGTCTGATAATGACCCAACTTCCATTCATTCAATGAGTGCCTGTTGTCTGTCTAATACTAATAGAATCCAACTGCAGACATTCCAGCACCGAAGTTGGACCTCTTGCTCCGCCTACCCTCTTTGCATGAACACGAGAGACAGCTGGACTACATGTCGCTATTACAGCGCCGTGGCGTCACATTAAAGACATTATGAAGTTAGTTTCCTTTTCCTTTGGAATCTTAGGGCAATTATTATCATCAATATAAAAAATGTACTTCCACCAAACGTATCACAATTGGACGCACATTTTGAAGCTTCCAAACATGCTATCGCTGTTCATTCCAGATTAATTTAAGGTTAATTAATTAATGCAGATTTTGTTACAGTAATACTCAGGATAGAACCCAAATGCAGGACTCAGAGACATAAGGCTGGTTGAACTCCACACAAGGTACTTTTTATTATATATATACATGCTCACCCAGGGCAGCAGGCAGGAGATCAGGAACGGACAGGAAGGAAACAGGGCTGGACAGGAAGGAAACAGGGCTGGGCAAAATAAAACAGGGCTGGGCAATATAAAACAGGGCTGGAGTTGGGACAGAAATGGGATGAGGCAGGTGGGCAGGAGGGCTAGAGCAGGGCTGGACAGGAACAGGCAGGACAGGAGCAGGGCTGGAGTGGGTCTTGGATAGAGATGGGCAGGAGGACCAGGGCAGGACTGGACGAGGGCAGGCAGGAGAACAGGAGCTGGACAGGTACACAGGTCTGGGAACAGGAACGAGGAGCAGGCAGGAAACAATACGCTAGAACAGGGGTGGGCAACTCCAGGCCTGTGGGCCGGTGTGTATGCAGGTTTTTGCTGCCACCAGTTAACAATTATTTAATTAGCCCAATCGTTTACATGATCTGATATTTTAATCTACATTCTACGATATGAACAGCAGCTAATGAATGTTCTTGTGCCGGTATGCGTGTATTGTAGCGTTTTATCGTTCTGTAATTTACGAGTGAATCGGTGATGGTGTATACAACTAATTAGCTGATTGAGTCAGGTTAACTGGTGGCAGTAAAAACATGCATACACACCGGCCCGCGAGGCCTGGAGCTGCCTACCCCTGCGCTAGAAAGTAATGAGACAAGCACAAGGCAGGACACAAGACGATCTGGCCCAGAACAAAGAAACAGGGGAGACTATATGACAGATTACTATTGAGACATGAGGAACAGGTGAGACGAAAACACATGAGGAAACAATTCAGACACAAAATGGAGGGGAAAAGGGAAAATGCGGGACGGACGACCAATACAGAAAATACATATAAACGGAAAACCAGGAAATCAAGACACAGAGGCACGGGACAGATTTAGCATATTCCCAGTCACTGCACAGACACCCAATGAAAAAGGGGAGTGTAGTCTGACTATTTCCTCATATTATATTTTTATTTACATAACAGATGCTTGTGGTTAATGGAACAATTAATTCTAACTTTGGTCTTCAAAAGTTTGCTGTTTGATTACACATCAAATAGGTTAAATTCCCAGGTAGGACACTGCCGTTGTACTCTTGAGCATGATCCTTAACTTGAATTGCTTCAGTGAATTTTCAGCTGTAAATGGATAAATGTAAAAATGTAAAGTTAAATATAAAACAGTAATTTATGCATTTCTGAGAGGCTACAATAATCAAACAATTAAAAAATAACTTAACAAATAATCAATAACGGAGTTCAGATTCAACTGATGTAAGTGGGAACGAGGTGTGCGTGAGAACAAGAGTCCAACAAAATCAAAAAAACCTTCTCAATGGACATCGGAGACAAGCTATGTTTCACTGACATTTGTTTCTATATTTCCATGTGTATCACTGATTATTTTATTATTTTAGCATTTTAAATCTGTAGGTTTTTTGCTCTGTTGATAAGTAGGCGCATCGAATAATTTAAGCAAACAAATAACTAAGCAAACAAATAACTAAGCCGCAAGGCTAACAAATGATATGCAGGCTACCGCCAAAATCAGACCTCGCAGATCCCTGTCAGATATGGCACCGCCTTAAACATTGCTCTGTTATATAACCCCACAACCGATGCTGCAGCCCGGGTCAGTGTGTCAGGTGGACAACAAAGGGAACAGAGGGAAACTGGAGGGGCTTTCAAGAGTGCCCGGGGTACAGATAGGAGACATGCGGCCGCACTGACTTCACACACGGCTGACCATTCTGGCACCAGCATACTGTGTTCTAGAATTGGAAAGGCTCCATTTTGAAATAGGTTGAGGAACAGTTTGGGGGGGGAGGGGGTTTCAGCTGTCAGTGTAATCGAAAGAGCCTTTGCTGGTGCTGACAAACAACACAATGAACACGTTGGGTAAAGTTATTTATATCCCAGGGCTGATTTTGCAATGGCACTAATACAAAGTGAGTCGGACTGAATTAACAAGAGAGTGATAAGAAGCTTTTCTATTTCCAGGTCCTGTGAAATGACTAATAAATGCTGAGCAAAATGTTTTTGTAACTTTGCATGGCTTGCCTACTTGAATGGAATGTTTTTCTACATGACCATTGTTATACGGAGGGCAAAGCATGTCATTCCATGTAAATTGTCTAAAGCTAGCATTGACCTAAAAAAATGTAATTATCTAGTTAAATGATTTGGGAAGAGGGAATGCAGAATCTTAGAAAACACAAACTTCACACGAGAAGATATTTATTTCAATGACTTTTGAAATGTTTTTTTTATTATTTATTTTTATTTTTTTTAACTGTCCAGTACTGCTCTTTTTAGAGTTAGTGTCAGTCTATTTCAAATTTTTTTAAATCCAAAATATCTCCTTCCAATACGCATTCGTAAATGAAAATGTGCAAAATTATTGTATTACTGTCAGAAAAGCCATCAATTTCATAAATACAAATGAGAGCTCATGGGCTTAAGAACAATTCCATTAAACTGACGTATTGACCCGGCAGACTGAATTTGAATAGTCGAGTCATTCATCATCTCTTATGATAATGAAAAAAATTGATTTAATGTGATGGGATCTTGTATTGAAAGACAAGACAGACATTTCTTGTAAGGGCACTATGGAACATACTTAAAACATTTTAACTCAATGTTTAGAATTATTCATGCTTTTCCTTATGATTCAAAACATATAGTATAATGTATAATGTATAATGGCACGGTGTTTTTCAGGAACAAAATCATATTAAGTAATTTAAATCACAGCCAATGGTTTTACTCACCAGATTTATTGATGCAGTAAGATTAGTACATGAAATACAGCAAATATTCTCTAAGCTTTAGCAAGACTGACATCTGCTGGTGGAAGTAATGATTGCAACTCTAAGATAATGCGCAGAAATGTATTGATCTACCATCCTTGTCTTTAGTTCTTTTCCTTACATCAGCCATGAAAATGTGATTTGATTGCTTTTTAGAGAAGTTAATATTTGCTTCAGTGTATAGTATATTTATATTTACTGTATAGTATAGTATATATACTGTAGTATATTTTTCTATCCAGGTGTTTACTTCATACAGAAGCACATATGATCATCGACTTGCACCCTCCTGGTCTCTGATTGGCTTTTGCAAACAGCTCACTAACACATATTCTGTAAACATTCTTTGAAATATGGCTGGTCACAGTTCCGCAGTTGAGTACAGCAGTTGAGTACAGCTATTGCAAAAAGCTGTTCTTGGTTTTATGCAGTGCAGTTATCCAGCTAATTTGGTAATCCTGGGGGGTATACTACGAAGCAGGATTACAGGATTAAGTAATCCTGCTTCGTAGTATGCCCCCCAGGATTACCGAGTTAGCTGGATAACTGCACTGCGCAAAACCCAGAACAGCTTTTTACTTAGTCCAGGTTCCAAATTTTGGAGGGTTCCGGGTTTTACTCAGTGCAGTTATTCAGCTAAGTAATCCTGCTTTGTGGAATACCCCCTGCTTGTTTGTATTCAGGAAGACATTTTCAAATCCCCTACTAGAGGTAAATATACAGGTAATATCAGGGTAATTCATATCAGGGTAATTCATGCATAAATTGTGAATTCAGCCAATTCTGACTTTTGAGTTATGCCATTATGGAGACTTAGCAGTAAAGGGCTGCTCATATCTCTATGAAAAGACTGGCTGGTGATACGGCAGGATTGGCTCAAACACGAACAGCTGGTTTGACAGGAGAGAAGAGCACAGATCAGGAGATACCGAAAGATGGTGACAGATACTTTGAGACAAGAAAAAACAAGTTGTTTTTATTCTACTGCTAGCTGAGGAAAAAACTATTTGGTTTCCACAGAAACAAAGACGATACAATCTCATATACGTAAGCATGAATACGTAACTGTGGTAGAACGACCGATGTGCCAATACAGTATGTGTGCAACGGTATCGTTGCACAATGAATTACAGCAACACTGTTCTGTGCACGTCATGGCCTCGCATAAAACATGCTCAAACATGCTTGTGAAATACTGTGCACTGAAGGGAAGTGAAGATTGACACGACACAGCTCACAGAGCTGACAGTGACCATGTTCTTGGTTGAGGTGGCCAGACTGGTTCAGACCACCATGGTGACTCATTATCGAGTCAGTCATTTTGTTCAGATCACGATGTCGACTCATTTGTGAGTCATTCATTTTGTTTCCAATTTGCTCACTGACCTCAGGGTGCCTTCGTCTCTCAATGAATGAATGGATTTCAGCCAAACAGAATTTCTCAAAAAGCAGAGGTCTGCATCTCAAAGCAGGATTACCGACTTAGCTGGATAACTGCACTGAGTAAACCTGGAACAGCTCCATTTACTTCAGACCACGTTCCAGATTTGGTAGGGTTCTGGTTTTTACTCATGGCAGTTATCCAGCTAACTCAGTAATGATGTGTCCTAGTATTGCACCACTCCTACTCCTACTCCTACTCCTACTCCTACTCCTACTCCTACTCCCACTCCCACTCTTTAAAAGATCTCATTCTCAGAAGTTCCAAATAGCACACATTAAAGTTATGGGAAGAAACTGCAAAAAAAATTACTCGGATAAATATGTATAATTAAATTAATTGTGGCATTAAACAAAGTGTAATAAAGTCCTGATGCGAGTAAATTAGGCAAAATATACCCCAACAACACTTTGGGCAATTTGTAGCTTTTTACTCATTCACA
Organism: Ilyophis sp. 1 JC-2022; assembly: GCA_022702515.1. Lineage (NCBI taxonomy): Eukaryota > Metazoa > Chordata > Actinopteri > Anguilliformes > Synaphobranchidae > Ilyophis > Ilyophis sp. 1 JC-2022. Next base: position 19,889,394 of record CM040397.1, on the reverse strand, counting down.
CGCTACTACAACCAAAATATAAGTTGCAAAGCTTTTAAGCAAATCAAATAAGAGCAGTAGAGATGAGGGATAAGGAAGCCCATCATCTCAATTTAGAAACCTAGCAACCGCTGTGGTGAGGGGGGGGGGGACTAAAGAAAAGCAAAGCAAAAATTCTCACACCTGCACGCAAGCAGCGTAGTCACGGCAACATGCACACCTGCACGCAAGCAGCGTAGTCACGGCAACATGCACACCTGCACACAAGCGGCGTAAGCAACATGCTAAAGAATTAAACAAACACGGACAATATAAGAATACCAATCACAGTCCAAATGTAATATTTTGTCGTGAATTTTATTTAAAAATAAAGACAAAAAAAACAAAACAATATACATATGCACAGTATTTATAGAGGATGAGTGTAAAGCTATTGACATTGAGGCACTTTTTTTCTTCTTTAAATACAGGACTTGCTGCGGGAACTGAACAGAGTGATTGAATCCATACAATGCAGCCTTAGAGCACTGGCTCCAAGATTCACGCCAATCAAACTTATTGGGCTCAGAACCCTTTACATTGTATATTAAGATATGAAGTAAACCAGCGCTCTTGGTACCCTTCTGAAGATAACCAAAATAACCATAGTAATCTTCCTCATTAGTGGTTCGCAATATTCACAAAGGATGGGAAACTTGAGGGCAGGTTTTAGCACATTCTACTCATTATGCTCATAGCGTCAAATAGGCACACTAACTACGCAAATAGCAACCTCATCAGCCGCTCTTCTACAACACACCCCAACACTACTGTACAGGGCATGCAGATTTCAGATTTAAAGCAGTTTGATCCATGTTAAGCTTGACCAGCTGCAGCTGGCTATCATTAAAATAAATAAAGGCTGCAAAGTGTTAAACTAACAGGCAGAAAATGCTGGCAAAGGCTTTGCTAGATGTTATAAAATAGCCAAATGTTTAGAGCACCCCAAACCGCTTCATCACATCAGCCTTTCTAATCTCCTAACACTTCCAATTTCTGAGAGTCTGGAAATACAGTGGAAGACAATGTGTATATAGATGCATATTTGTATTTCTCAGAACAAAAATCTAAAATAACTCACTAATAAATGTGTTTACTCAGAACTAACTTTTAAGCAATATCAACAGTGACCGTTTCAAATGATCTTTTTCTGCAAAATGTGCATTGAAAGAAATAAGAAAACCTGCTGACCCTGTGACCATCAGCCCATGAGGAGTACATTTTTATCTATAAACAAATGTGATGCTAATAGTAGCAGGAGCAAAACCCATTAATTTCCCATTTTATAAACCAAATGTAACTGATAGAACAGGAGAACAATAACACACACAACTCTAACTTGCATCAAACCTTTTTATATATAAATCAATTCATTAGTTTCAAACTGCTTAAAGTGGAGATATTTTTTCTGAACATGTGACGGTAATATTGTGCAACTCTCAAGACAGGAGCAGCATGCCTGCAAAAAATACAATACAAGTCATTCTACTCAGTGGATTCGCAGAAATTACAGTCGCTATAAATTATTTGTTGACAACAGAAAAAAACCATGGCACTCTTCTTTAGTATAAATATTTAAAATGTCTTTAATACACCATGTCCATGGAGAAGATTATATCAAAACCAAGTTGTAGCCTACCTAAGAGTTTCGGCTTACTACCTGGACTAGTAAACCAAAAGGCGTAGGTACAACATGCTTGTAAAATAATCCCCTCCGTGGATATGAGGTATTAATAAAGGCATTTTTTATATTTAAACTAAAAATAAAAAAAAAAGAGTGCTTTGATTCTTTCCTGTTATCAACTAATTGAATGGACCATTTTCAAAGAGCACCTTCTATACTGAATTCTCACGTTTTAGCATCTTGGCAGCACTCTTTTGCTTTCTCTCCACTATAAGCTATTTGTTCCATCGCACCGTTTTTGGGCCTTGTACCTGGACTTCACACCTGAAGGCCACTATCACTCTGCTGGACCCTGTCTTTTCTGCAGGCTGCAAGTAACACTGTGACCACAGCTAGCAATTTGATCTGTGCTGGAACAAGGACCCGGGCATTCCAAACCGCTCCAACAACCTCCCACAGCCCCTCAGCAACACTGATCTCAGATCTGTGCCCAGTAAAATAACTGATCAGAGGCTCTTCCCTTACACAATATCTCACTGACCACAAGCGGAATTGGGTCAGCAGTTGGAGTGAAACCCTGGAATGGAAGTGTCCCAGAATCAGGAATGAGACATTTATGGTCCATTATGTCCAATTCGAGTCATCATACCGGAATACAATCCCAGTAAACAGGTCTAGAATAAACTGGAATAAGAGCACAATGCTGGGCCCCAATCCAGTACATTCTGTATATTAGCAATTTCCTAATCACAAGTCTCTCATCCAAACCCTTAATCTCAATTGTTGTTCAGCAGCAGAGTAACTAGTGAGTGAATTAAATCATTGACTATTTGTGGCTGGATGAGAGCCGTACAATGAGTTCAGGGGTTTCCTGTCTCACTGCACCTCATACGATTACAGCAAGGAAGATAAAATTATACAAAACAAAGAAATACAAAAAGGGAAATGGTCACATAATAATACAGGTAAAATCATTCTAGTGAAGAATAACTTATAAAGCATTGGTTTAATTTTCCTTTTATGGACTATATGTTATTTATCTATATAATCCCCCCCCCCCCCCCGCCCATCTTCTTTTCCCCTTAGAATTCCCTCCCCTCTTGTAACAATCCAAATCACGGGGTCACCTGTCACCAGGGTTAAGAAAACAGGGTTAAGACAGACATTTCCATGCATGAGTGCCAAAGCGGAACCAACCAGCTCCATTTGCTTACATAGCAAGTCTATTTCCATATTGGCACAAATAAGTGGATATGTGAAAATCTGTCTTAACCCTTATTTATTAACCTTGTTTGACACACCCCTTCCCTGCTCAATCTGAAATACTCTTTCCTGCCCTAACTACACAACCCAACTGCCTTCACCCACAAGTACATACTTACAAAGAAACAGTGCCCCTTTCTCCCACCCTTCCCGTATGTACCCCACAACTCCAGCGTTCACAGGCACCCTTACTCCCATCTTCGCCCATGCCCTTCACTCCTGGGACCGCTTTGAAGGGGGGACCAGGTGGTCGGGAAGATCAGAAGGCAGCTCGTGGCCTTCCAGCTTCACCTTGATCAAGTGGTTGGCCAGGGCAAACTCCTCGTCGTCCAGGAAGCCGTCCTTGTCCACGTCGGCCAGCTTCCAGATCTTGCCTAGCACCGTGTTGGGAAGCTTGGACTTCACCATCTCCTTCTTGGCCATGGCGCCCGACACCTTGCCGTTGACAGGTGAGAGTGTGTAGAAGATCTCATCGTAGGAGGGCTTGTCGCGGCCCACCACCCACTCCAACTCGTCGATGCCCTCGCCAGCGCCCTCCCCGTAGCCGTGGCCGAAGGGGCCGTTCATTGTGCCCTCGAAGGCCCCGCCCTTTACCGCCTGGCTGGGCATGGCGGCTTCCTCTTGGCGGACCATGGTCATGAGCTTGGCGATGTCGTTAGCCAGCATGTCCTCCACTGCCTCCAGTAGCTTGGGTTTCATTGACTGGAATTTGGTGAAGTCCTGTCCCGCCAAGATGTCCTACAAGGTGGGTGAAAGAGGCATGAGGAGATATGGGAGCAATTTTGTGTTACTTTATTAAATTTTTTATCAAAATGTGGAAAAACTGTCAGACAAGTGAACTAAGGGTGCTTTGATTTTCTTTACCTGCATCTTCTTAAGACTGGGGAAATCACCAGGTGAAATCTGGTGCTCTTTCTCTATCTTCAGGTAGATCTCCCCCAAGTTTGCAATCAGCTCCTTCTTCTTGTTCTCCTTGCCAAACACACTGGGCATCTCCTTCTTCAGGGCGCTGATGATGAAAGCATGTACCTGGAGAGGAATGGAACATTCTGGTCTCAGCAGTTCTCAACCTTATCCTAAAGTTATGTCCAATATAAACCATCGCTAAACTGAGGTTGTGTTGACCGATATCCGATAGCGAAATGTTTTAGTTCATTTAGACAGTAGACTGCAAATATTTATACCAAAATACTTGTATTATGGACTACACAAAGTTTTGTATGACATGAAACTCAAATATTTGACCCCTATCCAGCGTTGCTCTCATTCTGCAGGTTTCCCGGCCTACAGGTGAACGGCTGCCTGTATAAACATGAATTTCACAAAAGCAGTTGATCTCTAAGGATCAATGATACAGCTCTACTCCAGTTCTTTCAGGACTGAAGAAGGCTGTGCCAGACCCCACGCCTCACCTTGGCCAGTCGAGCCCGCTTGATGAGGTCGTTGAGTTTGCGCAGGGCCGCATTTCGGGGGAGGCCCTGGATGTCCCGGAACAGGTCCTGCTCCTCTGCCTCGAAAAGTTTGCGGTTGTCCGGCACCAGGAGCGGCTGGGCCCAGAAGGAGCCGATGTAAACTCGTACCACCTCGGGTGTGTTGATGATCTTCCCCAGTGACCACATGAGGGCGCCGTACACCCTCATCAGCTGCTGGGTGCCGATCTGGTCGGCCTTGTTCAGCACCACACGCATCTTGTCCTCGTGGTTCTTCAGGGCCCGGATGACCTCGGAGAACTCATCTGAGATGTCCAGCTTGTGGGCATCGAAGAGCAGGATGATGCGGTCCACTCTCTCAGCGAACCACTCCAGCACAGCGGCAAAATCATAGCCTGGGAGAAGGTAGAGAAAGGCTTTGTTAAATGCTATCCGCAGTGCATAAAACTACATTTGTATTTGAAGGCTTTGGCCACATGTGCTATCGAAGGTGAAAAGAGATTTTGATTGAACTAGAAAGGCAGAGCTCCACCTAATATAACAGAAAGGCCCATCAATTCCAGTTAAGTTCCCTTCAGAACAGATTGGCCAGACTAGGCACACAATACTCTGAGTTTCATTTTATTCAGGGGTCAGCCTTTGAGGCCTTTAAAGTATTCATATGTTATGGAAACCTCCAGGGACAACTCCAGAAAGACAGGACTTCAGTACAGGAGAACCGGTGTGTGTAAATGTGTCCCTGACAGTTTTGATAGATGATCTTGTATACAACTGATGTTTAAGCAAATCTGACATTAGCAATAGACTTTACCACGTATAAAAATCTTTGAAAACGTATGCAATAAAATGAATTTATTGCAAGGTTCCCTGCAGTCTGGAATGGAATGTGGCCAGAAATCCTACTGGGAAAAATCAACCATGTTGTTTGGATTTTACTACCACCATGATTTTCCATTGCTCTCTCCCTATTAGGTTTCATATTGGCAATATGAAGGGTGAGCAAAAGGAACATTTAAAAAGTTCCAAGAACCAATATTTGTTATGTATACGAGCGGCTGTGTGTGTGTGCGGCTGTGTGTGTGTGCGCATACGTGTGTGTGCGTGTACGTGTGTGCGCATGTGTGCGTGTATGTGCGCATATGTGTATATGTGTAGACTGCATTCCCCCCTCGAGCTCCCTGTCCTCAGCTCGAACCTTTCAGACTCTGAGATTCAGAAAAATGCACTGCTAAGAATCCACACGCAGGTATAATTTTGAGCTGTAATGGAGAAACAAGTGTAGAAAACTCATTCAGAAGAAACCCTTTCCCATCTCCCTCCCATTTCCCATGTATCCCTAAATCTCACACATTTTACTCATGTCCACAGTGAAATTCAATTAAATTTCTATCACGGAACAAGAGCGTTATTTGCAAAAAAAGAAAAGCATTCACACAAACTGAGCCATCTTATATACAGTAAGGAACTTTTCTTACATTTTGGTATTCATTTAGAATGACAGTATATTTGCATATATATTTTAATGTGCACTAAATGAACTTGTGAAAATTAAGTATGAAATAATATTTAAAATGTATTAGTATCTATAGGTATAATTACCTGGTATAATAAAGGCCACATTAGTGGCATGATTTGGGCGAAAAGTAACAAAGCAGAACACTGCCTACATTTTCAGCAGTAAGTACATTTTCTGCATAGTTTCATAGCCAGATACTGAAGCCAGGACAGCCTGGCTATGTGGCTGTGATTGTATTTCTTTTTATATAGTATGTGTGAGGTTTTTCACTAAAGGTGACTTTGTGGCGGTCTCTTTCTGTAAAAGAATGATTGGAAATTAAATTCAAAAGGGATACTATTCACATATTGTAATCTATATAAAGTACTTGGGGGGAGGGGGGGTCACTGTGGAAAACAAATTTAAGCTTTTGACCTACACTACAGTACCCTTTACACTGAGATGCACATTTTAATGGGTGCGTGTGTACAGCACTTGTTAACACAATCTAGAATATTGTTTACACAACTAGATTATTATGCGGACGATCCCAGTACTATAAAGCAGAAAAAGTATTTATGGAGACTGTCATTTTGTGTATGCAAGTTGAGTAATGAAGTTATACTGCACTGTGCAAGATTACCATTGAAATTCTACTGTACTGCGCAGGCCAACATCGCATGCTCACTGAATGGCCGTACATCTTGAAACAAATACATTTTCCATCATTGTACACATTAGGTTTGCGCTTTCACACATAGCCCATAGTACACTGTCATGTTTGATCATCTTACACGGCTAAATTCTTTGTGGCTACGTTATGTGTATTATGCACAGTGGGGACCAAATGTTTGAGGACACTACCAAATCCTGGTTGTTTTCATTATTTATGAAGGAATAATGCAATTATGATACTCCAATTACAGTAGTTCTTATTCAATAATCCTTTTTTCTTTTATTCTTTCACAGTGTAGAGAGACAGGAAGAATGAGAGCACGAGAGAGGGAGAAACATGCGAGATAGGGAGAGACACATGACAAAGGTCGCGCGGCCAGATTGGAACCGCTGACGTCATGGCTCGCAATGAACACGTGAACAGTGCTCTACGGGCTACGCCACCGACACACCCACATGTTATTGAGAACAGTTACAAACCAATTTTTTTTGTTAAATGTCCAAAACACTCGTATGAAATTGTAAGCCATTTGAATATCTGGTTCGTGCACCAAGGTAACCATTTCTCCGTTTGTAGTCACACCCTTTATTCCATTCAAATATTAACAATTGTGTGTTCCTAAAGCTCAATATGCAAATATCTCTACTATGAACCTGCCATTCTACCCGTTAATGTCGCTACTGCTAGTGCTCTTACACACTTTATTGACTTGTGTGATTAAGAATGATGTATTCTTGAATAAGTATCATAATTGTATTAGCCCTTGATAATTAATAGAAACGATCAGTGCTTGATATCCTCAGACTTTTGTTCCCCACTGTATGTAGCCAAGAACCATGAAAATGTGATGCAGATGACTGTCCAGGTTCAAATATTAATGCTCCTACACAGGTTTTTTGCTCCATAAAATCTCTGGGGAATTTCAGTGGGTTTGTTTACAGAGAAAAATCCATGAGATTTTCATGCAAAATTCAAAAAAATAAATAAAATAAATAAGGTTCTACAACTGCAAGCGCAGCGTTAGAAATATGAGGGGGGTTTTGGCAAAGGGATGGCCTGGGGATGAGCATAGTTTAGATTCCTGGTGCCCCTCTCCACTGTGATACAGCGTCATGTTCTTCAGCAATCATCTACGGCTGCGTGAAGCTTTCCGCTTTGTCAAAAACACACACCGTCAGGTGATGAGATGGGAAAATTATGGGAAATGGAGCCATGGCTTTGACACAATCTGAATACTCCAGTCTCCGATGAGGCTAAATCCACGGAAGCAACAATGGTTAGGAGTTTGGGTTATAACAGGAAAGCTTGCTAATCTGAGCGATTCTGAAAAGTGTCATAGTAGTAATGTTGGCGGTAAAGTATTTTATTATCTGGATACACACTGATGAAGCGCAATCTGCTAACCTCTTTGGGGTTAATAATATGGTTACTATAGCATCCTTATTCAGTGGTTTACAACATAGTACTTTCCAGATACATATGCTGTAGGACCTGCTATGCATCAAATTAAATGAAAATTCCTTGTATAATACAAAACATGGATAATAATACTGGCAAGTATAATCTAGAATTTGGCTGTCAAACTAGTAAAAATTACTTGCATTTATCAAATAATAGATGCTGATGGAAAAATCTATATAATAATCAAGTCGTTTTCAGGGGAAATCAGAACATACCAAAAAAAAACATACTAGAATGTTGTCTTTGTAAGTACAGTCAGTAAAATCTTACAAGTGAAGTCTGTTCATGCGGCTCAAACCGCAGGGGTTCTATCTGCAGATATGGAGACGGCTCAATGGGCCAGGTGAGAGTTTGCATAGCAGAGGTGTGTGAAAGGTATTTAAAGTCCCTGGCAGAGGAGTCCCCATAAAATAACCTTTTTTCCCCCTGTACTAGACAATCGGGTTTGACAGGCCCTCGAGAAAACTGACATTTTGAATATTGAAAAAAATGTGGAAAAGAAAATATGTTTCACAATCTATCAAATCCTGACAGGCACCAGTAAAAACTGCGGCCTGGAGTCCCATGGTGGGAGCCATAACTGCTTACAGCTTCACCTAATGAGGAAGGGTTTCAGTAGGCATATATTTCCTGCCTCATGGTGTGGACACCTGAACTCCTCTGGTCAGCAGTGCAGCCCCCTGGTGCAGTAACTGGGCCGTAAAGCTAGCGGAGTGAAGAAAAGCGGGGTCTGGCTTCACGTTTATAAAGTGCTGAAGTGTGCCCTCCTGAACTGCAGGACATTTTAGTAATTATAACAAGTCTACAAGTGTGACTGGGTATTGCAAAATGCCACAGAAAACAAGAAGGGGAATAAAAGCTTGGCAGATTAGATTTAATAATTTGTAGCACGCGCATCTAAAGTTAGATGTATCAGCAATTATCTCTATTTTTTTTTAGCTAGCAAGTAAATGTAAAATGATTACACATTATTATCCATGCTTTGATAATGCTTATTAAGTAAATTCACTGGCTATCACACAGACAGGAAATATTTCTTCACACAGAGAGTAGTCGTCGTGTGGAATAGCTTGCCAGGTCATGTAGTAGAGGTAGAAACTGAGTTTTCAAGACCAGGCTTGATACGGTGCTGGATACTATCTAGTTCGTAGGCAAACGGTGAGCACTGGGTACCCTTTAGTGGTAGGAAAATGGCAAGCACTGTTATGCTGAATGGCCTGTTCTCATAATTAAGTTGTCATGTTATCAATGACGAGTACAAAAGTGTGAAAACGAGCAACATCAGTTAGCAATCGCGCTTTGGCATCACACTTTCAGCCATGGGTAAATGAGAGATAAGATCACCAGCAAACTTACTAAATATAACTGAATGCATTAGTTTGGAATAAAAATCCATGTTTCCCCATTACAATCGATTAGTCTGGTCACAGAGGATGCGCCACGATATTGGTTTCTCAAATATTTAAAAACATAACATCTCTCTTTTATTGATTTAATAAATAAATCAATAAAACCTATGTCCACACCCACCCATCCAGAACATTCCCCAATGAGTCTTGCTTAGTAGTCAGTAATACATCAGATAATTGAAAATAATTATCTGATGCACTTTTTCTGCTAAAGTAGCTATTTGCAGTTGATTCTACTGATCTTTTTAAAACTGAATTCAGTATGTTGTAAAAAAACAAAGAAAAAACAACAATAAAACCTTTGTAAATCACTTTTCAAGTTCAGTGGATGCATTAGCATATGATACATGCTATGCTGGTGTACAGGATCCAAATACTTAGTGTCCTACTGTATTATTGCAAAGTGATGTGCAAGATTGTTGAGGAGTAGCCTACTATTACAGTCACGCTTTTAGCATTACAATACTGCATGAAATCGACCCATAAGACCACACGCCTTTTGCATGCAGAAGTTAATGTTTCTCTCGCCCTCCCCGTCTGCTTTTTCCCTCTCCCTCTACCTCTCCCTCACCGCTCTGCAAGCCAGTGTCCCCCTCTGACGCCGAGGCGCCAGCGATTGGCAACAGAGCTGACAAATTCAACCCTGAACGCCAAACAGGAAAAACCTCAGGAGCATAAATCACAGTGCTGCTGAAAACAGACCGCTTGCTCCCTCTCCCCCTGCTCTCCAGTAGTCTGGGTGTAGCAGTCAGCAGTGGAGCTGTGACCGATGTGACCGGTCAGCAGGTGTGAGGTGAGGTCCTGGGGGTATGGGGGCAGCAGACACTTACAGGTTCCTCAATTTCTTCTCAGTTGAGACCAAAATAACACTGGCATACCGAAGACAGACTATATAGAGATGTTAACTATTACTGTGTTTCACTACATGATTATATCAAGATCACAAATGTCAGGAAGTGAATTCTGGGCATTGGGGGCACTTTTGGATTAACACACCCGAGAGATAACCTCATGAAATGGGTTCAGCAGCTTAGAAAAGGGGTTCTCAAACTCAATCATGGGGTCCCACTGTGTAAGCTGGTTTTTTGTTACAACCATAATTGCAAAAAGCTGTTAATTGTTCTTAAAGAAGACACTTTTCATATAATTTTAAAGCCACATTGTGTAAGAAATCCTGACCGTCTAATTAATAACATTATAGACTGGCAGGTGACATTAGTAAATTGCTAATTTCTGAAAGTGTGGACACTGGGTTACTAACACCAAAAAATAAGTGGAACATTAATAAGAGTTCAAATGCAGAACAAAAGAGTGAGCCCAGCCTGCATTACGTTCAAATACGTCCAAGAGAAAACAAAATATGGAACCGATCTTGAGATCGTCTGTAAAAAAATTAAAATAAATTAAGTACAAGTATGAGAACAACTGCCTTAGAAGACCACAACTAAAGAGAAGTGAAACTGAATAAAGCCTAGTTTTGACCACACTTGAAATTTAAGCCGTCAAGACCCAATGTATGAGTTTCTCCTTACAGCAGTTGGTGAACCTCACAATGACTTCCACCGGGTGTCCAATTTAATACAAGCAAACTCCACTGCCCACACAAACAAAAATTATATTGTTCCTTCTCTTTAAAATTGTTTGTGCACATTCCTGAGTTTCAAAATGGCAGCAGTAACTCCAAACCTGCGCAATCAGTTAAAGTGCAATACCAAAAATCCCTCAGCACCCACTTTCCGCAAAATTCGCAGAACTGAAGCTTTGGCCTCTTCGGAGGTCACAGCAACACCAAACAAAATGCTGCTGACACGTACACTTACCCGTACCCAAAATTACTACGGCAGTCTACTCCCAATGGATACGGGCTGCATGATTAATGCCTGTTTTTGACATTTGTTATTAAAGCAACCGACTGCTAAAGGATCTCCTGTCATCGCTCCAGTGGGCTCTCAAAGTCCTGAGTGGAGGAGAGCTCCTGTAATCCCGTTTACACAGCCTTCTTCCAATCCCACCACATCCCCTCATTTAAATACATTCCTTGTGATTCCACTTAAAGCATTTAAAGGAACACGCCAACATTTCGGGAAATTGGCTTATTTGCCATCTTCCCCAGAGTCAGACAAGAAGATAAATACCCTTTTTTTCTGGGCGCGTGCAGTAAGAAGCATAGAGACCCGCACCGTTAGCCTAGCTTAGCCGCAACCACTGTGAAGTGGGTTAGACCAGATAGCTTAGCTCCCTCAAAAGTGACGAAATACACTTTCAAACAACTCCAAAACGTTCTTATTTACATGTTGTGACTTGTGTATTTACCACGTGTAGAAATAACAATGTAAAATGAGACATTGTCATTTTCTAAGCAGATACATACCGGGAACTATTTTATTTAGCTAGCTGATGATATTCACTTCACTGAGCGTGTGTTACCTGTCAAATAGAGGTGCTGCGTGCAATCACTGCGCCCAGGCAGCGGTGGTTTACTAGTGGTGGTTCGGCAAGAATAAAATAGTTCCCGGTATCTGCTTAGAAAATGACAATGTCTCATTTTACATTGTTATTTCTACACGTGGTAAATACACAAGTCACAACATGTAAATAAGAAACTTTTGGAGTTGTTTGAAAGTGTATTTTGTCACTTTTGAGGGAGCTAAGCTAACTGGTCTAACCCACTTCCAGTGACTGCGGCTAAGCTAGGCTAACAGTGCGGGTCTCTATGCTTCTTACAGCATGCACACAGAAAAAAAGGGTATTCATCTTCTTGTCTGACTCTTGGGAAGATGGCTAATAAGCCAATTTCCCAAAATGTCAGCGTGTTCTTTAAAAGCACTGCAAAACGTATATAGCCAAAATCTATTTTAACACTGGTAGTAAATTGCAGGGTAAAATAAATTATTATGATTGGTTGACTGACTTAATTACTGAAGTAGGAAGTTCTGTAAATAAATTGAAATAATGTAAATGCTGCGGTTAGATGGTTACGTGAAGCTTAGTTCCGATGGTGCTCTCTCATCCGGACTCAGAGGGGTGCGCAGAAGGTATTTCTGTTTTTCTGTGTTGACGTTGACACCCTCGCTTTCCTTCTCCTCCTGTGTTCCTTCCTTTCAGTGGTTTCTAAATGGAAATCTCCCCTCTGGCATTCTGTTATCTCCCCATGTGGACACAGGGTGAACAGTGTGTGCGTATGCGTATCTGTGTGTGTGTGTGTGCGTATCTGTGTGTGCGTATCTGTGTGTGTGTGCGTGTGTGCGTATCTGTGTGTGTGTGTGTGCGTGCGTATCTGTGCTTGTCTGTGCGCGCACCTTTGTGTGTGTGTGTGCGCGCGCGTATCTGTGCGTGTGTGTGTGTGTGTGTATATATACGTGTGTGTGCGTATATATACGTGTGTGTGCATGCGTGCGTGCGTACATGCATGTGCGCGTGTGTAAGGACTGTTCATCGGTGTGTATGCTGTTCATTGACAGCGGACCTCATGCCATTTGCACTGTACTTCGTGCTCTGCCAGTAAGACTCACGGTATGCCTGACAGTGCTCTGCCAGTAAGACTCACGGTATGCCTGACAGTGAGTAAGACTCACGGTATGCCTGACAGTGCTCTGCCAGTAAGACTCACAGTATGCCTGACAGTGCTCTGCCACGTGGAGCAGCTGTAGTCTCAGAGAAGGAAGTCACACAGCCCTGCGAAGGGGAGATTAGCAAACTGATACCACAAGTGGGGACGACACTAAAACAGACAGGCCCAACTGTTCCACTGTGCGTCTGTACAGCCGGAGCAGGCAGCACTCATGCCTCTCCCTGGTAACTGTGGCACCCTGTGCACTTATTTTAACATGACATGACATGACACTTAAACAAGTGTAATACTTAACTAAAGGATACCCAGTGATCAAGCCTGCCACAAACCAGCACACACACCTGCACATGCACACGTACGTACACACGCGCACACGTACACACAAACACACACACCTTTTCCCTTGATGTACTTTCATGAAAGTAGCAGTGTTTAATTAAACATTGCCCAGGTTTGCGAGAAATAGCAGAACATAGAGAGGCAGCAGACAGACAAGACAGCAGAGGCTGTCATATGCAGCATTCCGGGATTTGTCAAGCTTGTGACCTACAGAGCCTCACATACCTCACATAGCAGTAGAATAAACGCAATAAAAACACGGGAGATAGAAAGATTTCTCCCAGGCACAGCTAGCTTAGGTAGAGCCACCAATGCATTACGCGTGCAAGCAAATGTTTCAGCTACATTTATTTAATAGATTTGAAGACAAACCACAAGTCATAAGCAACTGAATGCCTTTATTGAGGGCTTAAAAATGGAAATGGATTTGATTTTAAAAGACGGCTGAAAAGAAGTTTGACTTAAATATGCGACTTATGTAACACTGGTATCATTCAAAGTTCAATAAATATACAATCTGTGAATTGCTATAAATGTTTCTAGACCAGATATTCAAATGATGTGCCACAAAACTATGCAAACTAAAAACTCAAAAATGTCTGTTCTTGATGAGCACTATGTACACATTTCATAACAAGCAGCACGAGCAGATGTTTCGCTCAAATGTCTTTATACACTTTTGACCATCTTGTCAGGCTGGATTCACACAGCTTGCATCAAGCTGAAGTCTGTATGGTGCCTGTGACACATATGGTCAAGTTCAATCAATAAATTTATAAAATAATAATACAGGAGTACATACTACTGAACGGACTGTCTGATGGTCATCCTGCTGCATCTGCAGCAAAAAAAAAAAAGGTCTCTATAGGGAGGGAGACCGTCTCGTGCAGTACATAAGGAAGCCAGAAATGAATCCAGCCGATCGGCCGGAGTTTCGAATCCCCGCCATGGCACTATGTTCTGTAATCCCTTCCCTGTTAACCTCTCTGCTCGCCCCTTATCTGAACAGACTGACAAAATACGAAACAAAGCAAGGCACTATCTTTACCACGCAAAAATATCCCATACTTGTGTCAGTAAAGGTCACTCCATTGTGTTCCTCACCCACAGGAAAAGTCCCCCTTCCCACAATAGCACATCAAAACACGACACCCCGTTTCAGCGCGGACTGGAAAACGCAAGAGAGGAACCACCTCTGAAAACATCCAAGGAACGTTCATTCAGGTACACAATGGGGAATGAATGACTGTCCTAGCAACATTGGGAATGAGCATGTTTTCGGAACTACCGCGTACGGATATCCTTTAAGTACAGTATATGTATCGGGTGCATCGGCAATGGTGGACAATCTGGGATTCTCCACAAATGTTTAAAAATGTTCAGAAAATATACCCAGCACAGCCCTCAGCCAAGGTGTCGCATTTCTGTTGCTAGTGTGGAAACGCTGTTACCAGGGGGATAGTCGGGAATCAGAACAGATAACCACAGTCGAGAAAAAAGAAAAGAAAACAGTTCCTATAGTTTTTCGTACCAGAGCTCCTTGGAGCAGCACAATAGTCAGACAAATAATCGCTAGGCTTAGCCCGTGTAGTGGAACATCACGTCATCTTCAAGGCAGTGACACCCGACACCCTGGACACTGATAGAGAAGTCGGTGTGAAGCCCCTACCGCTGCGTGAGGAAGACATGCCTCACTTAACACATGCTCATCAGATTTACATTTCAAGGACACGTTTCTAAATGACTGAAGGACTGAGGAAGAAGCATGCATTCAAACTCTCACTGAATCTAGTTAGAATAAATAAATAAAAAAGCTGCAGTGTGTGGAATGATAGATTTGCACATATGATAGTGTAATATGTTTGGGCCTGAAAAACTCGAACTGTGAAGCCACTGAGTCGGTAACACCCAGCAGGGCGGCCAAAGGGCTGCATGTGGGAGGCACTCCGATAGAAATCACTCTGGGGCCATTCCCAGTCTCACATCCCATAATGCATTGAGGGCAAAGGAATCTTATCTATGCAGTTTCGGGAGATCAGCAGTACAGATTTTGGTGACTTGCGGAAAAAAATAAAATAAATAAAAAAGATTAGATTTAGGAGGGTTAAACAGAAGGAACAAGGAATCCATCATGTAAAAGATCTGCATCTTCTGCTGCTCACACAGCCACGTAGCCAGAAGAGACAGAAATGAGGTCCCCACGAAAGCATGCAAGCGCACCAGTGTGTGCATGCGTAAAGTGTCGCTGGCGCTAGTGTGTGACGGTGTGTGTTTTGGACATAATCCACACCGCACCAGGACAATGGGGAAAACATAATGATGTGACCTAGTGCTGACTCTGGTGAGGACTTCCTGTGTGTGAGTGACGATGAGTGTGTGCGTGTGTGAGTGCGCGTGTGTGCTAAAGGAGGAGATGGAGAGAGAGCTGAGCCAGAGTAAACTACCGCTGACATGCTTTCCATCAAAGGATTCATTCTTACACAGCTTTCCCAGTCACTTCTGCATAAGAGCCCAGGAACAGGTCAGAAGTTCTAATGAGGCATGAAAAGGGGAAGTAGGGAGATGTTCACAACCACATCTTACAGGAACACACCGCTAACTGAACCATTTGCTGGTTAGCTGGCAAGGTTATAATAACATATTTGGCAAGGTTATAAGAACACATCTGGTATTTGAAGTGAGACTGTTTGGTCTACAATAGAGCGAAAACGTTTTTTCCGCACACACAGTTTAAAAAGCTTTTACACCTCCACAACTGTGTGTCCACCATTTTCTGCCTCACTGCTCTCCATTCCTCCACAGGTTCCCGGTCAAGAGAAAAGCCATTTCTAATCACTTAATTTTCCTCACGGATTTGATTAGTTATTAGCGACAGTAGAGCGTGGGCTCATTAACTACATAATGCCTAGCCTAAGAACCACCATGTAGCCACTTGTACGTAGCGACTGAAAGACTGCTCTCTGTAGAAAAACACAATTATTTCCATCAGTTATTGCTCCACCCACCAAAGAGGCCTCACTCTCCCATTACTAAATGTCTCCCCTTCACATGTTTAAACGGTCTGCTCTGCGCTAACATGCTTCATAGAAATAATGGAACAAAAAAAAAATTCATATTTACAGCTGTAATGCAAGGGCTCCTAAATGTAAAAATTCTTTAAAAACTTTGGTGCATAGTTTGATGTTTTGCAATGTCGACACAGTACCACAAAGAACAATATGCCAAATCCACAGTATTAGACAGAGTGTCGACTTCCTGTTTAATGGTTAAGGAACTGGCCTTGTAACCCAAAGGTTGCATGTTCGATTCTCAGGTAGGACGCTGCCATTGTACCCTTGAGCAAGGCACTTAACCTGAATCGCTTCCGTATATATACAGCTGTATAAAGGGATACTATATAAAAAGTTGCGTAAGTCGTTCTGGATAAGAGCGTCTGCTAAATGCCTGTAATGTAATGTAACTCAAAACCATTCTGAAGGCAAGCTCACAGTCCAATTAATTAATTATTATCAAAGCCAGTGATATGCAGCTGAACATCTGTGTGACCCGTAGTGATCATTTCAATCCAGTAGAGCTCACAACTTTAAAATACATGACAGTAATTCCTGTAAAACGCACTACTGCTGGTAACCATGTCCATGAGTATCATGTTCCCTTGCAGCTTCCTCCAACTGATCAGAAGTGAAGGGCTTGTGGGGCTGAACAGAAAACCACAAACTTGTTCTTCCATGTTGTTTTAGCGACGTACACTTACTTCTCTATTCAATTCTGTCCCTGTGTCATCCTTCCTCACTACTTTCAATCTCTCTCTGGCCCTCAGTCTACTCGGCCACTCCCTCCCCTCACAGCTCGGACAGAAGTGGTAAAAGTCACAGTAACAAGCATAGTGTAAAATCTGCCCTCTAAAACCTTCGCAGATGCCCAAATGGAACAGTAAATTGTGCAGAGATGAGAAGTGTGAAAACAGAAGCACACAGACAGAAAACTTAAATCATCCTCTCTAGTCAAATAGAGCACTCGACACAAAATGGCAGCATTTGAATGGCCACGCATCTGCTCTCGGTGCGCATTGATCTCCAAGCACTCTCAGAGATTACCGGGGTAACCGTGAATGAGGCATTCCAATTCTAGCCATCTCCTGGAGAGGTGAACTGGCTAATTAATTCTGTATCATAGTCATTCTGAGCAAAAAGTACTGTAGTCCACACTCTACAGGTAGGCGATGATTTGAGTTGCATTTGAAATGCACCAACACAATCTATAGCAGACCCAAGTATGTAGGAGACCAAATAACAATGTGTTGCAGTAAAACAGGTCACTGCTAAACCTTCACAAATACACTGTGAATATTTCTAGGCGTACTGTGAATTTTATGCTGTGCACTGATCATTCAAAAAAAGGTAAAGGTTGTTTGGAAGAGGCAGTTTACTGCTGCACACCAATTGTAACAACTAGCTTACAGTTCTCAAACACTCAGCTCTGGCTGAACCAAGATGTAAAGCAGGAAAGCACGATTTGACTGCGATTCCCGTTTTGCCCCATTTTTAGATAAATTATCTCAAGGACACAACATCATCCAGAACAGCAGATTTGCATGCTGGGAAGTGTGGTTCAATAGAGAGCATACAGTATATGTAAAAAGCACGCCAAAACTGTGTATCGTGAGCGCTGAAAGAACCGAAAGCAATAGAATAGACTGGTTTGCATTGTCCTGCCCCTCAGCGCTCTCTTTTTGTGTCTCTCTGCGTTCCATCCCTCCTCCCCCCTCTCCGTTAACGCCCGTCCCCCTCTCTCTCCCCCTCTCTCTCCCCCACCCGCCCCGCAGCGTCTGCTTCCTGGCCGCGTGGCCTTCTTCTCGTCAGTGAGTTTATCTCCTCGTGTCACTCTCTGCTACAGCAGATGCAAAGAGACAGAATCCTGTACAGCGCAGATACTTGCTCACACACACACACACACCCAGTTTGATATGTGTACAGGATTGCGTATGCGCTCACAGACCTCACACACACACGGACACCCGTGAAGCTCACGCGTAACGCACGCGAGCTGCCCCTGCTGACACCGGCGAAAATGTGGGCAAAAGCTTCAGTGAGCTGGCAGGGGCCCCACCAAGGAGAACAGCTAAAAATACACTCATCTCCAGTGTTCCGCTATTGAGCAGCGGTTCACAGTAAGTCATAAAGACTGAATTTTATTCTCTTCTGCAGGTCCAGCTCCCGCCTCAGGCTCCAAAAAAAGTGAATGTGCCGTGAGGTGAATTTATGATGTGCCACTTTATCTCGGAAAACTACAAGGACACAAAGCAGAATGCGGACGCCTCCGCGGAGGCCGACTCTCCCAGAGCCTCGGTTTACATCCCCACAAGCGGTGCCCGTGAACGGGAGGTACCAAAGTGCTGGCTCCGCTTTTACTTCATGTGTAATTCCGCTTCATCTTTGTTTACTTTGAGAACCAGGAGCAAGGCTAAAGAGGAGAAAGAGAGAGGGAAGGACAGAGGGAGGGAGAAAGTGAGAAACGCAGAGCCAGAGAAGAGATTGAACGAACCTCTGCTGATCCGTTGCTTCTCTCCAGACAGGATTCCTGGCGTGTCGATGATGCTGATGCTCTCCAGCACTGGGTTTGGCATCTGAGCGCACATGAACCTGCAGGACACACACACAAACACACACACACACACACACAGGGTGGATGAGCTGGACAGATACACTGGGAGATGGAAAACGGCCAATTACTCTTAGCTGTGAGTGTGCCAGACGACTTAACTGCACCTATGAAAATGAATCATAGTCAAAATGATAGCATCGCTTTGCTTAACTACCTGGCAAAATTAGATTAAAGCAACAGCATCTCCTCAGGAACAAATGAGGCACGTAATGACACTAAGGTTTCAACAAAACCAAGCACATAAGCCCACACCCACACGCAAGCAGGTTGCACAACCTGAGCTTGCTTTTCTAACGGCTGTGAGTAACAGCGTTCCCTCCAGTGTGGCAAGCCCTACGAGGCCGTCTGACATACTCAATGACAACATTGAAAATTGTTCAGTTTGTGGCATTTGCGACCATCTGTACAGCATATATATACTACATTTAAAATCAATGCATGCATCACTCAAAAAACATTCACATTTTGAATAAAACATAAAACTACAATATTTAAAAATGAAACAAACATTTTCATTTTGTATAAATTGTGCACAAACTAAGGTATTGAAACGCAACAATTTCATAATAAAACACTATTCTTATACATTTCCACCAGGTTGTTGTCAGTCGTCCAATAAAACCAAAGACAAAACTATTTGCACATCCTTAAATGCATGCACGTACACACGCACTACAATACAATGCAGAAGCCCAAATGCTTTTGCTTCCATGGGAGCGTGTGCCAACACACAAACCCAAATCAAAGGCACAAGTTCAATGCGATAAACAGCTGACTAAAAGAAAGTCGGGAAGCGGGGAGATGGCTTCGACAAAAACGTCAATTGTTTAGCTCTCCCTTTTCTCCTCCTCGTTCATGTGAGCGCGTGAGTAGCTGTGCTCTGCCCAAGGCACTGGACTCCACATTACCCATATCTCAGCTGTTATGGCCATTATAGAATAGAATACATGCTTCTAAATACATAGATATGCTACCAAAGTGACGTATGGTATATACATCCATACATTTTTCAACATACCCCTGGATCGAACCCACAACCATTGCGTTGTTAGCGCATTCTCTATCAACTGAGCTATTAGATTACATAGGGCAAATTGTAATGCCTTTAACCTGAACTATGCAGTAAGAGTCAGCTGTATGAATGGGTAGAATGTAGAAAGTAAGCAGGTCACTGTAGACAAGAACTTGAGCTAATAAAAGAATGCTGCATTTAAACATTGATGTGCACAGCGTGGCGCATATTGATTGCATACAATATCAGCGTAAGCACACAGCACCTCGAGTCACGGACGGTCATGTGTAAACGCACTGCACCCTGTTTATTTCTGCTATATCTCATGTACAGTTAGTCTCCTTTCCATGCGTGCATGAGTCACATGACAAATGCACCTTTCCAGACCGTTCCCTGGTATTTCCCTATCTGACAAACAACATACTTGAGTGGCGTCGTCATAAGAAAATAATCTCACTGCCTGCCTTCTCTTTTTGTCCCCTGCCGCCTGTCCGCAGGGTTTTTCCTTAGGAAAATTAGGAGGCGGCCGCCTGCAGCTCTCGACAAAACTCTGACGGATGTCCTCATGGAAAACACTATTTTCTAACACGCGGTGGATTTCTGTCATTTGTAACTGCAGTAGCGGCATTACGCCAGTATGGTGGCGCTGTATCGTAATCAGCACAGTGCACCGGGTGCTGCCAAAACTGCCAAGGAAGAAAAGAGCTGCAATTTCCTCCAAAGAGCGTCGATTTTTCCCTACAGCACGAATGTCTCAGGCGGCGCGCTGATATTCTGTGGCTGTTCAAACAGGTGAATATTGTTTCTTTTGCATCCAAGCACGTCCAATTTCTTAAAAAGGTTTCCTAAATTAACGTTACATCCCAGCAGTGTAATGTTTCCAGCTTTGCAGATATGGCTCATAGAATCAGCGATTACTTTACAAAGCGAGTTCAGTAAATTCAGGAGTAGCATAGCCCTACATTTAAAAACTATTGGCATAAGAACCGCACTAAAAATGTCCAAATTCGCATTAATGAAGCTAATTCCACCGTAGCCTGCATAATTCTCGACCCGGAAAGATACAGACAAAGACGAGGAAAAAATCACCCCTAATTACTGAGATGACGATTCACACGGGACTAGTCTCATCAGGCTTTATAAAAAATATCAGTAAAGCTATGTTTGCATTAATTCTATAGAGCTGATAAAACACTACTCAAACATTGTTTTAGCTAGCTAGCTGCATGACAATGTCTATGAAATATATTTGAATGCAAAGATATATTTCCTACCTTGCATCATCCTTTGGAAAGTTAAAGACAGACACCAAAGTGCGTTGCCTATTATTGCAGCCAAACGCCGAGCACAATTTTGGCATTTTTAAATTCTGTACCAAAAATAGCCTGCCACATACAGCAATTAGGGTCATTGCAGCAAAATTTTCAGTGATATTTAACTATAAAATGTCTGTGATGGAATTTACAGTAGCCTAGCTAGCTAGCTGCTACAATCAGTTAATTAATTGCTGCAGCTACACATTGGGTGCGTTTATATTATTATAATATTATTTACATATATTCTGTTAATTATTTATCGATTTGTCATGTAAAATAAATAAAATAAAAAGCCAAAAAAAAAAAAAAAAAAATGTCGGAAGAAAGAAATCCGATATATTACCTGGAATTCTAATTTGTTTTTTTTTTTTTTTTTTGTTTTTAAACGTTATTTTTTATTCCGAGTTTTTTTTTTTTTTAAAAGCATGTTTTTGTGTGCCCAGTACACAACAACAGCCGCAAACAGATATGTTGTAGTAGAAGTAACGTACGTAAAAAACGTAAAAAACGTCAGAGAGGAGATGAGAACCAAGAGGAGAGAGGGAGAGGTCGAGCGAGGAGGGAGAGGAGGAAGGAGGAATCCAGAAAAAGTTAGAGATAATAAATAAAGAATAAATAACTCAAAATATTAAAAAAAAAAAAAAAATAAAAAAATAATAAAAAATGCACTCGGTTTACATGCAATTAATAAATGGGCTATTTCGTTCGTTATATGGTATATCATTTCAGAAATGAAGAGGAACTTTCACATTCAGTATGGCTCAGTTATATAATTATGACTTGTGGTTTGGTTTTGAACATAATGGCCCCCGACCGAGCGACAGTGTGCCAGTCTGTAACCTTCATTCAACGAGTCGCAATAGGCAACTGCTACAGTCGGTTAGTGCGGGGAGTACAGGCAGATAGGTGACCAAGTTTGTCCACAAGTGTCTCTGTCTCGAATTCTCTCTCCCACACCAGTCCTCCTTAACGCGCATCAGCACCCACCGGGGGTAACAGTGCTGGAGGAAGAAGGCCTATGGGTAACAATAATCAGCGCTTGTTGTAAAAGTTAAGCGCTTCGTCGTCTCTCTTCTGCTAATAACACCAGCTGAAGAAAACAAGCAACCATAACATCTGCCATATGACGACAAAACATAAGAGCAGCATTGTCTACAACGTTACCATGTTTCGTTACTTTTTCTTACGTATATAGGCTGCTTTCTTTTCTATCTAAACTAACGTAACGTTAGGTTATTGTTTTACTAACTTACTTTACTACGTTACGCATACCCCGTGCTGTTTCTAGCAACCCAACAGGAAGGGAAGTATAGTCACGTGTATAAAAAAAAAAAAAAATGTATATATATATATATATAGTTAGGCTTATATTGTTTCTTTTTTTTTTTGAGTAGTTACACATAGCGTTCAGAAGAAGAAATGGGAATATGACAGAATCATCATGTACTATTTTTTTTTCCCATTTTCGCATTTTACTTAAGTGCATGTAAACGCAATTATCGTATTATTGCAATGTTCGGATTACTCCCAGTTATCGGATTATTGAGTGCATGTAAACGCACCCATTGGCATTGTCAGCAGTGGCTATTTGACCAAATGACAAGCAAACACAAACACACATAGGCAATGTAAGGTTATAGACGTTATTTATTTGGCTAAAGATGTCTATACGTTTAATATGATATCAAGAAGCTAGATAGCTGGCTCGGTGCTACGAGCAGCTTCGTATCTGACAACGTTAACGCTAGTCTGCACGAGATTTCCCACACAAATAGGCGCAGGCGTCAGTTCATTCTCTAAAAAACAACTTCTCACAAATGTTCAATTGGGCTGTAATTCCTCTATCCATCTCATGTATATCTAGAAATTAATTGAAATTAAACATTGTAACAAAACAATATAAGCAAGAGAAGCCCACATTTGGGAAATTCCCAGTTGACCACAATGCATTCAGACCAGCTTCTTGTCTGCTTATTTTCTTCTCGCGGTTTGTTTCAGAGCCTCGCGAAGGCCTCGCCCACGACAAGTTTTAGCTCAGTGACCCCTCTACGTCTCAATACCCTCTCTCCTATTAACGCAAAGCGACGTTTACGTGATTTTAACGTCACTTTCTATTCATCTTCCCACACATCATCAAAAACACAGAGCCAGTGGTTTTGACCAGCAATGGCTGAACAAATTTACCTGGCCCAGTCATAATGAGGAGGGCATGACATGTTACCTATGCCAAAAGCATTGTGCCCCCACGCTGCAGCTTGCTGCTGGCTTTGTGCCCCTGTGAACTGTAAATTAAAACATTAGCTTTTATGTTGTATTTAATTTCATGTTGAACAGAGACCTTTATTTTTTTAAATAAAATATGCTTTGTAATATGCTTATAATTGTCATTTTCATCAATCATATAATTATTAGAACTCCTAAAATACATTGCTTGTAGACAGGGATAATGCCACTGAGGAGTGGCACCGCTGCTGCCAGCCAGACCAGCCAGCAGCATGGTAGCTTGATTTTCAATGTACAGTATGCAAAAGTTTGGGAAGGAGAACAAAAATTTTAGCCACTCTGGTACCACCTCCGCCTCATTTTGAGCCAGGAAAAACCCTGATCCGTACAGTCCACCTTTAACATTCGGCCCACATTCACTCCTCGCCACTCTTCTCCCTCCTCCCCTGTATAATCCAGCCAACTTTAACACCATACTCCCTTTCCCTGTCTCTCACGCTCATTTTCCATCTTCTCTCCCTTCCTCTTCCCCTCCTCTTGAGTTCTCTGTCTGTGTCAGACCATGAAGAAGCCAATCAGAGCCGCCGAACACGTTCGTGAACAGCAGCCTCGTATACCTTTCATACAGCCCACATTTCACACAAACGGTGTGAAATATGAAGGAAGATGCCACCGTCTCAGATGATCCATAATAGGACACCGTCATGCAGCCACCGTTTACCGCACCTGAAATGTACAAGTAATGCGCTGCTCTTACATAACTCACCCGACAGCACTGAAAACAGGCAGTGGGCATATTCAAATGAGGAAAAAAGAAAAGCTCCAGATATTTTTTTCTGTCTGTGAATGTGTACGCCAATTCGACTCAGGGTTACTGGAAGTCTAAACTAGCTGAGTCAGTTCCTGATTAACATAATAAGTGCAGAATAGGCGTAGCATCATTGACCCTGCATTCCCTCATTCCCCAACCACGATTGATGAAAACCGCTAGTCACGACCAACTAGGTTATTTTACATCTTGCTTTCTATTATAGTAATATCCATATCTTCCTAGTAGTGACACCATTTTTCTTCCTCGGCAATCCCAACGGTGTTTCTGTATGTCTGCAATAAGGCCTCCTGCTTATCTCAAATTAACTATAAAATGACCATAATAATAGTTCAAGATTTTCAAACGCTTTTAAAAAATAAATAAATAAATAAATAAAGTTCTCTTTAACTGACTGGATCCAAGTTTTACATGTATTCTTGCATCAGCCTTGTACTATTCAGCCATAACGCAACACATGGCAAAGAAGGAATTGTGTTAAATGGCTTTAATGAGATTGCACACGTGACTCACCACATTCTCGTCCAGTCATGCCCCGTCAGTGCAGAATGTGAACTTCTCGTCCAAATCAGCACTTTGTGCCACTAATGTCCGCTCAGAGCTCAAGGCGATTCTCACAATAGGGGGAGGACATCAGCGTAGGGAATCATTCTTGTACTTTCAGGACAAACACACCCCTGATCCTTGTACATTTCTGACTCTGGAAGAGATTCAGAAAGGGGGCCCCTCTAAGCGCGCTCTCTCACTTCTCACAAGCCAGGCAGCTTCAGCCTCTGTAGGCCGGAGCATCGGCCGGTTCTCAGTCTTCCCCCATCCCTCCATTGTTAAACTGGACTCATCAATTTAACAGGAAGCCGACTCACCCGTTGCTCCAAGTGTAAATCACTGAGCGGTGAGAAGTAACCCAGCCACTGGGAAGCTGCTCGTCCCTCTGAACCATGTGACCTGTGGCCGAAGGCTTGGCTGAAGCGTGACTAAAGTTCATTTAAGGGGAAGCCGGCTCCTTCAGCTCTAATCCATTATATGAAGGAAACCCTGGAAATAGGAAACCCCAGGTATGAGGCGAGGTATGATTTGACGGAGCCATCAATAAGCCCTGAAGGAAGAATGAAATCCAGAAACGTACAACCCCCCGGATAGGAATTCACAGACAGTTTGGCTTTGATGCCCGCCCTCCCTCCCTCCCCTTCACAAGCTTCTGCTCCAGCTAATGCCCCAGATTTCACCCCTAAACTCTCTCACCTAGAAATAGGAAACGCCCCCTGGCAAGGACTGAAATCTGACGAGCCCCTTCTATCCAAAGCCAGGCTACAAATACGAAAACTGGCAAATACTCAACAAGAATGCTGATTATTCATGCAGATGTCAGAACAATGCCTTAAATGGAAGATAAACAAGAACTAGGATTACACGAGAGAAAAGCAAACTTCTGTTGCCCTCGAGGACTAAAGTTTCCTGCGTTTATCGTTTGGCACAGCTGTGACCTCAATCACAGTATCGCCGTTCTCTCCATACCAAAGAGGACAAAGTGTCCATTGAGATTCAACTAAAGAATTCTTACAGCTTAGCAAACTATACTTTATATAACAAAAAACAAAATCACAAAAATTACAGGGTTTCAAAAGACGTGCATGAGTCAGTCAACATTGAAGCCCAAATGAGTGAATTACAGCATTGTGTGAGGCCAACTTAAATTAATACCTGTCCCTTGTTTATCGTGGAGTAACTACAGCTAAAGTAGACGACTGAGACATGATATCACCACGCAGGATCTTAGTAGAGGCAGAGGACAATGAAGTATGGATGGGATCGTGGAATACAAAGTGTAGATTGGTTGGCTGGTGAAGGTGATTGCAATTTATAATGTTCAGAGAATTCCAATGGTAGTATGGGACAGTCATGGAATTTCCCAAAGAGATGATTATGAGGTCTTATTCTGATAATCCTCTGAGCAAGGACAAAAAACAAGCCTTACACAACTACACTGCCAAATAAATCAAGTTAACTTATTAATTATATCAAAGTGAATGAATAAGAGGCATATATTCAGTCTGTAATTCATCACTGTGAATATGAATGAGAATCTGGCCGGAGAGTTTATACAGAAGGGCTAATCTAGTTTTATTGTGCTATTGTCTTACTGCGCTGAGGATTTCCGTCTGGATAAAAGAATTGAAGACTTTAATAACACCGGTGACAGACTGCATCCTGTAATAGATACTCTGTGGTAAACATTCTGAAGCAAACGTGTCTTTCATATGGGTCCTTCTAAATAATCAGACAAATAGTACCATTTCGACTTAATCATACACAGCAGCACACCACAACTTCTCACTAAACTCATACATTCCAACTGTCAAATAGTGTCCCTACAGTGTTCGGTTATCCGGAAAGAGCCCATCCCATTGTAAACTTAAGAGGCAATTGTAATTGATTGGGCATGAATAGTTTAGACGATTAATACTTATATTGTGTACAATTATACTGTATAATTAAACGACCAATATCAAAATGAATAACACCCCACCAAATGTTTCACCAACACCTTTCACCAAGTAAAGAACCACAAATGAACATCACCTTAATTCTAAATATATAATAACTCAATATTAAACGTACAAAGACGATTAGCAAATAACTACCTTCAGCATGACGCTAATTACTTTCTTTTTGAAACAAGCAACAATAGCAATCAAAAACACAAATTGAATATGACTGCGGGCAACCAAGCAGATTAATTGTACTTAAAATAACTAGGTAGTGGTGTTGGCGGCGAGTGGAGGTGTGCTCACCTGTTAAGGAACGCGTTTCCAAAAGCGTTGAGCTTGCGGAAAGGTTTCTTGGGGTCAACCACCAGTGCATTTCCCGGTATCACCCCGTCCTGGTCGCCGTGCATTACCGCTATGAAAGAGTCTGTGGTCGGCTCCGGGCCTATCCGCATGCCAGGGAAGTCTTGTTCCATTAGGTGACGGATAAAAGTGGTCTTCCCAGTGGAGTATTGGCCGACCAAGAGTACCATGGGCTTGTTGTCGAAGTCCGCATCTTCCAATGCAGGCGAGTGAAATTCGTGGAAGCGATACGCGTCTTCTAAGGGATACAGTTTGGTCTGGTAGAGTCGCCGCAAACCGTCTGAAACGGTTTGAAATAATTCAGGGTCTTTTTTCTTCCCATTCTTGCTGCTCCAACTGAACATGGTGCCAGATATAGTCAGTAGGTCACGTATCTTCAAACAAATATTATTGTTGTTTAGCTTGAAAGATAGAATTACCGCCCGTCCCGAACAGCAGATGGGATGAAGTTTTAGCCTCGTAACTCAGCTTAAAGGTTCCGAGCGTCCCACCCACCACTGGCTAGCAAACACGCTAACGCTGTTCTTCTTCTCGTAAAGTTAAGATATCTAAGGATATAAATGTATCTACTTGTCCTTTCTTATACGTATATTGCACGCGTGGATGTTCCTCTTACTATTTTTAAGGGAACAAATTTGAATCAATGGCTTAACTTTTCCCCCTTCATCCACGGTGTCGCACCCTACTGCCAGCTGGCTCCGCCTCGAGCTCAGTATGGAAAGTCTGAAATTTCAACAGGAAGTTCCCCATAAATTCAGAATAAAAGTCCCACAGTCAACTGGAATGTTTTAATGATTTAGTGTAGCGCGTAGCGTGACCTCTTCTATGAGCGTGACATAGGCTACCAATATTCACGACTTTGGCCTTCATAATGAATAAGTAGGTTAAAGCGCAACAGAGGGCTTTACATCGGTATTGTACTTAATAGATGATAATTGGTGACGCGAATTGGTTTTGTCTCTAGCAACGCCTTCAAATGAGCAATAAGACAATGATGGTCGTTTGTCGCCATGAGTAGCCCTACTAATAAAGTCGTGTTAGGGATAGCATTCGCAATTCACTTTATCTATATGTTTCTTTTGAATATGAGTATTTCACCCACAGCATTGTACAGTGCATACATTACTGGTTTTTAATATGTCGATGTGTTGTGTTTTTGGGACAGACAGTTTGTCCAAATACAGTAATGTTACAAAACTAGATAAACATTCATCACATTCAATGTTTCTTTCTACATCAGCTGCCTGACCTTCTTGTTAGCTCTGGTAACTCGTGGTTCATGCAGTTTTCAAGTAGTTTCCATTTTTATGATAAAATAGTTTATCTAAAGGTAGGAAGATTGCACAGTTCTTTGAAAATGTCACTGAATGTACTTGTGCAGTAAGATAAATAAGAATAGAAAATGTGTGTGTCCTGATTTTCTCAGGATGATAATTGTTTTTAATTCAATTTGGACCCTCTCATTAAGGCTGATGTGTAGTGCCACTACAACAGTGAAAATGTGTGAAACACAAACATTCCCCATAATGACCCCATAATAGCCAGATAGATAGATAAAGGACTGCTGCTTTGTGGAATGACAATTATTGCTGTTAAGCAGATGTGCTCTCTTCAGAAGCAGATGACAAGCTGAATCTGACAATCCTTCATCTACTTGCTAATTTTGTCTGATGGAAAATACACATCTGGATATCAGCTGTACTCTAACACAAATTGGCAAAAAAAAATTGTCATTGACTTGGCATATAATCTCAGCAACTCTTCTATGAGCTATAGCAGGTGGAAGAATGGCAACATTAAATTGATGGTACTGAGAGAGAGGATAGAATTGGTGTGTTTGAAATCTACTGTCACAATGACTGTTTTAGAGCTGAATTTATTTTTTGTAAAAATATTTGACTGTTTATAGAGCACATATTCAGCCTCCTCAAAAATTACATGTGCCATGTTTATTCAAATTGTAGTTGAGCACAATTACATTTATAGATTATTCTGGTCAAATGCCACTGGCACACACTAGAGTTTGCCCTTTATTTACCTTTTCCCTCATTTGCTCCTGTAAAACACAAAAAATTTAAACATTGCACAGATATTGTACACACAGAGCACATTGCTCAAGCAACATTTTTGTAACATCTTTAGCAATAACTGAAAACCCATGGGCATTATGACGCAGTGAAAAGGAACTTCCCTTGTAACAAAGTTGCTCTTTTCTACAGCTTGTGCTGTGTGCTCGGTCTATGGCTGAATTTCCTGTTTCTGCCTTTGTGATGTGGTTCACACCAGCAGGTATAACACTCATATCGCTGTTACCTGTTATGCACTTTTGTGTGTTTTGTCTAATAGGCAGTTTGTAGATGTGCTTATTGTTTGCATTATGTTTGTATGCACTGATACTGAAATCATTACTTACTTAAGGTGGCCCTGGATCACTATGGTACAGTGTTCTCCAAGCAAGACCATGATTAAGCATGTAAGGTCATTTTAAATGCGTGAGAGAGTGAGAGAGGGAGCATGAAGGGGGATTAGGTGCTAAAATGAAAGTGAAAGCTGAGAGAAACCTGGGTAATTCAATAGGTGCCCCCACCTAGTCTCTTCCTGGAAAGCAAGTATGTTCTTGTAAGTTGATGCAATAACAAAGAGGCAGGACTGAGAGGTCATGTGACTGCAGGGTGCGGGTGAGAAAGAGAGCGATGGAGAAAAAGAGGATTTTTGTAAAGTTTCTTGCAAAAGTATTCAGCCAGACACTGTCTTTACGTTTTGCTGCCTCAGAGCTTGAGATCATGACATTTTGAAGATGAATAAATATTTCTGATCTACACAGCTTACTCAACATAATCACAACAACATATATAATCCCTAAACGACCCTGTGTGGCAGTGGTATGCAGGAGGCATTGATGAGAATGTGTGAACATTGTTCAGACCAAAAATTCGACCTTGATAACAGATGATCCATAGGGCACCCAAATGTAAAAAGAGACTTAGAAACCCACTCACATACATAGACTGATTTCTTCACTTTCTTGATTGACTGTGGGTACACATAGTAACCTGGGTTCTTCCTTCCTTTTGTCTAAATCATGTTAGACAAACAGAGCAGTCAGAGCAGCTGACAGGCAGCCCAATATAAACCACTGGCTGTCATTTCATAGTTCATCACCCTGAACCCTGAACCTCTTACAGGGGCCACATAGTTAATCACCCTGAACCCCAAACCTCTTACAGGGGCCACATAGTTAATCACCCTGAACCCCAAACCTCTTACAGGGGCCACATAGGCCATCACCCTGAACCCCAAACCTCCTACAGGGGCCACATAGGCCAACACCCTGAACCCCAAACCTCCTACAGGGGCCACATAGGTCATCACCCTGAACCCCAAACCTCTTACAGGGGCATTACAACCAAAAGCAAAAATATTTCACCTGCTGTAATTTATTGGTTTACACCTGCTGTAATTTCACCTGCTGTAATTTATTGGTTTACACCTGCTGTAATTTCACCTGCTGTAATTTATTGGTTTACACCTGCTGTAATTTCACCTGCTGTACATTTATTGTTTTTTTTTAATAAAGTAGCCAAATGTGAATCTTTCCCCCAACTATTTAGAAACACTGGCATGTTACTTGATAATTCATCTAGAAGAGTTAAACTGCTTTTTATTATGCAGTTATTCAAAACACTTGAAAAAAATAATGACATATTGGGTGACTGCTATTCCGGCTACTGGCACGTACATTCATGAATGATGGCAATTCATAAATACTGCCATCATATTCCCAGAAAGGTGCAAGGTGCAAGGCAGCCGTGACATACTCAGTCATAAGACACCCCACATAATACTGAAAGATAAAAAACATTCAATCACATTGAAATAAAATGTCAGAGTGGTCCTTATTCTACAGTTTGTCATTGGGTCTTGGTCTATGTTGCTAATTGGGTGTGAGTGTTGGGGGCAGGGTTATGGGATTCTCAGCCAATTAACAGCAGGTCCATGACCAAGAGCCCTTCTTATAATACAGAACCACAGCAGGCACAAACAAGTGTGAGTATACTATGCACACACACAGTTTTTAAAAAATTCTTTAAAATACCAATGTTGTTTCACTAAAATATAAAAATGTCCAATTTACCTCTTATTCTTAGCATTTTGTCAGACCTGATCATTTGTGCAATGGCAATAAGTTACGTATTAAATTGTAAGCAGAAGGTTGCAGGTGCATAGGTTAGTATAGGTGGGGCCCTGGCACAGCAGTTGTACCTCTAAGCAATGGGACATAATCTGAATTACTCTAGTAAATATTTTTTAAACAGATGGCGACCTTGCCCCTTTCAGTTTTAACAGATAACAACAAAAAACACCTCTAATGTCTTTTTTTGTTTTATTATAATTCCAGGAATCAATAATAAACAAAAATACCATGTAACAAATACCAATAAAACTGAAAAAATAATGCAAAATATATGTTTATAAATATAAGCTTTGTATGTTGTCCTGAGTAAAGGTATCTCCCACATATGTTATAATAGGTATTGTTACCTATGCATTTATATAATTTATTTCCAATACAATTACTCTGAATATTTTAAGACAGTTTTATTTTTTACTTTGGTGCCCAACATGGGGCTGTACATATCCCATTCCCACCATAATTTGGATGTACAATTATCTGCCACCACAGCCACGTTCATGAACAAATCCTACTGTCTATTCAGGAAAGTGTAGGCATCCATGTTTCTCCTCCAAACGCATAGTGTCACCAGCTGCTTCTTTTCACACTGCAGACTACAGCTAAGCTTGCAGAGTGGAGTCAGAGGAGGACCTTTCATATGTGCCTTTAGCATGCAGCATGCAGTCCCCCAGCGGGGGTCACTAGATAGCGATGAAACACAGACGCCTACCTGACTGAACCCTCCCATACCCTAGCGATATTATTGCCAATTGCAAGTCACCCTATGGAGCTACCATGTGAAATATGGTTGGTGAAATTCAGAATTTGTTCAAATCCTGGTTGAGGAATGGGATGCCATCCCACAGCAGTGTGTGACCAGCATGAGGAGGAGGTGCCAAGCTGTTGTGGCTGCGTATGGATCTTCCACACGCTACTGAGGTCCCTGACAGTGTAAAATGAATAAAGTGTAAAAATGGCCAATATGTGTTGTTTTTTCCTTATTACTGTGGGAGAGTGCAATCATCCAGTCCACCAAGCAACTCAAAACGAGAGTGAATACCAACAGAAGAATATTGCAGGGGATTTTGGCACATTTCTTTGGGCCGCTACCTACACGGTTAGCTGTGTTGCTCATTCCACGAATGCACAATCCTAAGTTGTACCTCGTTGTAAAGGTGACTAATCAGGCTTTCCAACGATATAAAATACAATACCAATTGGTATTATTAAAGGGGAGGAATAATCGACCGAAATAACGTTTCCGAACTTTTTTTGAGGAGTGTATATCATTGTTATTCAGCTATTTTAAATTACGTTACATTATATTCACCTGGAATACGTACAATAAGTGCATACCGAAGGTCATTGAAACAACTACAAACAGGTCAGATAAAGTACAGTCCTATCATAACATAGCAGCTATCCATAGACAAGAACATTGCGTCTAGTTCACATAGTAAGCTATGGCTAAGTCGTAAGGCTAAGTCAGTAAGACATGATAAATTACAACATCATAATCAAGATATGTTTGACAGTATCTTTGATGAGGCTCCAAATATCAACACTCATCCATATTTTAGTGTTTCTATTTGCCTTTCCCAGAATTGCTTAGACTTGGACTCACTGTGAACCTTATTACATTTATTTTTCTCTCCTATCATCAGAAAACAAAATGATCAAAAGGTGGGACTTTTGGCCCCAATTATCAGCCTCTAACAAGTTTTCCCTTCTTTTGCATTCTTTCATGTTGACTGGGAAGGGGCAATACAATTTTACTTTTGGTTCCTAGTATTGGTACACTAAAATTAAACTAAAATAACAGTTATGCATCACTGTGGAACAGTAAATTTAAAAAATAAAAACGGCAACATGAACCACCACAGCCAGTTCCAGTGTTTAATTCAGCACAGTGACTTCCTATGACCTGTGACTACAGCTGGATTTAGCTGGATCAGTTGAGTTCTGTAAAGTCTGATATACAAACATTGCCTTTAGGTGACATAATCAAAGTCACCTAGGTGCTCAGTGCTGGCTAGTTACCAACTGTTACTGTCATTGTAACAGTCATCAAAGTAGTCGCCCAAAGAGCTGCTGTTATAAGCCTTTTCTCAACAAATGTCAACATTTATTGAAGATTATTAACTGTGGCACAACACTGCTTAATGTTATTGTTGTGCTTTCTTTAGCTTACATATCAAAGAAAACATACTTTTTAATTGACTTTGAAACCTGTAATTGCTACAGTAGGTAACCATGCCCTAGGTGGATCTGTATTAATTGCATTATCTTCCTGGAAAGTACGTGCATGTAATCTCACATTTGGAATCAATGAAGTGGAATCAATACCTAAATGTTAACAAAGTAACCATATATCCTCAAATACTTTTGACTACAAGACCGTTGTTCAATGAAAAAAGGACATTCGGCCACCATAGACAGTAGGCAATGTAGAAATTGATTACCTCTGCTTCTTCAAAAACACCAATATGAGCCGCGGTAGCACAGCGGTAAAAGCACCGACAATGAGTCGGTGCAGTTGCACACCGAGGATCAGGGGTTGGAACCCTGGTCCTGCCAGATCTGAGTATAGCCAGCGCCTTGAGGGAATGGAAATTGGCGGCCGCTCCCGGAGTGGGGAGAGGAGCTGGAATCATGGTCAGGAGCTCGGAGGACAGGGTTGTAGCGGCGAAATGGAAGTGGTTGCTACACAGGGAATTGAATAACATAGGGGTACAATTGGCCACCAAATTGGGAGAAAACAGGGAAAAATATGAAACAAATAAATATTTAAAAAAAACACCAATATGAGACAACAAGCACTAGACAAAGGCTCAGAATAGCAAGACAAAGTGCGGTTTTAGTTTAATACAAACACAGTATTAACACATAAAAAGGGAATTCTTAACAAGTGCACACACAAAGACATGCGCGCACACACACACACACTCATATGCAGACATCTGATTTCAGCAGCACTTTGCATACTTCACAGCGCTTCACATATAGCCCTGAACTGTTACATCATACTTCTACATTACAACCAGAGAGGCAACTAGTAAAACGTTCGATAGTCGTCTTCTAACGTTTCTGCTCCTGTTTATCGCTTGTTTGATTGTATTCTGTATTTGCTTTTGAACGCTCTGTGAAGCACTCTGTACATTCTTGTTGAGAAGGGTGCTATATAAATAAACTTTACTTACTTATGATATGGCTCGCCTGAGGATCAACCTACCTTTCATTGTCAGCATCAACACTCTGACGATTGACAGTTAAGCACATGTTGATGTTTCATTTTAAATAGAACATGAGCAGACCTCATATTGTGGGATAATGCTGCAGGCACATAGCCTACAGTTGGACACTCACCACACTCAACACAAGAGATAATGCAGCCCATGCCATTTGGACACAGAGTGGCAAAGCGCAAGAGCGAGAAAATGGGAAGAGACCAGACCAGAGAGTGAAAGGAAGAGAGAAAGTAACTGCAAGAGAAAGAGAATTGGACTAGATGACTCACTGAAGAATGCACATAGAGGGAAAGACAAATGGGGAGAGATGTTAACGATTACAACTCGCAAAATATCTATGAGGCCTGTTGCCCTGCCCTTCCACTCGCCATTTTATACACACACAAAGACAGACAGAGTTT
Source organism: Ilyophis sp. 1 JC-2022 (assembly GCA_022702515.1). Lineage (NCBI taxonomy): Eukaryota > Metazoa > Chordata > Actinopteri > Anguilliformes > Synaphobranchidae > Ilyophis > Ilyophis sp. 1 JC-2022. The sequence continues at coordinate 19,854,392 of CM040397.1, read as the reverse complement.
GAGAACACAAAGCGAAGATGATAAATCAGCATTTGTTGACTGTTATGTGTCCATCCACCTGTTTCACAGGAGGCCATTTCACTGAGGAAGATAAATCTTCCTGTTGTTTTAAAAACCTTGAAAAAGCAATTTCCATGAGTGGCCCTATCTCTCACTGGCATAGAACACAAACGCACAGCCCCCACAATGCACTGAGGGCCCCGCCCTAGTCTGATAAAAAAAAAGACAATTTGAGTCTGATAAAAAAATACAAATAATTTTTTTTTTATTTGACTGAACAAGGCGAGATTCAACTGTAGGGCTGGTAGACAAGCAGGGGCCCCCTATCAGCTACAAGCCGAGAAAGAGGGCAGAGAAACTGCGCTACGTCAGTGCTATCTGTCAGTTAGGCCAAATCAAGGCAGAAATATCATGTCCAGAATTTTGTGACAGGAGTCTAGAGCCTTTCCATCAGCCACAGATGATAAATACTATTGTTTCAGACACTTGTAGGCTACACTTGCTGCCATTAGCAAGGAGAGTACTGGTGCTGGAGTCTTTTTGATTTAGCTCTATGAGGGTATTAATGCTGCATGGGCCAAAGTGCTGGAGGGGAAAACAAACCAGTTGCACAGACTTTGAAGGACTCTGTGAGTTTTTTTGGTATGGCAGGTTATAACAGGGGCTTTTGTATCATTTCTATTCTGTGGTTCTAGCAATCCAGGCTGACTTGCTGTATGAAAGTGAATTTTCAGTTGACAGTGAGACATCAGATCTTTTCAAACACAAAACTCAATCTTGAGTTGTGTTGAGTACTATGCCAAAGTTTGAACAGTCCTTCAAACAAAAGTTGCCAGTAATGCAGGGAATAGAGATGATTTTTTTGTGAATGGGGATTGCTCATGTGGTGTTATAGCTCTATTATATAAGAAGTTATAGTTAGAAGTATGTTAATGTCATGTTTTTGTGCTTTATAGTGCTTATTAGTTCTGTTTATGGGATGTGGAGTGTGTGTTTTGCGCTTAAATTTCCAGCAGCTCAGCAGTTTGTTGCTCATTTCAGAGCTCCTTCTCCTGAGACTATAATTAGACCAGGTGTGTTTGGGTGTGGTGGTCCCAGCCTTCCCAGTCTCAGGTAGTTGAGTGTGGCATTTGACACCTTTTCTCCTTTGTGTTATTCAATGGATGACTGAGGATCCATGATAGTCTGGTTTCCCGAATCCTTGTTTAACATTTTTTGTGCCACATTTCAGGTGAATACGTGAGTCATATATGGAGTTCTCTCAACTCCTGTTTCTGCATTTATGGAAGTATAATGGACCTACCTCTTATAGACTGGCTATTATCTACTATTTTAACAGTCATCATAATACGTAACTTGTACATGCCTGCACGGAGTCTGATGAATGTTGGATTGCATATACCCTGAAAACAGACAGACAATAGAACACATTTTAAGATTTTGTCCTGGATTTCTGTTATTCTTCCTAGATTCCATGTCCAACTGGCTGAATTGGTTGAAAGGAATAGTCTATCGCAAACCTTGTGAACACGTTAGTACATCTTCACTGACTGGGCACAGCCGCAACTGAATCACGCAATAAAAGGTGCAAGAAAGACATGCTTCTCAAAATGTCCCTGGCAAGGTTAAAATTTACCACCCCTAACAGGGTGCGGGTCATCAGTCTACTGATGATGGCTTTGGTAGACAATGACCGTTGGGAGTCATACGGACTAAAAATTTTATGTCAAACACCACCCCCTTGCCTGTCCACTATTGACAGCAGAATGTTGGGCTGACACTGTGAAGATGACCATCGTGAAGAACATGATGACTTCACTCACTGAAGCCATAGACATACTGTAGCTGAAGAAGGTAGGAGACACATTTATGCACTGTAATATCTGTGGTATCTTCAGTTTAATGTTGTTCTATGGTTTTTTTTTATTCGTGTAAAGGCCTAATGATCTGATGCACAAGCGCACATTAAACGCACTATATCAACACAACTTGGTTTCCTGTACAAAAGTAGATCTCGTTTCTCATTTGACAGTAGGACGAGGATTGTCGAGGTAACATTTCTTCCAGTCCTCGATTATGGCGACATGATATATAAACACACGGCTGCTTCCACCTCAAAGCCTTTCGAGTCTGTGTATTAACTCGTCCCTCCATTTTATCACTGGAGATAGGTATCGTACTCATCGTTATGTGCTGTATCAGAAGATGGGCTGGCCCTCCCTTTGTCAGAAAAGGGATCAACATTGGCTCCGGTTTTTATATAAAGCACTTCTCCGAAAGCTACCTTCTTACATTACATCTCTCATTGACTGGAGAACTAGAACCTATCAGACTCGCTCTCAGGGCTGGTTGACTCTCCAAGTGCCTCAGGTCTACTCTGAATTGGGTAAAACTGCATTTAGATACAGTGCTTCTCATACCTGGAATGAGTTATAGTGCACATTAAAGCTCAACTCCTTGATTACTATGGGCCAATTCAGGACCCTGATTAAGAACCTAATTTCCTTTGAATGTAAATGTTTTGACTGAATTTAATTGTTCTATTATTTTTGTTTTATGTTTTAAATTGAAATTTTACACAGAGGGCGCTGAAACAAAGTAAGGCTTAAGTAAATTGATATGACACAAGTTGGATTTTTTCTATGGTTAGGCGTACAAATTAAATAATTCACATCTGAAAGACAATGGTCTACTACATAAGAACCTGTAAACTTTGCTTGAAAAGGACTATTGAGCAAAGGGCAATAAGACCAACACTGAATCACCTGGTTTAAAACTCAGACTTTTAGCTTTTTGATGAAACAAACTCAAAATTTTAGTTTGTGACTTTTTCAGCACTTCCTGTATTGCAGCATGAGCTTGATATAATCTAAGGTGAAAACCACTTACATACCCTAAAACATTTTCTGGAGGCTCTGTGTTTCAGCATCCATCTGAAATTACAGCTGTAACTAGAATGACATTGCCAAACACCAGTTTGTTGGGACTGAACCCAGTGCTTTCCTGTGCAGCTTTATGAATGGATAGAAGTAATCAAGGAAGACCCTCTTCCCAGTCACATGCCAATTTGGTGCAGTGAGAGTGCAAGAGAGATTTGAAAGTTTGATGCCTATCTAATGCACCATGACATTGGGGATGATATTCACTGGAAACATCGTGTTGGGATTTAAGTTGTTTTAAAGGGATATTTCACCTTAGTGTGAAATAAGTCATTTTGTGGAGCCTACCCCATTATATTTGCATTGTATGAATATTATCAACATCAGCGATTCCTGCTGGCCGTTAACGGCATCGCCGTTAGACCGGCCGTCAGGATCCCCATTCATTTTTGCGACTTCACTAAAATGAATAGTGTAGCGACCCGGAAGCTGGGTCGCATGCAATGCATACTGGTGGGCGCAATGCGCCATGGGAAATCGCGAATGTTAGCGATTTCTTGTAATTACTAATGTTTAACTGTACCGTTTTAATCCAATGTTGTTTCCATATTGTTAATCGTTTACGTTATAGTTGTTATCTGTATTAATCTAACTGTAGTTTGTGTGAATGAATGCGAATACCGTGAATGAATGTGTGTGCGTTAAATGTGTACCTCCGCTATTAGCGGATAGCTAATTGAGTTCCTTCATGCTTTGTTTGGAAATAAACACGTGACCTGGAGTCGTGCGGTGTATGGGGCACAGGTCACTTAAGCAGCTGAGAACTTGTGTGGACCTTCCATTCTTATTTGCACGCTCGCCACATTGGTGTCCGGAAGTGGGATGACGCAAAGAATGGAACAAGAGATCCGCGAACTGGAGGAAGCGTTACGGCAGATCCAGAGGCGCCAGTCAATCAAGGTGGGCGGGATGCAACCCCAGCCTGACGGCGCCAGCGTACCACGGCTCTACTGCCCCCTAGCGACCAGGAGGACGAATGGCGACACCACTCCACAGCCCGCCGCTGATGATGAGCGACTACCCTACGCTGCTGGAGATCGCCACCTAGGGGTCGGAGACCGTGCAGAAAGTCCAAAAGCTCTTTTGAGAGCTGGTAAGATCGCCGATGGAGATCGCCACCTAGGGGCCGGAGGCAGTGCAGTGCAGTACAGCGCAAAAATTCCAAAGGCTCTTTTGAGAGCTGGTAAGGTAGACCTGCCGCCTACTGCTGCACAGCGCCCCCTAGTAGCCTGGAGGACCACAGAGGCTGCCAACGCCGAACTGCAGCAACCCATCACCACCGCTGCTGCCCACGAGCTACCACCAGGGGCGCCGGTACTCAGTCGGCCACCCCTCGCCACAGCACCCCGAACGCCAGCCAAACTGCCCAAATTCGGCGGACTAACGCCGCTGGAGCCATACCTGTCCCAGGTCCAGCTAGCAGCATGGCACAACGGCTGGAGCAGCGAGGAGGCTGCCACACACCTAGCACTGGCTCTGGAGGGGAAAGCAATACAGGTGCTGCTCGACCTCGGGCCTACGGAACAGCGCAACTACCACACCCTGACCACCGCCTTGGAGAGACGGTTCGGACAGCACCGATTCGCCGACCAGAGCCGAGAGGAACTGGCCAGCCGCCGCCGACAAGAGGGAGAGAGCCTGGGCACCTTCGCCGCCGACGTACAGCTGCACGCCCAACGGGGCTACCCGCAGTTCCACGCAACGGCTCAAGAAGAGCTAGCCCTCCACGCCTTCCTACAAGCACTCACGCCAGAGCGACTGCGCCAGCACGTCCGCCTCACCACGCCCCGCACGCTCAGCGAAGCCATTCAGGAAGCCGAACGAGCCTCAACGCTGTCACTAAGAAAGACTCCTACCCGCTTCCCCGCATCGACGACGCTCTCGACCACATCGCGGGGTCCAGCTGGTTCAGCTCTCTCGACCTACGCAGCGGCTACTGGCAGGTGAAGCTGGCCCCCGACGCAAAACCAAAGACTGCCTTCACGATTGGGCAGGGGCTGTGGCAATTCCGGGTAACGCCTTTCGGGCTCTGCAACGCACCGGCCACCTTCGAGCGTCTGATGGAGCGGGTACTGGCGGCCATTCCCCAAAGTCGCTGCATAGTTTACCTGGATGACCTGCTGGTGCATGGCAACGCCTTCGACCTAGCCCTGGCTAACCTGCAGGAAGTCTTCGCGACTATCCGACGGGCCGAGCTGCGACTAAACCCTAAGAAGTGCCACCTGCTGCGGAGAGAGACAGCCTTCCTGGGGCATGTGGTCAGTGCCCAGGGCGTTGCTACTGACCCTGCTAAAGTGGCTGCCGTCAGGGACTGGCCAACCCCTGCTACTATCAACGAACTGCGGAGTTTCCTGGGCCTGGCCTCCTACTACCGTCGCTTCGTCCAGGGCTTTGCCACTACCGCCAGCCCGCTCCATCGCCTCACCGACAAAGGGCGGCCGTTCCATTGGGACGACGCCTGTGCGACAGCCTTCGCCAAGCTCAGGGCAGCCCTGGTAGAAGCTCCGGTGCTGGCCTACCCCGACGTCAAAAGAACCTTCATTGTGGACACCGATGCCAGCAATGTGGGGGTCGGGGCAGTCCTCTCTCAGCCAGGAGAGGAGGGAGAACGGGCCGTGGCGTACTTCAGCCGCGCCTTGAGTCGGGCAGAGAGGAACTACTGTGTGACTCGGCGCGAGCTATTGGCAGTAGTCCTGGCCCTTCGCCACTTCCGGCCCTACCTGCACGGGAGCCGGTTCCTCGTCCGCACGGACCATGCCTCGCTCACCTGGCTGTTGAATTTCAAGAACCCCGAAGGCCAGGTGGCCCGCTGGCTGGAGGCCCTCCAAGGGTACGACTTCGACATCCAGCACCGAGCGGGGCGACACCATGGCAATGCCGACGCTCTCTCGCGGCGACCCTGTGCGGCCATGGAATGTCGCTACTGCCGGCGACAGGAGGAACACGACCAGCCGGCGTTCACAGTGGCAGCCGTGCACGCGACCCGTCCGAAAGACGGGTGGCTCCAGCTAAACCCATCACAGCTGCAACAACAGCAGGAAGCTGATAACACCGTGGGCAAGGTGAGAGGCTGACTGGAGGCGGGGCGACGTCCAGAGTGGGCGGAAGTGTCCGCCCTGGGACCGGAGGTGAAGGCATTCCATTCCCAGTGGGGGAATTTCGAACTGCACCACGGGGTGGCATACCGGAGGTGGCAGGCCCCTGGAGGAAGAAACAACCTCCTCCAACTGCTGGTGCCCCATGTGCTCCGTTCCCAAGTGCTCCAACTCGTCCATGGGTCGGTGGGGACGGGGCACTATGGGAATTCCAAGACCCTGCACCGCCTCCGGGAGCGGTTCTACTGGCCTGGCTGTCGGCGGGACGTCGAACTACATGTTCACTGCTGCGACTCCTGCACCGCCCGGAAAGGGCCGACCCAACGCTCCCACGCCCCACTACAGCAGTATCTGGTGGGGGCCCCAATGGAACGAGTGGGGGTGGACATCCTCGGGCCCTTCCCCGTGACTGACTCCGGCAACCGCTACGTCCTCGTGGCCATGGACTATTTTACCAAATGGCCTGAGGCGTACGCGGTGCCAGACCAGAGTGCAGCCACCACTGCGGAGAGGCTGGTCGAGGAAATGTTTGCCCGCTTTGGGGTCCCCACCGAACTACACAGCGACCAAGGGCGGAACTTTGAGGCGCAGGTGTTCGGCGAGGTCTGCCGGCGGCTGGGGGTGAGTAAAACCAGGACGACACCGCTCCATCCACAGAGCGACGGGCTGGTGGAGCGGTTCAACCGTACCCTGACCACCCAACTAGCCATCCTCACCAGCCAGCACCAGCGAGACTGGGACCGACACCTGCCCCTGGTCCTGTGGTCCTACCGCACTGCCGTGCAGGAGTCCAGCCAGTGTACCCCTGCTGCTCTCATGTTCGGGCGGGAGCTCCGGACACCAGTGGACTTGGTGTTCGGGGCCCCGCCCGAGCCTGAGATCGCTGGGGGAAAGGAAATGGAATACTTCCGCCAACTACGGGACCGTCTCCGGGTGGTCCACGACTACACCCGCCAGGCGCAGGCTAATTCTGGGGTGCGGCAGAAACGGGCGTACGACACCCGGTGTCGGGGACAGGCATTTTCGCCAAAGGATCGAGTTTGGATCTACTGTCCCGTCCGCAAGAAGGGGGTCTCCCCCAAACTGCGGAGTCACTGGCAAGGGCCGGGAGAAGTCCTGGAAAAACTGTCGGAGGTGGTGTACCGGGTGCGTATGCCCGGTCGGGGCCGCCTGGTGGTACTCCACCGGGACAGGCTGGCGCCCTACCGACCTCTCGCACCGCCTGTTGTGCTCACCCCGCCTGTTGTGCTCGCACTGCCTGTTGAGGAGGGGGGGGCCAGCCCGGACACTGCCCGTACGGAGCCGGTTGGCTCCCCAACATTAGCAATTCTTGCGCCCTCCAGGCGGCCGGGCCGCCAACGGCGACCACCGGCACGTTACCGGGACTTTGTGTTGGGTGATGGGGTCGTTGGGGACAACTGACCCCTTAGAAGGGGGCTATGTAGCGACCCGGAAGCTGGGTCGCATGCAATGCATACTGGTGGGCGCAATGCGCCATGGGAAATCGCGAATGTTAGCGATTTCTTGTAATTACTAATGTTTAACTGTACCGTTTTAATCCAATGTTGTTTCCATATTGTTAATCGTTTACGTTATAGTTGTTATCTGTATTAATCTAACTGTAGTTTGTGTGAATGAATGCGAATACCGTGAATGAATGTGTGTGCGTTAAATGTGTACCTCCGCTATTAGCGGATAGCTAATTGAGTTCCTTCATGCTTTGTTTGGAAATAAACACGTGACCTGGAGTCGTGCGGTGTATGGGGCACAGGTCACTTAAGCAGCTGAGAACTTGTGTGGACCTTCCATTCTTATTTGCACGCTCGCCACAATAGTTTTAAAGCACACACTAACTACGGCAGATAATAAATCGATAAAAGAGAACACGACGGTGAAAAGGTACGTGTTTGTTTTGAGCTTATAAGATGTTGTCACGTTTAAATTAGCTATAATAGTGGGACTATTTTCGGATATGCTACTGCATAGAAATACAACAAGCCGTAGTTTGATTTTTAGTTTTATTATGACGTAAATCTACAACGAACGGTAGCCTACTACAGTTGGTGCATTGATGTCAACTTTATCGTACGCAAGGATTCTTCACTGAGTTAAAATAACATAGGTTTTTTGCGGGATCTTCTTTTTCTTTTAAAGGGTAATAAAACATTGAAACTACATTAAATATCAAAACAAACACGTACCTTTTCACCGTCGTGTTCTTTTTTATCGATGTATTATCTGCCGTGGTTAGTGTGTGCTTTAAAACAATAAATTTGGGTGAGTTTCTCGAAAATGAATGGAAGTGACAACCGGGACTACCGGGGATGCCGTTAACGGTCAGCAGGGACATCTGATGTCGTTAATATTCACGGTATGCAAATATAATGGGGTAGGCTCCACAAAATGACACTCAGGTGAAATATCCCTGTAACAGCCAAACTGCTTGGATATAATTTTTGAACCTTTATCGGTTTGAATGATAATCCGGAATGCCGAATGTGGACATAAGAATGGTCAGAGCCGCAGAATGGACTTATCAGTAGTAGAACTGAGCAGATAGGCTTCAGAATAATGAGTGAATTGACACATTACAGTCAACAAATAGCCATATCCAGCCTTGGACAGAGGCAAAGGACCCACACAGCAGGAATAGGCTGCAGAGGAGCAACAGGTATTTTTTGGTTGGGCTTTCCAGTGATCTGAGAAGTGTGACACATTGTAATGTAATTAGCCATATCCCTTTTTAGTGTAGGTCAAAAAAAAAACCTATGCATGCAGTTTACCTTTGGAAACAGCTTAGTCAAATAAGTTTTGAAGCACGGGATCAGCTCTTTAATCAAAGTTTTACGTGAAACATTAAAAACAGAATAAAAGGAAGGTGTGTCAACACTTTCAGGTTTAATGGAGGCAGCCGTAGTGGTATTCTCAGCCAAAACAGTATCACTTTTATTTACAGTGACGGTAGCCCCCCATCAGTAACAGCACTTTTAGTTTTAACACTGTCAGCGCTCCAGCATTTGGAGGACTGTTACGAAAGCGGACTTCTCATGTCCTTTGAGCAATTGAAGAGGAAATATGACCTGTCCAACAAGACTTTCTTCTGTTATCTTCAGCTAAGATCTTTCCTTAGAACTAACCTGGGTCCTGGAATGGCTTTACCTGTATGTACTGATGTGGAAAAATTGCTTCATGAGGGAAATACATGCAAGTTTATTTCTAAAATGTACTCCTTACTGTTGAATGGGGGCCCAAAATCAGGTTTGCATAAATCTAGAGCGAGATGGGAGTCAGATCTTAATATAACAATTGATGAACAACTTTGGACAGACTTATGCCAGGATAGTATGTCAGCTACTATTAATGCCCGGTACAGACTGATTCATTATAATTTCCTTCACCAACTGTACCTCACCCCACAGAAAATTCATAAATCTAAACCTGACTTGTCAGAAATGTGCTTTAGATGTGGCATAGAGGTCGGCTCCTTCCTGCACTGTACCTGGCTCTGTACAAAGGTGAGGCCCTTCTGGTATGACCTTTGTGACACCTGGACCAAGATTACAGGAGTCACCTTCCCATTAGATCCTGAGTTTTGCTTACTGGGGAATTTTACGAGTGTCAGTCATTCTTTAACTACCTTTCAGATTAAATTTATGGAAATTGCTTTGTGCGTGGCCAGGAAATGCATAACAGTGACGTGGAAATCTGACTCCCCTGTCCCCATTGATAGATGGTATTCGGAAATAAATAGTTGTATTCCTCTTGAAAAGATCACATATAATCTCAGGAAAGGTTATGACACCTTTCTGAAAATTTGGCAGCCTTACCTAGAGTACATTGACACATCAGTGACACCACCATAGGGTTGTGATTCTGGTTTCTGGTTATCCTCTGAAATTCCAACAACACTGTTGATGTAGTGTCTCTGTTTCATTCCAGCACTGACTTTTTGTTTTGTTTTGTTTTGTTTGTTTTTCTATTTTTGTAGGGAGAGTTGGGGATTGGGACTTCTTTGATGTTGTGTGTTTTGTAATTTTTGATTACGTAATTTGTATATTTTGTTACAATTAATCTGAAAATAAAAATACAATATTCAACACTGTCAGCGTTACCATTAATAGTAACAATATCATCGACTTGACTGGTATTAACTGTGTCCTCCAAAGTGACACATTCAGTGTCAGTGGCAGAATCTGTTTTTTCCACAACGCCAGGCTGCGATTCCAAATGAACATAAAACGTGTCACTAAAACCTGATGGTGGAAGACGTCCATTTTTGATTTGGCTTTGCTCAATCCCGTCATTACACGATCGGAAGTGAACTGACCCTAATTCGACTTGGTAAAATTAAAACACGAGGTAGAATCATTTCGATAGGAATTGCCTCGGGGACGATAATTACTTTATCGTATTACATTATACATTATAATTACTTACTTTTTACGGATCAGGACAAACTTATCTGCCAACACTGCAGCTTAAGATGCCATAAACGCTATTCACTATAGGTAGAAACGGAATCGGACACAGAATTTTTAAACAGTTTGAGAGCAACCAAATCACACAGTCGCTCATAATCATCAGGCCCTGATGCACTACACTATTAATTAAATGGAGCAATATCTCTCTGGCAAACTTGACGTTGCTCTGTTTTCAGATGATATGCCTTGGAAATAAACTCACAGGCTTTCAATGGCATTTGTAACATCAGCATATGACAGAGCCTAGGGTAAGAGATGAATATGCCTCCTGGGCCTTACCTACCAGGACAGACTGCGCCATTATTATTTGTTTGTTTTTGGGCCACTGAAGAGACTTGGCTCTTCTTTCAAATAATAATAAATAAAAAAAATTCTGAAGTTATCTTTTTGTCAAACATGTTAATTAAGCGCCAAAATCACTGCAATCCAATAGAGGTTTTTTTTTACAGCATTTTGCTCTTTTCATTTTCCATGTTCTAGAGCCAAATTCATTATTGCCCTTTTTTTTTAAAGCTAATTACATTTTTCCAAGTTCTAATATTTATCCAGATTTTATTTTCTCCAGTTAATATTTTTTAATGGCAATAAATTTCTCTCCAATTTTTAGTAGTACGTTCCGCATCTTTCCAATGAGACTTCAACTGCTAACTGTTCCGCCAACCTTTGCAGCTCAGCCTTGATGAGGACTGCCACCCCAATACAATACAAACCATTTCAAATAAGCCACATTACGGGACAAAAACACATGTTGAGTTGGATCTCTTGGAAAGGCTTTTACTCTCTCGCTCTCGATTTAATCGAGATATATCGCATGAAGACGCTCTAAGCAAATATGAACACGATGTAAACAAATGCTAAGTTCTATGCTGCAACCCACATGACCCAGAGAATTGAATAAGAGCAGGCGGACAAACAAGTAGAGCAACCTCACACACTAACTTCATCTCTTGTTTTTGCGTGACATCACAGCTGGACAATTTAATCACATAGCCCAGCATTATGACACAGAGTCCAGCATTATGACACAGAGTCCAGTTGATAAGACACGGAAGGGAACCCAGGACAAATTCCTTCAGCCGTCTGGTGAGACAAAAACAAAAAAACAGCTATTCAAATTCTTTCAACGATATCCCTAAAGAAACCATCACTACAACCTGTAAGGGGTATTAACCAACAGAACAAAACGTGCATTTGTGTTTTCCGGATCATACAGTGCTCTCACTCCCACCTTCCTCAGTCGGTGACCACATCAAAGACGCAGAGAAACTCAGAGCCATTGAGTAAAACACAGGTTATTCTTGCTGCCCTCGCAGACAAACAAAAATAGTGAAACACTGCAACACTCAGCGCCTGTAGTTAACACTAGAAAAGTTTTTACTTTAAGCAGACCAAAAGTATACACCACAGTGCAACATACATACTCAAGCATAATTTTTTTTTTCATTACGTTTGACGCAACTTACTTTTTCAAAACTCAAACCAACGTGTATTCAAACACTCAAATGGCAAACTTTACTTTCAATCAGCACATTTCCTTACAGTCTGTGCAAATAAATGCACACAAAGGAACCCACAAGCACTTATATGTGAAGAAATAATTGTCAACCACAGCAGCACCACCAATTGGCCAGATGCCTTGCTCAAAAAAAGCCTGGAAGAAAACACAATCATGGCTCCAACGACACAAACTGAGAGAACCAAACAGTCAGCCATTTACCAAACACATTAACAACAGTAAATATGCTACAAAGGGATGTACAGTCATGCCGGAAAGTCTGCACACCCCTTTCACCTTCTCCATGTTTTATTACATTACAGACTTACTACAATAGATTGAGTTCCTTTTTTGCCTCAAACATCTACACACAATAGCCAATAATGATGAAGTGAAAACAGGTTTTTAGAACATATGCAATTTTATTTTACTGACAAAAATAGGTTATTTAGGGGTTACATATCTGTACACACCCTTAGCCTAATACTTGGTTGCTGCACCTTTGGCAGCGATTACAGCTTCAAAGCGTCTTGGGAAAGAAGCTACGAGCTTGGCACACTTGTTTCTGGACATTTTTGCCCATTCCTCTTGGCATATCCTTGCAAGCTCTGTCAGGTTGGATGGGGAGCGTCGGTACACAGCCATTTTCAGCTCTTTCCACAGATGTTCAATTGGATTCAGGTCTGTGCTCTGGCTGAAGGACATGCACAAACTTTCTCCGAAGCCACTCCTTTGTTCTCTTGGCTGTGTGCTTCGGGTGGTTGTCATGTTGGAAGGTAAACCTTCACCCCAGTCTGCGGTCCAGAGCGCTCTGGACCAGGTTTTCTTCAAGGATCTCGGTGTACTTAGCTGCATTCATATTTTCCTCTATCAGGACTATTCGCCCCATTCCCGCTGCTGAAAAACATCCTCACATCATGATGCTGCCACCGCCATGCTTCACTGTGGGGATGGTATTAGCCAGGTGATGAGCGGTGCCTGGTTTCCTCCAGACGTGATGCTTGGTATTCAGGCCAAAAAGTTCAATTTTGGTTTCATCAGACCAGAGAATTTTGATTTTCATGGTTTGAGACTCCTCTAGGTGCTTTTTGGAAAACTCCAAGCGGGCTGTGATGTGCCTTTTACTAAGGAGGGGCTTCCGTCTGGCCACTCTACCATAAAGGCCTGATTGGTGGAGTGCTGCCTGGATGGTTGATCTTCTGAAAGATTCTCCCATCTCCACAAGGGTATGCTGGAGCTCTGTCAGAGTGACCCTCGGGTTCCTGCTCACCTCCCTGGCCAAGGCCCGTCTTCCCCGATTGCTCAGTTTGGCCGGGCGACCAGGTCTAGGAAGATTCTTGGTGGTTCCAAACTTCTTCCATTTACGAATGATGGTGGTCACTGTACTTTTTGGGACCTGTAAAGCTATAGAGATTTTTCCGTACCCTTCTCCAGATCTATGCCTTGACACAATCCTGTTTCTGAGGTCTGCAGATCATTTCTTTGACTTCATGGCTTGGAGTTTGCTCTGACATGAACTGTCAACTGTGGGACCTTATATAGGCAGGTGTTGGCAATCCCCAATCATGTACAATCAATTGAATTTATCACAGGTAGACTCCAATTAAGTTCTAAAAACATCTCAAGCAGTATCAGTGGAAACAAAATGCATCTCGGCTCACTTTTGGATGTCATATCAAAGGGTGTGCACGCTTGTGCACATATGATATTTAACATTTAGATTTTTAATAAATTAGCACAAATGTCTAAAAACCTGTTTTCACTTTGTCATTATGGGCTATTTTGTGTAGAACTTTCAGACAATAAATTAACTCAATCTATTGTAGAATATGTCTGTAACGTAATAAAACATGGAGAAGGTGAAAGGTGTGTGCAGACTTTCCGGCTTGACTGTATTTCTTGTCCAGGAACATCCCGGATGAGCCCCCGCAATCATGCAATGACCACCTGAAAGCCAAAACATGATTCAGAGTGACGCCAATTGAAAGTATAACAAAATAATCTATTTAAATGAAAAAACAAAAATATATAAACTTAGTGGGAGTGAAAGTCAGTAAATGTCAGTGCAAATGTATAAATATGCTGTAGGGTGTTGTAAAGCAAAAACAAAAACACAGCCAAAAAAAATTGTCAGTGCGAGAGACAGACTCCCAACCAGCTGCAGAAAATCTCTCCAATCTAGCTTGGCCACGCCTCCACCGGCGTCAGCACGGGCAGAACAGACAGAACACACCAGGTAACAAGCACAGGTATATGTGGGATGTGCCAGTTATCACCTTCATCTTCTCTCACCTTTTTTCAGTCATATGCAATCAGTGAAGAAATACTGCTTTTACCACCACTTTACACAAACCCAGAGGATCTTTGCAAATGTCTGGAAATACAATGCTGAAAAGAAAGAGTTTGTATGTGAAAAAATTGAATTCTTGAAATGTAATTCAAATACATGTAAAATTCTTTCATGAAATATTTTTAAAACTCATGGGCTTGGATCGAATCCGGACCGTGCCATGCCAACTGTGGCCGGTAGCTCCATAGGGCGACACCGAAATTGGTGATTGCGTCACCCAGGGAATGGGAGGTTACAATCGATGAGGGTTCATCGCCATCTAGCGACCCCTGCTGGTCGATCGGGCACCTGTTCCGTTTCAGTCAAAGCCGCATATGAAAGGTGTTCCTCCTTTGACGCCACTCTATACAAGCTTAGCTGAAGTCTGCAGTGTGTAAAAAAGAAGCTAGCGACACCACATCTTTCAGAGGAGAACCGTGGATATCTACACTCTCCTGAACTGTCAGTGGGGTTCACAGCATGAACGGCTACGGTTGCAGATAATTGGCCATTCCAAAAAATTGGGGAAGGAATTGGGTATGATGTTGGGCACCAAATGTATAATTTTTTGAAATATACATTTGAGATATTTTAAAACGATATAATCTATGCACAAATTGTCATTAAGATAAATAATTTAAAAAATTGTATAACCCCAATTCCAAAAAAGCAGAAAGCAGTGATTTGTAAATTCTCTTTTACCTATATTTAATTGAAAACAGTACAAAGAAAACATATTTAATGTTTTACCTTATCAACATTATTGATTTTTGTAAATATATGGTAATTCTGAATTTGATGCCAGCAACATGTTCCAAAAAAGTTGGGACAGGGGCAAAAAAATAACTGGGATGCTCAAAAAAACACCTGTTTGCCATTCCAAAGGTAAACAGGTGATGCTATCATGACTGGGTATAAAAAGATATCAAAAGATTCTTGATATTTTATGTTCAGGTACTCTTACAAGCGATACTATAACCTCTCTGCATTTGAATGGATCGTTATGGGAATTGTGGGGTGGGACTAGATTTAGCTGTAAATTACACTGGAACAGTATGGAACACATAGTTGGCTAAATGGCTCTAAGTTCTCAAGCGTCTGACGTATCAAATGAGCCTCAAACCATCACTCTGCTGCCAAATATGCAGTAGATATGGATGGATCACTTTAAGGGTTGTTTCTCCTGACTCATTTCCCTATTGAATTCTATGAAAAAATAAGCCAGGAGAAACAACCCTCCAAGTGATCCATCCATATCTACTGCATATCTGGCAGCAGAGTGATGATTTGAGGCTCGTTTGATACCTCAGACCCTTGATTACTTACAGCCACTCAGCCATGGATTTCATACAATTCCCGTGTAATTTACAGCTAAATCTAGTCCCACCCCCCAATTTCCATAGAGATCCATTGAAATGCAGAGAGGTTATAGTATCGCTGAAAATAACATATCAAGAGATACTTTTATACCCAGTCACGATAGCATCACCTGTTTACCTGTGGAATGTTCCAAACAGGTGTTTTTTTAACTTTCCAGTTTTTTTTTTGGCCCTGTCCCAACTTTTTGGGGGCATCAAATTTGGAAAATGGCGTATATTTACAAAAATCTATAAAGTTGATGAGGTAACACATTAAATATCTTTTCTTTGTACTGTTTTCAATTAAATATGTAAAATAGAATTTACAAATCACTGTTTTCTGATTTTATGTGCATTTTACATACTGTCCCAACTTTTTTGGAATTGGGGTTACTACTGTATGTGATACTGAATTAATTTAGCTGTGTATTATCTGAATCACATGGTAAAGAAGAGGATGGAAACACCTAAATCAAAACTGTGCAATCCATCCATCAGGAGGCACTCATGGACCATAAATTATCCTGATTTGATTTGATACAAACCAAACCAGATTCACCAGTATCTTTTAGTTCTGTATGGAAATTATAATCTTTTATGTAACGCTACATTTTCATTGCAAAGTGGTCTAATCCTGGCTGCAAAGTATCAAAAGAAAACCTATAAAAATCCTAGAAGCAGGGACAGGAACAAATAGAGAGCACTGTATCTGATCCAGGATCAGTCATATCAAACCCGAACCTTTCCTTAATCATTTTGCATAAAAACTGATTGGGCTCGTTGTATTCCTACAACTCTGGGTGTTATAAAACTGTATTTGTCTTTACACAATTAGGTCCCCACAATGATGCTTCAGGTACCCACGGGCTAGCAGTTGTCAGTTAGAGATACAGTACGTCTCTCCTCTGACTGGTGCTCCCCTGTGGTACTGTGCGCCATGTTGTTTTGAAAATAGCCACTTGTTCTCCAGCTCATGATTATTGCAATTAATTATAATCCTTCCTGCGTTCAGATGTTTAGTGTGTGCACCTTTCTTTTGTTAGGCTTCATATTTTTTAGTCATAAACAGCGAGAAGACGGACTGTACATGTCAGCATTTGGGAATAGTTAAGTGGTCTTGTGAAAGAAGCATCTGCTGTAACACATGAGGATTTTAGTTCTACCCCCCCCGAATAACAAAGACCCTACAGTGGTACTGAACGTCTCTCAGTTCGGTACCAGAAAGTCTTTGTCCTGCTGAAGCCACACAAATTATTGTGGTACTGTAGAATAAGCAGTGAGGTTTGACTTGGCTTTATTTAAGTAAGAGAATGCGTATGGCAAAAGAGCACAGCGAAGTGAAGGGGGTTACAGTATGACAAAAATTCAGTCGAATGACAGCAAACAGTTAGTGTGTGTGTGTGTGTGTGTGTGTGTGTGTGTGTGTGTGTGTGTGTGATAAAGAGAGAGAGAGAGAGAGATAAAGAGAGAGACTGATAGAGAGAGAGAGTTAAGAGAGAGTGATGGGAGAAAGAGAGAGAAGAGGGAGGGAGTGAGAGAGAGAGTGAAAGAGAGAGAGAGAGAGAGAGAGAGAGAGAGAGAGGCAGAGAAAGAAAGCTACTCTAGTTAAGCTCACTCACTCTCACACAGAGACAAACACAGACAGGCAGGCAGAAGAGAAGCAGCATCCTTTCATCTTTATCTGAATGACGGAGGAATACCACCACAGAGAGAGAAAGGGGGAACAAAAGGAAAGGGAGATGGAAACAAACTAGGGAAACCAACGGAAAAAAGATCAACTACGGAGATCCCCCCCAGCCCCCCTTCATCCATCCCTAGGGAACAAGGGAATACAGGAGACGGATGAAATAAAGCAAAAGGGATAGTTTGCGTGAAAGAGAGCGACACAGGGACTACTGAATGTACTAGGACAGTATTTGGAATATAACAAAACGATACCAGATCTGACAGTGAGGGACGGAGAGAACACGAGACAGTGGAGGAGAATAAACATTTCTAGGTCTGTCTTCTTCTCTTCCCCCCCTACAGCACTCGTTTTCTAGGGAAGAAGAAAGAAAGCGGGAAGAAAAGGTCAGAAAATAGGGATAAAATAGGGGATGGGGGCGAAATAGAAAAAAGAGAGATCGATTGACAAAGATATTTCCGAAGGATGGAGCTGGACTTCATTCGACAGAAAATCAAACAATTCAAATTAATAATTTGAAAAGGAAACATATTAAAACAGCTTGCGTTGCTTCCAACTCCCATCTTTCTCAACCTTTTCACTCATAAATCCATGCTTACAGGCAACGGAATGGAGGGTCTTGCTGGAAGCAACCCTCACAGAATGAAAAAAAGAATGGTTTTATAATGACATTGAATGCAGTTGACAGTAACACAGGAAAAGGGTTGTCAACTGGGAAAGACAAAACCAGACTATACCACAGGACACAGGTATACCCATATTGACACTAATTTAAATTTATCCATCCTCCATTATCATCACCATCTTTACCATATTCTTTATTATATTGAGCTGTGGATTGAAATACATGCTTGTAGAGAAGCTGCTTGATCATGTAATGTATTACTGATTTTTAAGAACCAATGTAACCTGTAGCCATTAACACCATATCATGGTCATTCTGCATCCTGAGAAAATAATACAACAGTAATTGAACACAACTGGCATATCATCAGATCATCAGATCATCAAATCATCAGATCATCAAATCATCATGTAAATTATAAGCATACTTAGTCCTTCATGATTTCTTTTGTCGTAATCTTTTACAAATGTTAGGTTTATTATTACATTTTACAATAAGCTTCAGTCACTTTTCATACCATCACTATTGCCTCTGATCATGTTGCTGCTATATTTATAAATGTATTATTACCCAAAAAATATAATGATAGTTAATTTTGGTTATAACGAACAAGGTTGCTGCTCTATCTATAACCTTTTACCATTGTAAGCCAAAAACAAATCTTACGTTATTCATATTATTTACAGTAATTATTATCATTTGAAAATTATTATTATTTAACTGTCATGAGTAATGTAATTTAAGGTGCAATTCTGTGTCATGTAAAAGCTACAATGTAATGAAAAGTCATGCGATATTCTTAATGACATAATTTGGACAGAATTGGCAGAATTACTTGCAGCTCTTATTTCCTCTTATCTGGAAGAGCATCACTGTTGCGTGTCAGCGTGCTAGTAAGTCGGAGTGTTAGCGCCAGCAGGGTGTGGACAGGTTGTGTACCTTGTAGATTTTAGGGAGGTGAAGAGGCAGGACTCAGAGAGAAAGAGAGAGAGAGAGAGGGAGAGAGAGAGAGAAAAAGAGAGGGAGTTGGAAGAATTAAAGTTGAATGTATTACAGAGAGAAATAACTTGGAGAAATAAATCTTGAAGTATATACACATACACACACTCACACACCAAGAAAAGCGAAGGAAGAATATAGACAGTGCAACAACAAAATAAAAAAAGAGGCAAATGAAGAACTAAAAAAGAGTAAAGGAGAGAGACTGGACGGTGGAGAGGAGTGAAATATCGTTCATGCCCCTCACGTTCCCATCATTTTTCACCTGCCCTTTAAACAAAACTGAAGACCCCGACGAGAAGGTGACGGAGGGAAAAACATCTTCAAGAAGAAGAGAGAGAAACATTTTTACAGAGATAGAGAGAGGAGGCAAGCCGTGCCCCTCTCGGCCCATCTACAGGCGCAAGGCTGGCTGGCACAGCCATGGCGTTCACCTTTGCCGCCTTCTGCTACATGCTTACACTCGTGCTGTGCGCCTCCCTAATCTTCTTCATCATCTGGCACGTGAGTAGCTATTTCTGGCAAAAAATTAAAACAATCACACTCACACTTTCATGCTTTGACACATGCACGCACACACACACACACACGCACGCACACACACACACGCACAACACGCACATGCACACACACGCACACGCACACGCACACACACACACACACAGGGTTTTTACACAGGCTGACCTAACTGACCTCTTCAACATTAACATGTATGCGTATGTATATATGATGGAAGGCTAGTGAAAAAAAATTGTATTATATATTTTAGCCCATTTTTATTAACAAAGCCTTTGATTATAAAGACATTATAGGACAGAAAAGCCAAAATTTCCGATCTACAGAGTTGCAATGACGACTGAAAATTCACAGAAATACCTAATACTGTCCCACAATCAATTGACAGATTTAATTATGTAAACCATGAATTCATAAGAATGACCTGTGCATGCAACCAGAATTATAAAACAATTATCCTTATATGATATAGGGATTATAAACTGGAGATTTGAGTCCATTACTAGGCTCAACACCATGATAGCAAGTCAAAGCAGAGCCCTGATATAAAACAGAACAAATACTGTGCTGTCATTTGCGTGTCAGTTTGACTAATAACTAATATACAAAAGAATCCATAATCTGACAAAGGACTGGCTGCCACAGTTTAACATCAGACGATATAACACCAGATACTCAACAGGTTTGGTCTTTGGCAAAGTCAAACCAATGAAACTGATTTAACGGTTTGGGATAAAGATCTTGCGACGGACAGGGTTTCCTCAGGGGAGCGCTGTGACTGGCACTGTTCTCCAAGCTGCAGATACTGGAATAAGCTCAGACCACATGAGCTGTCTCGCTTTCCGACACAGCTCCCCGTGGCACTGATTGAACCTTCCGTCAGCAAACTGAACGAAGAGATGATAGCGAGCGAACAAACACACATTATTTACAGGCTGGTGACATGCTCAGTCTTACTGACAGAGTGTTTTTGTCGACATTTGGGGCCTTCTTTTAGGGACTGTGGATTTACACTGCGTTGTTCTCTGTCGTCTCACATAGACTTGCTCTGAGTCTCATTCATCACTGATGTACTTTCTTATTTCAGAGTTTTAATAAAGGTGTGTGCATATGATGTTTAATAGTGTGCATGCTTAACCTATAGGCTACGTGCATGTGTACAATTTTTCAACATTTGTGTGCATGCACGTCACCTATAAATGTATTTATCATGTGCTACAATGTGTAAATGTACATGACATTTTGAGTCTACACATATGTGTATGTCACATATGTCTACACAAATATGTGTGTTACTGTTCAACAGCTATGTGCACACACAACAACTAAACATAAGAACAATCACTCAACAGCTGTGCGAGCTCATATCAGGTATATAGGTGTGACTTAAATCACAGCGTGTTCACATGTCGACTATTCATCCGCGCTTGTGACTACCATGACAAATGTGTGGGCACACCAGCTATACGCTTAAATGCCTAGGGACCGAGCAGCTGTGCGTGAACACACCAGCTTTATGCTTAAATGCCTAGCCACCAAGCAGCTGTGCGTGAACACACCAGCTTTACGCTTAAATGCCTAGCCACCAAGCAGCTGTGCGTGAACACGCCAGCTTTATGCTTAAATGCCTTGCCACCGAGCAGCTGTGCGTGAACACACCAGCTTTACACTTAAATGCCTTGCCACCGAGCAGCTGTGCGTGAACACGCCAGCTTTACGCTTAAATGCATAGCCACCGAGCAGCTGTGCGTGAACACACCAGCTATGCGCTTAAATGCATAGCCACCGAGCAGCTGTGCGTGAACACACCAGCTATGCGCTTAAATGCCTAGCCACCGAGCAGCTGTGCATGAACACGCCAGCTATGCACTTAAATGCCTAGCCACCAAGCAGCTGTGCGTGAACACGCCAGCTATGCGCTTAAATGCCTAGCCACCAAGCAGCTGTGCGTGAACACGCCAGCTATGCGCTTAAATGCCTAGCCACCAAGCAGCTGTGCGTGAACACGCCAGCTATGCGCTTAAATGCCTAGCCACCAAGCAGCTGTGCGTGAACACGCCAGCTATGCGCTTAAATGCCTAGCCACCAAGCAGCTGTGCGTGAACACGCCAGCTATGCGCTTAAATGCCTAGCCACCAAGCAGCTGTGCGTGAACACGCCAGCTATGCGCTTAAATGCCTAGCCACCAAGCAGCTGTGCGTGAACACGCCAGCTATGCGCTTAAATGCCTAGCCACCGAGCAGCTGTGCGTGAACACACCAGCTATGCGCTTAAATGCCTAGCCACCAAGCAGCTGTGCGTGAACACGCCAGCTATGCGCTTAAATGCCTAGCCACCGAGCAGCTGTGCGTGAACACACCAGCTATGCGCTTAAATGCCTAGCCACCAAGCAGCTGTGCGTGAACACGCCAGCTATGCACTTAAATGCCTAGCCACCGAGCAGCTGTGTGTGAACACATCAGCTATGCGCTTAAATGCCTAGCCACCAAGCAGCTGTGCGTGAACACGCCAGCTATGCGCTTAAATGCCTAGCCACCGAGCAGCTGTGCGTGAACACACCAGCTATGCGCTTAAATGCCTAGCCACCAAGCAGCTGTGCGTGAACACGCCAGCTATGCGCTTAAATGCCTAGCCACCAAGCAGCTGTGCGTGAACACGCCAGCTATACGCTTAAATGCCTAGCCACCAAGCAGCTGTGCGTTAACACGCCAGCTATACGCTTAAATGCCTAGCCACCGAGCAGCTGTGCGTTAACACACCAGCTATACGCTTAAATGCCTAGCCACCGAGCAGCTGTGCGTTAACACACCAGCTATGCGCTTAAATGCCTAGCCACCAAGCAGCTGTGCGTTAACACACCAGCTATACGCTTAAATGCCTAGCCACCGAGCAGCTGTGCGTTAACACACCAGCTATGCGCTTAAATGCCTAGCCACCAAGCAGCTGTGCATGAACACACCAGCTTTATGCTTAAATGCCTAGCCACCGAGCAGCTGTGCGTGAACACGCCAGCTTTACGCTTAAATGCCTAGCCACCGAGCAGCTGTGCGTGAACACACCAGCTATGCGCTTAAATGCCTAGCCACCAAGCAGCTATGCGTGAACACACCAGCTATGCGCTTAAATGCCTAGCCACCAAGCAGCTATGCGTGAACACACCAGCTATGCGCTTAAATGCCTAGCCACCAAGCAGCTGTGCGTGAACACACCAGCTATGCGCTTAAATGCCTAGCCACCAAGCAGCTGTGCGTGAACACACCAGCTATGTGCTTAAATGCCTAGCCACCAAGCAGCTGTGCGTGAACACACCAGCTATGCGCTTAAATGCCTAGCCACCAAGCAGCTGTGCGTGAACACACCAGCTATGCGCTTAAATGCCTAGCCACCAAGCAGCTATGCGTGAACACACCAGCTATGCGCTTAAATGCCTAGCCACCAAGCAGCTGTGCGTGAACACACCAGCTATGTGCTTAAATGCCTAGCCACCGAGCAGCTGTGCGTGAACACACCAGCTATGCGCTGAAATGCCTAGCCACCGAGCAGCTGTGCGTGAACACACCAGCTATGCGCTTAAATGCCTAGCCACCAAGCAGCTATGCGTGAACACACCAGCTATGCGCTTAAATGCCTAGCCACCAAGCAGCTATGCGTGAACACACCAGCTATGCGCTTAAATGCCTAGCCACCAAGCAGCTGTGCGTGAACACACCAGCTATGTGCTTAAATGCCTAGCCACCGAGCAGCTGTGCGTGAACACACCAGCTATGCGCTTAAATGCCTAGCCACCGAGCAGCTGTGCGTGAACTCACCAGCTATGCGCTTAAATGCCTAGCCACGAGCAGCTGTGCGTGAACATGCCAGCTATGCGCTTAAATGCCTTGCCACCGAGCAGCTGTGCGTGAACACACCAGCTATGCGCTTAAATGCCTAGCCACCAAGCAGCTGTGCGTGAACACGCCAGCTTTTCGTTACATTGCATTTATTTAGCAGGCACTCTTATCCAGAGCAGCTTACAATGTCGGAGAAGCGGAAGTGCATTCACCTGAATTAATGTGAGCAACAGGGGCAGACCTGGCCAACTACATTCCCAGCCCAGCGAGCAAAGACAGTAATAGTATAGTAATAGTGCAAGTTAACAACACTAACAAGGAACCAAAGTAGAAATTGTAAATACGCACAGACTATATCCCTAACGTGCCGTAAGGAGATAAACACGCAACCATAAAAACCAGCTGTGCGTATACTGCAAGGCATGCTGCGTACATCAGGTATCGGCACCGAGGCAAGACTAAGCAGGGCTCAACATTACATGTTTGTTAAGTGGAGACCTGGACCCCGTTTCCAGAAAAGCATCTTAGAGTGTTTTGCATTTGCGCTTTATCAATTTTATTATTTATTATTTATTAACATGTTTAATATTTACTTACATTGCATAAAAAAAGATCAAATTAAAGGGAGAAAGACAAAATCAAAAAAAACAAATGAAAAAAAAACCCAATGAAAGTAATATTAAAACAAAATAGCCTAAGATGATTTTTTATCGAAGATGCTTTTGGGAAATAGGGCCTCATAGTTGATTCTAATCATGTGAACTTGAGCACAGACCTCAGGTTTCATAAAGTTATTGTCAGTCATTTTAAACTATGAACATAGTTATTCTAGTCCAGGCATGTCTACAACTTTGATTATTGCTGTGATTATTCAGATGTAAAAATCACCCTGACTGGTGTTCCAAGCAACGAAAAACAAGAGTTGCTATCTAGAAAATAAGCTACTATTTGAATATAAATAAGTGTCAATAGACAACTACTACAACAACTCACATGTGAATATCCAGTATGAATTTATGTGAACGTTTTTCAACTCTGACAATAAACTTGTAATAAGTCAATAATAATAAGTCAATAGTGGTCAATTGAATTAAGAATGGATCACACATTGTTTGCTCAATATTGTGAATTTGATATCCAGAAGTAATAAATCAATAAGAACATGCAAACAATAAGATATGTGATGTGTGTGTGTCTGTGTGTGTGTGTGTGTGTAATCATTGCATCACTGAACCACGAACAAAAGCACTGTGCAGTGTATCAAAGTGTCTGTTGGAATGATATTGTATGAGTCAATCCATATGTATATGTGAGTGTATGTCTGCATCCGTTTCAGTAACAAACTGTGTGATTGAAAATGCTTATCAAAACATAATTGTGCTTCCACACCCCCCTCCATCTGCCCAGCTCTCTCTCTCTCTCTTTCTCTCTCTCTCTCCCTTTCTATCTCTGAAGCATTCACCCAGTGGGATTGGTTGTTCACTTCAGTAGTAACCATGGCACCCGCTTAAGTGCTCATCCAGTCACTATGGCAACTGAATCTGTTTACAACAAAGAGGAGAGAGATAAAAGGAGAGAGAGTGTGTGTGTGTGTGTGTGTGTGTGTGTGTGTGTGTGTGTGAGATACAGAGAGACAGAATTTATATGATTATATGAAGCATACATTTCTGTTTGGGGAATTTATTTTCTGTTTTAATAAGAGATAAATTGCAGATTGGTTTTGTTGCTATTTCTTTCAGAGTCATGGCAACAAAGATGGAAATATGCAGGAATGTAAAAGAGGGGAGGCGAGGGGGCAGTGCACAGAGATGGCGTCAGAAGAGGAAGGGCAAAGCACAGCAATTAGACAACAGACAGACAGACAGTCAAAGTCAAGTGGAAACATTGTAGATGTAGGGTGAGGGTCATGGATATGGACAGCACACACTGTACAATGAGTGTGTAGTTTTGGAAAATGGTGAGAAAAGGACATATAAAAATGAACTCGAAGCCCCACACTGCATTTCTCTTCTTCATTAAGCATCATTGGCATCATGGGCCCATCCTATGTCCCTGCCCCTTTCCCCCAGACCCATCTTATGTCTCCGCCCCTTTCCTCCTGACCCATCCTATGTCTCCGCCCCTTTCTCCCTGGCCCATCCTATGTCTCCGCCCCTTTCACTTGGCCCCTCCTATGTCTCCGCCCCTTCCCCCTGGCCCATCCTATGTCTCGGCCCCTTTCCCCCAGGCCCATCCTATGTCCCAGTCTCTCCAGTGATGTTTTATGAATCTCTTTCTTCCCATAGATCATTGCGTTTGACGATCTTCGCCAAGACTTCAAAAATCCCATTGACCAGTGCAACCCAACTAGAGCAGTAAGACCATCTATGTTCAAGTACTTACAGGAACCCATATTACTTTGCACAGTTCAAAAGCAATGTGAAGTACAGTGTAAAGTATGTGTCTTATTTTAAGGGATTTTTAAATGTATGGTATATACACACTATATATTTTTACAATACATTATTTAATATATACATGATGTTCAATGAAGCAGTAATTTTTGTTTTCTAATATGTGCTGTACACACATAGTTGAGATATGTTTAAAATAAATTCCATAGATTTTTGGTAATGTATTTTCAGATAATTCTATCTTTATATTATACATGCTTAGCAATAATAATACTGCAGTTTTCTTTTTGAATAATTAAGATGGGTTAAAAACTGAATTATTCCATATCTACAACCTTTCTTCACAACAGTCCTGTTTGTTGTTTTTATTTTTAGAGAGAAAGAATACGTAATATTGAAAGAATCTGTAACTTACTTCGAACTGTGAGTATGAGTTTGTGTGTACCATCAATACAAGAAGTTTTGGCTTTGCTTGTAACCATGCGCATAACTCAAAGGTTGTTGGTTCAAATCCCAGTTCGGGCATTGCTGTTGTACACTTGAGCAAGGTGCTTAATCTGAATAGGTTCAGTAACAACTGTATAAATGGATTTTACGTAAGACAAAAAGAAAATGTAAAAAGTGTAATTTGCCCTGGATAAAAGCATCTGCTAATGTTGATATGTAATGTCTGTCATTAGAGAATGGGTGCCCTCAATAGTCACAGTAAAGCGATGCGGGAAGAGACTCCATTAAGGCACCTTAATGGCCAGCTAATGAAATTTGTGACACAAAAAAATGAAGAGATATAATGATAAAGAGGAAATGGTGGAGGTGAAGTGTGAGAGAGAGAGAAAAGAAAGAGAGAGAGAGAGAGAGAGAGAGAGAGAGAGAGAGAGAGAGAGAGAGAGAAAAGAAAGAGAGAGAGAGAGAGAGAGAGAGAAAAGAAAGAGAGAGAGAGAGAGAGAGAGAGAGAAAAGAAAGAGAGAGAGAGAGAGAGAGAGAGAGAGAGAGAGAGAGAGAGAGAGAGAGAATGGGTAAATTACAGCGACAGGCAGAAATGAGAGCTGACAACTCTGTCTTCTATCTGTGTCTTTTTTGAAGACTGTGACAGATTGATTTACATTCATCCCATTCCTGCACCTGCTTTCACCCCCCCCTCCCCCCCCACCCTCACCCCCCCCCCCCCCTCCCCCGCAACCCTTCACCCTCCCTGTCAAAAGGGATTCAGTCGTTTGCACCACCAAAGTGCTCAGGAATTTAAATGCAATGAGTGTGCTAGAATTTAATAAGCATTCCAGAACAGGCACATCTGTGTGTTCCGTCTGCTCTACTAGCTGAAGCAGGCTGAAACCACTTAAAGCAAATCAAAACACGAGAAGGGAGACGTGAAGAAGGGGGAAATAGTGTGGAAGAGGAGCAAATAATGGAATTAGAGTAGGGGTAGAGTCATGGAGAGAGTGGGAAATGGGTGCCGACCATACAAGTATATTCAGGAAAGAAATGTATGCATTTGTGAACTACTGTGTATAGAACCAACATGATGTAACAGTAACTGTTTTACGGCGATTCTGTGTTTGTGAATGTGTGGGTTACTACACATGTGCCATACCTCTTATTTCTGTACATGTGTGCATGTAGTGTATTGATTTCATGTGTACATACATTGGGAGAAAGTCAACCTGTTAATGTGTGTGTGTGTGCATACAATGTACTGTGTACTTTTACTGTAGTGTGTGTGTGTGTGTGTGTGTGTGTGTGTGTGTGTGTGTGTGTGTACAACAACTCAGTACTACTTGTATTGCCCCCAGCTGGTGGTCCCAGAGTACTGCATCCATGGGCTGTTCTGCCTGATGTTCATGTGTGCTGCAGAGTGGGTCACTCTGGGACTCAACATTCCCCTGCTCTTATACCACCTGTGGAGGTACTGAACGCTTCTCAACACTCACCTATCATTGAGCCCACATTGAAATGTGCTACCAGTGGTAACTCCAGAGGTGCTCAGTTGCACTCCTGAACACGTTGCACTGAACACTACCGTTTATTGTAAACTCAACCTCGGCTTGTCTCTGAAAAAAAACTTGATCTAAATGACATTATCACCAGAAATGTCTAAAAATGAAATTCTAACTACAGCATACAATGTCTGCTGACAGATATAACCTGTTCTTACATAAGTGTTTGTACCTTTCCCATTATTTACCTTGTCACCTAACAGTTCCCTCACTAAATTGATCTTCCTAATCATAAACCCAACTTCATATTTTGTTCTCTCTTAATTCTGTAAATTCCACTTTCATAATTGGTATGAATATATTTTCTATATACTTACAGAAGTACCCCCCGGTTATGCAGAGCCTCTTCCACTCATTGGTTCCTTTTTGTCACACTCTTTCTCTCTTTATTTCTTACTCAGATATTTTCACCGGCCAGCCGATGGTTCTGAGGTGATGTATGATCCAGTCAGTATCATGAACGCAGATATCCTCAGTTACTGCCAAAAGGAGTCCTGGTGCAAGCTGGGCTTCTATTTGCTTTCTTTCTTCTATTACCTGTACAGGTGAGTAAAAGGTCTGTCTGTCTGTATGTCCATTCAGTCATCTGTATAACAAACTATATTTACAATTTTAAAAAGACGCATTTCAATCATTATTGAGTTGTGACTACTGTGACTACTCTCTTCACACAGAGAGTAGTCACTGTGTGGAATAGCTTGGTAGGTTATGTTGTAGAGGCAGAAACTCTGGGTGTTTTCAAGACCAGGCTTGATATGGTGCTGGATACTATCTAGATTGTAGGAGAGCACTAGGTACCCTTTAGTGGTAGGAAGATGGCCAGCATTGTTGGGCTGAATGGCCTGTTCTGTCATTAAGTTATGTGATGTTATGAGACGTTTCGGTGACACCCCTGTCCTATGGGACATATGATATTTCATAACGCAACATCAAAATATATAAATAGCTAAATCGAGCTATACAGTCTGTCATAATCATAGAATTTCATTATGGCCATTAAAAGCTAGATGAGTCCTCCCACTTAAATTCCCTCATAATGGCTTCCCACAGACACCAATAAACAGGAGTCCCTGTGCTTCAATAACAACACAATCTATGTGCTGACGCTTCATTAATACTGAGAAAACTAGGAAAGAGATTTTAAATGGCTGATGAACATGAGCATCCTAATAGGCATCCATTATTTGGAACATCTTCTTTCCCATTGCAAAATGAAGCTGTGTATTTCAACTATGGTCTGTTTTTCCACTGATTGAAGGGAAGACCTTGGTTTGTCACTATTGTTACATTACATTATAGACATTTAGCAGACGCTCTTATCCAGAGCGACGTACATATTGCATATTGTTCCTCAAATAGGTGGTGACGGACAGACTGCAAAGTGAATAGTCTGTTGCTATTCACTTTTTGTGATCATTTTTGAGGTGCTGGCAAGAAGGAAACATCTTCATTACCAAATGAATGCAATATATTGGTAGAGAACTGTCACTTCTAGTCTAAGTCAGTGCAGCTTACGTAGTTTGTTTAGTTTCAGGAAACGCCCATTGGCCCAAAACCAAAACAGAAGCAAAAGCCTCGTCCCTTTTTTGCAAGTAAAACTGTCATTTAAAAATTTAAATGTACCTCATTATTGAAAAACAATAGACTGGATCCAAAGTGACCTTACTTTCGTTTAGCAAAAGGATATGTTGTCATCGTCTTCTAAACAGCACCACCAGCATACATAGAGGCTCCGTGCAGCTCACGTTTTCATTTTCTGTCCTTTCTCTCTGACCCCTGTCTGGGCCTGACCTTTTTCAGCATGGTCTACACTTTGGTGAGCTTCTAAGCACTGAAGAGGGTCGTAGACAGGAAGATGACTAAAGAGCAAGAAGGGTGTGACTCTCTCCTCATCCTTATCCCCCATTACTCCATCGCAGGACGCTCCATGCTACTTTTTACGCTCTTCAAATTGTTGGGAATTTCATACAAAGACTAGCAGGGGGGGGGGGGGGGGGGGGGGGGGGGACTCTTGTTCTTACTGGAGAACGTTTGGAGGGATGGGACACTGCCATGCTCATAGACACTGCCACTGAGAAAAGAGAAGAAAAGAGAAGAGAAAAAGAGAGAAGAGATAGAATAGAAGTAAACGTGAGGAGAAAATGAGGAAGGGGAGAGGTGAGAAGAACAGAGACCATAGCAGACGAGGAAAGGGAGAATAGCGGAGATGAGAGTTGCGTTGTATACAAACCTAATCCCCATTGCCCCAGCATCTACCATTGTTATTGACTGGCAGAAATGTATGTTTTATCTCACATTCTCATCTAATAATCAACTTCAAAATCCCCCCTTTTCATCAGAGATGAAAATCCAGGCTTCACCGGGAAAATCAACTGGGCAGGTGGTGATGGGGAAGAGAGGGTCTCTCTATTGGAGGGGAGGAGAGGGTCTCTCTATTGGAGGGGAGGAGAGGGCCTCTCTATTGGAGAGGAGGGGAGGGTCTCTCTATTGGAGAGGAGGAGAGGGTCTCTCTATTGGAGAGGAGGGGAGGGTCTCTCTATTGGAGAGGAGGAGAGGGTCTCTCTATTGGAGGGGAGGAGAGGGTCTCTCTATTGGAGGGGAGGAGATGGTCTCTCTATTGGAGGGGAGGAGAGGGTCTCTCTATTGGAGGGGAGGAGAGGGTCTTTCTATTGGAGGGGAGGCAGAAATAACCTGCAGAAAAGCACAAGCCCCTTGGGACCATTGTTCCACATACCTGCTGCGATCTGTGCATGTTGCAGCAACATGCTAATATCATTGCATTACCAGAAGTAGATGCTTGTGTTTGTATATCAGCGGGTATAATCATCCATATAGAGTCAGACTACAGACCCTGCAGATCTACAATTTGCATTCCAAATGGACTCTACTTAGTTACCGACTTGAATGTATTGGTCATGCCTCTGGATTGGCCTTTAAACCTTGTCCTTGCTCTAGAAAACCTTGAGCTGTAAGAAAACATATAAAAACATGCTGGATTGAAGCAGGGCACATTAGTGTGGTGATTAATGTAGTGATGGGCAAATGAGCCTCAGTGCGCCTATTCATGGGAGGAGCAGCCATCTGCTGAAATGTTTGGTTCCTCTGAACCAAACAGAATACTTGGCTAACCACAACAAAACACCAATAGGATCGGATATATTAATGATGGCACAATGCCTATTAAGTGGTACAAGAAAAAAATCACTTGCTTATCACCAGAATATTGAACACAACAATCTGTGAATATATCATGACCTATATATTTGTACTGTAATATTAGAATAGTACAGACAAAGAAGACATGTAAAACAGTGCTATTTAAAATGGTAGGCCACTATACTGGTTTCTGTACTTCATGTAGAGATTATATGCAGCTGCCCATCAGTGTATCCATAAGAAACAACTCATACAATGTAATTAAATGAGTATGTGATCACTCACCTCGATGTTTGTGAAAACACAAATACGCATTTAAGGGGATACGAGAATATCTATTCGACTAAATCGAATCACTGAAGAGCAGTGCGTTGAATGACAAACTTGTTGACGTCAACTGCAAATCGATTAAAACTGTGCAAATACACAGTCATATATATTCAAAGATGTATGCCTGTAAACGGTATTAGTTTACTGTAGATGGGGTCATCCATTGTAATGGATGTCTTAACAAATGCATTGTGCCATTTACAACGATGATATGATGGGCCAACATACTCCAGTCAGTGTCAAGGACCCATGTCTACAAACCTCAATTAATATTTTCCGGGAGAAAATCCTTCTTCTGTTGGCATCGCTTTGGATCGTCCCCACAGGCGGCTTTGCCCACTCCGGAAAATGAGACACGGATACTGATTCAACAGAAGGCTTCAGTCTCAGGCATCGAATGTAAGCACGGCCGAGGAATGTCTTTTAACACGGGAGACGAATTTTAAAAAGGCTTAGGCAAGAATGTAAGAGCAGGTGCAATGCACAGCTCATTTCTTATAATACCTTCATTGAGCAATTCTACAAGAATGTGTTCAGACATACTGTGACGGGAACACGCAGGTCATGCAAATGAACATTAGATAACGGGAGCTAAAAAGACCATAGTTTTGTTATGTACGGAGGCATATACAAAAAAGGTTGTGCTGTTGTATCGATAATTTGGATGAAGGGTGCGCATGTGTCCGTCAAGGAAATCATCAACTGTTTACAGAACAGACTGGACTAGACAATGTTTCTGCACAGACAGGAGGATATTCCTGCCCTGTGAAAATGTACCTCTTTGTGTTAATTCCATGTGTTCAAAAGTCTGTTCACATGTAGTGAGCACCATCATTCATTGGACATGAATGAATGCACATTTTTTGTTATTTTGGTTCTGTACTCTAGCACTTTGAGTTTGAAAGGATGCAATGACAATTAATACATAGTCACCCTCCCCCACATTTTCGGGCATCAAAAAATATTGGACAGTTTAACATAATATGGAATAAAGTCATAATTTTGAGTATTTGGTCGCATATATTTTGCATGCCATGACTTCCTGATGTCTGTGACCAAACAATATCAAAAGACTCTTGATATTTTATTTTCTGGTACTCTTACAAGCGATACTTTAACCTCACTGCATTTGAATGGATCTCTAGACTATGAGAATTGTGGGGTGGGACTAGATTTAGCTGTAAATTATGCTGGAACAGTATGGAATACATGGTTGGCTAAATTTCTCCAAGTCATCAAGGGTCTGACGTATCAAACAAGCCTTCAACCATCACTCTGCTGCCAGATATGCACTTTAAGGGTTGTTTCTCCTGACAAATTTTCTTATTGAACTCTATGGAAAAAATAAGTCAGGAGAAGAAACCCTTCAAGTTATCCATCCATATCTACTGCCTATCTGGCAGCAGAGTGATGGTTTAAGGTTTGTTTGATATGTCACACCCTTGACGACTTAACCAACCATGTTACATACTGTTCCAGTGTAATTTACAGCTAAATCTAGTCCCAGCCCCCAATTCCCATAGAGATCCATTCAAATGCAGAGAAGTTATAGTATAGCTTGTAAGAGTACCAGAAAATAAAATATCAAGAGTTTTTTTATATTGTTGGGTCACAGACACCAGGAAGTCATGGCATGCAAAGGATATGAGACTAAATATTACAAATTATTACTTTATTCTACATTATGTTAAACTGACCAATCATTTTTGATGCCCGAAAATGGGGGGGACTATGTACAAGAGGTTCTATAATTTCTAAACGGTTCATCCAATATGGATGAAAATACCCTGAAATGAAAGCTGACAGTGTGCACTTCAATCAAATTGTCATTGTATCATTTCAAACTCAAAGTGCTAGAGTACAGAACCAAAATAACAAAAAATGTGTCACTGTCCAATGAATTATGGTGCTCACTGTATACAGTATATAACCAGTGATTTGATTTAGGGGGAGATTGAATCAAAGTTTAAAGTGGTTTGGAATTCTATATGATATTTAAGACAGGGCTGTTTTTTTACACTCAACTAAAAACTGAACAACCACTGTGTACATATATGTTGTTTTGAGCATCAAATTTTCTGCATTTTTTTGCGACCATCAACAGAATATATTTGATTTTACGAATGTTTCATGTATTATTCAATTGCTTACAACTTGTTTATGCGTGATGGGCTATTATTACTGTTTATCCTGGATTATTTATCTGTATCCACATTCATGTGTACATTTTGCACTCTAAATACCGTTATATGTGTGGTAACAATCATAAAGACAATACGTACTGTATGTTTCGCAGGTTTGAAGTGTAGGTCCATCCCATCTGAACTTTGATTTAATCACCCCTATTTGGGTTGTGGGAAGCTGACTGTACACTGTGTGAAAACCACTGTAGCTGAATTGAGAAGGGAACCGTGTGAGTGAGAAGGGAACCGTGTGAGTGCTAAACGGAACCAAGCAAGCTGGTTTTCCTCCAGTATCAATAAGGGAATCTTGGTAACTACAAACATGTCAATCTGACTAGTCTGCCATTTTACTGCCAACCAAAATGTTTTCTGTTCTTGTGAAAAGAAATAACTGATTATGATGGCGTGTTTTGTTACTGACCCCTGACTCTTCACCCCGGACCCATAGTTCCTCTGAACAACGCGAACCAATCAAGGACAATCCTCAAAGCACAAAAAAGGGAAAATGGGGAGAGGGGAGAGGCAGGGGGAGTTGAGGCATCATTTTACGTTATTTTGCTAAAGTATAATGCAAATGGACAAAAATATATATATATATTTAAAGTGAATAACTATTTGTAACCATCTTTTATATCTCATTCCCCCAATGTGTGCTCCCATTGTTGTTATCACTCTAGTTTGTACTTGAACTGAGAGGATATTTGCAGTCAAATAGAATGTCCTATGATATATTAAAGAATGCTATTCTATGTAGGCCTTCATATTCTAATAAAACAGCCAAATATGTGACATTGTCTTACAATACTGGTGTGTTATGTGAGTGTGTCTTTGAGAGAGATGAAAGGGAACATACTGTTGTCTTCTCTAAATAATGTAAATTTATAACAATTACAGTGACGAGAATAACATGGTTTCAACTCGAGACAAAACTGCCTTTAGTTGTGACTGAAGTACCGATCATGGGAGCCGGTGTGAAGCATCGTGATTTATTATTTGTAATAACGCTTTTGCAATCTAGTGACTCCTTAGGCCATTTCATAACTGAACTGCACCAAATAGAGACAGAGGGAGAGAGATATGGCGCAGAGCTATTGAAAAGGGGGAGAAATATATGAGAGACTGAGGTAGGAGAGACGCACACAATTAAATAATTGCAATCCATTATCCCAATAGGAGGCTGGTGGGGGGCGGATAGATTCTATAATAACTGAACACTAATGACAGGAGGAGGAGGGAGAGATATAAAGGTGAGTGAAAGAAAGGAATGAGGGGAAGACAGATGGAAATACAGGCATGGTAACAGAAAACGTAAGACACTGAGAAACTAGGAGAAACACTAAAAAATACAGATGAAGAAATAGGGAAGGCAGGGTGAGACAGATGGGCACAGGAAGTGGGTTCTAAGAATGTACACACATAAGAGGGGGGAACAGGGAGGCAAGGAAACGTGAGGTGAAAGTGGACAGAATGAACTGCCACCGAGAGATAACAGGGGGATGGTAGAAGCAGAGAGAGGGAGGTAGAAAGAGAGGGAGGTAGAGAGGTGGCAAGGTATAGACACCATGACACAGACTGGTTTTCATTCCCCACGGTCACCATGGTAACTGAATGGTGTCGGCTTCCTATTCACATCGTATTTGCTTTCCTCTCTCAAAAAAATCCAATGTCAAATTTAAATCTGAAATGTTTTTTTTCTTTTTTTTTCTGGTCATTTAAAGGATTAGCAATAAAATGGAAAGCTGGGCAGCTCATTTATAAGATCATATTTCTTCCTGGTCGTTGCATAAACACTACAAACATCACATTCATTCAAACCATATCTGTTTTTCATGCAGTCACACACAATAGAGACAGCAAATACTAACATGCCCAATATTGATATATTAGAGGCACAAATACTAGTGCTTGCACATACACATACAATTGCCCTCTAACAACCCCCTTCCAGCATTTGAAAACTCTACCCCCTCCTATATATTCTACCCCCTCCTAAAACTCTCCCCACACTCCCTTCTTTCTAAAGCTCTACTGCCTTTGACTCTCCTTCTTTACTCTTTCACTCCCTCCATCTCCACATGGAGGTGTTACCATGGAAACTGGTTAAAATTGATACATTTCTGCCAGAAGTCAAAGACTGACACACAGACGCACACACAGATACACACATACACACTTATTTCTTCTCAAATGGCTTTTTAAAAATTACGGCCTCGCAATAATCAAATTATTACTCTAATTAATTCATCAAATGCACTGCTCTAACAATCCCCAGGTTTGTTATGAAATACACTGTTACTTTTGGGGAAAAATGTTTCTCCTGCCAAAACAATGGTAATGAAACCAATACACAATTTGGCTTGATAGACTGTAATACATCTCTCCTTCTCTAGCCAGATTTAAACCTAAAGTGAAACGGATCCGTTTAAATAATTCAGTGTCACATTAAAAAGGCCAATACTCATAATGGCCCTGCAGTACTGTATGAACATGTATAACACGCCAGTTTCATGGGTGCATATATGGCATACATTGCTTACTGTAGACAACAGTGAATTAAGCCACTGCTTTCATTAAATGCTGAGATACATGAAATTTCTGGTTTTGATTTGATTACTTGAAAATTTCACACCTCTGTTCTCTCTCACCAAGAAGGATGCTTCCAATAAGAAGTGATATAACACATGATCATTTACCACCTGTCAGTCATATTACGTCAGCAGTGAATACACTTTCCATACCATATATTTAATAAAAGCACAATCCCAATAAATGGAGGCAGAGAGGGCTGTTGAGCGGTCCTGTTAAAGCGCTGGTTGTAGCAAAACACCCCACAGTCTGAAATTGAATTCTGTGCCAGGCCTGACTGTGACTGGCACCCCTAAGGGAGTACATAATTAAATACACTAGAGCAAGAGTCTCATCTGGCAGTATTTTCATGCCTCATTGAAAAAAGAATGATTTCTCTGGTCAATCAGGTGCTTGTGGCACGGTGGTGCAGTGGGTAGCATGGTTGCCCCGCAAGAAAGAGGTTCCGGGTTCGAGTCCTGCTCCGGGTCATGTCTGCGTGGAGTTTGCGTGCTCTCCCCGTGTTTGCGTGGGTTACCTCTGCGTGCTCCGATTTCCTCCCACACCAAAGACATGCATGTCAGGTTAGGTATACTCCTGCCATTGCTCCTTAACCAAGACACTGGCCTCAGAACTGGAGTTGGACCCCGGGCGCTGCACTGTGGCTGCCCACTTCTTCTAAGTCGTTAGGATGGGTCAAATGCAGAGGACAAATTTCCCCACGGGGTCAATAAAGTATAACTAAACGCACCTGTGCCAGCTGCACATAAAGTGAACACCTCCAAAAAAAAAACAATTACTGTGCAGACCAGCTGCTGAGCTGCAGAGTGAGAAGCTACTGGCTAGCGGCATTTTCAGATACGTGCTTTTGTGTGCCCTTCCAAACTGACGGAGGACTTTGTTGTGATGGGATGGTCTGGCTAATATGACTTTGGGAGAATAAAAAAATAAGATATAAAATAGGATATTTCAATTGTAAAAAATGATATGTAAGTACACTGGCTGGTAAAAATAAAAGTCGCCATTGTACCCGTCATGCATAGTGCCCACTGTACAAGCCTCTGGAGGCAGTGTTATGATCTGGGGTTGCTTCAATTGGTCAGGTCTAGGCTCAGCAACATTATGCAGCAATAAAATGAAGTCAGCTGTGTGCCTGAATGTACTGAATGACCAGGTTATCCCATCAGTGGGCATATTCCAGGATGACAATGCCAAGATTCATCGGGCTCAAATTGTGAAAGAGTGGTTCAGGGAGCATGAGGAATCATTTTCACACATGAATTGGCCACCAGAGTCCTGACCTTAACCCCATTGAAAGTTTTTGGGAAGTGCTGGAGAAGACTTTACGGAGTGGTTCGACTCTCCCGTCGTCAATACAAGATCTCGGCCAAAAATGTATGCAACTCTGGACGGAAATAATTTTTGTGATGTTGCATAAGGTTGTCGAAACAATGCCACAACAAATACGTGCCGTAATCAAAGCTAAAGGCGGTCCAACAAAATATTAGAGTGCGACTTTTTTTTGGCCAGGCAGTGTAGATGCAGAAAAATGGTTCAACAGCGAAGCTTGTTCTAAAATGGCACCACAACAGTGAGAGAGATCCTGTGTATGTGTGGTGCACATGCCCTTTCATACATCCAGTTCATACACATACACACTTACACACTGAAACGCACAAACATAACCGCAGGCAAACACTGGTGACACACAGACAGGCCAGACTGTGCGACAGCAGGAGTGGGGGTGTGGACACAATCCAGTTCAGGGCGCACTCACATACTGGTATACATTTCATATTCAAATAAGAAAGTGCACAAAAAATGTACATGTAACAGAGACTCTCACTGTCATAATCTCTGCCAAAGAATATGACGGTTACAGGACTCTTCAGACCTTAAATACACACAGAGTACTGAGCATGCAATATACACATCCCCAAAATCACAACGGGGAGAGGAGAGAACATAAATAAAATAAAAACTAGTAAATTAAAACAAAAAAATAAATAAAAACAATCCATGGCAAAATGAACAAATAGAATATACAGTATATGCAAGGTAGGAGATTTTGCTTGATCTCTCCCTCTCTTGCACTGACTAAATAGGAGAAATGGCCACTGTGTGACAAAAAACTACTGTATACACAACAATATATGTGTTCAACACATACGTATATGTACATTGCATGTAATGTGTTCATTACTGGAGCTTCAAAAGCATATACAAACTCATGCAATGAAAGTGTGAAGACACTGTTTATTTGTCGGATGTCGCATGCTCCAAGTGGTGTGGTCAGCAACAACTTAATGCATCATTATTATTTTTAATGTATCCCTTCTGTTTCACATTTTTATTCATGCTGAATAAGTAAAAAATATATTTAATAGCATTTGCCCGTTATTCTTTAGGCTTTTCTATATTTATGTAACCAAGTAGCCTGACTGAGAACTCAATTCTCATTTTCAGTGACAACCAGGGAAATCAAAGTGGTTTGAGAATGCAGAGGATTGTACCACCAATCAGATGCATGTGGTATCATAGACCCAGTGGCCAGAAATAGACCCAGTTCTCTGATAACTTGAGCTGGACATTGGGGTTAATACCTCTACTCTTTCAATAAGTAGCATGGGATGGTCCATGAGCACTGTGAGTTTTCTACCTTTGACTGCATGGTGATATTTACTTACTGGAGAAATTTTGCTCTATTTTGGAGAAATTTAACTGCAGCCTATTCTTTGACACGAGTATTGATTTTACCCGTTGATTTTTATCTTATCAGTACATTCTCTTACCTGAGGAGCAGGGAGGGAATACCATGGTACAAACTGTACAGACAACTGTGAGATTGCTTTCCAAGGGATTATTCAGATAATTGACACACTTTTATAATCAAGCAAAATAAATGAAAACAGTTAATGTTGTTACAGAGCCTTCATAGATAATGTCCTCGCTGCATAAATGTATGTGTATTTTTATGTTTTTGATCAATTTATTATGGACTAAGCATTGAATCAAACTATAATTTTCTCTCATCAATGGTAATGTCTACCAAACTAATCTGTTCTGTTTTTAATGGTTGTGTTATGAGTGCACAGTCATGCTGTCCAGCACAGCAGTATACTTAATAGCAGTTGTACTGAGAAGAGCTCTAGGAAATATAAATGCTTTGATAAATCAGCTGATGTATACTCAGCTGTGAATTGTGGAACATTTACATTAAAAAAGCGTCTTGCAATTTTACATTTTGAAGTCAATTTGGTGCAAACTGATCCAGAGTAACTGATCCAGGTCCATGCTGGAAGAGTACATTCAGAGAGCAAGGAGGAGAGCAGAGAAACGGCAGGGCATTGGACAGACCAT
Source organism: Ilyophis sp. 1 JC-2022 (assembly GCA_022702515.1). Lineage (NCBI taxonomy): Eukaryota > Metazoa > Chordata > Actinopteri > Anguilliformes > Synaphobranchidae > Ilyophis > Ilyophis sp. 1 JC-2022. The sequence continues at coordinate 19,815,060 of CM040397.1, read as the reverse complement.
GAATTAAACATGGGGAGGTGTTATATATACAAAAACATGTACGCAGATAAGAGAGATGTATGGAATGAAAACGAGAGAAATTTGGAGGTCAGAAAAATAGATGTGGAGGGAATGTTAGGAGATAAGACACGAGGACACTAAAGTGAGGAGGAACATTTCAGAATGAAAAACAACACTCGCAAACTTATCTAATTATTTTCCATATGATTCATCCACTACACCTGACATGACTGCAAACACAGCGCACATAGCTAAGCTGCTTGGAAGACGTCCTCATGCATTACAGAAGAGAACCCTCTTGGTATAGATTTCTTTTTTTATGGCCCAATAAGAATTTCTGCCAAAGAAACCAAACGGTGTCCTTATATGTGATAACACACATTTAAATTTATAAATACTTCAACAAGAAACAGCTTTAATTAATTAACTGAAAAAATAACAAAGAATTCCGTGTGGAAAACTTTCACTGAATAGATCCCAAAATAGTATGAGCAAATACAACAACAAAAGTCTAAATCAAATTATCACAATATAAACTAATATTTGTAACACAGGCAAGTGCATTTTAATCACAGTTGTGATAAGACATACAATACACACAGTGGTCCAATAACCAAGAATCCAATAACCAAATACAAAAATATTTATTGGGGATTGATTATGTTCCTCACAAGGGTCAATTCCTATTCCTGCATAGAAAGCATTAAAAGACTGATTTTATTATGTAAAAGATATGTCAAGCCCTACCATGGATCTATTATGGTTTTATACAATTAAAATATGTTTGGCAATTCAGAACAAAAATGATTAAATAAACAAACAAAATAATACACTGTTCTATGATTAAGTCTGCTGTGTTATGCACCACTGAGTGGGCTGGATAGAGATGGAGAGTTCGGAATGTTCTCCAGACAGTGGACACACAGCGAGAGCCTGAGGGCACTGAGCCACGAACCACTCATCAATTCAGTCGACAACAAGGATAGACATTCCATTTACTGTGTATACATTTTGTTATGGATGTTTTATTGATAACTTACAATTATATACACTCTAGCAAAAAAGTACTCAAATAAACCAAGAGTGAGAAGGGGTTGGCACTGCCAACAGAAGAGGAGGTAACAGGCAGAAGAGGGGCAACCATGTTAGGTGCCAGAATAATTAAGGGGAATTAGCTCATTAAGCAGTTCATTAAGTCACAGAGGTTGGCGAGAGAAAGAGTGCTAATTTTTTCACACTGACAGACAGAAGCAACGGATGAGAGGGGAAAAGAAGCGATGAAGATGGAGAGAAGAGGCAAGGAACTGAGAAATTAAACAAAAAGAAGGGATTAGGGAGAGGAAATTACAGGTAAGTTAAGGAAGATAAGGAAGTTAAAAGCTTTAAATAAGACAAATGCCCAAACACAAAAAGATGGCACCCCATTTTTCCAGCAGCACTACAATATTCCACATCTGATATTCAGTAATATGTTCAGTGATTCTTTTGGCCATGTTGTACTTTAACACTGGGGACACGGAGCATTGTACAAATCTAAGTACAGGCACACTCTGATCAAATAATAAAAAAACATTATTACGAGAACGCACCTTCCCCTCTAGGCACACATGCATGCACTGGCATGGTGCATTAAAAGTCCAGAGTTGCAGATCACCACAGAGAGCACAGATGCACAGTGATACGCACACTGATCGCAGGGCACTTTCAGGAAACTGGGTTGTCATGGCAACAGAATAGAGTGTAACAGTAGCAATCAGGGAGAGAGGATGGGAGAACGGGGGGGGGGGGGGGGGGGGGGGGTCATTATTGACTAAGCCATCAACAAAGAGGAATTTAGAGACTGCAGAACAGAAAAGGCAGCTGTGTCTCGTTAAATATGCTTGAGTACTTTATGAATCTTTATTTTAAGCATTACCCGGTATGATATAATACGTATATGCATGAACACAATGTTTGACTAAATCCATCTGGGCTCTTTTCAAGACAGCATTTCCTGATTGAGATCATTATATAGTATGCTATTGTGTGCTACTCAATGCGCCTCGAAATCTATCCAAATATACATTTTTCTTACAACAGAACCACCAGCATGGTTGCCATTGCACAGGGGTGTGAAGACCTATTACTGCTGGCTATGCACTTACAAAATGGCCTTGCTGATCAGTGGTGCTAAGGGCCGCCTTTAAAGCATAATCATTATAGATGGTGGGAAGAAACGAGAAGTAAAGTGATGATGATATTATTACTGGCATTAATCTACTGCAGGAGAGAGAGAGACTGAGAGAATAACAAGCAAAACAACCAGTCATATCATTTGGAACGGTTGAATGGATGTTCCCATTTGGAACGACTGAATGGATGTTCCCATTTGGACAAAAGTGGAGGTGGGGGCTGAGCATACAGAATAGTTGCACTAAATTAAGACACTTTGTATATTTTGTGAATTTCTGTTAAAGAATTGCTGCTTTTTTCAAGGTTTGCTTCAACTGTCCTTGAAATACCACAGTTACCAAACCACAAAATATGAAAACAGTCTTTCATAGTCTTTCTTTCGATGTATTTAAACCAACCATTTTAACAATATTTTATATTTTTAAACTATATTTTATTCTATGACTACTTTTGCTCTGATATTTCATATTAGTTTTACTGTCATATTCACTGCAATGTGATATTCTCAACCTGTATTTGTAATAAACACTTCATGGCACATTGAGTTAAAACAATACTTTGTTGTTGGGAAACTGCGTCAGTGCTCTGCCTCTTTGACACTGATGAATGCATCCACACTATCAGCACTTATCTACACTCAATACACCTACACACTCTGACTCATATGTATAGAGTCACACACACAGTCCCTCAATGGCTCTCTCTCTCTCTCTCTCTCTCTCTCTCTCTCTCTCTCTCTCTCTCTCTCTCTCTCTCTCTCTCTCTCTCTCTCTCTCTCTCTCTCTCTCTCTCTCTCTCTCTCTCTCTCTCTCTCTCTCTCTCTCAATACAAAACAAGCACAAGCTCCTTTATCGCTGGTCCAGCAGAGCTGGTTTTATGCTGGTCAAGCTCGAACCCCAGCTTGGCCAAATCGATAATGAAAACAGCTGCGCAGGTAGAGCAGCTTAGTCAAACTGGTATTGTGATGGTCATGGTGATTTTGTCATGCTAGACCAGCTGGTTCCAGCAATGTGGGCATAAGAATAACCATCTACAATGATCTATGTAGTTTTTTTTTCAGGAGGGCACAGTGATCCACCCACTCCTTATTAATATGCAGCCTAACATATGTGCAACATATACAGTATATGCATAATGTTAAAAGTGATATATACTATAAGTAGAGAACCTGCATGTACTGATTAATGGAATTAATTAGCATCAATGGAAGGGATATATAAATGGTAAATGGACTGCACGTATATAGCGCCTTTATCCAAAGCGCTTTACAATGGCCTAGCCTGCTCATTGGGAGCAATTTGGGGTTCAGTGTCTTGCCCAAGAACACTTCGACATGAGGAGCCGGGGATCGAACCGCCAACCCTGCGATCAGTGGACGACCCGCTCTACCTCCTGAGCGGCTGTGTATAGCATGTTTTTACATGTAGGCTCATCTCACAACCTACTTAAACCCCTAAATACTACAAAAGCAGGCTACAGTATATTATCTTTACACGCAGAAACAGTCACGGAAAGTACACATAAAGGATAATACCACATGACAAGATCTCACATTGGGCTCCACCACCCCAGCCCTGCACAGTTACAGCACATTGTTTTGAGGTCCCCTGTCAGTCTGGTGGTCCCTTGGAATCATCCAAACTCCCTCAACAACCACACAAGAGTAGACAGAGTGACATAAATTCATTATTCAAAGATACATTCAAATTGCAACAATCCAAATACATGAACTGTCACAATTTCAGTTGTATTACAACAATTTGCACAGGGTGGGCTAAAGGTTGCTCTTAACGGGTGCTGGTGATATGCCTACCTAAGCCAAACCACACTGTGTTTTTATTAAACATGCTGCATGGGTGACACCCACTGGACAGAATTCAGTGTTGCAGTTATCCACCCTTAAAGTTTATGAGTAGTTTTATAATTCTAGGGCTTGGCTCTACTGAATGTGTAAAAATATTAATAGCCAATCATCAGAGGATCTTATAATATGATTTATAAAGTTAATTTTAGCAGTACAGTATTCATATAAATTAGGACTGTTTTATAAAATTGTTATTTTAGAAGTGAAAAATAAACCACAATTTTATTGTAAAACACTAAATTCCAAAGTAGGCTATATACACACCATACACCTAATTTTCAAGCAGTTCCCTAAAGATGTAGAAACAATTGTAAGCCAATTTCTTTATGCCCCCAAAAGAAGGGGAACAGAAATCTTGTGTAACTGAATGCATCCCAGAATGCAACACGGCATCTACGAATAGTAGCCAACGTATGCGCTGTTCCAGGGTCAGCTTTCCGAATCCTAAACAGAGCGCCAACTATTTAGCAACCGATCTTGAATCAGCGCTCAGGTCTATCCCACAGAACTATATGGGTCTATCCACACCATTATTAGAAGGTACCTTTGTAACACATCTCAGAAAGGTAAAACCATAAAGTAATCCGGAGGCTGTCAGAATGAGCGGTATGAAGACATTCCTATCCGCCATGGCCATGTCTGGAGCGATCGGCACAGGTTATGGAATGTGGTCAATTATATCGCCCGGAGAAGAAAGACGGAAGGAGCTTCTGAAGGTAGCAAGCTCTATGGTAGCAAGTTTCATAAACGTTAGCTAGCTCTACAGCTGCCTAGTAAGTTATAAAATAACGACCCAGCTGCCAACCGAATACATATTCAGAATGGATTGCTGTGCTGTCATGATTCATTTCTTCTAATATTATGACACCTTTTTGCTTATTGACGTGTCCTGAGTGCCGTGTGTCACACAACGTGCCGGTTGGTTAGCTAACCATAGCGTCTTTTGCAGCCAGCAGTAACGTTATATTTACTAGCCTATGTTAAGCTGTACGTTATGTCCTAATTTCCATGGATATTGTTTTTGGTGTATAAAAATGTAAACAACGAGCTAATTAACAAGCATGTTCAATCACTACTTTAATAGGTTGCCAACAACTATGGCATACATGACCTATTGCCAGCTCAAATGACGCCGTTCACTTTGATGAGCTAATGTCGAGCATTACCTTCAGCTCCCAGGTGTATGTCTGGTGACTCTGGTACCCCCACCTCCATATGTGTTTTCAGGGCACATCGTATTTCTGCCCTCCTTTTTTAAAATGTAGAGCTTTCTCCTCTGTATCTGTGATAGAATTAACTGGCCATCTTGTGTTCATATCAACAACATATTGCTTAACATCATTGCTCCAATAATTTTCCCTACATAATCGTCTAGTAGCACATAATTTGTCATTTGCTTAAAAGGTCAGAATTATGTGTATTTTTCAGTTGTGAAATGTCCTAAAATATTTTCTCATGTAAAAAGATGATTATAGAATTAAGTTAACCTTTCAGTGGTTTACTTTGCAAATGTGTGAATTGCTTCTTTACCCTAGGGTGGGGGGCTGAGTGGAGACTGAAGTTTGCAGAGTGGATGCGTTGCCAGCAGCCCTTTCCTACACAATAGTTGTTGCCACAGTTGACCTCATTCTTAAATTAGCAAGTGTGAAAAATTCATTTAAAATTCAATGGCACAAATAAATCTTCTGCCTAGTTTCCCAATGTTGTGCAAACATATGGCAGTGATGCTAGTGACTGGACAAATATGGGAGGACCTCAAACCCTCTGACTGACATGTGTCTGAGAGAGGTCTGACGTATGCATGGGTGAGGCTGGGGAAGTCCATTGAGCTTGGGAAAGCAAGAAAGGAATGGAATCTCTTGAATAAAGATGTTACGGTAGTAAGCTGAAAACAGAGATTGCAGATGGTAATTGAAGCACCAACTTCTCTCCGAAAACCCGTATTGCTCTGATCGTATATATTTCATGCTCTTGCTTTCATGCATTGCGTGGCTCGCAGTCTGTAAAGCAGTCAAGATCTTTAGGAAAACGCATCAAAAGAGTAGACGCTTCAGATGCTTGTCACAGCACTTACTCAAAGGAGTGAGCCAAACTGTGGAATACTTTGTTTTAAAAATAATAATAATGGTAATAAGCAGGTTCTAATTCTGCTCTTGTTCATGCTCTGGCCATCAGAATCTGCCCGAATCAAACCCTGTTCGCATGGAAGAGACTCAGAGAAGGAACGCTTTGATGCTACAGGTGCTGAAGGAGGCAGCGGAAACCGACGACAACATCATCGCTCGACACGGATCCCACAAATAAGGAGTACAGAAAAGCTTATACTTGACTCATAGCGAAAAGACATGCAAGGAACAATAGCGTATGGGAGAAGGAGCAAGAGACAGACGGATGGACCAAGAGACAGGACCATGCAACGAAGACACCTTGGGTCTCCACATGTACAGTAGCTAGTTTGACATGAACTGAATACATTATTTTCCTGTCTTCAAGGTTTCTCCTCTGGTTGAGAATGTAAATAAATTCTAGTGATTATAAAGCAAAGGGCAGACCTTTCATGACAAATGACAAAATATGAGACAGGTGGACTGACAAGCCTTTAAACATTTTTCCTTGGGCAACATAATTCTTCCTTTTAAGAAGCAGCATACATTCAAGAACTGTAATGTGTGTAACTTATCAGTGTGCATGTACACTTTAAATACATGAACATGAAATTAAACATTTGTTGAGTATTCATCTTGAACAACTGAAAAAAAGTGTTTGCTTCAGGCAGATTTCTACTATGGTCTCATAAAGCACATCGAGTGATGCAATTATCAAATCTGTCACTGGGAATTTCTAATCGCTACCTTTTACATGTTTTCTTGATAAAACTGCACAACGTAGCATAACTACACTACACAACCATCACTGCTCCACTGGCATTAGTATGCACGCTCTCTTATACAAGTTTTTCCAATTAAATTTTTGCTCACAATCACACTGCATGCACAATGCAAGTAGTATCTGCATATCATGTTCAAAAATCTCTGCAGACTTCAAGTCATGGGAACCAAAACTGTCATTCTATTCTCACACTGTCCCTTCAAGCCAGTTGTCTGGAGAGCTCCTCTTAGGCAGTGGATCACTCCTTTCGGCTGGCCTGGCCATATAACTATTGTTGTCCTGTTCCAGAAGCTGACCGACCATCACAGGAGTTTTCACAAACATTAACTTCATGTTTACTGTGTAGCAGGCAGAAGTGTTTCTTGTGAGTTTGTTCAAATTTTTATTTAAGAACTTGGGAGAAGACTGAGTGCGTCCCAATATTCTTCACTCCTCACCTTTCCTCCATTCATCTCCTACCTGGAAGTATACAAAACCGCCTGTACGTTTCAAGTACAAGTAGTTGCATGTACAGTATACAATGTACCTGACGTTGCGGTTTGCGTCGATACATTAATGTAACCATCAATATGTAATATGTAATCGGCAACATTAGATTAGGACACAAAAATCGGTTTCCAGGGCACAGAGGAGAGGAGGTGGTAGTGGAGGAAAGGAGGATGCACTTTTTGAGTATTTGGACACACTCTAGCTCACAGAAAATTAAGCTATGCAGGATATGTCATGTAATCAGCATCTGACTATACGTCTCAAAGCCAGATGGAAAGGCAAGCACATTGTTATGAATGTCCAATGTGTTCATTTTGCGGGTGATGAACTCAGTCTTGTACAAAGCATAAGAACACCGGTGTGAACGTGTAGAAGTAATCATGTACTCCGTATATGGGTCAGGACTGCAATGGTGGGGGATCGTGGGACCGGCAGACCTGGCGGGGGGAAATGGAGGGAGACATGGCAACCTATTCCAGAGGACCTGTTTAAGACACCTGAAGCACAGCCATGCACCTGGCCCCCCTCCCCCCCACCACTGTCCAAGATTCATGTGTAGAGATAAACAGCGCTGGAAATAAATCGCCAGTCGCCCCTGCTTCTTCAAAAGGACTCCACTGAGTATTTTCATTTATGTCAAGGTTCATAATAAACGCATGGCCCTCCAGGCCACAATCTTATTAAGAAGATTGTCTTGGACTTGGTTGGATAGTGTGCACATGAAGGGGCCGTCTATGGAGTCAGCATTATTGGAACACAGTTTTTAATATTCAACAGAGCAAATAAACAAAACCTAAACAAGTCAGAGTATTTTCTCAGCCTCCCTCTGACCTGTTTTTCCATACGGCCGCTCCATCTCCTCCCTTGTTTTCCCAAGAGGGTGTCCACATTTCCCACACTCTCAAATATTAAGCGGTAATAGGCTTCATAGGACTATGTTATTCACCAAGTCATTTCAAAGCAAGCATTATTGTAATACAATAATCGATGACCGTTTTGCTCATGAAATATTTAATTTTGTCCAAATTCTACTCCTTTCTCCGTGATTTTAGCCAATGTTATGTCCAATCAGCTTACGTGGCATACATTGCCTGAGCCTGAGAAATGTGAAATAAACCACATAATTCAACTGCTTTGTGAATTGGTGAATGACATTCCATGAAATAAGGTTTTAATAATTGGCATTAATCAAGATAGGTGTAGTTCCACTAGAAAGAATTTATCCAAATGAAAATGCCTCCAGTCCATTGTGTTGTTCTTACTTCTCTCTCTTTCTCACTCTCTCCGAAGAGCTAGTACACACGCTTCCTAGAAGAGCGAGGGAGAGTACAGTTTCTTTTTCTGTCCATCTCATTTCTTGGCAATAACAAGGACAGCAGATGGCACCAGACCTACAGAAAACGAGAAGTTAGAGAAAAAAGTTGGTTGTGCTGCATTTGACTGTACACGGTAAGCAAGTAATGTGCAATATTAAGTGCTACATACATACATACATACACAAACACACACACAGAAGAATAAGGCTTCATGAAACTCAAAATGGGCAGTTACCTGTGTTATCAGTGACTGACTTCAGTACCATTTTATTTTTTCAAAGTGTTAAATTCAGCAACAAAATAGTAATTGTGCATTGAAATGTGCAGAAATATGTCATGCTTAAGTTTGTACCCTGCAGAGGTTGTTTTAACATGCAATTTGACCAGGATGGGTGCCCAAATGCCTGCATACCACTGTACACACTATGGGGTTTATTACCAGATTCTAGAAGCCTCAACCTCCCATCACCAATTTCTTACCGATTACGGTAAATACAACTTGGATGTGATTGCACAAAACTTATTTTTTTAAATTGAAAAACGGGTGTAAATTGTGATTATGATGCCAGAATTCATGGTATACCAATGCCACTCATACCTTTCTCCAGCACATAGCTGTAGTGTTGTAATACAAGGAAAGATTTGCAAATATACATGTTACAGCCAGCAAGTGCTACTGCAAGTACTACTGAGCTGAAGGAAAATGTCCTTTTATGCTATATTTAATGGACAATAAGGTATTCTATTCTACTTCATTCAATTCTATTCCGGATGTCATACCCAGTTCCTGCAGCGGTTTTTCCATGTCCAGGTCAGTGTAGACACGGCGTGGGTAAGGGGAGAGCAGGGTGAAGTCCTGTCCTTCCACCCCGTTCATCTGCACGTACACCCGCACTGCGGCTAGGGGCTCCTGAGCCTTGAAAACAGCGGTGAGAGCCGAACCATCCAGCAGGCGCACCTGGAAGGAGAATAAGGGTTGGGAGGTCACACAGTAACCTGTACGGTTTTCCCCACATAGTAGATCTACCATACCCCAGCAGTGTCTGAAACACACAGAGATATAAAAACAAACAAAAACAAACAAACACACACACACACACACACACAATCAAACAAAAACACACACACACAAACAAACAAACAATCAAACACACAATCACACACACACAAAAACAAACAAACATACAATCAAACAAACACACACCTGTATTCGGCATTCATCATAGTCCTTCTTAGCTGGTGGTGGTCCCTGATCGCCGGGAGGAGAAGATGGGACAGCTTCAGCGGGGGGTGAAGAAGAAACAGCCCCTGAAGAGCCACCTCCAAACTGAGAAAACAAGAAATGAGAGCAGAGAGAGAGAGAGTTTAGATTTAAATGCACTTATACAAAAACCATAAATTTCTCACTGGTCACACAGTGGAGCTTTTCAAAATGGCGGCCTCCCTTTGCCTTTGCTCAGATTTCAGCTTTTTTCTGCATTCACAGTATTTTCCTGGTTCTCATCTGGAAGCCAGCATGAAAATAAACAAAATGTCGCTGGAGTAGTACCGATGATAGTCTAAAATGATGATGACCGTTTTGGCCTTTGTATTGGCGCTGCTGTAAAAAAAGCTAGTGACGTTTTATGGGAACCAGACCTGAAATTTTAACGTTGTAAGTTTTATTCCCAGGTGCGGGACTGCCATTGTACATTTGAGCCATATACTTAACCTGAATTGCTTCATAAATATCCAGCTGTATACATTGACTGTATATATATTTTTTAAACCATAAGCTGTGCAAGTCATGCTTACATGACACCCAGACCAAGTCACTCATTCACAAAATTATAAAAACCAATACGATGCAAAATAGTCATGCCATGTCAATAGTCAATATACCCCCCAAATTCTGTCCTATTTCCCTAAATAAAAAATAAAAAATAATCTTTAGCCATAATTTCACAATTTACTTCCATAAGGCCCTCTTAAGTATTGTTAAATATATGAGGAGGTGAACAAAGACAGACCAGATCCTTGCACATCAAAGTACGGTGTAGTGGATGAAATGTCTATGTGGTTTAAACAATGAACACATAAAAATGAGCCTAAGGAATGGATGCAACAAAATGGACAAAATATGAGACAACAAGAGGTGGTAAATACCGCCTTATACACGGCATAGTAAGCAATGCATTATTCCCATGGTGGCATTGAAGACCGTCTCCAAGCTGAAGACGAATGGAAGACAAAAGAACAGAAAAAAGAAGTACCTTCTGTGCTCTGTCCTCTCTGTCACGGGCAATTTTCTCTCGAACACGTTGCCTGGACCACAGATCAGAATGTTAGTCAGTAATAAGGGAAGGTTCAGAGCATGACCAGAGTAAAATTCAAAGGCTGTTCTCCGGAGCATTAGCACAATGGCCATTACAACATTCAGATAAGTGGCTAGGAAGCCGATTACGGGACACCGCGTAACAGTTTAGGTTCAATGACATGGATTTCTTGAATTCATACAGTATGTTATGCAGTTATCCCCAGTTATGTTTGATTACAGGCATTGTTTGAGAATACACTGTTGACTTGTCACAGTCTGCATTCTGGCTGCGTTGGGTTTGTGTCGGTTTTGGATCGTATGTTTGGTCATTCAAACACTTGCAGCAGCATATTGCAGCTGCAGTTACAGCACTGGAGGTCATTTTGGACATTTGAGTGGTGGACGAGTCTCACTTGGCCATCCTGTCCTCCATCTTTTCCCTCTTGCGCTGGTCAGTCAGCTTCTTCATTTCATCCTCTTGTATCTTTTGCTTGACCTGCAGCATCTCCTGACCTTGCTTCCGCCTCTGCTTCTCCCTATCCACCTCCTCCTGACGCTCCCTCTCTCTCCTCTCCTCTTGCTTTACCTTCATCAGTTCTTCCAGCCTGGGGGACACAGCATTCCTTTATTCCATCCCTCTCTATTCTTCTGATTTTATTGGAGACCTCTGATAGGCTCTTGAGAATAGTTACGGCTAATTATGGCTAAATTTTTTCCAATGGAAAAATATTTTCCAAAAGGGCGCATGAACTTTCTTTCCATCTCAGACACAATTACAATTTTTTATATACCAAAAAACAATCAGCCACAAATATTGGTTAACCGTAATTGATTGCAGATCTGTGTAGAACCATGCGGATTTAACAGAAAAGTTCACTGAGAAAAGCAAGCCCATAAACTGTTATTTTGAAAAGATAACTATTGTCTCTGCATTTTCAGGATACTTTCTTGCCTTCCAAAATACAACTGTATGCAAATGCGTTCTGTCCAGCATTTCATTTCATTTTTGCTCTTACTCTCTTTTTTCCACTGACCTTTTAATCTGCTCCTGTTTCTCCTCCTCAGTCATTGGTCTCTTCCCCTCCTGTGTCATCTCTCCCTCTTGTCCTGGTATAAGAGAGGACCAAAACAAAGGACTGTGCAGCCAATACTTTAACCGAATCCATGAAAAAGACACTTTGCAAAAGCCTTCTGAAGTAAAAGCAGCAAAGCCAGACTGAACAGAAGTCCCATGAAGGCAGAAAATCCTCCTCTCTCAACCCTTACCTGTGGTGGGGTCTGGGCTTGGCTGGGATGGACTTTGTTCGTTCTCAGTTGATCCGAGTACATTCCCTACCGGAGGCACATAGGGCTCATCAATATCTGGGTCATTCTCATGTTCCATCAGCCTACAGACAGCGAGAAGAAGCAGGAAATTTGGAAGATGAGGGGGCGGTGGGTGAATAATTTTTTTTTAAAAATACTTCACTCGTTGACTTAATGAATAATGTTGACTTAATGAATGAAACGGCATTATTTCGAATCAATAGACAGACTGAATGAATGGTCTTACCAGTCCATGGCTCGCTCTATACCCTGGTTTCCAGTGTGCGCCAGAGCCTTCTCCCTGTCACAGATTCCAAGCCAGCCGTCAGCGCAACATGCAAAGTGTAACATATCTGACCACAAGTCATATCAGAAAGAGTCTGAACAAAATTCTCCATGAGGTACACAACCATGGACCGAAAAATCAACACTTACGCTCTGTTTCTGTTAAAGCCCATTTCCAGTAAGCTGTCTAGAGTCGTGCACTCCGCAATTTCCCTGGAAGAGATCACGCTGGCAAATTAGCACCAAGCTAAATATTACAATGAAGATGAATTATAAGCTAAGCTAGCGAAAGAAGAAAAAAATAGCTACCAAGTTATCTAACGTTAGCAAGCTATACAACAGCGTAACTGCAAGCCAGCTGCCAAGACAAGCAACTAATCTAGTTTATTTTTCCGATTGTGTTTGCTAGCCATCAATACTTAATTCTCACTTAATACATCGTGTCAGTTTCTGTTGCGACCTACCTCATAGTTATATGAACCAATTTACCTTGCCTTGGTAATAATGTTACATAGCTAGGTAGCAGACTTGACTCTAGCTAACGCTACCAAGCTAGCTAGCTAACATTTAACGTTAGCTTATGCTACATCGTCTTTTTGTGCCGATATGTTAATGGCAAACCAATTAAACATCTTAACTTCTTACAATTATAACTTAATAAAATACATATGAACTATAAGCCTCTTTGAGTTAAGAGGTCTTTAGGTGACCAGGTATCCGTTAAACAACATTTGCTTACTCACATTTTGAATCAACAGCAGAGTCTTCCTGTCTGCTGCAAGCACACTGACTACGGGTGCCCAATGAGTACAAAAAAGGCCCAAACATAACATTATGTCACTGTTGCGCAGACAACTGGGATTCACCGTTCTAAATACGACATCATTTTTTTGGTTGATTTGGACCGGGTAATAAAATGAGCCACCCAAAGCATGTAATACAGTAAAACCAGTCCGTCCTTAAGTTGGTTGTTAGTTTACATGTTAGTATTTACCACCTACTGTTCTTTCTCACAGGATAGGGGATCGCTTCCTCAAACTGTAACCCATTAAGCTGTTTTTATGCACACAAACGTAGCTGCTACACAGCCCACCATTTTATTCTACTCTACACTCATATTTAACCTATGCAAAGTATTTTTGGTAATAATGTATTTGTGATTGTACTTATTTGTCTTTAAATAAAAATATGTTATAATTTTAATGCAAAAAAAACATCCAGTGCATCTCAACAAAACTGACTCCATATATATTCCCTGCTAAAAATTCCAGCTAAATTCAACTGGGATTCTAAGATGGTTTTAGGTGGTCTGTGGTTAGTCAAAGCTGTCTGTAGCTGGTAGAGTAGGCTGGTGGCCCAACTGGTGGACTAGCTGAGGCTGATCAGCTGGTCGACCAGCTAAAAGTGTCGAAAACACAGGTTGACCATCTTAGGCTGGTTTAAGAAGGAATTTTCAGCAGTTTGTTCTGTATGACAATGAGCCGTCTACATTTAATAACAACGTTAACATTCCAGCAGTCATAAAGGCAGCATAAATAAATGTATAAATGTTTTCTATAATTTACTTAAGACATGCATTTTGTATTTCCCTCATCTTGGCTCACAAGGGAAAATAGATTTTACCCAGCTCTGAACCAGTTATATTCTGTGCTGCTGCGATATAAAGTTAGTAGTTACCCACCATTTTGAGTCAGGACAATGTGGGTGGGCCCTCTTTTACAATATCAAGGGAATACATGTTTATTATTGCTAAATATATTTGTATTGCTACTGTTATCTTTATTGTTTCTTAGGGGTATGCCAGTATTTATATCAGAATAAAAGTCAGAGATGTTTAATGCCCAAACATTTCTTACTGGCTTATAATAAAAAAAGATTTGCAGATTTGCATTTGCTCCAAGAAAAAGATTTGCATGTTTAAACTGAAATTAAAATCATAAAGAGAGATTCATTTTTATCTAATTCAGTATTTACCAGTCATCATTATGATGCACTTAATGTTGTAGAGGGACCTCATGTGGTTGAGATTGGCAGGTGTTTTCTTACCTTTGCCAGGATGCTATTAGAGTATACAATACATTTAATTTTAAGCCAGTTAAACAGCCAGTTATATCAGCTTTCAGCATTGAAAAAAAATCTCTGTCCACATCCCTCGTGTTAAATAGTTGACTTGCTTATTTAAATTTTGATTTAAAAATGAAACAGAAACCAGCAGACCCTGCAGCTCTCCAGGTATAGTGTTGCAGGCCCGTTATATGATTAGATCAGTTCTCAGACAACATCCTTTAGGCAATGATTTATTTAGAAAGAGGTTACATTGCTGAACTGATAAACTGAGAGGTGAAGTTTACATCTGGGTGTTTTGTCTTTCGATTCATTTCTATTCTATTTCTGCAATGATAGGATTTCCCAATTCCTCATCATCTTATGTATTTAACGTGAAGTTTTATTTCCTCATTTCCTCTGCCTTGCTGTGCCATGGATAGTATTCTTCTCATCCATTTTCCCTTCGCATGCACCAGCATCTCAGGGCATTGATCCTCTACCCTTTTCTTACCCTTGGGTATGGGTATGGCTTTTCCAGACAAAAGCCTCAACAGGCCTTTTCACACTGCACTGTAGTTAGCTCTGGGCTATCCTTAGCTCCCGGCTAAGGATAACCCAGAGCTAGCTCATCCTGTGTTCACACAAGCAATTATTAACCCTGGACTAAGCGTGAGCCCTGGGTTAAGGATTCACACTGCACCCTTAAGCCCTGGGCTAACGTCCGTTCCACACTATTGGATTGGACAGTGAACATTCTATGCATTGCCACAATCGTTGCCACTGACCCCGTTTCACACTGGCTATTTTGGCACCGTGTTTGGAAAGATTTCTGGGGCTAACCCCGAAAAGTCGGTGTTAACCCTGCTCTGGAGCAGGGTCAGATAGCCCAGGGCTAAGGTTGGTGCTAGCCCACTTTAGAATGTGCAAGTGTGAACACTTGCTTAGCCCTGGGCTAAAATCTCTTAGCCTGGGGCTAAGAACAGTGTGAACAGGCCTAACGTGTAGGGCCCTGCTGCAGGAAAAAGCTGTGATAGATCCTCAAAGTCATTTGTCACATTTTGGGGTTGAGTTTTTAAAACTGGAGTAATATCGGTGGAGATGCTGTAGCTGGCAGGCACTCAACCAAGTGCTCGTCTGTCTGTGATGCACCACGGCCTGGTAAAATGGCTCTGTGATGCAACAGCAGATTGTCTGTTTAGAAAATGATCTCATACTGCATGGACAAGAGCACCATCGTTAATCCGTTATTTGCACAATGTACGCTCCATATTATTTGGCTTGGTGGGTTCAATCTTAGTTGTATATATTCCAAAAACAATATAAAATTTACAAATCAGTAGTTTGATTGCAAAAGGTCACTAGTTTTATACATGTTACATCCTTCCCAAACTCCTGTGCCTTTGAAGCATATAGCTTAAAATATACTGTATTAGCCATCACGCTTTTTATGTTCACATTATCATCGTCAACAGGTTTGATTCTCAAATTACTGAAGGACAACATATTGGTACCCAAGGTCCCTAGTGCCGAAATAAATGCTACCTTGTTTATCAATAAAATCAACTTATTTTATGGATCAAATGGTAATGAATTTAATGCTTTTCTCACCATTTAAGTTTTTGATGGATAAAGGTGAACATGTTGCACACAATTACCATTCGATTCAGGGCATAGTAGAGCAGCTGAAACCAGACATATGATAGGACCTTTTACAATAGAAAATCCTGTACCATTCAAATGACAAACTCTCCAGTTTCCATGTATTTTTTTATTTTCAATCAGACATGTACTCGCCATTTCCTGGATGACGTTACCTCTCAAGTAGAAAATATTAAAACAAATTGGATTTTAAAAAATGAATGAAAAAAATCTGTTTTAATATTTTGTAATCAAGTCATTTAAAGGAAATGTTCACTCAAAAACAACAATGTATTTTTACCTTCTGCAGATGGTAATACAAGCATCCAGACAAACCGTAGGCTATATTTCCATTCAAATTCATGCTCTTATCTACTTGTCATTACTTTTACTATTTCAAAATCAATCATCTATAAACGTAACTCAACATGTCAATACAATGTTCTTTTACCCTAAGAGAATGTATGTCGCCATTTCATTGTTTCTCTTACCTCAAGCTCTGAGGTCGTCCCAACATCTACGATGATAGGAACTGTATTATGCCAAATAATAAAACCGTGTTGTAGCAAATGACAATCTTAAAAAGGTGTGCCTTGTAATGTATGAAAAGCAGAAAGACTGTATATTTGGTTTGAGTACTACCACAAAAACCATAGGTACCTGCACACAGATTGAACTAGTTAAAGATGTAACTACAGCTAAATTTGTCCATTGAATTAAAAGTAAATGCAAACATTACACTTTTTCTTTAGACACTCAGTGAGTTACTTTTAGTGAACTTGCCAAGCTCTCTTTGTGAAGAAAGAAAATCTTGTTTTTAATTGTTAATCAAAGATAAGGACAAATGCTGATTGAACCCCAGTCCCACTTCCAAAATGAACAAAATTCTGTGTGTGACAGCTACCTTTCAGTGTCGTTTAAGACAAAAGTTGTATGGAAAAAAATCAGTAGTAATTAGTGCTAAAAACCCATAGAATGGAAGACTATTCCATTCCAAGATCTATATACCAAACTGCTTATTCAATCGCACAAACAGAATATCTTCTAGGTCATTATCCTTCATTCCCGTCCTCAGAGAAAGCATGTATTTGAGCCCAGAGAATGCTCGCTCTACGCTGACTTGCGTCACAGGAAAGGGAATCACACTGACAGCAAGCCTGTGCAAGTCTTTATTGACCTGGGAAGTATTTATCCAGTACCTGAATATGTTCTCTTCCCTCTTTATTCTGGCTTCGCTGGAATACGCATTTAACATGGACATCATCAAAACTTTGCATTGTGTGCCCTCGTCGCCATTTTCCCTCTCCCTTGCTCTGAGCATCTCTTCTATTTCATCATCAGCATCGCCCGTGCTGAATTCTACGTACATCTTTGAAAGAGGAGACTGCTGCTTGTTTTGCGAGAGGGCCTGGATCATTCCCCAGGCGTTACAGAGGCGGATCTTTGCCTGGTCTGTCTGGGCTTCTGTGAGGAGCACTTTGTATCGCGGATCGAGGAACACAGCTGCCAAGAACGGCTCGTTCTCGAACAGCATGCGCTGGCGCCGGTTTAAGCATTCCACCAGCAGCGTCGCAAACGGGCCGCCGATTTTGTCCGTTTCGATTTTGCATTTGAGCCACGCACCGAAGAAGTCCCCTGCAGTCAGCTGCTCGGACTGGAAGAGTCTAGCGGTCACTTTGGCAGGTTTGAGAGCGCAAACCAGCAGCACCATCTCCTCCCATTCTGACCCCTTTAAGTGCAGCTCCTCAATGTTGGGAGCCATGTCCTGACAGAAGGTCCTTAATTGACAGAGACGCTGGAGCATGTCGTGGGTGGAAAGCCACGTGGAAGGGCGGTCCACAATCGCCGTCATCACACCCAGCCTCCTCAGAAACACAGAGACGTTTGGCGTTTGCAACTTCGCGCTCAAGCGCCTTGCCTTTGAAACGAGGCCGGAGACGATTGTGTCCTGTAGCGCATCGTCCACCGCTAAGTGGAACACGTGAGCAGAGCACCTCACGCCTCTCAGGACTGGACCCCCGCTGCTGACACTATGAATCTCCCCCGTCACATTCCCAGATGTCTCATAGATGTCTAAGGTGAGCAGGCCGTCTCCATTTCCCCACGCCAACAGGCCCGTCTCTTCTGCAGTATGCTCCACTTTGCCATACCGATCTCCCACCTCCACTGAATCGTCTCCGTCGTATTCAGCATCCCCGTTCATTAGTGGCGACATTACTTCTGGCATTGTTGCTCCGTCGTCAACCGTGATGGAGTACAACTGCTTCATATCAATGTCGTAAGTCTTTAAAACTTCACGCACCACCGAAGAAATGTAACTCCCCGTGTGCCTTTCGCGTAGCTCCTTAACTGCCAATGTTCGGAGTACGATGTGCTCTCCCTCAGTAAATTGAACATTGATACCAAGGACAGACCTGTCTTCGTAGGTGACAGCATCCACTTTCAACATTAAAAGTTTTCCCTTCAGGCCAAATCTGAGATTTTCACGTTCCCTTTCAGCAACCTCAGAAACCATGTTGCGGACGATATCGCTGTCAATTCTGACAGATTTGCCCACTATATCAAGCACAGGACCTAGAATTTTTCTAAAGCCTGAATCATCCATCAAAGAGAACGGTCTGCCATTGACAGTAACAAGCTCAACACAGGCGTCCATTATGGAATCAGGTGTGACATAGAATTGTTCATCTCTGGGTTTCTTTATGACGACAGTGTCTTGTATACAGTGCATTGTCCTTTCACTATCCACTGCTGAAAAGGGCCTCTTTGATGATGAAGAGGATGCCATTGAAAGCTCTTCCATGTGTATGGATGAGAGCAGTCTCGCAAAAGCAGACGGGTGAATCCTCTGGACATGTCGCTGTAAATTGCCGGCATGGTTTCCTGTGATCTCAGCAGTGCACCCTTCGATTTGGCAACGGGACTTGTTAGCGATGGGGTCATAGAAAAAATACAGCCGCACTGGGTTCTCCTGGTGACGCCCCATACTGCACAAAACAAAATATTAATTGAGACATGAGCCTTTACTTCATCGGTCAATACATTATTTGTGAATATAATAACATTAATAACCAGTGTACAGATAAAATAGCAATGCTTATTAACCGCTTACAGGTTAGAAGGCCAATTCCGTAAGTTTGCTTATTGACTCACAGCTAGGTTTAATCATTTTCATTATTATTGCAAAAAGTTATTTTTTTTGGCATTACAATCACAAGATTACTTTTTCCATGAGGCCTATAACCATAAGACCAGCCTTTCAGGATATAGGCCTAAAGAGGGTGATTATGATTGTCATATATCCATTCCCCCAAAAAAGAGAAAATTGTTTTCTATTATACTAACCTTACTTTTATACGAAACTTGAGTGTTCCAAACAATGACTTTTACATACATTTTGTAGGCTTCTTGACACTGCCTTGGTTAAAGCCTCAAAGTAAAACGACTTCCATATTAAATGTAATATAAATTGTAAAGATACAGGGGGTGGACAAAATATCAGAAACACCCCTGAAAGATGGCTTTAACTTTGAAGCATCTAAACCTCAATTACACAAGCATCTACACAGATGATTCCTATTAATTAAAAATTCATTAGCAGCATATGTCTGCTTAAAAAAGGTCTAACCAGCAGCACTTTACTAGGTGAGTCTCCAAAGCAGGATGAGGATACTAACAGATTTCCAAAGGGGCCTAATAGTTGGTGCCCAAATTGCAGGTGCATTGGTCACAAAAACAGCAAAATTATTTAAGGTGGCCAGGGAAACAGTGTCAAACAATATGACAACATATGCCAAACACTAAAAAACAGCATCAGCAAAAAATAACTGTGCCACAAGTCAAAGCTCTCCGACAGGGTCAGACGGACACCTGGTAGGATAGTTGCTAATAACCACAGAACTACAGCTCTAAAAATCACCACGGAATTGAATCAATCCATATCTGAACCAGCCTCAACAAAAACAGTACGTCGTGAGCTTCACAAAGCTGGTATTTATGGCAGGGCTGCCATTCGGAAACCATTTGTATCCAAGCCTAATGCACAAAAACGCATAACATGGTGTAAGGAGCACAAAACCTGGACCCCTGAGCAATGGAGAAAAGTGATATGGTCTGATGAGTCATCTTTTACTCTTTTTACTACATCTGGGTGGGTTTATGTTTGGAGAAAGCCAAAGGAGGCATTTGATCCACAATGTCTGTTGCCAACTGTTAAGTATGGTGGTGGTTCTGTAATGGTATGGGCAGCCATTTCATGAGACTCATTGGGTCCAATGATTGCCCTCCATGGACGTGTACCGGGCAAACAATATGAAACCATTTCACAAGACCAAGTGCACCCTATGGTGCAAACACTGTTCCCTCATGATGTCCCCATATTCCACCATGATAACGCCTCCATACACACTGAAGAAGAAAAAAAAACCCCATTAAAGAATGGTTCCAAAAAAACAAGGATGATGTCAAATGCCTTCCATGGCCTGCACAATCACCAGATCTAAACATAATTGAACCTTTATGGGAGGTTCTGGAGCGCAGAATGCAAACTAGATTTCCACCTTCTTCATCCCTCAAAAAACTGGGGACTGTCCTTCTTGAACAATGGGCCAATATCCCACTACACACAGTTCAGAAATTGTATGACAGTATTCCAAGGTTTGAAACTGTTTTGAAGGCAAAGGGTAGGCCTACTCGTTAGTAGCTACTAGATATTCAGTGTTTCCGATATTTTGTCCAATGTCCACCCCCTGTATATCTCAAGGACAGCAATTAGGCATTAGCGCTCTTTTTAAAAAAAAGAGGTATGTTCGAATTGGTGTTTGGACTGCTCGCAATTGTTTATCACACACGTATTCAAATTTCCCAAAATATTATCTAACGTTTTTCAGGAGAATGGCTAAAGTAAACTGGAAAAAATACAAAACAAATGTAATTTATACAACAGCAACATAAATGATAGCTTTGGGGCCAAGACAGCACATACTAGTAGTTCATTGGTAATGAGCTATCACAACATCAGACTGTACAGGAAAGCTACGTTACATCAATGCATTTATGCACAGCTAGACGAGTGCTACCTTACAATAGTTGTTCAAAATGATAATGAAACGAGTTGCATCAGCTGGTCAAATGAGCAGGAGCTAGAAACTGCCATACTAGCTTGGTAGCTAGATAGTTTGCTATTCTAGGAATTTAACTTTAACATACTGTAACGTTAACAAAAATCTAAGTTAACACTTAGATATTACCATATATTTTATTACATCATACATTTTACAGGAAGTTGTTTCGTCAGGAAACAACGTTAGACTAGCTTCCTAATGTCTGATTATGATCTGCGAGACAACAGTTCGCTACCGTTAGCATAGCATAACGTTTATTACTGCTGTGAGACTGTTATTAGCATACCTTATTTCTTTCCAGCATAAACGTTTATGCGGTAATAGCGTGTGGTTGTTTTCCAATATCTAGGAAACGAAATATAATGCTGCTTATTGTTGTCCCTTCATTCAAAGAAGGGTCTAAAATAAATGTTTGGCCTTCTACAGTGTCGTCATTGTGCGCTTGCGTACAAGTTACCCAAAGTGACGTCACGACCACTACCCGTCTCTGGCTCAGGGTATGGCCAAAGATTTTTGATATATGACAAGATACGCAACTGGCGCTTTTCCCCATTTGATTTTTTTGTCCGAATAAGAGGAAGTGATCAGGCATGCCCAGTAGTGTTTGCAGTTAGCTTAGCAACTAAAGTTACATAACGTATGCTTAAAATGGCGCGCATCTGACCGGCGTTAGCGGGATTTAAAGTTGTTTTTCGTGCATAGTCAAAATCATAACGGGTTGTAAGTAGTAGTACTTGGTCCTGACAACCAAGGCATATATAATCTAAAAAGAAAAGGGAGACTTTTGATATCGTCTGTCTGATAAATGACCTTTTATTTAACCGTTTTGTAAAAACTCCATTGACCGCCAGTCATTCAATGAGCGCCTGTTGTCTGTCAAGTTCCAAGTGCGGACGTTCCAGTCTCCGAAGTTGGACCTCTTGCTCAGCCTACCTTCAAATTAAACCATATTCAAATCCCACTAGCGCCTGTCAGATGCGCGCCACTCTAAGCATACGTTATGTAACTTTAGTTGCTAAGCTAACTGAAAACACTACTGCGCATGCCTGATCAGTGATCACATCCTCCTCTTGTGCGGACAAAAAATCCAATGGGGAAAGCGCCAGTTGTGTATCTTGTTATATATCTAAAATCTTTGGTTTCTTGTCTGATAGGCAACTCTTCGAACGGTAATGCAATGGACATTACAAATTTTTGAACAGGATTAACAAATTAGTAGGATACATTCTATTCAAAGTTTCAAACCACTGCAACGCCTTTGTTTGAAATATTTACTGGACAAGTGGGACGTATTTTGTCTGCCGACAGGTTACGGCAAAAATTCAAACATGGCCCACAGTTTGTTCGCTAACGGTACTGGCTAATGACAACCCAGCCTATGGCATGGAATGGCAAACTTCAAGGGGAACGCGAACGCCGGTGTTGTGCCGTTTTTCGACGACCTTGCATATCTCAACGCCCCTTCATATAAACGCGCTCGTTCAAGCTACGTGATAGGCTATGCTAACTTTTAATTATTGACTCGACTTATTTTCTTGAACGTTTTGGTCTCTGAATTAGCCGGTTATGGAGCAATAGTTAAAGGGAAACGCCGGGTTATTTTTTAAAACGTCTATATCGATTTTATATGTTTCGAGTCTTGAAGCTTACCGCACTAGAACTTTGCCTCCCGGGTCCCTTGTTTCCAGACGCGGTTCATTCAGAGTCCAAAACGTTCAAGAAAACAAGTGGAGTAAATAACTTAAACGTAATTAATAAAGTAAACAAGTGCACAGTAAACCTGTCGTCCCCCACCCACGTGCATGTCGTTATCGTGTAGCGTATAGTCGTTGACATCTGATGTATGTTGTGAATTATAATGATTAAAACTACTCCCATTCAGTTGGGAGCGCATCCAATGTATTCGGCGATCGTGGGCTAAAACGTGATGGGGACATCGTTGGATTTGTCTTGGCCCACAGAATCTGGAGGCCCGTTTCAAAACCAAATGGAGGCCCCCCCCTGAACGACCACCTGCCGAACCATGTTTTAAATAACACATTACTGAAACACATTACTCGCTGTAATATCACGGTTTCTCATTTAGATTTACAACCTTTAGCTTTCAAAAATAATCATCATTAGACTAACAAATGCTGCATCAAGAGCAATGCGTTCTTTCGCCACGAACACGCAGGCTATTAGCCCTATCTAGGGTGCTAGCCAAGTAGTGAATGTCCCAATTATAGTAGCCTTTACATATTTATCTGAAATTGTAAACAACTTTAAACCCTCAAATATTCATTGCAGGATTGCTACAGTGTCGCCGCTTGTGCATACAAAACCCGTTTACAACCATCTTGCCACAGTCAGACAATAACATGCATAAAATGTATCGTTTCTACACACCTGTATGCCTCCAGGACCCGGAGGCGTGCAGGCAAGATTGTGGCCGACCCCTCTCACCCCGGTCATAGTCTGTTCGTAACACTTCCCTCTGGCAGGAGGCTGCGGTCCATCAGGACCAAAACCTCTCGCCATAAAAACAGTTTCTTTCCTTCTGCAGTTAGCCTTATCAACAAGACACAGACACAGACTCTATCCCGCCTCATAGACACTTTACACTTTACCTACTTCCCACTGTAAAAATTTCACTGTAAATATCTCCATCCTTTTTGTTTTATTTATATTTTTACTAATATTTTTTATTTTTATTTTTATCTGCATATATTATATAATATTATATTATCTTGAAACTTGCACTACTTGTTTTTATTTTGTTTTAGTTTTATGTTTTATGTTATGTTTTATATTATTTTATTTTATGTTGGTTTATGTACGCACCAACAACCACAGTAAATTCCTCGTATGTAAATACTTGGCGAATAAAGGGATTCTGATTCTGATTCTGATACAGAAATGTTTTTTTCCGATATAGGAACAATAATAGGCTAGCCTATAGGCTATTATTAAAAAGTTGAAACTGTTACAAATAAACATTCCGTGCCTTTTCCTTTGCGTACTGTATGTAGGCTACGCCTACCCAATGTACTTTTGGTATAACGTTAACATTTTTTTCTACAAATCTCTGATAACTACATTAAGCAACTAAATTATCTACAGAGTAAAAAGGTTTTTGCATCTTATATAACTTAGAATGACCTCTTTTATAGAATTGATTCATTTTAAATTGTATATATACAATTTAAAATGAATCAATTCTATATATATGTAATTTAATCAAATTTACCCAAGAGGACTCAGACCTATGCGCACGATATGCACTCAATCGCTTCTTCAACCTCCAGGTCAATAGGCGGCGGTAAGTACATTTTGACAAATAGTGATAAATATAGTGAATAAGGAAACAGTCTATGGCTACTTAGTTTTTGGCATCTTGCTGGCTGCAGAGGTCACAGGGGGAAAAAACAACATTGCGACTTCCATAATAAACATGTCCAGAGCGGTATGTAGGGGATTAAGATCCTTCCCATTACCGCGTCCAGGAGTCCGGTTACGGGTGAGTAAGAAATGCGATGGAGACGGCGATCGGTATAGAATGATTGGACAGCAATACATCGAATTAGATGAACGTGTAGCTATAGCATCAGTGCCAGTCAGCAAAATCAGACCAGCTAACTGACTGTGTTGCCGCTAACTGTTTGTTGTGGTAATCCAGCATTAGACTATGTTATTTTAAATGAAGATTGTAGGCTATGGTCAGTAACAGCACCACCGTAAAAAAATTAAGTAAAACGGTACATAATTGCACGTAACGTAGACTACTGTTTCTCAATCCTGGGCCTGGGGACTCTCTGTGTATGCTGGTTTTTTAGCCAATCTTGATCATTTACAGTTGTTGAAAATGTGTTTAAATTCTACGATAATTATGTGGTTAAAATTGTTTTTAACAAAATGCAGGTTTGACTTGTTGCCAGTAAACACCATTCACTTTACACAAATGGTTTAAGTTAGGTAGGTTTCCACACTCTCAGTAGAGTATATACTTGTATATATAAGTGTATTTTTACACGTCAGTATATAAATAAATCAATTAAAAATGGAACTATACATATAGTATACGCAGCACAGTAAATGAAAACGTCATCGTGCCATAGACTTGAAAAAAAAATGAAAAAAAATTCAATATTCAATATATAAACATTATTAGGCCTCATGCACTTATATGTCATGTTTTTGCTCCTGAATGTAAATATTAAGTATATTTTTTGCCAAGATGCATCGCTTCTTATTAAAACACCCAAGGATGTTTCTGGACAAACCAAAGTATATTTTGATATTTTTCTCAAGTGTAAGGATAATTTCTTGTGGAAAAAGGCAGAATGGGTTTTTGCTCTAATTGTAATCTGTTTCTGTGCTGCATTGGGTAAGAATTGTACAGTTGTAAAGTATGAATTAATTCTGTAACTAATAAATAACAGTTAATAAGAATTGTTACAAACAGACATTCATCCCTTATTTCAGATGGTGAGTGGCACGGCAGGAGAGAGAAACTATTCCATAGTGGAGTCTACAGAGGAATACAAACATGTGGAAAGACTGATCCCGCCCACTCAAATTCCCACCCCACCTAAACATGACAGCCCTGCCCCATCTGGCTGGACCCCTCCATCAGGTGTGATTGCGGCAAAAAAAATCCTGCAAACTCGTCTCATTACATGTGGGTCTGTGTATATAATATGGGCAAGGCCTGGGCGTTACACTAGGACATGCAATCTGGAAAACTTCATTCTCTGGTACCTGACATATGTCATGAAGTGATAAAGGGGAGCACCTGATGCTAGTTGTGGGTTCAATGACTTCTCAGGACCATATAAACCATGTACCAAATTGTTACATTCAATATGTTGGCTAACTGCTGATGATGTAATCCATTTGCATCACTGTAATGATGTTTTCCAATAAATGAGTCCTGGCATTAAATATAAAAAATGTATAAGTATGCAAGTAACTCATTACAGAGGCGCTGATACCTATGAATGAGTGCTCCAATTTAATGCCATCTCTCCCCTTGTTTCCTTCTATTGAACCTTACCAACCACAGTAGTGCCCCCCGATCTTCCTTATATGATACGTCGCTCCCGCATGCACAATATCCCTGTCTACAAAGACATCACCCATGGCAACCGGATAATGACTCTTCTGCGCAAGGTTGAAGGGGACATCTGGGTGAGTGCAGCTTCTATGATGCTATGCACTCTTTTAGTGCTTCTCTCAGGCATATCGATTCATTAGCCATTACACTGTCTAAAGCTATATAACACAAATTAACAACACATAATTTCCCCTGCTTAGGGTAATAAATTGTTGCGTAAACAAAGTGTTTCATTACATTGTATGTCTCTTTTTCCTTACACTTTAAATTAATTATTCATGTGTCAGACTGGAGATCACTGCTGGACACTTCTGGAAACCGTTTTCATTTTATCAAATTATTTTCCTCCTCATTATGTGGCCACTATCTATCTGCCAACCCTGGCCCTTTCACCCTGACCTCTAACTTGTAATCTACTATGGGTAGGCTGTCATTTAGATGATCTACATATGCCTTTCCAATTTAATGACATCCTAATTTGTAATCAAGTGTTTTTCTGTCCTTGTGTGATTGGCCAGGCTTTGGAAAAAGATGTGAAGGAGCACTTGTGCAAGCTGACAGGCAAAGTTCCGCCCACACAGGTCAACGAGGTAACCATGATCATTCGGGTCAAAGGTGACTTTGACAAGGAGTTGAAGGAGTGGCTGATCAAAAAGGGGTTCTGAGCAGTTGGCCTCAGATGATCGCTCCCCAGCTGCAGGACCAACCTGCGCCAGTCGATACTTGAGGAAGAAGCCAACTAACCTAAAAGACTGCAGTATCTTGTTCCACCACTTGCCAGTCGACCTTTTAAGTGATCCATGCGCAATTCCAAATGTTCTCTTTCACAAGTTTCTGTTTCATTTAATGCATACTCTTCCCAGCTAGGCACTTTGGATTCAACAAATCACTGGATATTACGTAGGCTGATGCTAAATCTTACACCAGTGGACTCCAATAAAGGACTGAGGCTGTGTTGAACAGGTTTGGCATGGTTGGGAAAACTTTATTTATGAACCGTACACAGTGAAGGATATGACAAAATGAGGTCATAGGTTTCTGTAGTAGGTGGCCTCGGCCCTCTACAGTACAAGGAATACTGACCACGTGGGTTGCCGGTCTCCATATTCATAGAATTTGATCCGATTTACAGACAACAGCATCATGCACTGATAAAAAGGTTTAGGCCAAAGCATCCACACACAGCCATTTTAAATAATCAATAGATATTTGAGTGTAGTTCCCCTTTCTTCTCAGACCATAGTTTGACAGCTCCAGACCTTGTACCACTGTTGGTCATTATGCATCAACATGCAGTTCCTACCCACTTCACTAGATGTTGTGGGCATACCATCAGGACCAGTCCTGTGAAGTCTAGCATAATATGTGACATTTCTTGGTTCTGGCCATGCTTTTTTGTACCCAGCGTACTTCTACATTGTAATCGTTGAGTAAACCACACTTAATCTAAACCTGTCTGAACTGAATGATAACTGCCAAATTGTTATTGTAATAGTGGAAAAAACCATAAACGTGTTGATTAAAAGATGCCGGCACTCTTTAATACATGCACACTCCTGGAAACGTTCTGAATCCTAGCCGAGTACCAAAGCAAGTACCTATGCTTTATTGTCCAACAATAAATGACAATTACAAAAAACGGATTATGGTACACTGTTTTATTCTGTATAAAAATATGCAAGCAACATTGGAAGTTAAAATGTTCTTGGACTAAAAGGAACATTGACACGTATGCTGTACAGACAACAGTACAGTAGTAGTGCAAATGCTTGAATTAACTGTTTGGGTCTCGTATGAGACAGCAAAAATGGAATGCATTCAACGTACAGAAAACCGCGCTCGAGTGACTTCCAAGGCAACAATTTAGAACAGAATATTTAATGTACAAGATAAGCTGAACCACACAACCAAGGCAGTACTGCATAGTCCTGACTTAAATCTTGCTTTTTAGATTCGCACCGAAAAATTATATTGGGTTCGTTCCTGTACATCATTTCATCATTTATTGAAAATTAAAAATACTTATTTTAGAAGTTGCATGATATTTCTCATGCCAAGCTTCCTCAAATGTAAAATCTCCTAACTCTTTTGGCAAAAGAAGCCTGCCTTCAAATACTGTTTAAAAAGTATCTGCACAGCTAAATAAAGATGGAGTGGAAGGAGATTTTTTTGGAAGTCAACCAGTATAAGTCTGTGGATTTGTTAATTCTCTCTTACCAAGAACACACCATGGTTTTCAAACCATAAAAAAGGAACATTTATATACACCAAAAAGATCTAAACTAACTCTGGAATGTGTAATTTTCTATAGTGCCAAACATGTAACTCTGCTTACGCTAAAAGACTGCTTGATAATAAAACCACTTATCAGCTTGCAAAATATCGTCACGCTGTGCTCATTGATATGGATGATAAACAGCAGAAACCAGACATTAACAACAGCGACTCTGAGCAATCCTCTGAAGCCTGAACTGACGAAGCAAAATGCAATTCATGCTTGAAGCTCCACTGGTGCACCATTGAGCCAGCAGCCTTCAATTACTCCACACGTTGACCAATCAGACCCACTCTGGGTAACGGGAGTAAAACATCTCGCTCGTTCTCATTCATTTTTCAAGGTGCCCGTGGAGAAAAAGTTAAATGAGAAACTTTATGAAATGGAAACTGCCTAACTATAGGAGTGTGAGTTAGGACTATGAAGTAGAACTGGTGATGGTACATTATAGAAACCTGGAAAACGGGAGGTTCACATTTTTGCTGAAAGACCGAGAAACAGACATCAATATTGCCATTCATTTAGACCAGTTTGTTAAGTTAAAAACACCAAATGCATTAAATGATGATGCAGCCTTGCATTTTGGGATAAGCTGCCCGTCGCAGTTCACAGTTAAACATCTGAAATCACACTGAAGCGGTTCCTCTGTCTTTTCCTATAAAACGCATTCTGAAAATACAAGGGCACAAGTCATTTGTTGACTAGATCTTGAGCAATGTCTACATACAATAAAAATGTCTACCCACCCAAACTACCAACTGTTGGTCAGATTTTTTAAAATCATGTTTTCCTGACTGTTATATGCTGAGAATTAGCATATAACTAGCTGTGTGGGCCAGGAACGCTAAACAGCACCCCAAATTGCCTGCAAAGTCTGCTGGCTGTCAACTGTGGCTCCCCTAGCTGGGAGGATAGTACTGATTGTAGTTCCAAGGATTCTGATAGCCATAACCTCCATATTGTTGTTGCTGCAAGAGAGAGGAGGGTTAAGGTTATGAGGGAATTATATCGGAAGACTGAACGTTTTATTTCTTGACATAAAGTTCCCTAACATGTCCCACTGTGGAAGAACTTATTTTCCAATGTGACAAGAATGATACATTTTTTCCATGGTTACGAGTTACATGCATCAATGAATGTTTCTTAAATTCTGGTGTCATGTGCAGCTTTGAGGGGGGTGGGGTGGGTGTCAAATGTAAGACAGGTACCTGATACCAGCCTCCATAGCCATATGCGGAATGTGAGCCACTCATATCGCCACCCATCATTGGGGGAGGGGGTGTTGTCATGGGAACCGGTGGTGCAGCTGGAGGTGTGGCCATGGAAGGTGCAGATATGGCAGATCCGTCCTCCATTTTACTGACTTTCTCAGGGTCATCGTTATCCCTGGGAGAATAAAAAGAAGAGCAGTCAAATCAAGCTCTATATAATGACATTGCACATACATGAAGCCAGCTTTCGGCTCTCAACCGCCACACCGGATATAACGTCGCCCTCTGCCAATATCTACATTTGCGCTCAAAAAGCCTATTTCCCCATTGGGCTCCATTCATTTTTGACAGCAAATAAAAAATACTTCCACTCATATATGGATGTTAAAATTATCTTAAAATGGCTTATTATTTTTCCGTGGTCAAATATTTTTTTCTTACCACACAGACAAAGATATACATATTTTTCTTGTTATTTATTACGGCCTACGTCTTATGTTTGCGCGCTAGCCCGCAAAATTAAAACTTCCTGGTTCGGATCCAGTCCCCATAGGTTTTTATTGGCCTTGCTGTCTGTACATCTTATATAATCCAAGGGCCTGACCCTAGTAGGCCAACCGTGCCTCAGGTCTGCTCGTGTTTTCAAGTACGGAAACGTTCAGCCCTTTCGTACCCATTCTCAGCACTCCTCTTCTTACTGCCAGTTTCTTTCAGCAGCTTCTGGTGTTCATCGTACACCATCAGCACACTGCCAGAGAGAAAAAGAAAAATGTGATGGAACAACCGCTAGAGAATGCAGACCAATACATATCATCAATCGATCAGAAATAAAAGCACCGCATGCTCACCTCTGCACCGTGGAGCCGAAGTCCTCGGCGAATTGGAGCCCCCGCTGGGAGAAGAGCAGTTTTGTACGAGGAGAAAGAGGGGCGGCGAGTGCACGGCTCACACACTGCTGCACCCCTGTCCCGCCGCCCCGCGAGTCCCCAGCCACCTCCAGCTCCAGGAGGTTTAAGTGCAGCTTACCGTTGTCCTGGAGAGGCATATGGAGGAGGTGGACAGAAAAAAGATGGGAATGCAATGGAGAAAAGTAAATTACACATCGAGGGAAAAAATTGAAAATGTAAAAATTGAAAATGGGGAGGGAAAAAAAAAACAGAATACTGGTTCAGGGTCAAATTTGGAGAATATGGAGAAAAACATACCATACAAAAAAAGTCGCACACTCCAATATTTAGTTGGACCGCCTTTAGCTTTGATTACGGTGCGCATTCGTCGTGGCATTGACAACCTTATGCAACGTCACAACATTTATTTCCGTCCAGAGTTGCATTCATTTTTGGCCGAGATCTTGTATTGACGACGAGAGAGTCGAACCACTCCTTAAAAGTATTCTCCAACACATTCCAAAGACTTTCAATGGGGTTAAGGTCAGGACTCTGGTGGCCAATTCATGAGGGAAAAAGGTTCCTCATACTCCCTGAACCACTCTTTCACAATTTGAGCCCGATGAATCTTGGTCCTGGAATATGCCCATTGATGGGATAACCTGGTCATTCAGTACATTCAGGTACACAGCTGACTTAATTTTATTGCTGCATAACATTGCTGAGCCTAGACCTGGCCAATTAAAGCAACCCCAGATCATAACACTGCCTCCAGAGGCTTGTACAGTGGGCACTATGCATGACAGGTTTTTGGCCAGGCAGTGCAAGTGTAAGCGAACATCCACGACACTCCAGTGTTCCACCACCAATATGTCAATCAGGAGTAAATAAGCAGCTCTGGGACTGATATTCCACACATACTGGTAGAGGTGGAGCTCATACAGACATAACTGAGCAGACTTGAGCTGTAATTGCTGCCTAGCAATGTACTAATGTACCGAATCTGGACCCCTTACTTGGGTTACCAAAGAGCCTATTCTCAATCTAGCTCTAAATCCACATCTCTAAAGCCCCATTTTCCTGCTGCGCATTCCCTAAATTTTCCCGAACACCTCTCTCCTCCAGCCCTCAGCCCTCCCCGTCCCGATCCCCTTCTCACCGGGCTGAGGTCAATGGCCTCCAGCAGCACGCCCTTGGCTTTTGCCGTGTTCTTGCACAGCTTCAGGAGCAGTCGGGCCAGTTTAATGGAGTAGAAGGCATGGAGAGAGGGCGAGTCCTTGCTCTGTTGCACCGCCTCCCGGAGCAGGGCCTCTGCCTGGTCCAAGTGGCCAGTGCGCCTCTCCAACCCCGCCCTCCTCAGGCGCACCATGGCCAGTCCTGGCATAGCCAGTTCCAAGTTCTCCATCACGCGGCGAGCTTCAGGGATGTTGCCTGGGTCAAGGTTGAGAGAAGGAGTAGAGAGACTGATGAGATGAGATAAAAGGAGGTAAATTTGTGTATATTTATCTATAGGCCCTTTCACACATGCATTCTGAACCCCTAAACGTTCGGGCATTTTTCCGTGTTGGCGTCGTGTGAACAGGAGCCACGCAAAACATTCCCCAAATTTGACGGCGCAGGTCCAACTCTCCCTTACCGTGCCTCTCCTCAAAGGTGGCCCACTGTAGGTGCATGCTGTGTTTGTGCGACAGGTGGATCTCGCAGGCCCGACGGTACACACTGCGTGCTTCCTCCACGCTGTGCTGCTCCAGGTACTGCACATACTAGAACACACACACGTACACACATGCCTGTCAGCACTGTCACACACCAGGCTTACTTCATGACAAGAAGATATTGAAACACCCATGAACACCGAAAGCGAATGTCAATCGGGCGCTGCGCCGGAAATCACACTATTTCGGCCATTTTTGTCTGAACGTCACTTTCCTTCAAAGGCACTGCGAAGCTGGAAGAGGTGGTTGCAGCTGCAGGAACAGGAGCCTTCAACAGGAAGCTCAGCCACCCCACTCTTCATAGGCCGCACACGTGCAACCTGCTCCACACTCCTCTCCCGCTCCCCTGAGACTGCGCCCTCACTTCACTGGCAGAGAGGCCCCACATTACAAGCCACAAGACCTAAAAGCCCAGCATTTCCTTAATGCTGCTGGTCTTCTCGCTTTCTCTACACAGAGCATACTTCACACGTCATTCATTTACAGACCATAAACACAATTACACAGGGACGGCGTTTATTTCAGTCTGATGTGTGGTGTGCCAGCAGGGAGTGTATTAGATCCTTTTGTTGATCCCGTTGTCCTTTTCACCCGGCTGTGCTGACAGATATGCGTGTTCTAGTATGTGCAGAATGCACACATACGCGCATTAAATCGTTGTACTTTTCACACACCGTTCCACGGTTATGCTCTCTCCTCTCACCTTAGTCCAGAACTCTTCATACAGTGCACAGGCGATCAGGCATCGCTCAAACAGCACAAGGACCCGCTTGTGGCTGCCTCTGCTCACGCTCGCCCCCTCCTGCCCCTCCGGCTCCCCCTCCTGGCTCTCCAGGCTGGCCTCACTCGTCTCCCAGTCCAGGTATGAATGCCAAGCCTTCAACTGGGCCCGGTCCAGGGGCTTCACATGGAAGTAAGGCCTTTTAATCTACAGGAGATAGAGAGAATTTTAGCGAATTAAAGAGGAGGGAGAATAAAGGGGAGAAGGAGAAGGGAGGAGAAAAAGGAAAGAAGGCATTACATTTTAAAAGAGTGCACTGCAGCTGCTTTGATGCACGCACGCACGCACGCACGCACGCGGTTTAATGAGAAATTATAAGAAGGTTCTCTGAGAGCCACATGCTTTGTGCATCATACATTCAGCCAGCGTATTTATTTTGTTCTAGCTACAGTCTTCTGACTAACATTTCACACTGCATTTCCTGCATATTAAGCGTCCCTGCAAACTCACAGCTTCCTCAAAGTTCCACCTCTTGCCGACTTCCATCTCAGTCTGCTGGTACACCTTCTGTTTGCTGGCCAACAGGAGCTCCTGCATCTTCTGCACCTGTTCTTCCTGATTGGACAGACATGTACATGTCAGCCAATCACAGGGCAAACTTCAGTGTCTCAATAAGGACCGCATTACATAATTTATATTACAATATAATTATTAAAAAATATTCAGAGACTTACACAGCTTATATTCTTTTACATACAATCCATTTATACAGTTGTATATTTGCAAAAGCAAATCAGTTTAAGTACCATGCTCAACGATACAATGACAGCACCCTAACTGGGAATCAAATCTATAACCTACTGCTACACTGCCGCCACAGAACAATCATATTTCAAACTGTCACCATGACAGTGCAATACTCCACACAAAACACAGCGTAGCTAGCCGAGGTATCACTGGTCTGATGTTTTGGTCAGACTGGTCCACTTAGCTTTTTGCTTTTAAGATGCATTTGATTTCAGAGTCAAACGGTTAAATGTCGAAACCCCGCCCCCCCCATACCGTATCCTGGTGTCCAGTGGCAGTGTCACAGGGGCTGTCCTCCCCCGGGGGCCTCTCCTCCTCCCCCTCTGCAGGAGTGGTTCCTTCCCCCAGGCTCTGCTGAAATTCTAAACGCAGGCACTTAAATTCTTCAGGAGACAGGACGTCCCGCGGTTGGTGGGCCAAGAGAAAAGCCTTAAATCTGATGACAGAAGGTGGCAGATGGGACAGCAATGCATGAGAAATCGGTTATAAGCCAACAGATCAATTTAATTGGTGTCACTGTCACTGTGTGTGTGTGTGTGTGTGTGTGTGTGTGTGTGTGTGTGTGTGTGTGTGTGTGTACGCATACACGTGTTGTGAAAACAGTACATTTACAGGAATTATCAACACAAAAATGGTAACGATGAGTTCACACATAAAACCACCACCAGTTTGTCCACCTTTTCCACTTGTGAGCAAGCTGCATGTGACAGCTGGTCACATGCCCAGTGAGCGCACCTGTGTGTGACAGGTCAGTGTTGTCTCACCTTTCAAAGTGTCCTCCATACAGCTGGGTGGGGACTCGCAGCACTTTCTCATAGACGGCGGTCACGGCCCGCAGGTCCCCCTGCTCTTTCTCCCACTCCGTGTACATCTCCCACAGGCGGTCTGAGTGGAACTCCGTGCCGGCGGCCGCCACAGCCGACTCAAAGGCACTGCAGAGGCAGGAGTGAGAGAGAGACGGTGTAACTCGGGTCGGCAGCGAGCAGCACAGCATGCCAAAGCAGCCCTCTCCCTGCTGACTGCACACTTGCGATTAGCACTCTCGCGCTAACTCACTGGTGGACAAACCAAGGGCAGTATGGGGTCTAAGAAGGGAGCGCGGACCCGTTTGAAAGGCAGCACAGCAGGAGGGCTAAAAGACAAATAGAAGCAACGTTTCAATATTTTGATGCCTGGTCATTGCTACTTGCTCGATTAGGTTGATTTAAAATACATACAATACTACCGCACTGCAGTCGTTACATACATTTAAAATCATCAAGGATAAAAACACAAAGCCAATACGACTTATTTCCATTGTGGGCAAGGTTATACCTTAAACGGACCTGCAGAAAAACAGAAGGAAGTGGGAATCTTGTGCAAACAGAAAGAAGCGGGATGGCTCGCAAAACAATGTATCGGGGTGCTGCGTACAGTATAGTACATGCACATTAATGCAGCTGTATGGATGCTACTTGTAGTGTTCATCTGCAAATTTGCTGCAAGGACGCATGGATCATGCGTTGGTGCTTACCTGCGAATGCGCTGCGTGGATTCTGGTAGGTTCATGTTGAGTTCATGTTGCAAAAGGGTGATGTAGTGGATCCACAAGTCCAGACTCAGAGGGATGGCCTTCAGACCACGCACACACACCTAGAACCATGACCGCACGGCTATGACATAAACCCTTAGCAGCAAAAACCTGCCAATAATGCACACGGAACACATCAGCACCATAATGCACTCCGATCATACACACTCACAGAAACGCACAAAAACAGGGCCCATGGTCAGACAGATTCACCACGTGATTCCAACTGTGGCAAAAACGTACATTCCCCCGACCGACACTGTGGGACCACCACGACATTGCCTACCTCCTGTGCTCTGTTTGTATTTCCAGCACGCCTTTCGAGGTCTGCAAACTTCTTCCAGTAGCCATAACAAAGTGGGTATCTTGTCAGGAACGCTCCAAGTGCCCGGCGGGAGGCAGTCATGTGACCCTGCATTTAACAGGAGACATTGCTGAACCTGTGTACTGTATGAGCTTACAGAACTCTTGTGTTGAATCAAAATCAAAGCCTATCCTTTTGCTAAGGGTAGTTTTTATTAATTAATTTAGCTATAGGCAGTTTTATTACGTTATTAAAATGTCAATACACTCTCCTCCACACCAAGCAAAGAAACATGCATCAATATTTGATTGGTTACCACTGGTCTGTCCTTACCTCTTGCTCACAGTACTGTAGCAGCTCAGTCCAGGTGGAGAATTCCTGCGGATTGTCGTGGGCCACCCTCCACAGTCTCTCAAAATCAACCGGCAGCTCCCCATCTTCGTCTTCGTCTCCTTCCTCCAGGGGTACAGTGTATGGTGCTGCGGTAGCACCGCCCCCATTTTCCTCCGTCATCTCAGGCATAGGCTCCGGAACTTCAGCCATAGGCTCCGGAACTTCAGCCATAGGCTCCGGAACTTCAGCCATAGGTTCTGGAATTTCGGCCCTGGGATGAGGAATTATGGCCACATGTTCTGGAACTTCAGCAAAGGGTTCTGGAACTTCAGCAAAGAACTCTGAAATTTCAGCCACAGGCTCCAGACTTTCTGGGATTTCTGTAGATGCAGGCCCAGCAGCTGCAAGAGTTTCTAATAGAAAACATCAATACAATTCAAATGTCACTCTTTATGCAAACTGTTCACGTAAAGCATAATATATCACACTGGAAAATGAATAAATAACATTTTTTTCATAAGATTATTTTATACATCATCATAAAATTTAATTGTTGATCTCATGATCAATGAAAATTGAACATGACAACACAAGATCATCCAGCACTGTGCATAGGGCCAACATAATTGATTTACAGAGGAGTAAATCCACAACCACTATTCCAAATTTATCTCCATTTTGTAACTAAACAGCATGCTTAACACCCATAATTATTGCCATTTTGTAGAACACATTTGATTGGAAAATGATATTGTGGAAAATCCAAAGTTGCTCCGTATGACATAAAAAACCAAGAAGTAGATATAAATAAACAGTCAATCATCTTTTAACAAATTATGGTTTAATGATTTGCAGGCTACCTTCTTCATTTTTATTTTGTAAAGAAATTTGTATTTAAAACACGCAAAAAGAATCATTAAGTGTGAAATATTTTTTCAGTATTATATTACACCTGAGGAACACTGCTTTACATGGTCCAACCAATGGCTTTCAATTCAAATGTGTGCTCTCATTTTAGTATTCTAACAAAATTGAATCGTTTACCTTATCGTTTATCGTTAAAAATGAATGCCAAAACATTCTAATGTGGTTCCCATACGACTATCCAGTCTGATATTATTCCAAAACTAAAATGATTAGGCTAATATCATAATGTAAAGAGTGGTTATGCGATTCTACTGAAGATTACTACGCAGGGATTCATTTACTTAATTTTATTATTATAGATTTTTTTTTTCTATGCTTAGATGCACAAAACCACCCTTGCACTTTGTGACAGGTAGGATTCATGGCAATATTTGAGGAGCTTCAAACGCAGTAAAAAAAAGTGAGTGTTACCTAGCGAATTTACGTTTAATTAAATAAAAATATCCACTGCACACCGACAACAATGCGGGCTTAAAGTTAATCAGTGTGGATGTGGACTGATATCAGCTTTGCATTCTGACAGGTAACGTTCGCTACAACGATTACATTTTCACCGCTAGATAGACATCTGGTGAAACAGTCCGCACCTAACATAAGATAGGTAACTCTCGAGCTAGACACCTTTACAACTGGGTACTGATATTGCTTTTGGCGCTGAACTTTTTGTATGGGAAGAAGCGAGTGTGCACTTCAGTTATCTAGCTAAATATTGATTCGACGTTTTATTTATTGTCTGGTAATACTCAATGTCAAGTATACTTTAAGCAGCTAGCCAGCTAACGTTAGTAAATCATTTACAACTTTCGTTAGACTAGCTAGATAGTTAACATTAGCTAACTAGCTGATCGTTATATCAGTGTGCTTGCAACCTACTTTTGCAAGCTAGCTAAGTTAGCTAACGTTAGCCCGATGAATGTCGTATTGCTGCCGGTGTGCTAAGTAACCAATTAAATATGTAAACAGGTATAGCAGACTAGCAATTTCATGAAAACAATAAATGCACAAGTCTTACAAAATCGCAAAAAGTTATTTTATCGTGTACAAACCTAGATCAGAGTCCACATCCCCATTGCTGCTCATGTCCGAACCCTCTGCCGCCATGGTTGCAGAAATATACGTCACTACACCGCGACGAATGTCATGGCAACTCTGTAGAGCTCTGTTGTAGTCCTGCCCACTTTGGTCTGGTGCCACTTTTCTCAAACTCCGTTAATAA
The DNA here is from genome assembly GCA_022702515.1 of Ilyophis sp. 1 JC-2022. Classification (NCBI taxonomy): domain Eukaryota; kingdom Metazoa; phylum Chordata; class Actinopteri; order Anguilliformes; family Synaphobranchidae; genus Ilyophis; species Ilyophis sp. 1 JC-2022. The sequence continues at coordinate 19,776,576 of CM040397.1, read as the reverse complement.
CACTATTCAAATTAGATTTAAACGCGGTGGTGGTGAGTATATAATGGACTTTGTATCACAGATATGTCAAAGTTTGGTCCATACAATGCCATAATATCATAAGGGTGACTGAAAGATCCCGAAGTGGGGGCAGAAAATGACTTCCGGCAGCCTCCCTGACTGGTCTTTCGGGACCAGTCAGGGATAGGAGGAGGCGGGACTAATTCAGCACACACCTTACAGTTTATGTTAATATTCGTGATGATTGTGGTCGATTTGGTTTTTTCTTAGAGCTGACGTTATTACCGTAACGTTAGTTATTTGCCTATTAATATTCGTATAAATACAGGGCATTTTTTTTAGACCTGGTTAAAATACTTAATTCATGTAAATATTAGTAAAACGGTGCCTGTACGTTTTCGTTAGAGATGTTTTCAGCTTTTAAAAGATATTTTTGAAATTTGCCAACATCTAAGGTATTTAATATAATTTGACATAGGTCTGTGTACATTGTGGTCGGGATTTTTACCGCAATCACGTGCAGCTCATCATAGAATTTGCCCAGATTACACCGCCTTGTCCCACCAGGGTTAGGTGGGTATAAATCAGCCAGGTCTCTTCTGGTTACCAATGCATTAGTTCAGGGCGTTTGAACTGGTTTTGATCCAGGAACAACCACACACAGGCTCAAAGGCTTCCCGGCGACCCCCATCATAAGTTAAAAAGGGTTATATTTTAAAATTAATAAAAAATTAAGAGATTGCGGGCGAGGGGTTGAGAGTGCGATCACAGACCCCCGATTGAAAACCCAGGCATTAAAAGCCACCCACAGGCCAAAAGTCATCTTCAGTCATCTTGTAGTGCGTATTATGTACACTGCTCAAAAAAATGAAGGGAACACAATCATCACAGTATAACACCAAGTCAATTAAACCAAACCGGTAATGCTGGATGATGTTGCAGGCAGCATAACATTTGCCACGGCGTCTCCAGACTCTTTCACGTCTGTCACATGTGCTCAGTGTGAACCTGCTCTCATCTGTGAAGAGAACGGGGCGCCAATGGTGAACCTGCCAATTCTGGTGTTCTCTGGCAAATGCCAATCGAGCTGCACGGTGCTGGGCTGTGAGCACAGGTCCCACTACAGGACGTCGGGCCCTCATGCCACCCTCATGGAGTCTGTTTCTGAGTTTGGTCAGAAACATGCACACGAGTAGCCCACTGGAGGTCATTTTGTAGGGCTCTGGCAGTGCTCCTCCTGTTCCTCCTTGCACAAAGGAGCAGATATCGGTCCTGCCGCTGGGTTGTTGCCCTTCTACGACCCTATCCAGCTCTCCTCGTGTAATGGCCTGTCTCCCGGTATCTCCTCCACGCTCTTGAGACTATGTTGGGAGACACAGCAAACCTTCTTGCGATGGCACGTATGGATATGCCATCCTGGAGGAGCTGGACTACCTGTGCAACATGAATGGGCTGCAGGTACCGCCTCATGCTACCAGTAGTGACAAGGGCACTAGAAAAATGCAAAACTAGAGAAAAATCAGTGAGGAATGATAAGGAGGGAAATGGTCTGTGGCCACCACCTGCAAAACCATTTACTTTTTGGGGGTTGTCTTGCTGTTGCCTCTCCTGTCCATCTGTTGTCACTTTCATTTGCACCAAAGCAGGTGAAATTGATTCACAATTGTTTACGCTTCCTAACTGGACAGATCGATATCCCAGAAGTTTAATTGACTTGGTGTTATTGTGTTGATTAAGTGTTCCCTTAGTTTCTTTGAGCAGTGTATATTTGACCCTGGCTCATCGGGGAATACTTTGGATGAGTGCAGAGTGCACACTTCAACTGAAGCACTCCTTGCTCAGGGTGCAGGTGGCAGTTCGCAATATATTTGTTTGGTAAATTTTGACACAGACACACATTACCCGTTTCCACAGATAGAGGGTTACATGCATAAACTAACCGGAAAACCCTTTTTTCCACCCCATAGGAGACAGAATCAATCTAAAGAAACTCAAATCACCCGCACACTTGAGACAGTTGTGGTACTGGGGTTAATTTAGCTGCAGCCACAAAATCTGTGCTACAAAACCAGTATACATGAAAAGCACAGAAAAAACTGTCACACAGTAAGTGGGAATGTACAGTCATTTATTGTCAAACCTTCCTTATGTCAGTCCCCCTTCATTTACATTTAACAAAGTCACACCAGACTCCTGATGCTCTTTAGACAATTTGGTCAATAGAGAAATATTTCTTTTTTTCCTTTTTCTTACATTTTCAGTCAATTCACTTCTCAAAAAGTCATCACACTAAAACATACATCATTTCAGATGATATCATTAAAAAGGTAACATTGGTTCTCACACCAGTTTCATCTGGGTTCCGAGTTTTAGTTCCGAGTTCCCATCTCCAGCAATCTTCTTCCTATCAAAGCTTTTGGAAATTTTCCCAAGTTTTTTTCTTCTTCTTCCAAGTCTTGGTTCTCTCCGAATAAGCAGAAAAAAAAACAACTGTTTTGTCACAATGGGGGTCATGATGATTCGCGATGCAATTCATACTGTGGCTGGAGTTGCAACAACCAGTGTGCACGGGGGGGAAGCGATCAATAATTTCCCAAGTCCTATATGTACACTGTTGAATTGCTGAAATACTAATGGCCACACCGATCACAACTAACTACAATTAACACAAGACGACACCAGTTTTTGGGAGCAGCAGTAAGAACCAATGTTATAACCCTGTCCCATTCACACAGTATTTAGGCTTAAATTTTTCATAAACTTGGGACAAACTTCAACTCTGATCTGAAAAAAACATTCCTACTGTACATTGGGAAGTTTGCTTCAAGTGCATTTGGAAATCAAGTACATAAAAGAAAACAAAAATGACACGACAAAACATTTTTCACTGGAAGAGATGTCACAATTGCTGATGCCCTTCTAATCAGTGGTTCTGCCCTCTGGATATGTCTGCCATATACAATCTGAGTTTTGTTCCAACTTATCATGGTAGACACAAACTCCTTTTTCTGTGGTTTTTCTGTGTCCTTTTCATCTTGCTATACCTGAAATGTCAGAAACCTCACCTTCTTGAACGAAATGTAAAAACCAATTTGAAAGGCCAGGTTGAGAAATTGGTTTAACAAGCTTCATAGTTAAGTTGAAACAAAACCCAGCTGATACAGCAGGTCTCCAGAACAAGGGTTTAAGAACTCATTCACAAAATTCCATTCTATCAAGGCTGGATCCATTTTAAAAACCAAAAACTGGGTTCTAAACCTCTTTCTAACCTGTATCAACTGTCATTTGTGTGTTTTTCCAAACGTGAACAAAATCTATCACAGACCTACAAGAATTAGTATACTGGACTTGGCAGATGGCATGATAGTGTTTCCTTTTCTTTTGGATTCCCTGGATAATGTCCCCTTTTCAGTTGATTTCATGCTTACAAGTAGACAAGGGGAATGAATAAAGGAATCAGAGATTTTAATCTCATGTTGTTAATCACTAAGGTGTGTGTGTGTGTGTGTGTGTGTGTGTGTGTGTACCCAATTAAGAATCTCTCGCACCAATGTATCCATGTTTCAGATTCCTGAAATAGTCTTGAGTCCACCACTATAGAAAAAAATACTAAATTAAATTAGTAATTATTAACATAATCTACAACCCTGGAGCAAATGTTGCCAAAATTAAAATTAGAATCTATGATCAAATCCCTCAAGCAAATGGCTACCAACCTCTGCAATGAATGGAGGGAGCGGAGAGAAAAACGTATGGGCCCTGCTAATGTCTCAAGCATATTCCCTTCACACCCCCATTCAAAAGCAGCTTTCACTCAATACCCACCCTCTGAGTTGATTGCAATGGCTCTAACCTAGAACTCAAGTCAGTACGTGTGCATGCATGCTTCTGTGTCTGTCTGTCTGGTAAATACTTAAGTCCTGTGTGTGTGCCCATGTTTGACAAGTGCTTCAGCCTTGCATGTGTGTATCTGATAAATGCCTTTGTCCTGTGTCAATTGTGTGTCCGTGTGTGAGTGTGTGTGCGTGTGTGCGTGCGTGCGCGCGTTTTTACAGGGGTGCACTCCTGTCTTGGACGATCTGTGTGTTCACCCTTGCTTCTGACCACCTGAATGCCAGTACTGTGCTTGCCTGCACATCTCCAGGATTACCGTAGCAGCACCATCCAATCAGAACCAGCGTTCATTCCTGGCTTGCGAAGGGTTAACACTGACATGGCAGAATCAAACTCAAATTCCAAGGGGGATTCACTACCATCTAAAGAGAGGGAACACAAGACCGTTAGCTCTTAACTGTAAATCAAGACTGTTAACTAGTTAGCACAATATACAACATGTTTGCATGTAATTCGGTGATTTTCCCATCACATTTAACAAACGTGAAAAATGTGAGAAACCTGGGGGGAAAAGAGCCATGGAAAAAAAAAAAGCAGTGGAATAAGTCTGTCTGGTAAATACTATTCCAGTGGAATAAGTCAGTGAGAAGTAGGCTCAAAGTAAGAAAGAGAACAAGGTGATGTATGCACTAACCAGCCATCCTTAGGGTGACAGCACTTGGCTTGTGGAGCCCCAGGAACACAATCCTCTCAATCCAGGAATCTGTGGAGAACTGGGCATCTGGAGCCAGGTTGCTGTAGGGGAGGAAGTAACAATTACAACCTTTCGGTGGCTTGAAAATGGTGGCCGTACTGAGACAGAGAAAGGCTAAGGAAACTGAACATGAAGACAGAATTGGGTGCTGGCGCACCTGGAAGAGAGGATGTTGTTGGCAAAAGTCAAACGCCTGTGGATAAACTGCTTCTGGTTCTCGTAGTTGAACGTGTGACCATCGTCGATGTAAAGTTCACCTTCCGCTGTTTTCTAAAGTAGGGGGGGAGAACACAAAAAATGATAATGGTCGTAAAAAAAAACAAAAAAAAACATTAACCCAGTTGAGATAAATTCAGCTCAGGTGGGACAGAATCGTTTAATCAGGTACATTTTATCAGAGCAAACAAAACGTTCATGTTGCTCGAGCGGCATCATCAGCAACAAATTAGTGGTAAAGTAATGATTTGGAATCCTTGACCCACAAAGTGACAGAGCAGGGGGATGTGTACCAATTATCTGCATTAGTGGATTAAGCACCCGAGTGTTTGCCCTTTTCTCCTTCTAATCCTTTGCATCTTGTGCGTACCTGGCGGCTGAGGTGCGTGCTGTTGGACTGAGGTTCATACCTGGCAGCAGAATTGCGTGCCGTTTCACTGAGATGTGTGCCTGGCGGCTAAGGTGCATACCTGCTGGCTGAGGTGCGCATTGTGGTTTGAGGTGCACACTTACCTGCCAGCTGAGATGCATATTGTTGGGCTACCTGGCGGCTAAGGTGCAAACCTGGTGGCTGAGGAGCGTACTGTGGGACTGAGGTGCGTACCTGGGAGCTGAGGGCCACATAAAAGGTGTAAGGGTCAGATTCCATGCAGGAGGAGGATCTTCGAGGCCGGTTCTTCCTGGGGATGATGGAGCCACCTCGCTGGAACACTGGGATCTGGCAGGGAGGGGTTGAAAAGAAGATTTTGTATGGGTTTCATACCAAATCTGAGGTACATCTGGCTCCCTAACCTGGACAGAAATATGGCTTCATCCAGCAATTATCTCCACACATCAACAAACTGAACTTCCAAGTTCACATTTACAGCATCAGTTTAATGAAATAAAAGAACAAAGAGCGAAGATGGTTTAGTTCCCTCCTTCCTCAGATTACTACTTTAAACATCTAAACACATGAGCGTGTTTGGAACATGCTAAAATCTCTTACTGAGCTCATGGTGACAGGGATGTAGAGGTTCTGGCCGCCATTTTGTTTCTGGAATGTGTGCACATCATACCAAACCTGGAGACACAGCAGGGAGGAATGTTAAGGAGGAAATACAAGTTTGTTTCCATAAACCATAAAAATAACAACAAACTGAGTGCAAGAGAATAGCAGAACCTGCAATACTACAGAGCAAGCAAAAAGCCCAATAATGAGCGAAGGCACAAATAAATGAGAGAAAGAGTTTAAATGCAGCAGACATCCTAGCATCTCCATGTGCTTACCTCATTGCCAGGCAGATAGGCTGTGAGACCTCGTGCCCCCTCTTCAGTGACAGGGTGGACCAGCAAATCTCTCCCTGCCATTCAGAGGAGTGTGTAAGCAACAAAAAATGTTTGGATTTAAAATGTTAAAATCAATAAAAATCTAGGACAGCACTCCCATTGAAAATATTTAATTTTGCACAAAATTAACTGATTTTGCACTTTCTGTAGGATTCAGCACTCAGTCTTTGTCATTATTACAAGCGAGTTTCTTTATTTAAAATGTTAAATGGTAAAGCATGTCAACAACCACTGTATTCATAATAACCTAATTTATTACCCCCGTGTAACTGAATCACTGACCTAACTGGATTGACCGTATCCAAACCCAGAGTAGGTATGCCACAGTGACAATGACAAAGACTCATAAATTTTGCCCCCGAGACCTTTCTGAGGCTCACCTTCTTTTGTTACTCACCTAGCAGGAACTCATCGTCAACTGCAAACGTGGCGACGTCTTCAGGATACTCCACCCACAGAGGTCTGCCACAAAGAGATGGAAGGAAGAGCAGAGTAAGGAAGGAGAAAATGTTGCACAATTTAATGCACAGCAACACACAGCATTATTCCTCAGACCCAGACTCTGTGCGACGTTACCATACATCAGCTTGCAGAAAGAAATACCAGTCATCTTCATACAGTTAATACAAGCCACGAGTGGCCAAAAAAAACTTAAACATAGGCTGCAATTCCCTAGGTGATAAGTACCCAGAGAGACACAAAAAGGACTCGAAAACCCGCCCCCATCCTGCGAGGGTCCCCAGCCCACCTCATGACAGGACTCCCGGTGCGGTGGGCATGGTAGAACAGCTGGTACCAGTAGGGCAGAAGGGTGTAACGTTGGCGCAACACCTCTCGGATCAACGCCGTGTTTTCAGGGCCAAACAGCCAGGGCTCACGTCGGGGCGTGTCCAGGTGGGCATGTGCCCGGAAGAAGGGCTGGTACGCCCCCGTCTGGTACCAGCGCACCAGCAGCTCCTGGCTGGGAGACTTGAAGAAGCCGCCCACATCAGCTGGAAACAAAAATGCGTTGTGGTTACAAGCAATGAAAAAATGCCCCTGCAGATTTGTACTGGGTAAAATGTGCAATATATTCAATAATAAAAAGAAGCCTTCACAGACATTAATCTGGAAAAATTTACTAGCGGGAAAAGAAGGGGCTCTAAATACAAAGGGCCAAAATGACAGACATAACATAGCATCTTAGCTACAGTAAATTTGCTACTTTAAATGCTCATTTTGGCCCAGCCTTCTGCTTGAGTGCACTGACGGGGGGGCTCACCTCCACACAGTGAAATCCCCACCAGCCCCAGACTCAGGCACATCGGGATGGAGATCTTAAGATGGTCCCACTCGGCCGCGTTGTCCCCCGTCCACACGGCGCCTGGACACATTGGGAAGGAGGTGATTCAGAGGGTGTTGATGAAACACACGTAAGGAAATGCAGCCATGAAAACAAACACAGACAAAAAATGGGGAAAAGTAGATGAGCAACATTGCTTGATTAAAAAGCAATACTGTCCGATACAAAAGATGAGCTTAAACACATAAAAAATATTGTCATCAAACAGCACAAGTGTGAAGAAAAATGTCTTAGTTGTGAAATATTTCTAAATTCCGCCCCCCTGTTGTCACAAAAAGTCAAAACATATAAAATGTTAAAACCAATTAATAGTTAAATTTTTATCCTGTAATGAGAACTGCTCAATAAAATAATTGTTGCTGGGGAATTTGTGAATGTATTAGAAAACAAGTTCCATTACAAGGTATTGGGGGGGGTTTAGAAGGGCTGGTACAACTCACCATAGCGCTGAGATCCAGCGAAAAAGGCTCTGGTGAGGACAAAGGGCCTCTCCACCCCTCCAGAGCGCTGGATCAGCCCCTCTGCTGTGGCCATTTGCTGAGGGGAGACAAAGGGATGAAATCAAAGGAAGACTATATATGGCTAGCAATGGCTCTGCTACCATCTTACAGCTGCACACTCCACATCCCTCCCTTCCCAAGTTTCCTTCTCATTTCCTTACTGTATTAATCCTTTCTGACACATTAGGCCACATCAACTCACTTCTTAGTACAGTGTTATCGCCCCTTCTACCACTCATGTACTCCTCATCCTTTCTTTCCTCCCTCTTGCTCCCCCTTTCACTCCCGTTCACCACATCCCTCATTCCTCTCTCACCACATAGAAGCCATAGAGGTTGTGAACGTCCCTGTGCTCCCAGTTTCCATGGACGGCATCTTTATGCATGGTGACCTCCGGCCCATTGAACACAGAGGGCTCGTTCATGTCATTCCAGGTGTAGAGGTTCTCCATTGAGCCCTGAGCGGAGAAAGAACGAGGGAGGAGCAGAGAAAGAAAGTCACACAGAGTCTTCATTCACAGAAAGCAACTTATCAGAGCAACAAGAAGAACAGCTATCAACAAGACATACTGATACTACATGTCAAACAGTGGGGGAGGCTTGGCAACAATGGTAGAAAGACCAACTGTTCTCACCTCGTACTGATCGTAGGCAAACATACTGGCCCACCAGGCTCGCATCTCTGGATTGGTAAAGTCTGGGTAGCCAGCACTTCCTGAGAGAATCAGACAAAGGGGGTGGGTCAGCTTCAGCGTCAACATGTTTTCCAAGAATGACTGAAGTTCTGAGGTAACTCAGGCCACGGGCAGTATGAAGTACACCTCTTACCTGGCCAGCACCAACCCTCATAGTCCCCGCCATCTTTGTTCTTGATGTAGAAGTTCCTGGAGCGAATCTCGTTGTGGATTTTATAGCCGCTGTCTACCTTGATGTGGGGGTCCACGATAGCTACCATCTATTGCACAGTGAGGAAGGAAGAAAGGTGTAAGAGATTGGTGCCTGTGCATAGATGAAATTTAGTGGGGAAAAAACTAAAAACTAGAGAATGTGGTTGCCTACGTGTGGGTGTTCAATACCTTGTTTGTGCACAACTTCCAATAACCCACCTATCAATGCATACATGCATACACAAAAACTCAACATGTTCAAGGGCTCACCTTGCGTTTCTTATCCATGATGTTCTGCAGCATCTCACGAGGCTGGGAGAACTTGTTGGGGTCCCATGTGAAGTAGCGCTTGCCGTCAGTGTGCTCGATGTCCAGCCAGATGAAGTCGTAGGGGATGTCGTGCTCATCAAAACCCTGATCCACCGCACGGACGTCATCCTGGTCATTGTAGTTCCAGCGACACTGGTGATAGGCCAGCGTGGCCAGTGAGGGGAAGGACTGAGTACCTAGACATCAGAGAAGAGAAGGGAGGAGGAGACTATGGTTTCCTCTGTGTGCAGTTTGTGACCTATGGGTCCATGTCACCCAGGAGACAGGAACGGGGCGTGGGGGTTACCTGTGAGAGAGGCATACTGGGAAAAAACATCGGTGGGCTTGGGCCCAAGCATAATGAAGACATCGATGATGCCGCTCTCGGAGATCCAGCGGACGTCCGTCTGGGGCGTCTCGCTGGCGCCCTGAACGTAGTCCAGCATCTTCCCAAACACCGTCTGCCAATGTGAAATGGGTGGAGGGTGAGAAAAGATCAACCTCATCAGGATAAAACTAACTTTTAAAAACAACCCACCTCCATTTTCCAGAAAAGAATGAGCATTCCCACAAATTTAAATGCCTAGAAAGACTCAATAAAGAGTCAGTCATAATTTGGACTTGGTTTTTTGGTTCCTGAGGGCATGCTAAGAATTATGAGACACACCTTTCCAGCAGTGTTGGAGCTGATGTCCACCCATGTTTCTGCAGCATTGAGCCAGAAGATGCCCATGGTTCTCTGTGCATTGTGGGATAGGAGCACAGGAACAGCGCCATAGAGGGCCATGGGGTTGTACAGCTCATACTGGAACACATCCAGGTTGTACAACCTGTAGGGGTCTCCTCCACTGTCACAAAAAAAGCAGCCACTCAGTACAGTTCAGTTCAATACTAATAATAATACTAGTAATAATTACCCATGCTAGGGATACCGGTTATTCAAATTCAATCCTCCTGCTTTGTTAAACTGAAAATTCGAAGACGATTTCCATACCAATTAATTCCTTGTCAAACACATCCCCATTTGCATCAAGCCAATTTGTTAAATAGCACACATTTATGGAATTGTTCAATATAAGATTATGGAGAATGTGAGTTGGAGGTTTTATTGATTTTTATCTGATGTTCACAGAGGCTAATACCTAGGGGAAACAAAATGTGTCCGAAATCTCTGCATCCATTGCATGCACTTGCCCGACATAATTTCTGCTTGCAGTTACATTTCAAATCCTTTAAAAAAAATAATAAAAAAAAAATCTATGGAATCTATCATTATATAGTAATGATAACACCCCCATCCATCATAGCTAGGCTAGTCAGTTGTGATGAGTTGAGCAGTGTGGGACTCACTCTGTGGTTTTCAGCTTGAGGCTGTCAGCGTGTTCTGGAATGCCGTACACATGTTCCACTCCAGGCAGGGAGAAATCCAGGCTAATAGAGGAGGGGCCTGAGGATCGGGGGAGGAGAAAACCGCGGGGCAGGGGGAGGAGTCAGATCAATGATTGACTGAGCATTTCTGACTTGCGCTTACAATACTGAAAAACCTGACCTGCTTAAAAGAGAAGCACTCTATAATCTGAGAGCTACAGTACATTTATCAGTACTGGTTAAAACCCTGCTGAGTATTAGATGAAACAACTAAATAAGCAACTTGACAACATGAGGCCCATTACACACTACATAGGTTAGACTAAATGAGTTACTTAGCAGATGCGCACACCGTATTACTTAAATTCTGCATCAATTAAATATTACACAATTTCCCGGAATTTTCACTTATGCTTTTCCAGGAACAATCCATGTAATGCATTATAACACGACATCCAGGATTATAATCAACAAAGAGCCTGGACACAAAGCAGCAACTCTACAGTGCTGTCACAGAAAGAAGAAGAGGGAATGGGTGCTGTACCATTGGGTTTACTGTCAGTGTGCGATTTGAACGTCTCTTCCCACTCGCCGGGGATTTCTTCGTCCTTATCACTCTCTCCATCCGCTGCCTGGGGGAGAGGGTGTGAAAAGAAAGGGTGGAGGAGGAACAGGAACAAAGAAAGAATGGACAGGAAGAGACATGGAAGCAGGGAGAATGAGGGGAATGAGACAACGGGGAGGGGGAGGGGGGGAAATCTATATTCTGTACCACTATCAGGTTTTTGGCAACAACTGCCTTACAACTCTTTTAAGGTTCCGAGCAATGCTTCAGTTCTCGGTCAGTTGTCAAATGTTGCCGAGTCAACAGGCCTTTCAATTTGACAGAAAATCACTGACATAATTGGGGAAAGTTAATGGGCCATAAGTCAGTGCTATGTTTTTACTTGTTACCTCTGCTTCAGTGTGTGTGTATGTGAGTGTGTGTGTACAACATAAACAGATAAGGCACCTCACTCGAACACTAGCGTTGTTTTAGAGTTTAGACCAGAACAGAAATCAGACCTACACACCTTCTCCTCTACATGCTGGTCTGCAGTGTGAGAGTCCTCTGTCCCCTCTGCTCCAGCAGGGTCTGTCTGACTGTTACTGGATCACGCGCGCGCACACGAACACGCACACGCACACAGGCAAACCATGCACGCACAAACGTGCACACACGCGTACACACAATTGTGCACACATGCAAACGCACACAGACACACGAGCACCAATGTAAACAGAGACAAAAAAACAAAAGAAAGACATGTTATTATTCTGACTAAAAAAAACAAAAACAACTAGAAACCTTCAGGTGCCATTTTCTTAGAAAACCATTTCTACCACTTGCAATAACAATGAGGGCTCAAGGCTATTTTGCACAAGAAATATATGGAAACTCAATTATCTTCTGAAGAAATGCATCCAAACTTCCATCTAAACTAATTATTTACAGTTATGCAATTCTCCCAGTGCAGGAAGCCTCTAACTACAGAAGTGTTAAAAATAAAGCCCAAAGCAAGTAGCTAGCAAGGTAATTACTATGCCACTGTAAATGTGGCTGTAAGCATACAAGTCAGTCTTAAAACATTTAGCTCAAGTCAAGCATGCCCAGACATCAGAATTGATACGAAAGACGGACACAGGCGCACGTGATTGAATTAAATCTAGCCCCGTCAAGCACATTCATATAAATGAGAGAACCACATCTTTAATCACGTTTAGGTGAAGCATTACATTATTAATCTAGTGTGAAATCAAATATCAAAGAGCCACTGGAAAACCTATACATTAAACGATATATGAACAAAAAACTAAATAATTTTTGTAAAATCTCAAATATAATACATGGTATAGACGCTTTATGAATCTGAAATTATGAACTACTAACACTACTAACTACTAAACACCATCAACACTGTCACCGAATAATACAGACAGTTTGGGGGGGAAGAACATTTACTAATGCCATTAACCCCAAAATGGTCCTGCTCTCTCCAGAACATCAATCTTACTTTCAAAGGAAATACACAGGACACACAATGAAACTGAAAACCGCTTCTTCAAAAGGCTACACTGGTTTCCATAGTAACCCAGACTGAGAAGTGTTTTGTGCACTGCAGTGCATTTGCCTGCTAACAACAATATCGTCTCAGGTCTTTGATGCTCATCGGTTTCTCCATAAGGGAGGTATAAAACATTTTTTCAACCTTTGAGCCATCCACTGTGTATTAAACATCAGTGTACATCACTCTATAGCCTGTGTTCACTCCAGAATTGTACAATTAGTCAGCAAATGCATATGCCCAAAACAATATACCCTGGACTTTATATAAGTGCTGTTCCCAAGTACAAACACACCATATGACCCCACAGTGAGACCCACCATTTTTAAGGCACAGAGGGCAGTATTGTGAACAGCATTGCTCCAAAAGACACGCCTTTCATTACTGGAAAACTTAAGATAACTGTGCCAAAGGTGAGTGAATATCCAAGCCCTGGTCAACCAATCAATTCTAATGTGGCAAAATTTCAAAGGCATATAAGAACAGATAAATGCTCCACTGTATAACGCGCAGGAGCCTGTGCATCGCACAAAACAGCCTGTAGGACCACAGCAGAGCACAAGACATACTTCACAATAGTATACGCAGTCTAAAATGTCATAGCTCTAGACCACTGGCTGCAGTTCAAATGCAGAGCGGTCAGTAGAAAATGTACTTCTTTTACGATCCAAAAGCAGAGAGAAGAACATGGAAAGGTCTGGTTATGGCACTGAACAAGGTTTCAACACAAACTCTTAAGACACTAAACCATGCTGTATTATGCAGCTACTTCACGACAATGACAATTCAATTCTTATTGTGTAATGGAAATCAAGTAAAAACATGCAGCTTGTAGGCGTTTGAAATATGTTTCCTCTCATTATACACAGTTCACTGAACAAAGCCTTTTTTTCTGGTTGTCACTAGAACTGAGCGATACAAACCCCAAAGGGAAAACTAAAGCTTGACTAATTACTGCTGATTAAAGGGTAGTTTCACTTCCTGGAATTTCTTTGACATTTCAGATTTGGTGTATGTTTTTCCGATTGTCCCAGATCGTTTTTGTGCATGACGAAGGATATTTTAGCTTTACAAACTTTAAAAAAGTGTTCTGAAAGCCTGCCGGCTTTACAGTAGCTACTGTCAGACATTTAGGGGCTTGCCGTCTAAAAAAACTGAAACTTGGGTCAATTTAAAATGCAGTAAAACTGAAATGTAAAAAAAAACCTGAGAAAGTGAACTATCCCTTTAAGATAGAGAAATCTCAGGAAACAAGAAAACGACTGGTCAAAATCACTTCATGTAGCTCAGTCACCTCTTGTGCGAGCCATTTAAATGCTCAGCTTGAAACGATAACAACCATTTATCTATTAGAATCATCTAAAGCTAACTACATACAGTATGCAAATCACAAATCAAAATGACTGGCTGCACAAGCATGACCCTCAGATGTGGAAGGTTGTGAATGACTTATTTTATATGATGCAATGTGATGTCCAACATAAAAAAAAAACAGCTTTAATGATGGCTCTAAACATGTAACTCGGCCACAGGGCTCAACAAATCCAACATAAGGTGGTGATGCTAAACCATTTTTCAAAACAATTAGCTGCTGAACTGATTTTTTACTCGCAAGAGATTCTGACTACTTTCCACTTTCAAGTTTCAAGTTTAAATAGTCATGTGATTACAGATTTGACCTAATGGTAAGCGCTCAGCCTATTTGAGCCCAATGCTGACAGCATGCCGATTAAACAATTAGTCCCATTCATACCACATACACACACAAGCAAAAAATGAAGCTTAGTGAGTTTACCTAGAGAAAACGCTCTTGATTTTATCCCACATGCTACCGACTGTGCTACTTATCTTATCGGAGAGACTGGAGGGTGAGGGGGAGAAGAGGAGTGAGAGGAAGAGAAGAAAAGACACAGACAAAAAAAAAAAGAAAGGGGGGGGAAGATGAGTTTTCCAGTTGATGCATTTCATAAAAACGGTGAACACCCTGAGCTGTACTTTTGTTTCAGAAATTGCCATTCAAGTGGAGGAACCGTGTACCAAGAAGTGGGAAAGGGACAGACAGTCTAATTTAAGCCCTGTTTTTGCAAGAATTCAAATGAACATTGAATTAAATTATACACCCTTGCAGCTAGATCCCATTCCCACACTTTAATAAAAAATAACGGTCCACCTGGTCCAACAGATGCCAAATGAAATTGGTTTAAATGTTTGGTTACTCGTCAGCAGATTTAGATTGGGCGCGGCTATATTTTACTACCACATGGAAAACCAACACTTCTGCACAAAAAAAACTCTACAGCAAAACTACAGCACCGTAACGTAAAGCACCTTTGCAAATTTTGATCTGATCAAAATCTGTTGAAGTGTTAAAGGTACTCAAAATTAGCCAGACTGCAGACTATCATGGCAAAAGCATGTTGGTATATTTGCCATTTTCTAAAAGCAGAAAAACCTCAGTAGAGGAACATTTTGTACGACTCGGAAGGTTTTAACGTGGATCACCTTTTCCAGATCAGCCTCATCATGGTGCAGTATGTGTCACCGTTGCCACGCCTTACAATTTGAATTACGTTTCAACATGAGGACCAATGGGAAGATCCAACAGAGAGACAGATGTTGGGCTTCATTCACAAAGCATTAGCTTCAATCGGAGGGGTGATGGCCAGAGAAACACTTCACTCAATGGAACAGTACAGAACAGTAGCAACCGACAGGCGAGAACCATTCTGCACACTGCTATGACTTCTACTGCTGACTCAGTCATTCTGGGAGCATAAATTCCAATTTTATTTATTATAATTTAATTAAATTTTTTAAAATTTATTTTATGAAATAGCTTTATGAATGCAGCCGTACAGTACCGAGAATGAATGAGGAGGAAAAACCAAAGAGAGATGTAAGAAACGACAGCACAGTTCAGACCGGCACAGGAGTCTTACAAATGAGGTCTAATTACTCCTCAAAGCCCACCCACAGCCCTCTGAACTGGCTGACCCCAATCAAAGAGTCCCATCTCACTCCAACCTCACGCCAAAAACCAGGGCTACAGCATGCAACTTGCTCAAGTGAATGTGCAGAACACCAACAATGTAGAAGCCCGTGGACCTAAAGCCATTTGTTGCCATGGAATTCAAAGTACCAATGGCAAGTTTAATGAATAAACTCATTATTTATAAAAGGTGAGCAACTGCAGTACTCAAGGGCTTTAAGCCATAAGTATTTAGAAGTTTCCATGTTCTCCAGAGAAAGGGTACGAACTGTTAGCTCCGCAGGGGAGTAGTGTTGCGTGTATCGACATAACAACCAAACACACTGTACAAGGATAGTCTTAACTGGTAACGAGCAGAGGGATGCATGCACAGCAGTTCTCAAGGATGTGCAGGGCTTTCCCCAAACCTGTTCGCTACAGCAAGTTATCTATTGCTACCAACTGCTAGTCCTGACACAACGACAGGCCCACTCACACCACTCAAGGCAGACAGCAGCAGGAGGAGGAAGCAATGAAAAGGCCGGAAGAACTGTGATGAAAGCGATGAGCCAAAAGGAACACAATACCTACCGAACGAGAAAAAGCACAGCCAGCTAAACCTTCCAATGCTTCCCCTCGCCACCTCAACACACATCTACTGAATCTACTGACTCCTACCGCAACTAAACACACTCATTACAAGACAAATTGCTACTGGAGGAGGCAGGTACAGAATAGTGGTGCTACTACCCCACCCCCACCACCAGGCTGACTGGTCACGTGCAAAATGGTGTCAATACATCGTGGACTTTGCTTTATGCCACAAACTAGAGAACCGCACTGTAATGAGCACTTATGCAGTGAAAGCCGCCCAATGCTAGATGTTGTGTTTCTGCATCGTTTCTCACTACGTCACTATGTCCCACAGTACATCATGTTTTTTAAAATATTTATATATTTTATATACATTGTTTCTATGTGCATCACTCTGCTCTGTATCTGCTCCAGTACAAACTACTCCATGCACTGCGCAAGCTTACACTGCTTTACATTATAAAGAGTGCTGTACTGTACTGTTCACTATGTAAGCTCAATGATGCACTGTCGCAGCGCGGCTGCGTTCTGTGTGCACCGTGCCGCGCCCACTCACGTGTCCTTGCGCGGGCGGAGGTGCTCAAAGGCCAGCAGGCCACGGGAGTTGAGGGACAGCAGGACCTGCGGGCCTTCCATGATGTCCAGGCGGAAGGGGCGGGCGCTAACGATCAGCCGGCGCGTCTCCGCACCCAGAGACAGCACCACACCATTCTCATCCTGGGAAAGCACAGAAAGACTGGGGGTAGGAGAGGTAGAGAGCGAGAGAAAGGGGAAAAAAAGATAAAGGGGGAAAAAAGAGATGGAGGTTATGCAGTACTGCTCAGTCATTCCAGTCACCACCCATCCTTTTTATGCCTAGCTCTCATTCTTATCTACCTTTGTAATGTTTGCTTTTTGGTGACCACCTTAGCCATATATTAAAGTTACTTTGTTTATGGCGGCGTGCAGTGCATCACCTGGAACCATGCTGGAAACTTAACTGAGCAATTCAATGGCTGCTCCCTCCACCCTCAGTCCCCGATAGGCAAGAAGGTGAGTCAACCAAAACGCAGCCTGTGAGCCTCTCCAATTGCCAACTCCGCCACCAACGCTTCGCTCTCCACCTCCAATCCTAAGCCAGTGTTCAAAGCCCCTCGCATAATGCCCTGCCGTCACACTCACCGCTCGGTGAGGGGGTCACCGATGAGAACGTCCGGCACCTCGTAGCGAGACTTGAGGGGTTTCAGCTCGTTGATCTTCACCCGGGTCATGTTGCCCTGCAGTCGGTACAGCTCCAGCAGCAAGCGCACCTGTACAGGAGATGGGAGGACCAGGACACAGCATCAGTTAGCATGGAATGAGAAACATGAAAGGAAAGAAGAAAATGGAACAGTGGAGCAGTGTTCAGTCACGGTAAACACAGGAAGTGTATGAGGAGCTCAGCAGTAGTGTTCAGTCAGAGGAATCGTGGGACACAGTGTGAATCGTTCAGTGTGCAGGCAAACCTTATTGTTGTCGTTTATGAGCTGTAGGGTCAGGCGGGAGTCACTGAGCTCCAAGGTGTCCAGCAAGGCTCTGTATGATGACTGGCCTGGCTTCATTGCCCTCTGACGCCTACATAAACATACACCTTCATCAAAAACTGTAAAAGTACACGCTGTACACATACACAAATTGCGTACCAACAATGTGCCAACTTAGTTTTCACTCCATAAAGTGAAAACTCAAACCACTAGACACAAAGGCAAAGAACAATGGAGAAAATACACAAAGACCTGCCTTTGTTTCAGCTCCACACAAACTTACACATAAAAAAAAAACATTAAAAAAACACTTTACACTGGGCCTATAGAGTAATTTACTTAAGAAAAAACTGAATATGCTGGGGAATATTTAAAAGCAACTACTGGGCTGTAGAGTGGCACAGAAATAAGCACTTGGTCTCAGTGCAGGGACATGCCCCATTGTCTGGGCTGTGGCCAGCAGGACTGTAGGGTAGTTCATAAAGGGCCATCGTGTCACCCATGGGAAGGTGGGTTTTAATCAGCAGCTCATTCCCTGCCTTAAATACATGAGCTAATCTTCTGGTAGATCAGGGGCCCGCTTGAGCTACCTAGCTACTGCGGTGCTCTATACCTCAGAGCCCTTGGAGTGGACTTAAGAGTGAAAAAGCAGCAGATGGTAACAGACATTCTGGACAGCACAAGTGCTAGTCTGCACTTCGACTACTTGAGAGCACCCAGCAGTGAGGGATGGTACAAATCAGCTCAGAGGAGAGAGAAGAAAGAAGAAGGAGAAAAAAAGAAAAAAAGAAAAAAAGAAGAAAAAAAACTGATAGATGGGGATGTTAAGACATTCAACAACCAGTAAATTGAAAAATCTAACTAGAAAAGTGAATGTAAAATGTGAATTAAATGAAAAACAAAGCACAATCATTATAAGACTTGAATTTGAATTGGATGTTCCCGTTCCTCACTTACAATCTAGATTTATTTTGTCAAGTATTGTTTGTGTTTTTGTGTGTGTGTAGATCCACAACAAAGTTCACAGGAACAAGTGCAGTACTCTTCATTAATCTTTTTCATAAATAATTGTTGAGCTGTCTTTGTGCATTTTTGGGTTGCTTGCTCTTCCATCTTCACCAATGACCGTAAGCCAAGTGTAAAATAACACTATCATTCATTTTGTATGTACTGTTCAAAGTCCTGTTCCATCTGATGTTTGAAAAGGTTCTGCCATTGGATCAGAGATCTCAAGTGGGCAGTGTATTGAGCTACATGTGTGTGAATTCATTTCAGAACAAAGGCATGCATGACTATACATTCCTGGATCTTCTGAAGAAATCGTGTAATTATTATATTGATTATGAGAAGGTTTTTTTTTGTCAATCGATTGATCCTTTGTACTTGGGTAGACGTGCTTACAGCACATGTTTACAAAGATTTGGTAAGGCACTTTGACAAACAGCGTGTGAATTTTTTTTTACGTCAATTAAATAGCCAATGTACTCGGCGAGAGACCTTTATGTGCCGTACTCACTTGCAGAAAGCACTCTGGTCGCAGGTTTTGAAGTTTCCGCGATCCACTGCCTGAGTCGTGCTGATGCACAAAGAAAGCCAGGCCACAACGAGCAGCCCCATTCTGATGGTATAGAAGATACAATCGGGAAGGTGGCAAGTGTGGGTTTGAGGTTCATGTTCACTCATATCAAATTTTGGATTTATTCTAAACAATAGTTATGCTTCATAAAAAGCAACATTCATGAACAAGTCATTCAAAATAGTGTTATGTACAACAAAAGTTATTTTTCCGCGCATCTTAACGGTCAACGCGATCTAGACAGCTTAAGTTTCCATTTAAGCAGTTTGTGGCTTTGAGATCATGTGAACCTTAGCCAACGGGAGCTAGTCTACATCAATAGTTGTTTAGTTAGTCCGGGACTCCGGGGAACACACCGGCGGTGACGCAACATGGCGCAACATAAACCAGCCAGTCTTTTTAAAAAAAGCTATTAATAATCCGTCTTGAGGGAAACGTCTTATCTTATGATAAACATCAGAATAGCTCGGTGGTCTGTGCATGGTAGAATAAGCCAAACTGGCATGTTACCTAGATCGCCCTAAACACCAGCATGTTATCTTCGTAGATAACTAACGTTAGCCATTTCCTTTAGATAATCGTATTAACGTTAGACCAACTAGAAAACGTATCGATGGCTTGTATCCATTTATTCAAATTGGGCCAACAATTCATCATTAGTTTTTGTTTAACTAACGTTACATAACTTACTGCCATCAACCCTTTGAAGTTAAAGAAATACAGCGTAATATTTAACGTTAACTAATGAATTTACTTAACTTGTAGGTGGAAAGAACTTCAGACTATCCGAAGCTAGTTAGCACTACGTAATTGTGCAACATTATAACATTAGCTTTCTATCCATTTTCTGATTATTAGCAATATCGATCAGTTAACGTTACGTTGACACTAGCTAACGTTACTAAGTTAGCACTCAATCTACCCTATACGAAAACGAATGTTCGCTAGCTTTAGCCAAATGCTACCAATATGATTTTGCTATTGTAGCACATAACTAGCAACATTTTTCGATATGAACTGAAATTGCAGATTGAGTCAGTTAGCACCTGCTAGCTAGCTAACACACCGGACATTATATAGCTAACGCTAGCCAACATCACTTAGGCTATCAATAGCGATCAACATCGCTAGCCAACGTTAATTAGTTCATTCAAAAATGTTCGCACCCCAATTGTTCTTGAATATGATCAAAAACTGTCCAGACTTATAGTTAGGGAATAGTCTGTACTTCGATTTGATATACTGGAGTGGGAGCGAACAACGAATCTTATTTAAAAAAATTTTTTTCCCGTAATCTCAAAGATTTATTTTACCTCTCCGAGAAAGCAGCCATCTTGCTTTAGCTCTGACCTTTAGCCCACCTCCTACTTCCTTTTTGTGGGTACGGACACGTCAGCCTCCTGTGATTGGCTATTCTACTATTCACAGTGAGTGATTTCGGGGCCTAACCCTAACTCAACCATTTACAGAAAATAGGTTTACGTATTAAGAGTATTTTAGAATTAGCGGCCCTATGTACTCCGTCGAAGCACAGCCAGAAATATTCTCCATTCATCCAGCTTCCCCAAACGATCAAAATCAATTTTTGTCACTGATTCCACAAGAATGCAATTATTCTTTTATGTTTCAACTGTGTCACCAGAGTATAAAAATGGGAAATAAACGGGGTTTGTTTATTAATTCATCATCTCACAGCTAGACCATATCAATAAATAGCCGTGGAGCCACCCTGTAGTCCTATGTAACATGATAACTTAATTGCACCTGTTGTTTTAACATGACATGGGTGGCATCTGAAAACTGAACCAAGCAATGAAGGACTAACCAAATTATAACCAATGCATAAATTATAGTATTTGGTTCTAAACAATATCTATCATATAATAATACTAGTAACATTTCTCATTTTAAATAGTAGTGGCTCACCTTAAGCACCATTAATGTGAACCACCCACTTGGGGGGTGTACTGTTGCCACTGTGCCACAAGAACACTTTGGGGAATTCACAATACAAATTTTAAGTGAACATTTTGTAAACATTTCAAGCTTCAATCTTTGAACATCAGCTCCCACAATGCTCTCTGTGATGTTTTACAATGTTCTGTCTTTGTGTGTACTGTACCCCAGATGAGTTGAAGAGGGTGAGATTTATGTAATCAGGACACCAAGGAACCATTTACTATGTAAGTACCAAGGTGTCTTAAATAATCACTGAGTCAGGAACTATTTGTCTCATTGAAAAGACAGTGGCTGCAGTCAGATCCAATTTGACGCATTCCCTTCCCTTGCTGTCTTCCCTTGCCCTCTTCCCTTGCCCTCTTCCCTTGCCCTCTTCCCTTGCTCCCTTCCCTCCTTCCCTTGCCCTCTTCCCTTGCTCCCTTCCCTCCTTCCCTTGCCCTCTTCCCTTGCCCCCTTCCCCCCTTCCCTTGCCCTCTTCCCTTGCCCTCTTCCCTTGCCCCCTTCCCTTGCCCCCTTCCCTTGCCCCCTTCCCTTGCCCTCTTCCCCTGCTCCCTTCCCTTGCTCTCTTCTCTTGAGTGAGGTATTTTGTGACAAAATTTGTGACGTGCAGCAAGCAGACTTAAAGCTGGAATAAGCAACTTTCTCAACAGTTGCCTTTGTCATACATTTCAAAGTCATAACATCCCTTGGCCCTGCCCACAGAGCAGACACACACCCGAAACCTCCACCTCACTGCTTCCACAGACCTCGTTGTGAACTTGCAACTGGCCTATCTCTTCAATTGGTTTGTGTTATGAGCCACTTCGTTTTGAAAACAAAAATTATAATGGATTTAGAATGCATACAAACACAGTGTATGGTGCTGGACGTCTCTTACAAAGGTTCTTTCTATGATTGCAACCAACTGAGCATGACCGTTCCCTGATATTTTTCTTTAAAAAGTTGCATACTCCAGCTTTAACAAGTGCTCTGAAAGGGAGGATAGATGAGAATCAAACCAAAACAGCCCTCACAACCAATATAGGAAGTGCTCCCCCATAGATCTGAAATGTGACCGCCCACTTTTTCCATGTGGAGCATTGCATTGTGGGATTCCCCTTTTCCTGGAAGCTTGCACTTTTTACCCTTGGTGGAAGGGAGAATAAACAAAGGAGTGAGGGAATGTAATTACTCCCTCCCCTTTCTTGAATTGGAACCAAATCACACTTGGTGTGCCATACTTCATCTTGGCATTTTGGGGATTGAAGGGAAGGAAGCTTCCTTCACCCTACTGGCCCATCAGCTCAACTTCGAGTAGTAATCAGGTTTTACCTGGTCCAAGTATGCACCAACCCAAATTGTACTTCAACCACAAGGTTACAGGGTGGTATGCTGCTGTATTTTTGTGGAACAGATTTCAAAGACAAGGAATTGTTAAGTTAGGAATTTCTGATCTTCCTACCAAAATGTATGGTATTCTCATCTTTTCAAAATGCAGCCATACTTCATTTGCTACACAAAGTAATTAACCATGAACAAAACATTTGTGGAGAGATTCTCAAAGAGTCGGCTTTGACATTTGTTTTAATGATATGAAGTAATTGGTTGAAATGCAACAAAATGAACAAATTTATACACACTCATGTACACCTACTAACAAAAACCAGGGATGCTTTAGTAAGCATCCCCATGTAAAAAGAAAACAAGGAATGCTTTAGTAAGCATCCCCATGTAACAGGAAAAAAACTGGAACCAAAATTCTTCCCTGAAACTGCAGAAATGTACTAGAAACTCACATTAACTCACATCAGAGCATACAGCTCAGAATCCTCTTCAGTAGCAGAGCTCTGTAGCAGTAATGGCTTTAAAGTAAACACATTGTTTTACATATTTATTAAATGCAACATGAGGTTGGTATGAAGAAATTAAAATGATGTTTCATAAAATACTATCTTCACTCCTTAGTTTTTATCTTCTTTTGTCCTTGAATTTTAATCCTGTGTAAAAGATCTGTTTATGATCCCAAAAAAAAATTAAGAGAAATTAAGTCAGCATTGTATGTGTAAGAGCAAACAGAAGCAGAAGTGAAGCCTACCCAGGAAAACTGCACAGTACCATGCAGTACCACTAATCTACTCAGTATTACCAAAGCTCTCCATTCCCTGAATACCTCCCACTATCCCAGTCCCTGTACTCCCTTCTTCTGATTTCAGAGCTGGAATCGCCAGCTCAGGTGTCCCAGGCGGTCAATGTTCTTGTGTAAGACACTGTAGAGGGGAGCAAGGTAGCGCGAGAGATCCCCATCCCTTGAAAAGTCCCGGTAGAACAGCCCCTTTTCGGCGCTGAAGGTGAACTTCTGCGGCATGGGGCTGTTTCCACGCATGTACTCCCATACTGACAGCAGCAGCAATCTGACCTCAAAGGGGGTCAGGTGGGGGAATATCTCATGCACGTTGCTCAGCACAGGGGGCAAGAGCTGTCCCTCCCCCATACAGGACACCAAGAGGCAGGAAGCCTGGAGGTGCCAAGGCGAATCCAGGGCAGCCATTTCCCTGAAGGACTCCCAGTGAGCAAGCAAGGTGGCCAGCAGCCCCCGCAGAACCGCTGAGCAATAGCACAGGGCAGGGCGGCCAGCTGCCACCACGCTCAAGAGGTGGAAGAGGACAGGGTTGCCTTCGAAGCAACGGCGAATGTGAATATCTCGCTCCACCGTGGTCCTGGCGTGTTCCTCTGGTGGCCAGGCCAGCTCCCCATTTGCCACGTCTGGGCAGACACACTCCACCAGTGTCACTGCGACCACCTTGGCAGCTTCAGCATTGATAGGTGCAGGTTCTTCAAAAAGTGTGTCCGAGTGGTGATACCGGGCACTGCTGCTGCTGGCCGCACCATTGCTGCTGTTGATACCGCTGCCACTTGAGCTACAACACTGAACGACAACAGCGAACAGGGTCTGTTGATTCTCAGTGACCCGGTCTGGGGCTGGTTGTGATGGGGTGTGGGGTGGTTTCAGCCCTTTCCCAATCACTCCAGCATGAAACACAGACCACACGCTTCCTGCAAAGTTGACCGTGGTGCCAAACTTGCAGTTGATGTCCAGTAGAGAGGCTCCCAAGTCTGGGGTAAGAGAAGTGTCTCCACCAGTTTCTTCTTGTTGGCCTCCAAATAAATCAGCGTGTCCCCTGTGCAAGGCGCCCTCCACCAGCTGCTGCAGCACAGACTTTAGGGTGAGGGGGGAGAAGGCAGCCAGGCGGGACAGAAGGCGGATTGAGCAGCTTACTGCTTCTCTTCCACCGCCTCCAGCTTTCCCGTTCCCTTCGTCTCTCAGCCGGAGAGCGAGGAAGAAGTGCGCAACTGCAGCTCGGGAGATCACAAGCAGCTGTGCCGGAGAGGCAGCTCGAGGCAGCTGACTACAGGACAGGAGGCGAGCGGCGGCCTGAGACACTGCAGGGTCTCCATGGAGGAGCAGGGGGCAAAAGTCGTGGAGGTGACTGGAGACAGCTGCTCCGACCTGAGCAGCCATAGAGGACTGAGCTGCGCTCATGCCACCAGCACTTCCTCCCTTGCCCTCTTCCTCCTGACTCTGCACAGTTGAGGCAAGGTTATTCAGAAGCTGTCCCAGCTCCTTGCTTCCCAGGCTCTGGGTGTGGATTTGGGCCACGCAACACGTCACGGCAGCTGGCAGAAGCCCAGGCAGAGAGGTGGAGAGCGGAGTGTGTAGCTGGGAGGCCAGAGCCAGCTCCTCTGGGGTTTGGGCCAGAGTCAGGAGCCGGCACAGAGCCTCAGTAGCTACACTGGCACCCCCATACACAGAGACCAGGCACAGCAGCTGGTGCAGCCAGAGGTGGCGTTTGCGTTCGAGCTTCAGCGTCTCAGCACACAGCTCTTTCACGTGTCCCCGCAGTTCTTCCAAGAAGGGGATCACACGAGGCGGGAAGGATGAACTGGTGAGCGAGGAAGAGGAGAGCGGGTAACCGTCATCGCTTTCGGGTCGGTTGTAAACGAGCTTGTGCAGGTGAAGCAGGAGTAGCTGCAGCAGGCGGTCGCAGGCCTCCCTCACCCCCTCGTGCGGGGCTGGCGTGAGACCTGACATGATGACGGAGGCCGGCGTGGCGGTGTCCACCAGGAAGCGCAGGACACGGGGCCCACCAGCAGGGCTCTGGCTGATCAGGTGCACAGCCAGGCCCAGCATGTTGTCCAGCTCCTCGCGTGGCAGGCCCTGGAACTGTGCTTGGAGCTGCAGCAGGACAGGCGGCCTCAGGGATTCCACTAGCTCAGCCGACACAGCGCCCAGCAGGGTTGGAGACAGAGCCGCTAGCTGCAGAAGGAAGGGCACAGTGGCACGGCGGAGCTGGAGTGGGCTGTCCCTCTGCCCGACACCTGATGGAGGCTGGGCGGGGCACAGACTCTCCTGGAACATCCGCAGAAGCTCCTTTTTGATGCTGTCTGAGTGACGCGACGCCAGGTGTCCCAGGATCCCTACCACTGAGCCGATTTTGGGAACACGGTTGCTCTTTTCTGCTGGCGGGGGGGCTTGCTGGTTGGGCATTTCAGGAGAGGCGGCCCCCTGATACCCATGGGTGCAGAAGTCCTTGAGGCCACAGGCCAGCACGCGGCTGATGATGGTGCCAGGAAAGGAGGATCCAATATGGGCCACAACCCAGTCAAAGTGTGGGGAGTGCTGCACTGAGGTGTCCAGCAGTGCATCCACACAGGCATCGGGACACCAGGCCAACATGGCCGCCAGACACTGGGAGTAGCTCTCCATGAGGGAACGGGTGGCTGTGCACGACATCCACAGCTGCAGCAGTTCATTCAGGCTTGACGAGTGGGGGGCACCACGTCGGCCTGCATGCTTGCTGCTCAGCTGCCCCAACAGGTCTACAGCCCAAGCTGAAACCAGTGGTGCCCAGGCTTTAGGATTGAGACGGACAAACTCAGACAAAACAGTGTGGATTTCCTGTATCACGTCCTCCAAGCCAGAATTGCCACTGCTGCTCACTCCATTGTCACCTTCCCCCTCCAGGTCATGCAGGAAGGTGATCACGTATTCATCATATACCCCTCTAAGGTGCTCCAGTGCTGCTCCTCGGCAGGCTGGTACAGTACGGAGGAGACGCACGGCACAACGGGCATGGTCGCGGATGCTTAGTTTACGACCCTGTGTCTGATCAACCCCACTGATGAAGGCCTTTATTTCAAGGGCTAATTCCTGTGGACTGAGAAGAGAAAATGGACGAGGATAAGGAAGGTGTGGGGCAGAAAAATGCAAAACAGAACGTGGAATTATACAGAAACGAGTGGAAATGGGGGTAAAGTAACAATGATTAATATGTCACCGCTGCATAATTGAACACGATCATTTCGTGTTTTTTTAATGCTAGTGGACTGACGGTAGTGTATAGTAAGAAAGGGAACGAATTAGTCCTAGTAAAAATGAATAGCAACGGTTAGCCAGCTAGACTAGCTATAAAATAAAAAAGCTAACTGTTTGAAATTGTTCAGAATTGAATGTCCTGAAAACAGAATACGTTACCTTAGCTTAACCTTACCATTTAGCTACACTACACCATTTCCCAGTTTAATCTGTCTAATATGTTGCAAATCAAACTGTGTAATGAAAAAGTAGCCAAATAACTATTTAGCATACTTCGGCGAGTACCTGATGGAGTTATGTGAAGGTTGGGGTGACTGCATCGCTGTCAGCGGAGCCCCGTCAAACACAGCAGACATCGTTCAATTTTACACTTAGGAATAACACATTAAAACCAATCCCTCAAGCAAACAGCAGTCGTTATAGCTAACTGCATATGACAGCGAAGCACAAAACTCTTTGCCCTTGCTTTCAGAAAATTGTACGTAAAACGATTTCGATTACTTAAAATAGTAAATTTCTGTTATCTACTGTGACTACAATAAACACTCTGTAGGACGATTGGCAACTTGAGTGTTACAATTTAATATCTCCCCCTGAGAAAAACGGCCTAGCTCAAAAAGGTTCCCAAACGAATTGGTATTCACTTTACAATTTGACTGTCGCCTTCTGTAAATGCTGAAGTTCGGCCCAAAATATTGTTTGCATATACCACGACTTTGCGTGCCATTCAAGTAGCTCGTATTCTTGCATTAAATCTAAATGGTTTTAAATAGTAGGCTCTACGATTACTGTATACATCATACACTAACACAAGATTGAACTGGTTATATTTATACCAATACAAAGTACCTTAATAGAGCATTGGGCGGTTGGGCCATGTGCTGACAGAATAGCCTGTGACATTGAATCTACCAGCATCTGGAAATCTACTAAATAGATACAACATCGGTCTTCCACCAGAAAGTAAATCAACTCATGCTTTCTTGATGGAGGTGGAAGATGCTGTCTTGGACATGAGTCCAGAATATCCTATAAATGTTCAGTTTGGTTCAGATCTTTTCAGGAAAGGTTATGGGATATGGATAACATCATCAAACCATTAGTTGACCACACATCCTCCTTGGATCGGGGCATTGTCATCCTGGTGAACTCCCTGCCTTTTGGGAAATAAATGCTGAAGTATGGATGAAGGTGATCACTCAGTCAGAACCATTGACCAGTCAACAGCATTGACCTTGCCTTCTTAGGAGTTGAATGCACCCTAACCATGCTAGGAAATTGTACCCCACACAATCACAAAACCACCAGAACCCTTCACTGTTCGAACCAAGCACTTGTCATGAGTGTAACAACGACAATATTCTGATATGTAGAGTTCTTGACAGAACATTCTTGACTAAACTGTCTGCTCAATCCCTAGACATACATTTGTATTGAGCTGTCTTCCTTACTGAAGCTCCTGCCAAACATGCTCCAACAATCACCCCTCTTTCAATGTCACTGAGATCTCATCTACTAGCCCTGATAGGCAACCAGGCCTTGAGTGGAAACCCCTGGGGGGTATTCCACGAAGCAGGATTACTGAGTTAGCTGGATAACTGATCTGTTTTAACCACTTGATCTAGATATCGTATAAATTATATTATATACGAATACAATGCACGATGTCTAGCATATACTATACTATATATTACAATACTATAATAGCATTATAGTATATGCTGTAGTATAGCTTAGATATAGTACATGCGCCAGCAGCCTTACCACCATGCACTCTGCTCCTGCTGAACGACTGAAGCTAAGCAGGTGTGGGCTTGGTTAGTACTTGGATGGGAGACCTCCTGGGAAAACTAAGTTGCTGCTGGAAGTGGTGTTGGTGGGCCAGTAGGGGGCAGTCTTCCCTCTGGTCAAAATAAAAACCCCAATGCCCCAGTGTAGTGATGGGGACACTGTGCTGTAGGAGATGCCGTCTTTCGGATGAGACGTTAAACCGAGGTCCTGACTCACTGTGGTCATTAAAGATCCCATGACACTTATCGCAAAGAGTAGGGGTTTCCCCGGTGTCCTGGCTAAACTCCCAACCCAGGCTCTTTCAATCTGCCACTGAATCATCCCCCAGTTTAATTGGAAAAAAAATTCTTCTCTCCCTCTCCACCTCAAGCTGATGTGTGGTGAGCATTCTGGTGCAAAATGGCTGCCGCTGCATCACCCAGGTGGGTGCTGCACATTGGTGGTGGTTGAGGCGAGTTTCCCCCTCATCATTGTAAGCGCTTTGAGTCACCAGTTGGTGAGAAAGGCGCTATATAAATGTAAGGCATTATTATTATTATTATTACATTGTATTAGGCCTACAGTATAGCTAACAATGTGTAATGTATTGCATAGATGTAGGCCTATAATATGTAATTTTCCATTATAGAAGATATCTCCATATTCAAAAAGGCAACAGGTGAGCACATTTTTAGGAAAATAAATATTAGGGGGAGAACGTGGGACGTTATGTTGATGCTAGGCTAAATCGTACCTAATAAGGCTACACTTTAATCCATCTCATTCATTTTCTTGATTGAGAGCCTTTAGTGTTTGCCTTCTTCTAACCCCGAAACCGAAACCAAATTTGTCAGGGGCGTGACCGTGACGCTCTCTTGCTCTCTCATAGTTGGCCAAGTATTTAACGTTAGTTGGGTTCTGCTGTGAATAAAACGAAAATTCGATGGTGTAATGTTAATTTATGAGCATCTGAGAAATCAGTTCATGGTAAGTATTAATCCCAATCACGACGTAACCGTGTAAAATACGAAAATAATTGAAACGTCAGTATAGCGGAATGTCGAGCCTGCTGGCTCGGAATAGCTAGCGATGTTACGTGTTGTTTTTTATTCTGTGATGGCGAATGTTACATGACATGTAAGAAAACTAGCGAGCTAGTATGCTCCACACTAATTAACAGATAAACTCGTTTGAAATGTGTAGTTTGCATGAAGATAGCTGGCATCTAAATTCGCGAGTTTCTTTTAAAGACAACGATTGTCACGAGAGTTACGTGGTCAGAGTCAGACAAGCGGGCATGTATGGAAAGTAACGTTATAGCTAACACATAAGCAAGTCAGCTTGTTCCTGTCGTTATGAAATGTATGTTGGTTAACGTTAGTTGATACATTGAATATCAGAGATCACAACTACCACATCAGAAAATGATTGCGATTTAGTTGTTGCTAACGTTAATCCGATTAAGTAGAACTGATTGTTTTGCTACGGCTAGGCAAGAAATGGCTGACAGCGCTAGCTTGTTGGCAGTAATCAGATGACGTACGAAAAACGTACCCATGTTGGTGTTTTGATCAAGTAGATTCAAGGCAATACATTTTCACAGTCATTAAAAACACTTAGTTTGTATTTAGCGTACAGATTGTCTTGTAGAATAGCTTTATCAAATCTTACTAGGATGGTTCGTCATAAGGCTTGTAATTGTTACACTTGAAACAGTCAAACCAGTATGAACACTTGTAGGGTGTTAACCTAACTGTAACTTACTTGGTGTTGGAACAAGTGTAAACATATATTATATATATTATATATATATATGTATATATATATAGCTTACCAAGGGCACTGGCCCAGTTCTTTCATTAACCCACCAGTAACTGACTTTCACATCTAACTCTCAGCTGAGTGGAATCTGAGTAAATCGCATGTTTTTCTGTTTACTGAAAAGAGGAGTATACCTCAAGTGAATTTCTAAAAGAAAGAAAAACGAAGTCAATTCAAACTTTCATGCCTTGTACTTCTTCTTTTTTTTATACAGGGAGAATAGGTGCTGCAAGTCCGACTGTGAACGTGCCCATAGCTAAATATCTTGGCTGAAGAAGAGGGGATTATTATGGCTCCCACTTTGGTAAATAAATTCACAGATTTAAAAAAAAAACACAGAAGTAGGCCAAACTAAATTTGAAACAGATCACAAAATTAGGGGGAGGAATTGAAAACAACTTTTGCAGGGCAAATGATCAAACACAATTCACAAATGTGACAGTATTAAATTAAACTGACCTCAGATGATATCAGTGGTTTAGATATACAGTGGGGAGCAAAGATTTGGGGACCCCTGGTCAAAATGCCTTTTACAATTAATATCTAAGTGAAGAGAAGCTATCCTGACCTCTAAATGGTACAAAGTTAAACATGACACATTTCTTAAAATTTTAAAGCAAGATTACTTTTTAGTTAAATTGTTTGCATTTTCAAAATAAAAATAAAAAAGGAAAACGACCCTGTGCAAAACTTTGGGAACCCTGTCAGTTAGTACTTTGTAACTCCTCCTCGGGCAACTATAACAGCTTGCAAACACTTCCTGTAACCAGCTAAGAATTTTTAAAGCACAACTGAAGTTTGGTAGAACTTTGGGTTTTGTAGTTACCTGGCCGTGATATGAGTCCGAATGGTGGCGAAATATGTTTGTTAGTTCAGTTGCTCTGTGCTCCCCTGGGGTGATAATCCAGAATAGGGTATTTGTTGCTCTCCATTCACTTCTATGGGGCAGCTAAAACGGTCTCAAAATGACACTTCTAGCACGTATACAACCGGGAAAGAAGTGGATTCTGCCAATAGAAAAAAAAAAAAAACAGTCCTCGTATGTATATCTTTTTTTATTAAATGGTCCTTTCCTGTCTTTTTCGTAGATTTTATTTGGAACGTAGATCCGGTAGGTAGGCTATGTTCTTGTGCCAGAAACGACATTAATGCGCCGATGCATCAGAAACCACATTGGTCCAAATTTCCACAGAAGCATACGTTCCTAGTACTAGTATACATCTATGGTCTGACCTGCTGACATTTTGGTAGTTGTTTCTGGTAGCTTGCTAACAACATTAAAGAAAATAGTACTTTATAAATAATTTTAATTACACGAAAAAAAATATGCACAAGGACTGGTTCATTTAGTTTTTCTTGCTTTCAAATTTGAAGAAATGTGTCATGTTTAACTTTTGTGCATTTAGAGGCCAGGTTAACGCTAGTTACGAATGTATATCATGGAGGCGCTGCAGAGTATGATCTGGAGTCTGAAACATCATAACAATCATGAGGCAACATCATATGCATCGCACTCATACATCTAACATAACGGTGTCATACAACAATCTGCCTTCATCATTTGACAGCGATTCAGAGTTTGGTACACAATCTGGTGGTCATCCGCACTTCAACACTCATAATTCATAATCGACACTCGGACAGGTCAACAAGACACAGGAGGACAGGAAGGAGACATAAAGACAAGGGACAGAGCCTCTGGGTTTATGAGAGGACACAAAGGTACAGAGGGGCGGAAAAGCAAAGCCGCTGACCCCAGCCAAGTGCGCAAGGGAGAGACAGCCTTGTGAAAAAATAAAGGAAGCACCATGGCTGCACAGTAGATGTAGCGAAGATGTACACCCTTGTAGAGGCTTGAAATACTGCAAAACCAAGATCTGGTTGAGATTAGTTATGACTGCACCTTCACAGGGGGCACCTTGCCCAGCGTAAGCCAATGTGATAACCCCCCCCCATGTTTTTGCTTTCTCAGCTGTCTTGTCAGCATTTTCCTGCTGGTATTGAAAACCCGTGATCCGCTGAGCTGTCAAGAGCCGCCTCTCCCTCATTCTGCAAAGGGCCCGGGGCCAGCACAGGAGAAGGCTGTTTCCATCCCTCAACCCCTGGAAACTGCTTCCCCAGGTTAATGAAAACTGTTTGATGTGAGCCAGGGATCCCTCTGGGTGGAAAACCCCCCAAGTCTGGGCCCCATCCACCTGACCCCATCACCTTGGCATCGGGGGCATCAAAGGGCCCAAAAGGGCCACCCTTCTATCTTGGGCCCCAGCTGAGAGCATCGGGCTTTCCGAAGCTCATCCAAAGGAGTTCCTTCACTAAGCTCAAGCCCAAAGAGGGATCCAGGAAGGAGTTGGAAGGGCAGGAAAGAAGCTGGGCCCACCAAAAAGTTTGCCCAAGGAGTGTGGAGGGGAAGTTTGTGAAGGCCCCAGTTGGATGTTGGAAACGGGAAACTGGTGGAGGTTCAAGCCGCCCTTCAAGTGAGTGCAATGCATTAAGACCTTCAAAGCGGAAAGTGAGTGCCTTCAAAGACAGCCAGGTTTGCAAAACACAACAGCACAAACCAAGGAGCACATGAAAAAAAAGCGCACACTAAATTTTGCATCCCATCCACCCGGTTTTCCCCACCCCCATTTCACACGACAATTAAATGATTTTTTTTTTTTTTTCCGCCCCCGATTTTCCCCTGCAAACCCATTTCCTTATCTGTGAGGATTAATCCTACAAATTAAAGATTATCCCCCGGTGTTAATGTGAGGGTGGCCTCAAAAGACGAGTCATCAAAACCGACAATCCTGGCCGAAAAACGTATCAATCAAACGATCGTAAATATCAAAAAAAAAGTTCCATAGACTATGTGGAAAAGTCGGTGTGTGATGGGGGAAGGCCGAAAAAGAGCCGAGCTGACTGAAGAACACGGAAGACGAAAAAGGGAGAAGACGAAATAAGGAAGCGAAGAAGCAAAGAAAAAAGGAAGAATCAAAAAGGAGAATCAGAACATGGCGAAGATCACCATCAGATTTACCACAAACAAACAGATGTTTAACAACTTGTTTATAACCAATGTTGTGTTTATATAATGTGACAAAGGAAATGTGTTATAATAATGTGTCCACAAGACAATCATATATTATAATGCCTCTTCCATCCTCTTACTCTCTTTTCTTCTTCCTCTTTTTGTTTACTTTTTTTCTTTTGTCTTCTTCTTTCCTTTTTTTTTCTTTTTCTCTTTTTTTCTTTTTCTTCTTCTTCCTTTATGGTCGCACGTGGCTATTGCCTCCTAGTGTACTACTTCAGGTTCCTGTCGAGGGATACGACTGATCACTGCTTGGGGAGGCTTGCGAGGTTATGTATCTAGATGTCTGTGGTAGGGATGGTGTGTGTGTAACAAATGGGAATATACAAATTATCCACACACAAATATTTTCATCTGTTCATAAATTTTCATTTCAGATTAAATGTGTGGATCATCTCAAAAATAAAAAATCTGTTAAAATTTTTAGAAAAAAAATTTATGTGTGTAAAAGCTAAAGTCAAAAAAAACAGCAGCCTGCAGCCTGCATACCTGTGCGCTGCCTGCTGTCTGCCACACTGCTCTGCACCACTGCACACCTCACTGGTCACTGACCACAGCAGGGGCCACCGCCACACCCCACCCAGGCCACACCTTAGCTGAGAGACAGAGAGGACTGTCCCCCCAACCGTCCTGTCGTCTGAGGAGAGGAGAGAGGAGAGAGGCGAACCCTGTTCCATCACAATGTGATCCACAAACGATGCGATGGTCTGGCCTGGCTGGCGGCTGGCGAGGAAGAAGAGGCCTGGGCTGCCTGTGTGCAGTTGTGCAGATAGCGCGCAAACAGGGAAAATAAAACAAAGGAGGAGGACTGTCTGGGCACTGCACACAAGGGCATCCCACCCAACAGACTCCCCCCCCCCCCACCACGCAGGGAGAACCACAGACAGAGTGTCTGACTGTGATGAAGACGAAGAGGTTCGCCCGCCCTCTCCGAACACAAACAAAATCGCTGACCAACTCCGGGGGTGTTGTCACACTCTCCCGGGGGAAGCTCTTGCCGTGAGAGACAGTCTGCCACCTGGTTGCATAGACTAGGGAGATGTTCTGCCCTCAGAGTAGCCAAACGAGGCTGGGCCTACGTGAGTAGCCATTGGGAGAGATTCAGTGACTGCCTGGACCTGGTGCACCCCTGGTAGTTTATGTGGAAAACTGTTTACCTGTTGTCCGAGCGGAAAAGGACATGCTTGCCCCGCAAGACTGGCAGGAAGTGTTGAAAAGCTAAAAAAGCAGCCGTTAGCTCTAGCTGGTTTATATCATTGAAGGCCAAACTGGACCCCCACGTTCCCTTGATGCCTTTGTGATTCTAAACGGCTCCCCACCCAGTCAGGGAGGCGTCCGTTGTCACCACTTCCCAGTGCGAGGGGATGGAGCCCATAGGCACGCCCGCCGCCAAATACTCTCTGTTTCCATGGCTGCAGAGCACGGAGGCATCGTCACATAATCAGAACCTTAGTGTTTCTGTTCTGCTTAGGGTCCAGTTGGAGGCTGTTAGACCACACTTGCAACTGTCGTAGTGCAAGAAGGCTAAGCGGAATCACAGTCGAGGCTGCCGCTAACATGCCCAGCAGCCTAAGAATTACACCATAAGACAGGGATTTGCCTGCTTGGAATAGTGTAAGAAGCTTGAGAATATCGTCCACCCGACGTGGGGACAGGCAAGCTTTCATGCTGTGTGAGTCCAGCACCATGCCGATGAATGGGATGGATTGACTGGGATCCAGCAAACTTTTTTCGAAGTTCACCGTCAACCCCAAACTCGCCACAAACTCACCACTTCTCTGAAGCGAGAAGATGAAAAGAGTAGATTATTGTATGACACCCGTACTTGTAGGACGTACCGCGTCATACGTCATGGGATGACGTTGTCGTTATTCAGACTCTCGACCTGTGCGCCTCCAGCGCAATGATAATCCAGTGCTTATGCACGGCCTCTGGCGGTCAGTAGGAATGAAATAAAACTTCTGTAAAAGGCATTTTGACCAGGGGTGCCCAACATTTTGCACCCCACTGTAAGTACAGTTTGGTTTTGGTGTATTAAGAGTAATTCCTGCTGTTTTCTCAGTTTGATGAGAAACCAGAACCTGGAGATTTGATTGAGATTTTTCGGGGGACCTATCAACACTGGGCTGTGTACATCGGAAATGGTTTCGTCATCCACCTTGCCCCCAAATGTAAGACCGCCACTCATGGATTCTTGGTGGGACATTTCATAACAGGGTGCTATGGAAGAACTATGACAAACTAATGCACAGGGAGCTGTCATTGCTGTTTCTGTGTAGTCCATCCATGGCTCTGATAGTTCTTCACCTGTCTATCTCCTCCCTCTCATCTCTTGCCCCTCCCTAGCTGAGACAGCATGTGGTCGTGTCAACGGCATGATGTCACTCCTGGGCGACAAGGCCAATGTGAAGAAGCAGGAACTCTGGGAGGTGGTGGGGAATGATGAGTACCATATCAACAACCTGCTCGATGACGAATACAAACCCAGGGACCCTCGAGCCATAGTGAAGGATGCCCAGAGTCTGCTGGGACAGGAGCAGACCTTCTGCGTCTTTAGCGAGAACTGCGAGCATTTTGCCACAGAGCTGAGATATGGGAAAGCTGAGTCACGACAGGTATGTCACTCATCAGTCATTCCATTCTTAATTAGTGAGATACACGCTAAGGAATTTTGAGCAAATTAGCAATACCTCATAAATTAAAATGCCCATATCTCAGAAAGTAAAGCACCTAGAGAGCTGGTTCAGGTGCCATGTTGAATCTTATCAGCAGCCCTATTGGTTGGTATATGAAAACCTATCTCTAAAAATGAACCAGAAAAAAATTATCACAGATAATAAAGTTGAAAAAAGATTAATAAAAAATATATATATGTATATTTTCCCTGTAAATTTGGTGATGGGCACTCTAACAGTTTTTGAGCAATGAGCAATTATGTATTGCAAATCCATTTGAAAATTGGCAAAATTAAAATAAATAATATCACAAACTGGCAAAACCACCAGGGTCCTTAAGCCTTGATTTTCTTTTTCAATGCAGAATGGGCAGCCATTGTTTTTTTCTTTGAGATTGTATATGTTCTTCCTGTCACTGTGATTGGTTGAGGGTCATTCCGTGTCACTTCAACGTGGTTTTGCACCTGACCCTCACAGATTGAAATGATATTTGGTGTGATGATTTGTCTATATGAGAAACCTCCAGAACTGATTTTTTTTGTAATTTGGCTTGTTAATTTATTTTATAGTTTATTTTTCACGACAGGCTTTCTTCAAAAATTAATAACTGCAAAACTTTGAGTGCCCATCACAAAATTTGCCAAGGTTGTTGCTTACATCATCAACTAACATTTGAAAATAAAATAATAATAATTTGAAGCGTACCTATTTTCGTAATTCAAGGTCAAATGTCATTTTATTACACATTTTCTCTGCGTTTCATGCTGCGATTTTGGTTTTATTTTATGAAATGGCTTTGTAGGTGCTATACTTTTGGAGATCCAAGTATTTCAAGTTTGGAGGTCATGCTAATTAGTCAAAAGTTTGTTGACCCGGACCGCAAAAACTAACGTATCTCACTAATTAAGTGCAACAAAAATACATTTCTGTCCGTTTCTCATGGGTCCCAATCATTTCCTAAAATTGGAACAAAATCTGAGGGATCAAGGGAAATTCTTTGCTCATCTGACATGGAATGACTCATCTGTGTATGTTGCTCCAGAAACATTGGTAGTCATTCTGCAGTTCTCAACACTCGTCACATTTCTAGCTCACAAAATCAGGTGTTCTACAACCAAAATATATTTAGTATAAGGAAGAAAATTACCAAGACTAATGGAATTTCGACTGCAATTTTTAAAACTAATTTAAAATGTTATCAAACTGAAGAAAAGTATTCTTCACTGTTTTGCAGTTCCCCCCCCCCCCCCCATTTGTGGCTAACTGCATCTGTCTGTGTTTGTGCAGGTGCACCATGCCATTCAGGTAGGAGTAGGAGTGGGGGTGGCTACTATGATTGGCGTGGGAGTCCTTGCTGCTGCTGCTGCCATCTTTGGAGGCGGGAGAAAAGCGAAGAAGAACAACCAATGAACTGAGGAAGCTCACAGAACTTCACAACCGCCAAGCCTTAATTGAATTCTGCTAGTGTTGCGTATGCGCTGACCTTCCATAGCTTCAGGAATGGCAGTCCTGAACATTTTGTAGGTCGCTTCATGGAAATGGTAGGCAGCTAAAACAAACTAATTCAAACAAATAATTTGACACTCTGCACATGTACCTCTGCACATGTTTTTCAGTCTGTTGGTTTTGCCCAATTGATAAAACAAAAAAACTGTAAAACAATTGTAATTATTAGCTTTTATCTATGATATTAAATAAGATGAGTGGCTGATTAGGAGGTTGTTCAGGCTTGCTTCCAAGGCTCAGTGTGGATTTGGGCCACACAACACATCACGGAAGCTGGCAGAAACCCAGGCAGAGAGGATGGAGAGCGGAGTGTGTAGCTGGGAGGCCAGAGCCAGATCCTCTGGGGTTTGGGCCAGAGTCAGGAGCCGGCACTGCTACTCACTCCACTGTCACCTTCCCCCTCCAGGTCCTGCAGGAAAGTGATCACGTATTCGTCATATACCCCTCTAAGGTGCTCCAGTGCTGCTCCTCGGCAGGCTGGTACAGTACGGAGGAGACGCACGGCACAACGGGCATGGTCGCGGATGCTTAGTTTACGACCCTGTGTCTGATCAACCCCACTGATGAAGGCCTTTATTTCAAGGGCTAATTCCTGTGGACTGAGGAGAAAAAATGGAAGAGGATAAGGAAGGTGTGGGGCACAGAAATGTAAAGCAGAATGTGGAATTATACAGAAACGAGTGGAAATGGGGGTAAAGTCACGGCTACATAATTAAATCATAATTGAACACGTTCATTTTGTTTAAAAAAAAATGCTAGCTAGTGTGGACTGAGGGTGTAAAGCAACTAATATGTCCCTAGCAGAGGTGTAAATCCAGGGGACATAAAGTAAAAGTCATACCAGGTGTTTCTTCCACCCATAGACTGAGCCAGCTGATTTCACTAATTAGTTATACCTCCTCTGAATAATTGTGTTAATTAGCAAATCCAGGTGATTGGAGCAAAATCCTGGGGAGGACTTTTACTTAATGTCCCCTGGATTTCCACCTCTGGTCTCTTGTAAAAACAAATAAAATCTGTTAAATATTTTAAAATCAGCATTCCAGTTAGCCAGCTAGACTAACGTTGGCTATGAAATAACGTTAAAACATAGCCAACTGTAACGTTAACGTTTGAAATTGTTCTGAATTTAATTTCCTGACAACGGAATATGTTACGTGAGCTTACCATTTAGCTACAATAGAACACTTCCCAGTTTAATCTGTCTTAATATGTCGCGAATCAAACTGTTGTAGAATCCGCAATTACTAGACCAATGAGGGAATGGCTCCCAGCTGTAGTTTACGAGGCCGTGAGAGGTCAGAGGAAAAGGTTCTCAGGCCACCAGGTAAATTGTTTTATTGCACCCTCAAGAAAGTCACCACCAGCTCCAAGGGTTTATGACTGATTTCCAGCCTTACACTGTCATGAAAAAGTAGCTAAAGCATAAAGCACGAGTATCTGAAAGGGCGTGTCCCAATACTCAAAAAATGCATCCTCTTTCCTCCACTACCACCTCCTCTCCTCCATGCCCTGGAATCTATCTTTTTGTCATAATCTAATGCCGATTACATATTAACTACATATTAATGGTTACAAATTAATTCATGTATTGACGCAAACCGCGACGTCAGGTACGTTGTATACTGTACATACAACTACTTGTACTTGAAACGTACAGGCTATTTTTAGTATTTTGCATACTTCCTTGTAGGAGACGAGTGGAGGAAAGGAGGTGAGGACGCAGCCTTGAGCTATGTTGGTCCAAATCAGCACTCTTCCATGCTATTAGGTAGGCTTGTTCAGTAGACAGGACGAAAAAGTTGGTAAGTAGGCAAGATTTTCTCTAATATAGCATACTTTAAGCCCCCATATGATACACTTACTTCCGGGGTTTCGCCGAGTATATTCGGCAGCACACTTTTCAAGAAGTACACAAACATTCTGGTCGCATAAATATGAGGTGAAGCTTCGTCTTAAAAAATGAGGCACAGCTTTGCTTACGTTTTTCTTCAAATACTACAAAAACAACACGTGACATGGCCATGCAGGAGTGGGACGTCTTACGACACTCCCACAGTACGGTTGGAAAATAGTATTGAGGATATTTTATTGCGTACTCCACGTCTCGGTTAAACGGTGTACATTAAAACGGACACTTCTGCCAGTGCACTGTACGCAGGAGACGGGGACGTCTTACGACACTTCCACAGTACGGTTAGAAAATAGTATGGCAGATATCTTTCACGTACTGCATGTCACGTGCGAAACAGTGCACTGGCAGAAGTGTGCTGTTTAATGTGCACAGTTTAGCAGTCCGCAAAAATATCTGCCATACTATTTTACAACCGTACTGAGGTCATAAGACGTCCAACCATGTCCGCGATTTTACAGCTAAATTGGAATACTTTCAAAGTGCAGTCACCGGTAAAAATGAAAAGTCGCAAAGCACGCACTTATTTTAAAAAGTAGAAATATGATTATTTCTATATAAAATACGTTGGTTTCGGTTAAAAATATAGTTTTGGCTAGTTTTGAGTCACCATTTAGCCAGAACGTCTTGCAAGATCTGGGAACCCTGCACCCCACTCTTGCGCTGCCATGTCACGTTGTTGTATTTGAAGGAAAACGTCAGCGAAGCTGCGCCTCACATATTAGTCATATTTATGCAACCAAAATGTCTGTGTACTTATTGAAAAGTGTGCTCCCGAATGTACTCAGCGAAAGTTTCAAGTATACTGCAATTAGAAAAATTGTCACCTACTCAAGACCTTTCTCGTCCTATCTACTCACCAAGGCTACTCAATAGTGTGGAAGAGTGCTGATTCGGACACGGCCAAGGACGATTGCTAACTGGGTTGTTACAATAACATCTCCCTTGAGAAAAACGGCCTAGCTCAAAAAGGTTCCCAAACTAATTGGTATTCACTTTAGAATTTTACTGTCGCCTTCTGTAAATGCTGAAGTTCGTCCCACAATATTGTTGGCATGTTCCATGACTTTATAATAATAATATTCATAACTTTATTTCTATCGCACCTTTCAAGCATTGAGCACAAAGTGCTTTACAGCAGTAAAAATGGCACAATAAAGTAAAAGAATTGTGAAAATAAAATTTTTCATTGCAAAGAACCTGGGGGTGGTCCTAGACGACCAGCTGGACTTCAAAGACCACATCAGGGCGACGGCACGGTCCTGCAGGTTCCTCCTGTACAACATCAGGAGGATTCGACCGTACCTGACCACCTACTCCACCCAGCTTCTGGTCCAGACTATGGTCACCTCACGCCTGGACTACTGCAACTCCCTGCTCGCAAGCTTACCAGCCTGCGCCATACTCCCTCTTCAACTGATCCAGAACGCAGCTGCCCGGCTTGTGTTTAACCTCCCGAAATTTTCACATGTCACCCCCCTGTTGAGGTCACTCCACTGGCTGCCAGTTGCAGCTAGGATCAGGTTCAAAGTTCTGACCCTGGCCCACACTGCAGCTAATAGGACAGGCCCCGTCTACCTGCAGGACCTGATCCAGACCTATGTTCCTGCTCGACCACTTCGCTCATCTACAGCAGGGCGCCTCGCACTTCCCCCCTCCGTGTCAATGGCGCTCGCTCCTCCCGACTGCGGAGCTTTTCCACCCTAGCTCCCCAGTGGTGGAACGAACTTCCCATTCCCCTACGCTCAATACCAACCCTGCCTGCTTTCCGTCGTGGCCTGAAAACACACCTTTTCAGGCTCCACCTGGACTAATACTTATCTAGGACCTCATGGTATGTCTTCTTGTTGAACTGTGTATTCAAGTTTATACTATTTAGAATAGAATTGTAGTAGAGCTGATTTACCCAGTTCACTGTGAACTGCATTGTGTTCGTTACTAGGGATAGCTGCTACTGTATGGGAAGAATGTGCTTTCTTATCTGTTCTGTAGTTACTTCGATGACCTTTCTATATGCACTTACTGTACGTCGCTTTGGATAAAAGCGTCTGCTAAATGACTAATGTAATGTAATGAAATCAGAAAAAAAGACTCACAATAATAAAAAATAGAATAAAACAGATATAAATGAATTGCATTGAAATTGTTCTTAAATTGGACTCTGGAACTGCTAGAAAGCCCTTGTCAGAGGATCTAAGAGGTCTTTGAGTCTCATACGGAGCTAATAATTCTAAAATATAACTGAATACAAAGTCACTTAATAGAGCGTTGGGCGGTTGGGCCACGTGCAGACAGAATAGCCTGTGACATTGAATCTACCAGCATCTGGAATTCTACAAAACAGATGCATCGTTCTTCCACCAAATGAACTCATGCTTTGCTGATGGAGGTGAAAGATGCCGTCTCGGACATGAGTCCAGAATCTCCTATAAATGCTCAGTTTGGTTCGGATCATGTCTGAAAAGGCTCTGGCATGTGGATAACATCATCAAACCATTGGGTGACCACACATCCTCCTTGGATCGGGGCATTGTCATTCTGGTAGACTCCCCGCCTGGTCGGAAAAATAATTCTGCAATATAGATGAAGGATCACTCAGTCAGAACCATTGATCAGTTAACAGCATTGACCTTGCCTTCTTAATCATTGAATGCACCCTAATGGCATAACCATGCTAGGAAAATGTACCCCACACCACCAGAACCCTTTACTGCTGGAACTAAACTCTCAGGTCTGTAGTGTGATTGTAACGACAATGGTATTCTGATACGTAGATCTTGACAGACCATTCTTGATTAGACTGCTTGCTCCATCCCTAGACATACATTTGTATTGAGCTGTCTTCCTTACAGAAGCTCCTGCTAAACATGCCCCAACAATCACCCCCTCTTTTAGTGTCACTGAGATTTCATCTACTAGCCCTGATAGGCATAATTATAGGCAACCAGGGCTGCGTCCCAATACTCGAAAAATGCACCCTCCTTTCCTCCTCTCCTCCGTGCCCCGGAAACATCTTTGTGTTTGAATCTAATGTTGCTGATTACATCTAAATCATGTATTAATGGTTACATATTAATTAATGTCTTGACGCAAACCACAATGTCAGGTACATTGTAAATACCTGTTCTTGAAATGTTGAGGCAGTTTTGCATACTTCCAGGTAGGAGATGAGTGGTAGTGGGGGAGTGAAGACTATTGGGACGCACCCCAGGCATGCCTAGCATGTTTATACAGGACCCTAAGCACACTGGGAAGTTCATTGCTTAATTAACCCAGGAGCCACATCTGTCTGGCTAAAGCACTTGCTTTCAATTTTGCCAGGCCTTGAGTGGAAACCACAAAGCAGGATTACTGAGCAAGATGGATAACTGAGTAGCATTGAGCAAAACCCTAAACCCTCCAAAATCTGCAACATGACTGAAGTAAAAAGAGCTGTTCTGGATTTTACTCAGTGCCGTTATCCAACTAACTCAGGAATCCTAATCCTACTTTTTAGAATACCCCCCTAGTGTAGAATGCATTGATTACATCAGTGATTACTGATGTAATCAGTGATTACATTAACCGTGAGTGATGAGGAACATGTCACTGTGTAAATTTATCAGTCTTGAAGGCCAAAACTTCTCAAGATATCTTAAATATCCAGATAGGGAAAGTGGACAACGTTCAGTTTGGGCGTTATTTGAGGAAAAACAATACTATTGCTTGGTATTCGAAGTCCGCAATTCAGCAAAAAAATCAGCAGAGCCGTAAACAGTAGCTACACGTCATTTATTATCTGGAAGTAACCACGTTAACATTTTGGTGAAACCTAACTTGTCAGCTGCGTCAGGGAGTCCTCCCAAAATATCTGGCTGCGTGAACACCGAACTGCACAGTTGTGTGCGTGACAGTCACCCTTGCTTGCTGTCATAGCTGGCCAAATATCTACCGTTAGTTTAGTTGGGTTCTGTAATCTGCTGTGAAGAAGTCGAAAATGCAATGGTGTAACGTATGAACATCTGAGAAATCGGTTGATGGTAAGTATTAATCCCAGTCGTTACTTAAGAACAGCATAAAATACGCAAATAATTGAAACGTCAGTACAGCGGAATGTCGAGTGAGCTGGCTCGGAATAGCTAGCGATAGTCGTTTTGTTTTTTATTCTATGATGGCGAAGCTACCTAGTATGTTCCTTCCTAGTAGTTAACCGATAAATTAAATTTGTAGTCTGTAGGACGAACT
The DNA here is from genome assembly GCA_022702515.1 of Ilyophis sp. 1 JC-2022. Lineage (NCBI taxonomy): Eukaryota > Metazoa > Chordata > Actinopteri > Anguilliformes > Synaphobranchidae > Ilyophis > Ilyophis sp. 1 JC-2022. The sequence goes on along the minus strand of CM040397.1, from coordinate 19,733,003 downwards.
GGTATCTAATTTCGCGAGTATTCAACCGATTTTTAAAAGACAATCTCATGAGTTTTACGTGGTCAGAGTCAGACAAGCGCGCATATATGGAAAGTAACGTTATAGCTAACACATAAGCGATTCAGCTGGTTCCTTTGCTTATTAAATGTATGCTGGTTAACGTTAGTTCAAATTGACTATCAGAGATCACAACTACAACATCAGAAAATGATTTTGAGATTTAACGTTTGTTGCTAACGTTAATCCTGTTAAGTAGCTTGGTGCGCTTGGTTGTTTTGCTACGGCTAGGCAAGAAATGGCTGACAGCGCTAGCTTGTCGGCAGTAATCAGATGATGTAGAACGAAAAACGTACCCATGTTGATGTTTTGATCAAGTAGATTCAAGTCGATACATTTTCATTGTTATTAAAACCACATAGTTTTTATTTAGCGTGCAGATTATTTCTTAGAATAAGATATCTTTATCAAATTTTATTAGGAAGGCTCGCCATAAGGCTTGTAATTGTTACACTTGAAATAGTCAAACCAGTATGAACACTTGTAGGGTTATAACCTAACTGGAACTTACTTGGTCTTGTAAGAATTGTAAAATATATATATATATACCATTGGCCTCTCACGGGCACTGGCCCAGTTCTTTCATTTGTTCAATCCCCGTCAGTAATTGACATTCACATCTAACTCTCTCAGCTGAGTGGAATATGAGTAAATCACATGGTTTACTGAAAAGAGGAGGATACCATTCTTGATTAGACTGCTAGACTGAATTTCTAAAAGAAAGTGAAACAAAGTCAATTCAAACTAGCATGCAGTCATGTACATTTCTTTTAAAGGGAGAACAGGCACTGCAAGTCAGATAGCGGGCGTATCCATAGCTACATATTTTTGCTGAAGAAGAGAGGATTATTATGACTCCTACTTTGGTAAGTAAATGATCTGAATGTTTTACATAAGTAGGCCAAACCAAATTTGATTATTCATAATATTTTAGACCAAGAAGTGGTTAGCAACGGAGTCATTTTATGCAATTTGCTTGTGCTTTTGGAGACATGACAAATTAAAAGTTTATCTCAACATCAAAATGAAGTTTGTAACAAATCAAAATTAAGTCCATATTAAGTCTTTAAGAGGTTTTGAAGTAAATAACACCAATACTTTATTATGTTTGAGGACGCAACTAAATGTACTTTATTTCTCCACTGTCATATCGGTTCTCGGGAAAAATAAATCCAGGGCTGGTGAATACTAGGTTTTTATTGCAATAATATTATGGTCCAGAAGAACAATTCAAAATACAAGAATCAGAAAAGCTGACAATCAGTTGTTCACTCCCATCTTTATACCATTTCAAAAATCGTCGTAGGAGGAGGCTGGTCTTTACAAAAATCACAAGATGCTTGCTCAATGTTATCAGCCCCCCTACTCTGTGTGTTACTAATTAATTACTCCATATATTTAATGGGGTCTGTTTTTTTAGAAGCATTCTCCAAGTTGTCAATATCTCCAATACCCTCATTGATTGCCTTGCTCAACTTGTCTGAAAAGTTTGCACAAAGGGCAAGATGTATCCCGTTGTTGTTCTTGCACAAACATACGAATCTCAGTACATGCAAAAATACCAAAAAAAAACACTCTTTCAGTTTAATGATTACACACTGTTTATAACTGTGAAATATACATATATTGTAATAAATTAAAAATAAAGAAACACTTAAATCAATGGGTTAAATGTTTTCTTTGATTACAAAGGATATAGGTAATTAGCTCAATGCTTTTATTAAGGGTTTTATTCACGGCCTCTCACCCACCAAGAAATATACTCATCAAAACTAGTCAGTTTGTTCAGGGGTTGCATTTGTTTTATTGCCATTCAGGACTAGACATGAAAATCTTTGTTGCGGGACCCTTTATCAAAGTGTTTAATCCAGTTTTGTTCTGATTCTCTGAGCAAGGCATGTAAGCAAGTGTGACTTCATTTGTTTTACTGAAAATCTTCAAGCAATATTGTGGGGGAAAAAGAAACAAATCACAAAATTAGGGGGAGGAATTGAAAACAACTTTTGCAGGGCAAATGATCAAACACAATTCACAAATGTGACAGTATTAAATTAAACGGACGTCAGATGACATCAGCAGTTTAGATAGCAGTAAATAGTTTGGTTTTGGTGTATTAACAGTAATTCCTGCTGTTTTCTCAGTTTGATGAGAAACCACAACCTGGAGATTTGATTGAGATCTTTCGGGGGACCTATCAACACTGGGTTGTGTACATCGGAAATGGTTTCGTCATCCACCTTGCCCCCCCAAGTAAGACTGCTACTCATGGATTCTTGGTGGGATGTTTCAGAACAGGGTGCTATGGAAGAACTATTACAAACTAGTGCACAGGGAGCTGCCATTGCTGTTTCTGTGTAGTCCATGGCTCTGATAGTCCTTTACCTGTCTATCTCCTTCCTCTCTCATATCTTGCCCCTCCCTAGCTGAGACAGCACGTGGTGGTGCCTACAGCATGATGTCAGTCCTGTGCGACAAGGCCAAAGTGAAGAGGGAAGAGCTCTGGGAGGTGGTGGGGAATGATGAGTACCATATCAACAACCTGCTCGATGACAAATACAAACCCAGGAACCCTCGTGCCATAGTGAAGGATGCCCAGAGCCTGCTGGGACAAGAGTTGCCATACTGCGTTTTTAGTGGGAACTGCGAGCATTTTGCCACAGAGCTGAGATATGGGAAAGCTGAGTCACGACAGGTATGTGCATATCTATGTACGTTGCTCCAGCAACATTGGTAGTTGGTCATTCTGCAATTGTCAACACTCACAAAATCAGGTGTTCTACAACCAAAACATATTTAGTATAAGGAAGAAATGTTGTCAAACTGAAGAAAACACATTTTTCAGTTTATCAGTTTTTCTCCCCCCCCCCCCGATTTGTGCCTGTGTCCATCTGTGTTTGTGCAGGTGCACGACGCAGTGCAGGTAGGAGTAGGAGTGGGGGTGGCTGCTATGATTGGCGTGGGAGTCCTTGCTGCTGCTGCTGCCATCTTTGGAGGCGGTAGCAAAGCGAAGAAGAACAACCAATGAGCTGAGGAAGCTCACAGAACTGCACAACCGCCAAGCCTTAATTGAATTCTGCTAGTGTTGCCATACACTGACCTTTTTCATAATGGCAGTCCATGACATTTTGCAGGTAGCTTCAGATGTCCTAATTTTCTAAGGAAATGGCAGGCAGCTAAAACAAGGATACAAATTATTTTAAATAACTGACACTCCGCACATGTTTTTCAGTCTCTTGGTATAGTTCAATTCATAAAACAAAAAAAACTAAGTAAAACAAAAATTCCATAATCTTTTAATTATTAGTTTTTATGTATAATATTAAATATGATGAGCTCAGTTGTAGCTTGGGAACTTGATGTGCAACTCAATAATGGCAGGTTCAAATAGCAGTTTTGGTATCGCTGATGTGCGCTTGTGCAGGCTAATTAACTGGACTTAATTAACATTTATAAATAGTTTCTCTAAAATTTGGATATTCATGAACTGCTTTCACAATAGACTCCGTGTTGAAGTAATTGAAGATTAAAAAATACTTGATTTTCAATTTACTGCATTAAAATTGTTCAAATAAAAACTTCTTCTTTTTTTTAAAAAGCTGAAGATAAAATTACCAGTCCTCTGTCAAATTAATGTATTTTAATAGTTTGTACTGTATTTGTAGTATTGCTATGTTAAAAGATTAATATAATAAAGAGTGGATTCATTCAACATGTTTTAGCATTAATCTTCTAACTAACCAGTGCTTTCTGTGACCTCTTTTAGAGCAGGACCATAACCTGCTGGTTTTATATCTCTGTCCAAATTAAAATGGAGACCATTGTGCACCCATGGTGACACAATTACAATCTACCAGTTTAATTTCGGTTTTGGACAGCCCACATTCCAGGAGGACCACTGACACTCCAGGATCAGTAAACATGGCTCCACAGAATATTCTGCCTACTGTAGAACACGAGGCAGTAAAGTGTATACTTCCCTGGAAGTCTACTAGGTCATCAGATTGCAGCCGAGATGGCTGGTTCTGTTTTTTATATGGCAACTATACAGATTACCTCATTGCTCTTGTCTTTGACCACATAAAACATTTTTTTCATACTCTGGCAATGCTCCAAATTGTTTCAGTTCACATGGGGATTTAAGAAATATCTTAGCCGCTGATATGCAGTGCCCACTTACATTCTTCACACCTTTGATAAAGATACAAGAAAACTACATTAATGATGCAAGTGCTGGGTTTTATTTATATTTTAAAGCATGGAAAATGTTCTTTATTAAATATTCATGTTTTCTATGCACCCTCCCTTTGCAAGAATAATATTACAGTGATTTTCTATAGTGTTTCATTTCCGATGGGGTTCAGGTCTGGAGACTGAATGCTAAACAGTCAGTTTTGTGGTCAGTTAACCTTTTCTTGGTTGATTTTCAGGTAAGCTTGGGATCAGTGTGTTGTTGAAAGATTTATTTGCAGCCAATTTTGAATGTCCTGACAGAGGGAGCTTGGTACTTGCTGCAGTTCAGGAGACCAGGGACAAATGGATGCAAAACATCCCCAGGAGAGATGCACCATCTTATTTACCATAGGTATGACATTCCTTTCAACATAAGCATCCTTCTTCCAAATAAAGAATCCCTCTAAACATGAAAAGCACCTAATTAAGATAAATTAACAGCTTGTTAAAATTCTGGGATTGCAATAGTGGTTGGAATGAAAACCAGCATACACGGGGGTCCCCAGGATTGAGTTTGAGAACCACTGACTTTAAAGATGGCCGTTTAAAGAAATATAATCTCTTTCAAAGTAAGTGGCTCGTCTCGAGAATGAATTCACAGTGACTGGAGACCAAGATACTTACAGATATGAATGTGCATAAGTGATTTTATATCTTGATCTAAACTGAATAAACCTTTAGGTTAAAATGTGTTGCTCTGACAAAAAATATGCTTTTTGTGGTTCAAATGGACTCATGCCCCAATTCCCATTGTGATCCATTGAAATGCTGAGAGGTTATAGTATCGCTTGTAAGAGTACCTCAAAATAACCCAAGACTCTTTTGATGTTGCTGGGTCACAGACATCAAAACATCATGGCATGCAGGGATATGTAACTAAATACTAAACATGGCTACTTTATTTTACATTGTTAACTTTTAGAACCAAGAATAATTTACTTGTCAGAGGTTAACTTGTCCCAATACTTTAGTTTGCTGAAATAGGGGGAGTATATTAAAAAAAAAAGTATATAAATACAATATCTAAATGCTGAATCCAACATTTATACAAACAGCCTCTAATAAAATTTGAAAATGCTTCCTTGTCCTGATACTTACATAGAGCACTATATGTAGAGCAACGCTTGTGCCTAGCTCACCAGTAATTCCTCACAGCGACTACATGTAACATGATAAATTGTACACGCTCGTGTGATGGAACAAAAGAGGCAGCCTTCTCATTGTGTTATAGTTATATTTTGTATGTACACATGTGCATAACATAATTTTGTATTCATTTAAAACAATGTGCTAAACTCTGCTCCATTCCTGATCGTACCCCACTTTAAAACTCCCTGTAGAACCTGATAATGTAATAAATTCCCGATAATGTAATAACCCCGATAATGTAATAAAAATCTGCACTTGAGTCCGTTGAAAATGTAATAACTTCCCGATAATGTAATAAAGTGCATTTCCCAATAATGTAATAAACTTTTTACCAATAAAGTATTACATTAATGGGAGGTTATTACATTATCAGGTTAGCCTTCATTTCGCAAGTCCTGATAATGTAATAATTCCCCAATATTGTAATAATTTAACAGCAGACCACCCATTACTTGGGTTCAAGTGGTGATACTGTGTAGGCAACACTAGCTCAAGAGCTCTAGCGCCACCAACAGGTCAAAGTTGAATGTTTATTAACTTTTGACCCGTTCATCCGTTTTTCACAAACGAGGTATCGTTGGAACCCTTGGGCCAAGCCGAGTTCAACACATCCTATGACGTAATTTTCCGCCATATTGAATTTTCCGCCATGTTGGATTTGATCAAAAACGGGGCGGTGGTTGCGCAGGTGGTTGAGGAGTCATCTAGTAACCAGAGGGTTGCTGGTTCGAGCCCCGCTCTCTCTGACCCCACCGAGGTGTCCTTGAGCAACACACTGAACCCCAAACTGCTCCCGATGTGCAGGTTGGCACCTTGCATGGCAGCCTCCGCCATCGGTGTGTGAGTCAGTGACTGAATGAATGGTCGCCAAACAGGAAGTTAGCCCATTTCTCAGCAACCCTTTAACATATCTTAACCAAACTTGGTATATAGAGTCATGGCATCATCCTGGGAACACCCAACACATTTGGTGACCTTTGACATCTAGGGGGTGGTGCAATATCGAAAATGTGTTTTAACTCCTATATCTTCACATAAGTGGATTGCAAACTTATTTTTCAATGTCTGGTGATATTGCCAGACCTCTCCAAATAGCTCTAAAACTGTTTTTCACATCAGAATTTGGCTGCCATTTTGAAAGATGTCAAAATCAATAGTACATTTTCACAGGCCACATATTCTGTCCAAACAGCTTTTTCAAATTCAAAAATGCTTGGCTGTGACAGCCATCCAAATACGACGGCGTGGCCGCAAAACAGGAAGTAAGCCCATTTCTCAGCTACCCTTTAACATATCATAACCAGACATGGTTCATAGATTCATGACATCATCCTGGGGATACAAAAAAAATGGTGACCTTTGACCTCTGGGGGTGCTGTGTTTTAACTGCTTTCTCTCTATGTGTGGATTTCAAACTTATTTTCAGTGTCTGGTTATACATCCCCATACAGCTTCTAAACGATAACTCACGAAAACATAAGAATTTGGCCGCCATTTTGAAAGTTGTCAAAATCACATTGTACATTTTCACAGGCCACAATTCTATCCAATATTTTTTTATGTGAAACTTGTTGAAAGTGCTGACGACCATGTGTCTGACGTAGTTCTATCTTGTTGCCGTGGCTACTCTGGCCTATTGCTGCTTGCAGCTATATTACTATTATTGTCTTTAATCATCTCAATTTCTTCTGCCATTATATTCTATGGCATCTTTTTGACCCAAATTGTACAAGGCTAAGAAAGTCGACACATTTACCTGATGAAAGTATGATTATTCTTTTCACTAAGATTCATGTCTGATCTTTGAGCATCCTGGTGTTAAACTTAAACTCTTATTGACATTAAACCTGCTTAGAACCTAGGGAAAAAACCTGGTCTCAACCAGCCTTGGTGCCATCCACTATACATGCCCCTTCATCATTGCTTGCAGCTATTATACGTTTCTGGAATGGATTATTTTGTATTTCAAACTATATGTAACTACACTTGTGCCTAGTGCTTTCAGAACATTTTCACATAATCAACAGCAATATTAGGCTACATAGCACTGCTCAAACAGTGCAGTAACACTTTACTTTTTACTAAGTACATAGGTTGGATACATTGTATTAGGGACCCTGTAAAATAAAGTGTTACCAACAGTGCTCTGAACTTTTTAAATATCACTGGCAAATGGCAGTGGACTCCAAATGCAACAATTTTGTATTTGTTTATTTAATTTCAACACACAACAAAAGTAACCTATATCCAGAAAAGCCAGTAAAATAAAGTGTTACCAACAGTGCTCTGAACTTTTTAAATATCACTGGCAAATGGCAGTGGACTCCAAATGCAACAATTTTGTATTTGTTTAGTTAATTTCAACACACAACAAAAGCAACCTATCCAGAAAAGCAACCTCATTTTAGAGCCACCATTTTAGAACTTCTTTATGGTTGATGTCTTCATCATGACTATTTTGAACATGGATTTGAACTTTCTTTCGGCATCCAGGCCTCCACCACTCCTTGTGGTCTCCTTGAAAAGAAGTAATATGATATGAATGTTCTGAAAAAGTTTGAGATATCAAAACATATACAAAATTCTGTATATAGCATAGGTATGAACTCACTTGCCTCGTCTACTTCCAGTATATATCTCGGACTTGGTATCTCCCATAGCTTGAGCACAAGCCATGCTCTCATCCAATGACAATGCTTGGCAAAGAGTCCCTTCAGGTTTAGAGCCAGACCACTGTTGCGACCAGATACTTTGTATAACTTCATCATACTTATTGTGCATTCTTCTGCTGAATTCAATCCCAGACTGATAGACAATGAATCTCTTATATAAATCAATGGTAAGAAAGAGCTGGCTAGGTACTTGAAGAGATGAGAGACCCTGTTAATTGTTCCCAACATGCTCATATCCATTTCAAGGGTGTGCTTGATAATTAGTCGCCACATTTCATCAGGAAGTGTTACAGGAAGTGATGGAGTAACAGCAGGTGATGGAGTAACAGGAGGTGATGGAGTTACAGGAGGTGATGGAGTTACAAGAGGTGATGGAGTAACAGGAGGTGATGGAGTAACAGGGTCGGAAAGATTGTTACTATTCTCTTGATATTCAGGAATATCAGTAGATGACATGAGATGGTCAGATCCAGAGTTCACTTCAAATTCATGTGCTGGACTTGATTCAATGCATCTTCTAGATGTGATCCTGTGAGACTCCTCCTCCTGAATGCCATTAATGTATTGACTAATTGGGCCATCTAAGCTGACATCGGGCGGCAGTGTGGTATAATGGTTAAGGAACTGGGTTTGTAACCAAAAGGTTGCCGGTTCGATTCCCAGGTCGGACACTGCCGTTGTACCCTTGAGCAAGGTACTTCACCTGCGTTGCTTCAGTATATATCCAGCTGTATCAATGGATACTATGTATAAATGCAAAAAAATGCTGTGTAAGTCGCTGTGGATAAGAGCGTCTGCTAAATGCCTATAATGTAATGTAATGTAATGTAATAATGATCTCCATGACCCTCGGCTATATGACCAACTACTAAAGTGGGCAAGTCCTCACAATATTCTCCAGATGGTGAGACAACTGAGGAAGCATCCACACCAAGAGTAGAAACAACCAAAAACTGAACTGAGCTCGCTGGAGAGTGATGTGATCTCCATAAGTTCCCAACTCACCCATGCTATTAATGTGGTCATCCCAGTTTTGATCAGTAACAAAATTTAACAAAGGTGTGCCATCAAGACCAAAAGGATTTGCCACCAAATCAGATACAATTTCCTGTCTAAGAGTGGTGGATGAGCGAAAGATTCCCAAGCTTGCTAACTGGTCAGCCATAGCTGAAAACTGACAATTGCCATCTGGGAGAGGATCAAAAGCTACTGTCATTCCAGAAGAAACAAATGAGTGAAGCTGATCTGAGTGACTTTTAGCTATGAGAAAAAGCTTTCTTTTCGCATTAGCTGACTGATTAAGAGTTTTTTGATCTTTTTCTTTACTACGGGTGACACTAGTTATATTAGCTACTGAAAACCATTTCTGCTCAGGGACAGCGGATTCACACATTTGATACTGGACCTTGTATTTGGAGCGTTTCAGAATTCTCTTAATGATAATCCCTTGGACAACTGAATGCTTTTTGGTGACACGGTTGTTAATGTGCTTGATCTTCACCAAAACCTCTTCATTCACATTGTAGACAGACACAGTTGTGGATTTAGTGGCTTGTAGGATAACTTTCCTCACATATTCCTCATTTGCATGTTTTGCATTTTGTCGAATCATTGATCTTTTCCTGTTAAACGAATGTCTTTATCTCCTTGTCGGGACAGTGCATCGGATATCATCATGGCCCTCTCTATTCTCTGTATCATTGTTTGACTGCAGGACAATGTTAGACTTTCTGCCATAATACACCTCAAAAGGTGAGAACCAGCCAAGGGTCTTCTTTGGATCAATGTTCAGTATTCTGGCATAATCTTGCAAATGGTCCACCCAGTTAACACCACGTAAACTCAGCAGGTCATGCAACATCTTTTTCCTCAATGTTCTATGCATTCGCTCTACCTTTCCTTGACTTTGCGGATGGTAAGGGGCACTTCGAATGATCTTTACTTTCAGGGCATGCATTAATTGTTCCACTGCCCCTCGAAACTCCATTCCTTGATCGTGTTGTACTATTTTTGGAGTACCGTGTTCATTGTAGATATTGTGCAAGTGCTCAGTAATTTCACTGCTGGCCTTCTTTTTCAGCGGCTTCAGCCAAACATATCTGCTAAACACATCTTGCACCGTCAGGATGTATCTGTACACTGATTTACCACATGTTACTCGCCATTTATTCATATCCATTAAGTCAATCTGATGTCTTGTTTGAACTTCCTTCGCTGTTATTGATTTGGGGATGGGTTTATTGGTAAATCGGGCCTGTAAATGATGATAATTCCTGGATTGGTTGAGTTGTGATTGGATCCTTGCCTCACTGATTCCTTTATATTTCTCCCTAAAGCGTATCATTAGTTTTCTTGCCCCTGAGCCTTTCGTTTTTGTTATGCCATTCTCCACCAAGTCGGGAATTGAGCCTCTTTTTGCCACTATCTTTCCATCACATAGGACAGTCTTGCCATCATCGCCTAGAGAGAAGCTGTTCCTGTTCCTCCAGAATCTTATAACAGCATTGCGTTGCACTTTTGTTCGCATTTTAACAGGGGTTTCAAACTTTCCTTGCAGTAACTGGGAGATGGTTTCATATGTTTCATCGTCTATTGGCTGGTGACCATAACCACAGCACATTGCTACAAGAGCCAGGAGCAAAATAATTCCAAGTTTCATTCTGTTAAAAGATATATATTATATCAATTATCATTAAAATAAGAATGCTAATATCTTCCTCATTTGCTTATGGATGTGTGATTTCATTATATGCTTGATTATTATAGTAAAAATTAAGGAAAGACAGTTTAAATGAACAAGCATGGCAAGCATGATTACTTCTGTCCTGTTATTAGCATTAACTTTATAACCTATTAATGACCTAATAATTGTTGAGTTTAAAACCTATTAATGACCTAATAATTGTTGAGTTTAAAATTTGAGATTATGTAATACAATACCTTTTGAAATGATGATCATGATCCAAGTGAGAAAAACTGTATGTGTAGAAGTAGCTTGGAGGTAGCTTTGAGGTAGAATAGAGCAGTAGATTTCATTGAGCTCCATCTAGTGGAGATATACTGAACTGGTGTATAATCCATAAACCAATAGCAAATAGACAATGTATTATCATTATTGAATATGAATATTATATGAAATAACTTCACTAACCAAAGCCTCATTTGCCCTCCATGTTTTAGTAGATAGACTAATTGAAGTAAATATAGAATATAAAATAAATGTATAATAAAACAAGGGACTTTACACACTGGACAGCTATCGATGAGTCTTTGGTACCAGCATGGCGCTATGTAGTTAGAAAAGCTATGTACTGTAGGTAATGCAATACTTGTAATCTAATACTATATTTTTGATTATTCGTATTAGTAATAATATATTACTGGAGATGATTAAAGACAATAATAGTAGTAATAATGATAACAACTAGAAACAACTAGAGTGGATGCAATATGCTGGCTAGAATGTTGCTGAGCTCACTGAGCTAGCTGCTTAATTTGAAACACGTGCATCAAGGACATATAAGGAGAGACCTTTGACCTTCATCATCAAATCAATTAATCTTTAAGTCCCTACAAACACTCATACCAAATTTGAAGCACTTGCGCCAATGCATTCTAGAGATACTGCACTCAAGATCATCATGGCTGTCAGAGAGCCAAATGGTTTTGAATTTGAAAAAGCTGTTTGACACATTTGTTCAGCTTGGTCTGAAGATCATATGCCAAGTTTCATGAAGATTGGACAGAATATGTGGCCCCCCAAGAGGTCAAAGGTCACCAGATGTTTTGGGTGTCCCCAGGATGATGTCATGAATCTATGTACCAAGTTTGGTTAAGATATGTTAAAGGGTTGCTGAGAAATGGGCTTACTTCCTGTTTGGCGACCTCACCGTCAAGTTTGATTGGCTGTCACAGCCAAGCGCCTTTGAATTTCAAGAAGATGTTGAAGGCATTCGTGTGTCATGGTCTGAAGATCATATGGGCCAAGTTTCGAGAAGATTAGACAAAATTTGTGATAAGAGAGGCCTTTTAAAGGTTTTTGATCAAATCAAAGATGGCGGAAAATCCAATATGGCCGAAAAAACTCATTAAGGATGCATTGAGCTCGGATTGGCCCAAAGGTTCCAGTGATACATCGTTTGTGAAAAACGGATGAACGGGTCAAAAGTTAATAAACATTCAACTTTGACCTGTTGGTGGCGCTAGAGCTCTTGAGCTAGAGTTGCCTACACAGTATCACCACTTGAACCCAAGTAATGGGTGGTCTGCTGTTAAATTATTACAATATTGGGGAATTATTACATTATCAGGACTTGCGAAATGAAGGCTAACCTGATAATGTAATAACCTCCCATTAATGTAATACTTTATTACATTATTGATAAAAAGTTTATTACATTATTGGGAAATGCACTTTATTACATTATCGGGAAGTTATTACATTATCAGGTTTTATTACATTTTCAATGGACTCAAGTGCAGATTTTTATTACATTATCGGGGTTATTACATTATCGGGAATTTATTACATTATCAGGTTCTACACTCCCTCTTCTACTCTAGATTCACCAAAGAATCATCCCTCTTTATAATCTGATTCAAGAAAATACAACAGTATCACTGAAAAGGCACAGTCCAATACTTCAGTTCTGAGTTTGATTCATTCACCCATCAATCACACTTGTAGGTCTGCTTATAGCTCTTCACATTCACATTTGTAGCGTAAACCATCCACCATACACAACTGGTTTAACTACGGATACCAGAGGCATTTAGACATATCCGGAAATCTAGCTCAGTGACATACAAATTCAACACATTCATGCACACAGACAATTTCCCACATGTCCCTCTAGGACCAAGCGACGACTGCAGTGCTGCAGGGGTTAATGTCCGTGTCATAGTAGCACACTCAGTCCCCCACAGATGCAATTCCACCCTGACAGCATCCGATACATTGCAACACTCCCAGTATAAGACATACAGTAATAAAGTCATAGGAGAAGCACTTTGGCCAAACGGTGAGGTGTGAACTGTGGCTGCTGCTGAGGTTAAGGCTAGTCTTCTCCAACATGCATGGCGCTCTGAGTGTATATGCATTGAAATATACATATAGTATACACAATATATATTCATAGAAATGTTTAATTTTAATCCTTGTTGTCCCTCTTAGACATTTATACCTATGTACACTTTACAACCATAATACGTATGTATAAAAATAACATAAAAGGAAACTCCCCAATGAACGACTCCTTTTCATACTTCAAGTTGAGCGGACTGCTCTCCTTTCTTGGTCACCATCGGGGAAATGGTGTAAACCTCCTTCCATCTCTGTAAATGAAAAGATTAGGCCCAAAGTATCCCCCCTCTGTCACTGGCAATGTTTCCATTACAATACATTACACTGCATTCAGCGTATGCATTCTCTTAACTTTTCTTGGCAAAGTGAATTTATGAAGCCGACACCTTCAGAGTTAAATATGAAATAAACCCCTTTCCACTGAGTTTGTAGCATGGTTTTTCCACATCGACTCTTCAAGAGTTAACTGTCGTACCTCTAATGGAAACATAGCCATTGATGGAATGCTGCACCATGAACGTATGCTTCTTATCTCATTCTCTCATTTGATCTTGGGGATTTGGGGGACAGGACTCTTGCTTCCCTGTCTTTCCAGTCTAGCTTGCGTGCGCCAAGTTTAAGTGGACCCTTACCCGCCTTGCGCTCTGCCCGTTTGGCCTCCAGCTTCTTCCGTCGCTCCTCATGCTTCTTCTTCGCCAGTTTTACTTTGCTCAGGCCTGAGGAGAGAAACACTCATTATTACCACAACTTTCCCCCCATTATTACCACAACAATCCCCTGATGGGTCTGTTCCCCAGCTTTCTTCACTTTTCCGTGGCTACATCCCCATGCGAGGCAAGACAAGAAAATCAAAGACAAATTTATGCCAAGGTTCAATATATTTGTTAAATCATACCTGCACAACATCGTTCAATGATTTAAAGCGAGTGCTGAATTCTGGATGTAACAACAATGGAAAGTTTGTTTTTGTTGTTCAAAATAAACTGCACTGTGGTTGGATTCAGTTTGGTTTTAATCCAGATTTCCACTGACCCACCTTAGGTTCTAATGCAATCAAGTATGCTTCGGGTGTAGGCTTCATACAGCCTACACCCTCATATATTGTCTTTAAATGTACACAAATGAGATCACTAATCACATTTGTTCAGTTGCTTGCTAGGTTCTGGTATACTTGTGCTTTAATTATTCTGGCTTTGGAGACAATGTCACAGTGAATGATTCCAGAAACATGCAGATCGAGCATCTTGCATAAAGCTTGGGTGGCAAAAGATCTCTATTTTCTTGAAATATCTACCAATAATGAACAAAACTGAAACTTAAAAAGTAAAATACTGCCAGGCTATTGAATTTTACACACACGTTAAATACCCAATTCCACTTGACTCCCCTGGACCCTCCAAAACTATTTTCTATTGTATCTGCACTTGCCATGTTACTCTTGGCTTGGTCCATGTTGTCTCAGGCACAGCTTTACAAAATAAAGTGGAACAGTGGAAATGTAGCTTTTTATTAAATAATTTTTTATAATTAAAATGCCCCTTTCTTCCCCTCTTTCCTCCAAAAGATGTCCCACTCTGCTGACAGCTACTACCTCTAGTTATCCTCTTGTTTTTCCATTTGTCTGCACTTCCAAAACCTCATTTTCTGTGCACCCTGCTCTTTTCACCTCATATGATCTTCACCCATCCCTCCAAAACCCTTCATCTCTCTGGTCCCTCCTTCCCACCCCTCTAGCAGCACCCTTCTCACTGCGGCAGCAGATGGTGCTCTCTGTGACATCACAGAGAAGAAGTCACTCTGTGACCCTCTGGCCCAGTTGTACTGACTAGTCAGGCTTAGGACAATGGTTACTCTTTGAATTTGGATGTTCGAAAATGTTTCACTAGTGGGACATAAAACAATAGCCTTATATCTTTGCATATTTTTTACAGTGACATCCTTTTTTCAAAACAAACTACTTCAAACTGATTTATTTTGTATTTATTTTATTAAATGCAGGATATTCAGATGTTTTAAAATCTATTTTAATGGAAAAATCTGAAAATATTGAAAAATATAATATTGAAGCTCACAACTCAGGCTGGAACTTGGGTTTAGGGTTGAAATTAGGTTTAGTGTTAGGGTTGTGTTTGTGTTAAGCAGCCATAAGGGCAAAGGTTAGTTCTCACACGTCACCCCCCTGCTGAGGTCACTCCACTGGCTGCCAGTCGAGGCCATGATCAGGTTCAAAGTTCTGACCCAGGCCTACACTGCAGCCAAAAGGTCAGGCCCCTCCTACCTACAGGACTTGATCCAGCACTACGCTCCTGCTCGACCACTTCGCTCTGGGCAACTTGCACTTCCCTCCCTCCGTGTTAACGGCTCTCAGTCTGAACTCCATCAGACTCCACCTTGACTAACTACCTATATAGGGCCAATTATATAGTACATACTTCCTGTTTATTTTATTCTCTGCTTGTGTTTTTTGCTATTTTAATAGTTAAGGATGTATAGCCGACTGTATTCTATGTTCATTACGAGGGATAGCTCTTACGTTGTGAGAAAGTTGTGCTTTGTCGGATTTGCTTTGTAGTTGTTTCAATGACCATCAATATGCACTTATTGTACGTCGCTTTGGATAAAAGCGTCTGCCAAATAACTAATGTAATGTAATGTTAGTCTTTGATTTTGGATGATCCAGATTTTTCACTTTTGGGACATGAGACTGTAGCCTTATGTATTTTTGGGACATAAGACTACAACCTTGTGTATTTGCTATTGTAGAATCCGCAATTACTAGACCAATGAGGGAATAGCTCGGAGCGAAAGCTTAAGCGTGATGTATTCCACTATTGCTGTGGGAAAAGGTAAAAGTTATTTAGAACTATTATTATTTTATTTACTCGTGTATCTGACTCCATTTATAATTATAATTTATAATTTTGATTAAACATGCGTGGAGCTCGGAGTGGTTACACTCAACTCGCCCTTAGGTACCATCATTACTTCAATATATGTTTGCCGGAATCAACATTATTGCTGAAGCTCAGTTCGGTGGCGAACGCAGAGGTTGGGGGTCTAGCCAACACAATACATGATATTCATTTATCATAGATAGTTGCGAGCCCAGGTCTGAGTGCATTTAAAGGGCTCCTTAAGGCAGATTTGACAAGAACCGGCATAAAACGCCCATGGGTTCTCATATCAAATCACCAGAACCATGCACTACTCTGAGTGTATTTAAAGGGCTCCTTAAGGCAAATTTGACAAGAACCGGCGTAGAACGCCCATGGGTTCTCTTCACATCAAATCACCAGAACCATACACTGCCCAACCCTGGTTGTGGGCCGTCACTTGTCTGCCTACCCAACTTGAGAACGCCACGTCTGTACCAGGCCGCTGATCAGTCGGTCCTGTCAGGAAAATTCTTTTCTTCTCAGCGTGTTTGTTCAAGGTGGTGGTGAAGACAGGACTCTTGAAACCAAATTCAAAGTATAAGTATTTAATGAGACAAATAGCAAGTAAAGTCGATACAGCAGACAGCTCAGCAAACTCTCAAACAGATGTGCTCAGGTGTCGGCCGGAGAGCGCTCTGCCCCTCCAGTCGTGGGCTTCAATTCTTGTATGACCTCCCTGGTTTCTGATTGGTTACTCTGTGTTGTAGTTGGGCAACCAATCAGCCGTCCGTGCACCATCTCAGTCCTCCAATCAGAAGGCCTCACACCCCAAAAATTCCCCTAAATTACATGATTTCTCGTAACTTTAAGACAGTTAGTTTCGTTTGCTAAAAGTGACCTGGGGGCCCCTTAGCACCCATCTACAACTTCCTGTTATTTCAGCACAGTTCCCTGACCTTTTAAACTTGTGGTTGGCTAAACGTCCTGTATCAGTTACAAATGTTGCAAGATTGGGGCCCCTTAGCTCTACAGGTGTATAAGTCAGAGTCAAACTATATTTTTTAAAATATTTCCACAGTCCTGGGTCAGAATTGTCCCCCTGAGTCTTCAGTCGTAATTTAGGCTGAAAAGGGTATAAGATGGATGAGAGCCACGCACGTTAAATATAAAAAGAATTTGGATAACAAGCAGGGAGGTCATTAGCTTTGAACGCTGCAGCTCAGATCATGCAGACAATTGAAGCTGGAAAAAAGGATTAAAAGAAAGATGCAGTTGATATGAAAACATGGTAATTTATTAATGACAAATAATCACTGGTTAAAACTGTGAGAGCAAACACGAACACATTCAGTGCATATAACTAAACACAGGATAACATGCTGCCAAGACAAATAAACATGAACAAGTTCACAAACAAAGTATATCACCAAGTGATTCCGTACGGTGTGACTATGGTACCAGGAGAACTGTTAAGCAGATTCTCCACGCATATCCCTTTGGGTTGTCCTTAAATACAGGATTTCCAAACTCCACAAGTCCCTTTGTTTGTCCAAATAAGGTCTGGCAGGAAGAGAAGTTTCACCACCCAGGGACCCCCCTCCAGGGAGAGAAACAGCTACCCCTCCCAATCTAGTGACAGTGATAAGAATCTTTGAACGACGGCGCATGATCTTATGATCTTCTCTATCATATCTAGATATCAGGTGAGGTCCCGGTCATGGCCACTCTAGGTTCCAGACACTTATATGGACAAGCGCATCCCTGATAACCTATACAATCCTCCTTTCACATTCTTTCTTTCACATACCACACACGTATTATCCAGGTTCACCACATTTATCATATTATCCACAATTACTTTATACTTCCATAATTACCAATTTACATGCACATACATATGATGCAATATACATATACAGCTTTGTTTTAGTCAATAGTCCAAAAAGCCATTCAGTTCAAGAGCCTTTGATCCTGTGAAAACCTGGGTTACTCATTATGAGGATCAAACCTCCTACAGGATGCCTTCTAAAGTCCATTTGTAGGGTTAATTCCAGCTGTAGTTTACGAGGCCGTGAGAGGTCAGAGGAAAAGGTTCACAGACCACCAGTTTAATTGTTTTATTGCATCCTCAAGGAAGTCACCACCAGCTCCAAGGGTTTATGACTGATTTCCAGCCTTACACTATTATCAGTAAAATACAAATGAATGACTTCAAACACACTTCTCTGTCCTCATTTTATTAAATTGATCATATTCATATTGCTTGAAATGCATGTAATGAGAAAAATCTAATATTTAAGAACAAACAGGATGGAAATATGGTTTAGGGTTGAAGACGGACTGAAGTAAAAAGAGCTGTTCCGGATTTTACTCAGTGCAGTTATCCAGCTAACTCAGTAATCCTAACCCTGATTTGTAGAGTAGCCCCCTGGTTAGTGTAGGATACACTTTATATCAGTGATTACATTAACTATGAGTGATATAGGAGGCAAATGTCATTGTGTCCTTTTATTAGAAAAACTGGACTGCGTTCAGCTTGGGCATTATTTGAGGGAAAACAATACTATTGTCTTGGAGTAGATTCAATGTAATACATTTTCATTGTCATTATAAACACTAGTTCTTATTTGGCATCCAGATTGTCTTGTAGAATGGCTTCATCAAATCATACTAGGATGGATCGTCATTAGGCTTGTAATTGTTACACTTAAACAGTCAAACCAGTATGAACACTTGTAGGGTGACAATTTAGCTGTGTAACTTAGTTCATTACTTTGCGTTGGAACAAGTGTAAAAATATGTCATTGGCTTCTCACGGGCACTGGCCGTGTTCGTTCATTTGTTCAATCCCCACCAGTAATTGACATTCACTTTCACTTTAAAATCTAACTCTCAGCTGAGTGGAATATGAGTAAATCACATGGTTTACTGGAAAGAGGAGGATACCTCAAGTGCATTTATAAAAGAAAGTGAAGCAAAGTACATTTAAACTTTCATTCAGAACAGTTGCTGCAAGTCAGACAGTGAACGTATTCATAGCTAAATATCTTGGCGGAAGAAGGGAGGATTATTATGGCCTCCACTATGGTAAGTAAATTATCAGAATTTTTTAAAAACAGAAGTAGGCCAAACCAACTGTGATTATTCTTAATCTTTTAGACCTATAGAAGTGGTTAACAAGGGAGTCATTTTATGCAATTTGCTGGTGCTATTGGGAAACATGACAAATTAAATTTGTGTCAACATCAAAATGAAGTTTGTAACATAAAAATTAAGTCCATGTCAAGTATTTAAGGGTAAATTACACCGATACTTTATTATATTTAAGGATATAATAAAATGTAGGCTACTGTATTTCCCCACCAAGGAATTTACTAGTCAGTTTGTTCAGGGTATGCATTTGTTTAATTGGCATCCAGGATTAGACATGAAAATATTTGTTGCTGTAGCAAAATCTGCGGTACCCTTTATCAAAGTCCATTCTGGGGCATCTTTATGCAGCACCTGTGACCTTTAGCCAGGATATTACAGAAAAACATTTTATAGCTCCAGGAACAATCCACAGGACTGTTTAAACAAGTTTTGCTCTTATTCTCTGAGCAGGGCATTTAACCCTGTGATGCATGAATTATGAAAGCCTTGGTCAAGATTTTTTTCTTTAGTGTTTTTATTCTTCTCAGAACATGAAAAAAAAGGTTTCACTTTTTTTCCTCCAAAAATATGATTTTTTCATAAAGTTACAGAGATGTCCACTCCAGTGGACTACATGCGCCTGAGCACTCAACATAAAACCGTGAGAACTTAATGTAAAAATGAATTAACTTGTGTTTTATGGTAAATATATGAACACTTATTTATTTTTATGCTTTGAAAAACATACAACAAACACATTTTTGGAAAAACACTGTATAGGCACAATGTTTAGGCCTGAATAAGAAAACCAATGACACTCATAACTGTGAATCTTACACCTGAATGTGTCAAACCATCTCCAACAAGAGAAACATTATTGTGAATCTCCACAGTTCTATAAGGATGCAGGACTGGTATTACCATGCCCTTATACTAGCATGTTGTTTTCCTCAACAAGAACTGACATTTTAGTCTCTGCATCTCAGAACACTTCTATGTTCATCGCACCTAGGCTGTATGAAAGTTCGCAAAGCATCCAGGGCACAGTGGCACACTGTGACAAAGTCATTGTCTTGGAGTTTCCAGATATTTGTGCGGGCTTGAGTATGGCTAGGTACCATGTGCCCATCTCCCACAGCTCCCTGATCATGCTGACCTCCCTCTGCATCCTGGCCCTCATCCTCTTGACTACAGGCATTCTCACTTTCTGCATCCTGACTGTCTGCATCTCCATCATCCTCAGCTCCTATGTCTCTGTTCTCTGGCAGCACTCATCATCACTGGACTCATCATCACTGGAGTTGGATGGAATTTCCTCGGACTCATCATCACTGGACTCATCATCACTGGAGTTGGATGGAATTTCCTCTACTATTTTGTAGGCTTCCCTATTCTTTGCTGCCTTTGAAGTCTAAATATGATAAAATAATTACTATAGCAACACAATCTACAGCTAATCTGCACAAAAGTGTATGTTTTTAAATGAATAGCTAATGCATATAACAATTATACACTGACTTATAACCAAAAACAGTCATAAGAAACAGTGAAGCAATTACATGACTTGCGTTAAAAATATACCCCTTGATGCATGATGTCCACTTCAGTGGACACATAGTTAATCGTAATTTTCTACATATTGGAAATAAAAATTTCATATTCCAAATGAATAATATTCTTCCTTAGATGTTACTGTATATCATCATATTTTTTTTACCTCTTGGGTTCTTCTGGCATAGGATTGACAAGATATGCCAGCAGTGGTCGGCAAGGGTGGCTGTCTGGCAGCCATCTTGGATTCAGAGGAAATTTACTTGCAGTTACACCGACTGACCACTGAATAGACCTCAATGGAGTAGGGCAGTAGAGAGCACTCTAGAGGCTGATATGCAGTTCCACCATAGAAACCATTGCATTTAAGAGAAAAGTACTGTTTAATAGCTGTCCACTGCAGTGGCCGCTATGCACCAAAGGGTTAAGCAAGTCTTACTTTTTATTTGTTTTACTGAAAATCTTCATGCAATATTGTGTAAAAAAGAAGTAAATTTCAAAATTAGGGACTAAGGGAGGAATTGAAGGGCAAATGATCAAACACAATTCACAAATGTGACAGTATTCAATTAAACTGACCTCAGATGATATCAGTTGTTTAGATATAAGTACATAGTTTGGTTTTGGTGTATTAAGAGTAATTCCTGCTGTTTTCTCAGTTTGATGAGAAACCAAAACCTGGAGATTTGATTGAGATCTTTCGGGGGCTCTATCAACACTGGGCTGTATACATCGGAAATGGTTTCGTCATCCACCTTGCCTCCTCAAGTAAGACTGCTACTCATAGATTTTTGGTGGGATGTTTCAGAACAGGGTGCTACGGAAGAACTCCTACAATCCAATGCACAGGGAGCTGCCATTGCTGTTTCTGTGTAGTCCATGGCTCTGATAGTCCTTTACCCGTCTATCTCCTCCCTCTCTCATCTCTTGCCCCTCTCAAGCTGAAACCAGTGGTTTAGTGAAGTATACGACCTATACCCACCTTTTCTGTGAAGAATTTACCGTATACCCACCTAGAAATAGCTAGTGATACGTCTCCTATATTCATCAATGGGAAAATTTAAATTAGTTTTATTGTTTAGTTTGTCCAGTATTCTCGCCAATTACTAAACTGCAGCATCCAGGGGGAGTATACCACCTCATACTTACAGTGACCTTTTCAGACAGCACATCATCACAGGCTCAGACGGGAGTTAGCAGTGCCTGCAGCATGAACTCAGTCCTGAGCGTGACGGCCACGGTGAAGATGGAGAAGCTCTGTAAGGTGGTGGGGACAGATAAGTGCTGCATCAACAACCTGCTCGATGGCAAATACAAACCCAGGGACCCTCGTGACACAGTGAAGGATGCCCAGAGCATGCTGGGACAGGAGCTGCCATACTGTGTCGTTAGCAAGAACTGCGAGCATTTTGCCACAGAACTGAGATATGAGAAACCTGAGTCACAACAGGTTTTTTCACTCAAAAAAAATTTTTTCCACCCAATTATAATACGCTAATTTAGCAAGAAATTGTTTTGTTGAGTGACATAAATGTAAACATGCTGGGTCGACGCAAGGTGTTGGCGTTACTATTACTCAATTACAAGGGGTAAATCCAACATAATAATCATTTGTTGGGTGAACATACACAAATTTTGGAAAGTATTTCCACCCAATTACAATACGCTAATTTAGCAAGAAATTGTTTTGTTGAGTGACATAAATGTAAACATGCTGGGTCGACGCAAGGTGTTGGCGTTACTATTACTCAATTACAAGGGGTAAATCCAACATAACTTTTAAAGGTTAGTTCAACTTAATAACAAAAGGTAAATTCAACCTAACTTTTAAAAGTTAGTTCAACTTAATTAAAAGGGGTAAATCCAACATAACTTTTAAAGGTTAGTTCAACATATTTACCCATGTTTGATTTAAGTGTGGGTGACCCACTTTAATGGGGTAGGTACAACTATATTTTAAAATGATACACCACAACTAATAAATTGTGCTGATCAGACAAAACTAATGTATGTTTGACAATCACAGATACTTTAGTTTACAGTCCTTTCAGTCATATGAAAATCAATAGTAATAATTCAATAAAAGTCAATTCTGACATCAATATTTACTTTAAACAATTTAAACATGCATCATCCTAGTTTACAACAGTTAATATCACGTTAGGGAAAAAAACACCCAAAAGCAAACAGGATTTCTTGAGATTGAACTTTATTGCCCATGAAGTTAAATGTTATACATGTTATAATGTCATTGTCGTGTGTTCATGTTATATGTTATAATGTTGTTGTGGTGTGTGTGTGTTCATGTTATATGTTATGTCATTGTGGTGTGTGTGTGTTCATGTTATGTTATAATGTTGTGTGTGTGTTCATGTTATATGTTATAATGTTGTGTGTGTTCATGTTATGTTATAATGTTGTGTGTGTGTTCATGTTATGTTATGTCATTGTGGTGTGTGTGTGTGTGCGTGTTATGTTATAATGTCATTGAGGAAAACGTAGAAAAACCTCTGGTTCTGCAAAAAATTTAAATACAATAAAAGTAAAAAAAATTCAAAATGCATTTGAAATAAAATAAATAATAAAATTCTTTAGATGTAAAAATGAAGTAGAATTGTTACCATTGAATATTAATGCATTGAAATCAATCAGCTGTTATTTCTGTTAGTCAGCTATCAACTCCAGCAATGCTGACACAATTTCAGTTTGTTTTACATTAAAGACCCAATGAACAGGCTGGATGTTGTTTGACTTGATCTAGAATCTCAGCTGTTTTAATGCATTTCATACTGCGTATTTTGATGCTTAATTTTGCTGGTTGAATTTGGCAGCTTGAAACTTTATCAATTAAATTCTAAACTTTGTATTTTTACAAATTAAATTATTTCAATTTATTTTTTTAAGCATGAAATTTTGAATATGAAAATATTGAAAAATAAAGGTGAAAATTCACTATTAAATGTTGTTATGTCATTGTCGTGTGTGTGTTCATGTTATATGTTAATATGTTATAATGTAATTGTGTGTGTGTTATTGTTGTGTGTGTGTTCGTTCATGTTATAGTTGTGTGTGTGTGTGTTCATGTTATACATTATAATGTTAGTTGTGTGTGTGTGTTTGTGTTCATGTTATGTTATAATATTATTATTCATATCAAATATATAAAGCTTTAAATTCAGATTAAAATAATTCAGATACACAATTTCAATGCATTAATATGCAATGCTAAAAATTCAGTCATTTAAAATTCTAAATCAGATGAAACAGATTTACCCATTTGTCATCTTTGCTTTTGTATGGAAAAAAAAATCTGAAATACACATGTCCTTGAAAGGCAACAATTTGAAGCATTGTTAACACAGAAATAGATTAACAAAGAACAAATGGTTTCTCCACATTTCTGTAACAATTGGGAGCATTGTAACATAAAAACAGATTGTCATTTTAAAACACTAATACTGATTCCTCCCTCCCCAACACGACTCAGGGGTCTTCAACAATGAAAGTATCCCAAACAGTTACCCTACAAAATATTAACGCGCAAGTAGGGTTTTCAGCACCTGCAGTTTCTTAGACAACCTCTGTCCATCAAGCCCCATGATGAGTTTCTGCAGAGCTTCGAAAGTGTATTTCCACTCTGGAGGGTAGCTGAGATTGAGTGCATAAACTAAAGCAAACAGCATTGCAACTGCTACTGGTACATTACCGAGCTCGTTGAGGACTTCTACCCCCTCCAAAATGATGCTCACATCCTCTGGACCATCGTCAAGCTCTGCACCTTCTCTGCGAATCACAAATACCCCGAAGACAGTCTCCATTTCAGCCCGACCGTTGTCAACAGAGTCCTGAACAGAGTCCTGAAAAAAGTTTTTAAAAAAACAAACAAATATCATACAGATTAAACAATGGATCTTTTTTGCTTCAAGGGACACATGACTAATGCAAAACAGCTATTTAATTAACATAATGTGTGATCTATAATTGCATTTTCTTTTGTAAGATGTAAATTTAAGGACTGGAGATTAAAAGCTAAATTACATACCATGCGTTCTTTCACCACTTTCTCCGGCTCTTCATTCAGGTAGACCGACAGCGCCTTGAGGATGCACTCTCTTTTCACATCAATGTTGTTAGTCTGAGTATGTGGGCCGCACAAAGTATGCCAGGAAACAAAAACATGAGGAAAACCATTTAAACCAACAGGGAGACTAAATATCACGCACATAATGCAACATTAATATATATATATATATATATATTCAAGAAAAACATAAGCGGATAGATCAGGTAAACGGTGACGTGACTGTTGACTACAGATTGGTCGATCAGATCACACTGTGGTCATTGGAGAGGTGCAAATGTTCGCTCCAAAGCTCAACAGGTGGTCAAGGAGTGAAAACACGGAAATGTGTTTCTACTTCATGCACGAGGGCAAGATTATTTTAACATTTGCACTAAATGCATTGTAAGAGCAGTATACAGAAATAAAACAGAGGACTCTCGGAGAGATAAAAGACAAACAACGCTGTATCAATACGGTGCAATTTGATACAGCAATCGATTTCCTCTGCCACCAGCCGTCTATAGTTTGAAACGAGTGAAAGAGAGCAAGAGAGAGATTGAGAATAGTGAACCAGTAATCACAGCAGCTATGCAAGTGGTGGTGGAACATGGTCGATTTAATAACTTTACACACAGTCTTGTCACTTGAGTTGCACATTTCCCACGCTAGATATACGGAGGAGGGGTAGTGGAAACCCTCTCCAAATCCAGTAGAGTAGTGTAGAGTAGGCAGTGGAAAATCACTAAGTGGCAAACAGCCTGGATTGTTACAGGATTAAGTGATTTGAGTTCACTTTGTCAAATCTACCAAAAGTTAGAATTATAATCAAATCATTCTTACAGTGAAAAAGTTTCCCCCCTTTGCAACTTGTCTTACTTCCCTCTTCTCCCAATCACATTTCCTCTTAAAATGTCAACTTTACAGTGATGCATTTGGCAGTTTGTCCCCTTTGTTTTACCTGGGTCATGGGGATCAGGATGCTCTTGATCTTTCTTCCCTGAGCACCACCCTTCTTGCCAAAGACCTTGAGCAGTTTTGATGATTGAGCATCCAGCTCGGAGAAGAACTTCGGCAGCAAACCGACTGTCGTTATCCTTTTGAACTCAGCACTTAACTTGACACAAAAATGGGTACAGAGAAATATAACTATAACTATGCATTGAAACAACCACTTAGTTTAACAATTATAATTTTCCACCAAAATCTTGGAAAAATAGTTTGGAAACATTTTTTTGTGGTCAATTATATCTACACCAAAAATAAGCCCAAAATCCAAATTTTTTTGTCAAATCTCCAAGATATTCATCCTTGTTTTGAGTGCATAAAGAATACTGTAAATATTTTATATTGCAACATGTATTTTTCAACAACTGTTTTCTTGCTGACCCTTTTGTCTTTTTTTGCATTTTTTGTACCATCTTTATCACACTGGTGGAAATTGGCTATTAGATATAATCTACTGTGTTTAGATTATGAATTTTATACTTTAATATTCATAAACATGCACTGTCCCTCCCAAACAAAGAAATTATATTCAATTGATTGGTGGATTGAATGATGGCACTCTCACACAGGAATATGGAAAAAAACAATATTGGCTATTTTTACAGTATTCATTTTACACTGTCAAGACCTCAATAGAGTAGAGGATCCATACACAACAGCTTGGTACCTCCTCCTAATGTTGTCACATTCATCAACCAGCAGTTGTTGAACATCAACCTGCTTGATTGAGTTGGTCACTCTTAGCACATACTGCACACCCAAGCTGGTCCCACAAGTGTCCAATTTGTCAAGGTCTGGACTCACAGCAGGACATTCTATCCACTCCAGTCAATTAGGTGCCAGTCATACACCCCTGTGACTGCACACACCTCGCAGCACCAGCTCAAAACAAGAGTGAACACCAACAGAAGAACATCGGAGGGGATTTTGGGCACATTGTTTGGGTGCTACCTACACATTTAGCAGTTATATCTTGTTGTAAAGGTGACAAATCAGGCTTGAAATGACATATGATACAACACCAATTAGTATTATTACAAGGGAGAAATAACCGAAAAATGTTTCCAAACAATTTTTTAATTTAAAGGTGATATTTACAACTTTTTCATCAAAACTAATAATTTTTCAAAAATAATACATCCACAGAACGTCTAGAGGGGTGTAGAATAAAAGTATTAATTTTACTGAAAAAAAATATTATAGTATAGAAATAATTGTTTTATAAATTTTGGCTGGTCCAAAATATATAAATATTTACATCTGGTTACCTTGGTTACGCCAACAAGAAATGCTCTGGAATGCTCTCTGCACTAATAGCATGAGAAGTTGATATCACGTGAGACGTCACTCAATCACTTCCCCCTTTTTATTTTATTTTTCCGATGAGAATGCAGCAAAAATAAGAAAACAAGCGTCACTTCAGATAGAAATAAAACACTGAGAACACGAAGATTAAAAACACAGTTTATTTTTAGATTTTTGATTGACAGGAAAGGTCCCGGATCCAATATAATAGGTCCCGGATCCCCCGGATCCACACAGAGGTGCCGGATCCGACGTTAGAGGTGCTGGAGCGTGTTCCCCCTTGCTCCGGCACAAATTAAGCACTGACTAAGGGCACTTGTCTTTTTGAATGCCAAATCTAATTTTGTTTTCTTAATTCAGTTTTTGATTACACTTATTTATTTAAAACTTTATTTTATAATTTCATTATCTGTTTATGAATTTGTTAATGTAATTTCAAAATTGAAAAAAGCATGAATATTCTATATATATATATATTGATATGTAAATTTTAATGTTAGCATACCTTAAATACTTATGTGTCTTTTAAGTGTCACCATTCTCAGAGATCCAACAAAGTAGTCTTCCAGAGGGTAATCATCTGCCAGATTACTAAACTCAATCAGATCTGCCTCTTTGGTTGGACATGCCATGAGCTCAAAGGCTCTGTGGTGCTCACTATAGCACCCAGCAAGTCTCTTAACCACAAAAACCAGTCTCTCTTTTATGACAAAAATGTGATCAATCTGTCCGAACTCGGGTAGCCAACTTGTAGACCCATGAGCTACAATCATGCCCTTTCTGAAACGTACACCGTTGGTTGACACAGATGTAGTCATGTGTGCCTCTCTTGTGCCAGGAAACATGTGCTCAATGTTCTCCATTATTTCTTTTTTTAGAACATCGACGGGAACAGTTGAGACACCTGTGATCTCAAAAGCAGGTTTTTCAAAACTTGATGCTCTCATCTGATATGAAATCATGAGCTGGTGCTTGACAGCTAGCGAGAGGGGCACATTTTTGAAGCAGTTTGAATGTCGAATGATCTGCTTAAAGTAACTGTGCTTGGCCTCAAATCGCATGGTCCAGAGACTAACAAGAGGACCAAACTTCCTGATGAGTACAGGATAGTGCTCCAAGTAATGATGCTTGGGAAGAAGCTGCATATGAGGAAACAACTCTTGGTATATTTTGCGATGCTCTGAAATTTTGCACTCAAGGTAAGCAATTGATTCCTCAGTGTGTGTTGGAGCAACCAAAAGCTCTACAACATCTTTTAAGTCCATTAGAATTTGCCAAGCGTTGTCACCCTCTGGCACCAGATGCCCAATGATGAATGGGAGAAATCTTAGCAGGGCCCAGTTCTCATGGGCATTCCCCCCAATTGTTTTAGAGAATGTGTGTGGAATTGCATGAGGCTTGTTAGTCTTGTCTGACCACTTGTACGGAAAACCAAGGATGGATTTGTTAAGATGCTCAAGACTAAAATATTTATTGGATATTAACACTGACAAACACTGTGCAAGCTCCACAGGCACAACACCCTCGAACACATCGTGCATGATATCAGGGGGATAACCTGAGAGAACATTAAAGTGAGCAAGGTTTTTAGTGATTACACACTGTCTTTTGACCCCAAAACAGCTTGAACCATCCTTCTGGGCAGAGTTTACATGTGTTTCATGTAGCTCTTTGGTTCTCGGAATGAATGAACCTGATCTCACATCTTTTGTTTGGATCTCTTTTCGTGTTGCAGTGCAGAATCGGCATATGTGCCCTGCGGTAAAGCTTTCATTAAAACCTGCAATACTGTGAGCACCGAGGTTATCAGCAAGAACAACTTGAACTGTTCCTTTAACACACCTACCGAGCAAAGGAACAAAAATTCCATCTTGCTCGAGGGTTTTTAAATCTTGAAGAAGTGGTTGCAAGACTTGGTCATAACCATACTTCTTCACATCATCAGATTTGCTCAAGACTGCCAAGTAAATCGAGGAAAGTACTGAATGCGAGCCTGGAGGCAAATTACTCAGAGTCCAGTAGATTCCACAGAGCTTGTGTTTTCTGCGAGAAGTACCCAAAGGATTGCATACCTCAAAGTCATCTATGTACAACGTTAGCAAAACTTTCAACTCATCCCCTGAAAGGAAACTGTTTTCCTTAAAGTGAGACCCATCCTGAAATGACTTATAAGTATGCTGTTCTCCAGTTATCCCATTACTCTGATGGGCTCTGTGGTTCTCAATGATCTTATCCACAACATCCTTCCTATTTAAGAGCTGTTGCAAACTCTTCAGTATAGGCACATACTGGCAGCTTTTATTTTCCTTTTCATCAAGCACGTACTCAATGGGCTCAATGACATTAAAGTTCTCTCTGTAAAACGTGTTGCGGAGATATGCTGTGCTCAAACAGCCACCCTTACCTATAGCTGTAAGCAAGGGGTGAGAGGCTGAGAGGGCTGTGGCTACTTCAGTTGTCACTGACTTATCAGATGTGGAACCATGTTTCCTGAGTACATCTTCGATAATGTTTACAGAGAGGGGAAAAGTGCCTGCGCTAAACAAATAGTGCAGTTCCTCGAGAAACTCATCCATTTTTGTGGCTGGCACATGAGCAAAATGTTCAAGTTTGAATAAAGCTGAAGCTAAATTCTGCTGAATTGTGTCAGGCAGAGTCTTACTTAAATCCACATCTTCACTTGGAAAAGAACTGTTTATTTCCATTGCAGAGTCATCCGAGTTAAGTGCATCTTGCTCTGCATTGTCAGACAACTCTTGAGAAACTCCAGTTGAAGTCACTATGCCTGGTTTGAAATCATTTAGCGTATGGGGGTTGTGTTTCCTGTTTTTGTGAGAGTGATATGTTCCATGGATATTTGTTTTGTAATTACAATCCCTGAAAACACAGGCAACAGTTTCATGGCTCTTGAAATGAATGCTTAAATGTGAGAAAAAATCTCTCTCAGTAGAAAGACTACGACAAGTGCACAAAGGACAACTAAATGTTGTCAATTCCAGAGGCTTCTGAGAATCTGGTTTGGGATGAACTCTTGATATGTGGATGTGCAAAGCATTCAGCGTCTTGAAATTACATGGGCAATTTGAATACAGGCATGAGTAGTGTTGCCTATTGCGGTGCATTAGTCTTATATGTTTGAGAAGCTCATATCTACTCTGAAAACACACACTGCACTCCTTGCACCTCCACATAACTCAAGAGTAAGGCCTAGCCAAGCCTATCTGGATATATCACAGCTGTTTGCAAACTTCCCCTTTTCATGTCATCCTTACTTATCTACACTACCTTCACTTAGGCCTGTCACTGGCAGATGATCCCCTTTTCTGGGACACTTTTGCGAAGGGATGGCAGTTGAGGTGGATGACCCAACAAACTTGGTCTTGAATTCCTGTGATGACCAGAAAGAAAGAGAGCAATCAATGAGGGTGTACCATTTTCAAACTGTTAACAAGAACATGGAGAATACTGGATCTTTCATCTACTGTGTATACAATCACACATATTACAAAAATGCAAAAAAAAATAAAGCTGTGTGTATGTCGTCTGGCCATTTAACTAACTCTGCCACAAATCTTAAGTCTTGCAAACACTAGGACACCCAGCCTCACTTTGCTCAGTATGCAGGTTTCACCAAGTCAAATTAAGACTTTTTAAGACCACGATGGATGAAATTTAAGACCTTTTTAGGGTTTGACGCAGGGTTTAAAGCTTCAAATCTCTCCATCTAAATACTAGTAATTTTATTATTTTTATCATGACTATTCATGATTAATCACAGAGTAATATTTCTATTAATAAATTACAAAAATCTAATAGTTCGACAGCCCTACTAAATACACATACAAACACTGTACTAACTATGGTTAATCATTATTAATCACACATTTTTATCTGCTCCAAACATACCTTAAAGTAGAATTTTTCCAAATAAATAACACTAATTAATTTGAATGTGGACACATGCTCTTTTTTATTTCCTATTTTCATAGATTGAGTTAAATTATAGATTAAGCTACACAGACAGTGGATGGAAAATTATGACTACCATTCAAAATGTCTTTAAATAAACCCAATAATATCTCATTGGAAACAACAAAAAGATGTCAATAAAGTAAATCATATTCCTGACATTAAAATACAGAGTGAGGTTTAGACAAAATACTCTTCTGTTCTCTCCCTCTGTTCCCAATCTGCAACAGCAGAGGGACGTGCTGTTTCAGAGTTTGTAAGATTTTAGATTCATGGCAAAGAAAGTTAAATTGTTAGATGACAACATATTAGAGTGATTCTATAATTTAGGGTACATTTCAAATAATAAAGGGAAAAAAAACACATTGCCGTTTCACTTGAAATTCTATTTGTTTCTATAGTATACCCATGGACTGTGCTAAATTCATTATTTAGCATGCTTAAGCTCTAACTTTTTTTAGATATTTAAATTAAAATATACATCTGCTTCATCATTTTGTCAACTGTGTTACCAACAAAAAGTTGGATGTATTAAATGAAAGGCATATGATACCGAATACAGAATGGTAATTATTCAAAATTGATATTTAAAACTTTGCTCAAATTTGATGAACACACCATGGACGTGAAATGTACATTAGCTTTTTTGTGACATATATTACCATAGTTGCTTAGCTAGCATGCACACAGCATTGTGACAGTGGACAGAGCCAGGGGGGTTCTTGGTGTCTGAAACATCCGGGGCTAAGTTTAGAACATCAGGGGCTAACAGTAACGTATCCAACAGTATCCGTATCCGTCGGTATCTGAGTAACGACGCATAGGCTACTGTGCACCCAGAACTGCTCTCTTTTTTTTGGCGTTTGTGTGTGTGTGTGTTTAACTACCATTCAAAATGTCTTTAAATAAATAAACCCAATAATTATGATGTTTCCCAGGCGCTAAGGTGTCCGATATAGGGGGAAAAATCTCCAGCATACTGGACGAACATCCACTCGCCCAAGATGTTATTCTCCATGTTGGCTGTAATGACATCCCCAGTAAGGCATCTGAAAAACTACTCGGAGACTTTACAGAGCTTCTAGACTCCCTCGCTGTTCACAATAAACGGTTCCTAATCTCCGGTCCCCTTCCCCCTCTCAACCGTGGCATGGAGCGGTTCAGTCGCACTCTTCGTCTCCACACCTGGCTGCAATTAACATGCGCTGCCCGCAACTTAACTTTCGTTGATAACTTCAACCTTTTTTGGAATCGCCCTGCCTTTTTTCACCGCGACGGCATCCACCCCAGTGCCCTGGGCTCGCGCATTTTAACGGACAATGCATTTTACACAATGCGTTCCTCCAAACTTTGACTAGTTTCTGATGCTTGTGCATTACAGATCACTTCCGATCTCCCCCACACTACCTTTCCCTCCCCTACAAATCACATTAGCCCCCCCATGTGGCCAGGTGGGCTTCTTACTGGGCTTCTTACTGCAAGTAGCACCAATGTTTCTCTCTCAAGTTTACCATTACTCCCAAATCCCTCCGTGTGCTCCCAGATATCTTCACTTATTAGACATAGGATATTTTATCAGAAAATTGGCGGTGTAAATCCCCAAAACCTTTTTCATATCATGTTAGTTCCATATATCCCTGCTGTGAAGCCCACATTAACCTCTAATACACCTAGTGATTTTAAAACAGGTCTCTCACGCACAAATGTGGGTGAACCTCAGAATATGTGTTTGAATACACAAGGCTTCATGCAGCGAAAGGGCATGGGTTTTATTCACATGAATGTGCGTAGTATTATTTCAAAATTAGACTATATTAAAGTCTGGGCACAACAAACTGACCCTGACATCTTTGTGTTTTCTGAAACATGGTTGTCGAATAAGGTAAACAGTGCCGACATAAGTCTTGATAACTTTAACGTTTTCCGATGTGATCGGCCTACTAAGGGGGGAGGCGTTGCTATGTATGTGAAAAATTGTTTCTCTGCCTGTATTGTCACCTCTGTATCCGAGCCAAAAAAATTCGAACTCTTGGCTTTAAGTGTCAGTCTGGGAAAGAGTAATAATTGTAAATTGCTGGTTATTGGATTTTATCGCTCACCTTCTGCACCCGCAGGTGCGATAGATGTTTTATTTGATTTGATTTCCAGTTATGAAAACGCGGAACTTCTTATCATGGGTGACATGAACCTAAATTGGTTAACAAATGTTTCTGATCATCTAAAGAATCTCTGCGATGAATTAAATCTCACGCAGTTTATCTCTTCCCCCACTCGGCCTGATCCAAAAAATACAGAAAAAGCCACACTCCTAGACATTATTTTAACCAATAGACCGCATCATTACAAAACTAGTGGTGTTTTTCCTCTCGACTTTAGCGACCACTGCCCAATAGCGTGTATTCGTGACACTAAATTAAAAGGTGCTAAAGCTCGTTTTACCGTCAAAAGAAATTTTAAGCATTTCTCTGAACAAGCATTTATGTTAGAGTTGTACCACAGTGATATTGGGTTAACCACGGCAATCCCTGATCCAAACCTGGCTTTGGATTATTTTGCGAAAACATTCAATTCTATTTTAGATAACCTCGCACCTTTTAAGAAATTCAGAGTAAAAAAAAGGAACAATCCCTGGTTTTGTTCCGAAATCGCTGAAATGCTACGTAACAGAGATGTTGCCTGGCGCAAAGCACGAGCATCTAAATCACCCTCTGATTGGCAATATTTTCGTCAACTTCGAAATAGGTGTCTTGCTACTATTCGAAATGCCAAATCGTCATTTTATGTTTCTGCATTGTCCGAAAGTCAAGGAAACCCAGCTAAATTTTGGAAAACGGTTAAATCATTATCGCACAGTCTAACCTCTAACTTTCCAAATGAAATTGTTCAAGGTGATACCACTATCTCAGACGGAAGGAAAATATGTGATGCATTTAATAAACATTTTATTTCATCAGGTTATTTATTTGAAAATGCCAGATATCCCTCCATAGTGTCTGACTCTAGCACACCATGGGAAAATAAATTAAGCACTCAGACCTTTTCTTTAAAACTGATTTCAAATACTGAGGTATTTAAAGCCCTTCGCTCAATCGATCCAAAAAAGTCCACCGGGGCGGATCAGTTAGAGCCTAGAATTTTATTATTAGCAGCTCCATTAATATATAATAGCATAACACACATTTTTAATCTGACTGTGGCATCAGATACAATCCCTGATCTCTGGAAGACAGCTTTCGTCCTTCCCTTACATAAAGGAGGTCAGCTCAATGAGCTAAATAATTATCGACCAATCTCTAAACTTTCATGCCTAGCTAAAGTTTTAGAGAAACTGGTAAACGATCAGGTAAGAACATTTTTAGACCAATTCTCCATTTTAAACCCATATCAATCAGGATTTAGACCCGGTTATAGTACTGTGACAGCAACATCAAAAGTTCTGAATGACGTTGCTATTGCCTTAGATAAAAAACAGGATTGCCTTGCTATTTTTATCGATTTATCTAAGGCTTTCGACACTGTCGATCATCAAATTCTTTTGGAACGTTTGGATTCCATTGGATTTGATAAAAAATCGCTTAACTGGTTTACGAACTACCTAAATGGTAGAACGCAAGCTGTCATGGCTGATGGCTATCAATCCAGCTTTGAGAATATTAATAAAGGTGTGCCACAGGGTTCTATTTTAGGGCCAACTTTATTTGGTATTTACATAAATGAGCTAGGAAAATACCTCAGATACAGCTCAATTCATCTTTATGCGGACGACGCCATTCTATATACAATGGCGCCGTCTGCTGCCCAGGCGGTTCAAAACCTACAGTCTGACTTCTGTGCTATACAGAAAATTTTATTTGATCTTAAATTAGTTTTAAATTCGGATAAAACAAAATGCATGTTGTTTTCAAATAAAAAGAATAGCAGTTCCACAGAAGTGAATATTTCCACCCTTAATGGGACATTGGTTGAGAGAGTATCCAGCTATAAGTACCTTGGTTTTTGGTTGGATGACAAACTATGCTTCAAAATACACATTACTGAATTGTCGAAATCTTTAAAAGCAAAACTAGCATTCTTTTATAGAAATAAGTCATGTTTTACTCAATACTGCAAAAAACTAATTATACAGTCAACATTTTTATCTGTGATAGACTATGGTGATGTGATTTATATGAACTCTCCCACCTCCACTCTTAAACCTCTCGATGCAGTCTATCATTCCGCCCTCAGATTTATAACCGGGGATGTTTTTAGAACACATCATTGTATACTGTATGAGAAAGTTGGGTGGCAGTCCTTGGCAGTTAGGAGAAAACAACACTGTATTTTATTTATTTACAAAGCACTTCTTGGTGAACTGCCTGCATACCTCACATGTCTTTTTAATGTGAAATCATCGTCACACTGCACTAGGTCCCAAGATTTTTTGACTCTAGAAAATTGTCGTGTCCGCACGGAGATCGGGAAATTGGCTTTTATGTACTATGCTCCAAACAAATGGAATAATATACAAAAACACACAAAATTAGACAAGCTAATCCCTTTTAATCAATTTAAATCTCTATTGATTGACATAGAGCAGTGTGAATGTGTGTTTTCGCTAAACCATTGTTGCGCCTAAATAGTGCTTTTATGTTATTTATTAATATTTTAGTTTTTTACACTGTAATATTATATGCTGCTGTTCTGTTTTAATATTTTTTATACTGTTGTTATTTTTGTATTGTAAACAGGGCGTCCTTGTAAAAGAGAGCTTGCTCTCAATGGCCCTTCCCTGTTTAAATAAAGGTATGATGATGAACCCGCGGGACTCGGTAACCTTACGCCGTGTGCACATCTTTGTCCGTTGTTTTTTCGAACCGTTTTACTCAACGCAAATCCCTGCCTCCGGCACACGCAGCAACTTTCCGTCCCTGACGGATGGATTCATGACGAATGAAATATTACGACAGAGACCGTAGCCTACATTATATATGTTACTTTAACCGGGAAAATAGCTACCCATTTAATTTGCGAGGGAAAGTGCCCAAAAATATACCAACACCACCAGAATCAACCAACAATAAATGTTTATTGAGTTTTCCAAACTCTGCGTTGAGAACGGACCGTCACGGTAACCGGAAGTAGAATGTAGATGGCGATAGCTACATACATTTAGCATTCTGTAGCTACGATAGCTAAAGGAAATAATCAATCTTTTCTTTATTTCAGCAAAATAAAATAAGTATTAATATTTTTTTCTCAATAAACATTTATTGTTGGTTGATTCTGGTGGTGTTGGTATATTTTTGGGCACTTTCCCTCGCAAATTAAATGGGTAGCTATTTTCCCGGTTAAAGTAACATATATAATGTAGGCTACGGCAGTGTTTCCCAACCAGTGTGCCGCGGCACACTAGTGTGCCGTGAGAGATCGTCAGGTGTGCCGTGGGAAATTATCTAATATCACCTAATTAAAGGGGTAGGAAACCCTCGGTTACATTCTCTCTCCGCCCACTCCACGAATTCGAAAAATGCAATTAAATGGGCGTGGAAAGCAGCAGCCGAGGGGGAGGGGCGAGAGCGAGGAGAGAGGCTATCGTCACCTGAAGACACGCCCACAAGGGAAAATATTGCGAGTGAAACTGAGTCTGTATCAATCGCTGACTAATTCGGTGATATCAGTCAATGGCTTCTTCGAGGTGGGGGACATCTCCCCTCCGGAATGCTCTGGGCTTTCCACCGACCAGGAGTATGAAGAAGAAAATGGTCTTATACATCTAACGTAGCTATGCTTCACGAACATGACAATAAAATATGTAAACGAATGCCAAGTGAAACTAAACGGCTGTTAGCTATAGGCTACGCTACGGGAGACTTCACAATCTGCTCAAATCGATGTTCTGCCCAGTAAATTAACGTTTGTCAGCAAATATTCATTCTGACATAACGTTACCTGCAGATTATACAAACATGAAAAAATACAACACGTAGGCTAATGAATGTCAAGTGAAACTGAACGGCTTTTGGCTTTTTTATTTTGTTTTACCTACGTTATCCTAGCCATCTACAAATGCACGTTTACTAGCTATCCAAATAACTTAACTAAGACATACGTTAACATAAGCACAGCATTATCACTTTGTACCTTGTACCATTTTTATTTCAGTAAATACATGTTCCAGCCATGGGGGGTTCCAGATAGTGCAGTTAATGGTTATCCATCAAACGTAACTCCGTAACTCCTGCTCCAGTTAACTATGGTTAACGATACGAAAACAACTCAAGTAAATATCTTTGAGGCTACAAGATAACCATCACGTTAGCAAGCCAACAAGACGCCGTAGGCTGCACTTAATTTAATTTACCGCATTTGGAGGGACAGAAATATCAGTCGGGCTTGGTAACGTTTCCGCATTCCTTTGGCTGGCATACCCCAATTCAACCTGGGCATAGTGTAACTGTTAACGTTAATCCGCGGATGCTCTTGCACCCAGAGAAAGCACACTTGCGACCCATCAGTCATTGCTTGTAAATTGGAACTATTGGAATTGAAAAAACGAATTTACAATTGTTAATAACTAGCATAATTGGAAAAATGCTAATACATTGAAAGAGACTAACTGTAGGCTACAACGATATTGCTTGTCAAATGGATATAGCCAAAAAAAAACAGTTCTTCATGCTTTGGCTTTTGCCAAAAAATAAAAAATAAAAAAATAAAAACAGAGAGAGACTGAGAGCTGTTGAGGAAGAGCTTCGTGTGTGTCTTTCTACCATTACTGCCAGGATATCCATTTTGTGTTCATCGAAACAGCCCCAGGTTTCCCACTAAGTATAAATACATAAAAAAACTATATTATTAACTATATGTATTATAATAAAGGTCATCTAATCTAATATGTACTGTGTTAGTGTCATTTTGTGTCATTTTGGTTGGTGGTGTGCCCCAGGATTTTGTAAATGTAAAAAATGTGCCGCGGCTCAAAAAAGGTTGGGAAACACTGGGCTACGGTCTCTGTCGTAATATTTCATTCGTCATGAATCCATCCGTCAGGGACGGAAAGTCGCTGCGTGTGCCGGAGGCGGGGATTTGCGTTGAGTAAAACGGTTCGAAAAAACAACGGACAAAGATGTGCACACGGCGTTACAAACGATGCTAATGCTGCTATGGTTAGCGAGCACACATACGAGCACACTACAAAAACATTCGGTGACGAAATTAATCGTTCGAAATCATAGAGCGGACAATAACACGTTATGTGACATTTCTGTGCAGTGGTTTATTTTTTAGTCGATGGGTAGTACAGGATTTAGCTTACCTTCTTCCACAGCGTGGCTGCTCTGCCCTCTCTCCTATCTTCCAGGCGCTCTCAGGTGCTGGAACTTCCGGAAGTAAAGATTTTAATGCACTCTCTGCTCGCGCACTACTGCCGCCTTCTGCTCTGGAGTTCGCGATTTGCTATCTTACCCAAAAAGCATTAGGTTCTGTCAACATAAATGAATTTAGAAAATGTTAAGTTATTGCACATCATGCTAATATAACATTACTTAATGATGTTCAACCACAAAACATGACTATATATGGTAGAAGCTACATGTTACACATAGATTAATGTAGCAGACACCCAATTTGGCTTTTTTGAGCATTAGTTGTTGGTCATTCTGCAATTCTCAACACTTACTTGTCACATGTATAGCTCACAAAATCAGGTGTTCTAAAACCAAAACATATTTAGTATAAGGAAGAAAATTAACAAGAGAAATTGAATTTTGACTGCAATTATTTTAATTGAATTGATTTTTTGAAAAAAATATATTTTAGTGTTTAAAAAAAAAAAAAAAAATTCTTCACTGGTTTGCAGTTTTTTCTCCATTGGTGCCTAACTGTCTATCTGTGTTTGTGCAGGTGCCCATAAAGCTGATAGGAGGAATATTGATAGCTGTCTACACAGCTTTTATTGGTGCTTTTACGATCCACTCCGATCCCTGTCCCTTCCTTGGTGATGTCCCTGAACCTGGGCGGTACTTCGCCCAACCCTGCTGCTCGCCGCCGCTAATGCCGGGCCACCGGAGCATGCTTCTATTGCGGCCGCACGGATCACCTCCTTAGCTCCTGTCCTGTGCGCCCAAAAGAGGGCTCGTCAGCAACCCTAGGCCTACTGGCGAGCCAGACCCAAACACCTGGCCTAGCTCACAACCGCTTTCAACTCTCTGCGGTCCTCAAATGGGGCACTACGGCCTCCGCCACCGTATCTGTCAAGCCCTCATCGACTCAGGAGCCGACTCCAACTTTGTGGACTCCCAGTTCGTGCACGAGTCCGGGATTCCCACGGAAGAACTGGAGAGACCTATCAACGCCTATGCCTTGGACGGCCACCGCCTGGCCCACATCACCCACCGCACCATCCCCATCCAACTGCTTCTGTCCGGTAACCACCGTGAGATCATTCAACTCCACATTATCAGCATTATCTGCACCAACACAACCCCCTGCTCGACTGGATCACATCCAGCGTCACCAGCTGGAGCACCCAATGCCATACCTCCTGCCTCCACTCAGCGGAACCTCCCTCTAGCACGGAATTCAAGACGTCCGTTCCAGAGGTCGACCTGAAGGGGGTCCCCCATTGTTACCGGTACATGTCCCAGGTGTTCTCCAAGTCCCTTGCCTTGTCCTTACCCCCCCACAGACCCTACGATTGTGCCATCTTCCTGCTTCTGGGTGCTCCCCTACCCTCCGGCCGCCTGTACAGCCTATCCGGCCCGGAAAGAGCGGCCATGGAGGATTATATCAAGGCCTCCCTCGAAGCAGGTATCATCCGCCCCTCCTCCTCGCCCGTCGGAGCTGGTTTCTTCTTTGTCAAGAAGAAAGATGGCTCCCTCCGCCCCTGCATTGATTACCGGGGCCTCAACGCCATCACCGTCAGGAACAAATACCCTTTACCCCTACTGAATTCGGCCTTTGAACTGCTGCAGGGTGCCCGGGTCTTTACTAAGCTGGACCTCCGTAACGCCTACCACCTGGTACGGATCCGGGAGGGGGACGAGTGGAAGACCGCCTTCAACACCCCCCTGGGTCATTTCGAGTACCGGGTGGTCCCGTTCGGCCTTACTAATGCCCCAGCCGTATTTCAAAACCTAGTGAACGACGTACTGAGGGATTTCCTCAACCGCTTCGTCTTCGTCTATCTAGACGACATACTCATTTTCTCCCAGAACCAACGGGAACACCAAGACCATGTCTCCCTGGTTCTACAACGTTTACTGGAAAATAAGTTGTTCGTGAAAGCCGACAAATGCTTGTTTCATGCTCCCTCAGTCTCGTTCCTAGGTTTTGTGGTGGAGAGGGGCGACATACGGCCGGACCCGGCTAAGATCCAGGCGGTTACGGAGTGGCCTATCCCCACCACTCGTAAGCACCTGCAGCAGTTCCTGGGGTTCGCCAACTTCTACAGAAGGTTCATCCGCAACTACAGCCAGGTAGCCGCACCCCTCACCGCCCTCACATCTATAAAAACCCTGTTTACTTGGAATTCCCTTGCAGATCAATCCTTCACCAGACTCAAGACACTCTTCACCACGGCCCCCATCCTCTGCTGTCCGGAACCCGACCGCCAATTCGTGGTGGAGGTGGACGCCTCTGACACAGGCGTAGGGGCCGTCCTGTCCCAACACTCCCCCCTCAACCACAAGCTCCATCCCTGCGCCTTCTTCTCCCGCCGCCTCTCCCCTACCCAACGCAACTACGGGGTAGGGGATCGTGAGTTGCTGGCCATCAAGCTGGCACTGGAGGAATGGAGACACTGGCTTGAAGGGACCACTCAACCGTTCCTGATCCTGACTGACCACCGCAACCTACAGTACATCCAGTCAGCCAAACGACTTAACTCCAGACAGGCCCGTTGGTCGTTGTTCTTCTCCAGATTCAACTACTCCATCACCTTCAAACCTGGATCTAAAAACATCAAACCCGACGCCCTCTCTCGGATCCACTCCTCCCCTGTCGACCTGTCTGTCCCGGAGACCCGGCTTCCTGCGTCGTGGCTGCGGTCCGGTGGCCTATCCAGAAGATCGTACTGGACGCTCAGGTGACGCATCCCGATCCTCGCCCTAACCCCTCTTCCGCCCTGTTCGTTCCCAACCCTGTCCGCTCCCAGGTCCTGGAGTGGGCTCACTCCTCCCGACTGGCCTGCCACCCCGGAGGCAACCGCACTGTGGAGCTGGTGCGCAGGAGCTTCTGGTGGCCCACCGCCCGGCGGGACACCCTGGCCTTCGTCCACGCTTGCCCTGTCTGCGCCAGGAGTAAGGCGTCTCACTCCCCCCCTGCTGGCCTCCTCCGTCCCCTTCCCATCCCGGGCCGTCCTTGGAGTCACATCGGGGTCGACTTCGTTACCGGACTACCACCATCTGCCGATAACACAGTCATTTTGACCCTGGTGGACCGGTTCTCCAAGGCGGTACACTTTGTTCCCCTCCCCCAAACTCCCCTCCGCCCTCGAGACGGCCGACCTCCTGGTGCAGCACGTGGTGCGGCTGCATGGGATCCCGTCGGACGTCGTCTCCGACCGGGGCCCCCAGTTTGCCCCCGCAGTTTGGAAGGCATTCTGCGCCGCACTCGGCGCCACCGCCAGCCTCCGCAAGTACGCCCACAACACCTTGGTGTGCTCATCCACAGGGAGGTCCCCCTTTGAGGCTTCCCAGGGCTTCCAACCCCCACTGTTCCCCCCCCCCAGGAGGCCGAGGTGGCGGTTCCGTCTGTGGACGCCCACATCCGACGCTGCCAGCGGGTCTGGAAGGCCACCCGCAACGCTCTCCTCAAGACCTCCTCCCGGAATCGTCGCCTGGCGGATCAGCACCAGTCCGCAGCCCCTTGCTACCGCCCGGGACAGAAGGTTTGGCTATCTACCTCCACTTTCTCCCTCCCCGGCACCTCCCGCAAACTCCAACCCTGCTTCGTCGGACCCTTCACGGTGCACTCTGTCCTCAACCCTGTCACCCTCAAGCTCCGTCTCCCTGCCTCCCTCAAAATTCACCCCA
The DNA here is from genome assembly GCA_022702515.1 of Ilyophis sp. 1 JC-2022. Taxonomy (NCBI): domain Eukaryota; kingdom Metazoa; phylum Chordata; class Actinopteri; order Anguilliformes; family Synaphobranchidae; genus Ilyophis; species Ilyophis sp. 1 JC-2022. The sequence goes on along the minus strand of CM040397.1, from coordinate 19,690,896 downwards.
CCTTCCATGTCAGTCAGGTCAAGCCAGCTGTCTCCTGCCCTCTCAGCGCTCCCACTACTGCCCCACCACCTGTTCGGGACATTGATGGTTCTCCGGCCTACACGGTCTCCAGCATCCTCGATGTCCGGCGCCGGGGACGGGGCCACCAGTACCTGGTCGACTGGGAGGGGTATGGGCCTGAGGAACGTTCCTGGATCGCCCCTCGTCTCATCCTGGACCCTACCCTCATCCGGGACTTCCATCGCCGCCTGCCCCAGTCGACCAGAACCTATGGTCCGCCAGGAGGCGTGCCTTGACGGGGGAGTACTGTTACGATCCGCTCCGCTCCCCGTCCCTTCCTTGGTGTTTTCCTCTGTTTTCCCTGAACCTGATTGTGTCATGTCTGCGTTCATTTCCTTATTGGGTCCACATTGCACTATTACTACTCGCACCACATCTTAATTACACAATTCACACTTAATTGCTTTCACCGCATTCCTCATGCGTTTTCTAATTGTTCAATCAATTCGCTGATTTTGCACGCATTTCCCGCAAGCTGCAGTTTATCAGCTCTAATGACACTAGTTATATTTACCTTGCTGTTCCTGTGATTTGTTGTCAGAGTATTACGGTCCTGGTCTCGTTTGTACTTGTTTCCCTATGTGCTAGCTTGCTAGACTCTACTGACTACCCCGGTCTGGATTTTCGACACCCTGGCTTTCCGGTGTGGATCCTGACTCTGCCTCCGCCTGACCCTTCACTACTACCCAGGCTAAAACCACTCCTGGCTACTTCGCTAGATCCTGTTCACCAGTTCTCTGCGGGTTCCACAGTGGATATTGTTTTTGTTAACCCTGATCTCCCGGCGTGGATCCGACCCGGGATTCCTTAAAATAAAAACCCTTGTTTTCAAAAGAAAGACTTCTGTCTCGTCGTGCATTTGGGTCCTTCCCTGCTGGTCATCACAGTTCCTTTCGCATTGGGCATGACCACCCTTACTACTGCTGCTGTTGGCATATTTTGAGGCTGGAGCAAAGCGAAGAAGAACAACCAATGAGCTGAGGGAGCTCACAGAACTGCACAACCGTCAAGCCTTAATTGAATTCTGCTAGTGTTGCGTATGCGCTGACCTTTTCCATAGCTTCAGGAATGGCAGTCTTGAATATTTTGTAGGTAGCTTCAGATTTTGTAGGTAATTTCATTTTCAAAGGAAATGACAGGCAGCTAAAACAAGGAGACAAATAATTTGAAATAACTGACTATGCACATATTTTTCAGTATATTGGTATAGTCCAATTCATAGCACTAAAAAACTTTTTTTTTTTAAATAAAAAAAACTGCAGGTAAATATATATTCCAGTCCTCTGTCAAATTAATGTCTTTTATTTGTAGTATTGTTATGTTAAAAGATTAATCTAATAAAGAGTGGATTCAGTCAACATGTTTTAGCATTAATGTTTTAGCAACTATACATATTACCTCATTGCACTTTGACCACATTAAAAATATTTTTGAATACTATGGCAATGCTCCAAATTGTTTCAGTTCACGTGAGGATTTAAGAAATATCTTAGCTGCTGATATGCAGTGCCCACTTACATTCTTCACACCTTTGATAAAGATACAAAAAAAACACATTAATGATGCAAGTGCTGGGTTTTATTTATATTTTAAAGCATGAAAAATGGTCTACTTTATTAAATATTCATCTTTTCTATGCACCCTCCCTTTGCAAGCATACTATTATGGTAATCTTCTATAGTGTTTTATTTTCGACAGGGTTCAGGTCTGGAGACTGAATGCTAAACAGTCATTTTGTGGTCGGTTAACCATTTCTTGGTTGATTTTCAGGTAGGCAAGGGATCAATGTGTTGTTGAAAGATTTATTTGCAGCCAATGTTGAACCTTTTAACAGAGGGAGCTTGGTACTTGCTGCAGTTCAGGAGACCAGGGACAAACAGATGCAAAACATCCACCACCATATTTACCATAGGTATGACATTTCTTTCAACATAAGCATCCTTCTTCTAATGCCAATCCCAATGCTAGTGTGCCCAAAAAGCTCAATTTTAGGCGTATTACACTGTTCCAGTCCCAATGGCATGTAGCAAAACCTGAGATGCTTAATTTTGTTGATTGAAAAAAATCTATTGGCATGGAGGTGGTGCAACCAAGAGAGTCCTTTGCCTTTCCCAGAATTTTAACAAGCTGTTAATCTTTCTTAATTAGGTGTTTTTCATGTTTAGAGGGATTATTGACCATCTTAAGCCACATTATGTTCGCAATAGCTATGCATACCATGAATAATAAAAGTCCAATATTGTCATTGTGCTATATTGCAAACAATTACAAAAACAGAGTCACAAATTTTTTAACTGATCAAATGAAGACGTGAGGTGAATCAATAGGATCCTAAAACTAACCATTTGTTAAATAATGAAGAATTGAATATGATAACGAGCCAAACCTGCATTGTGTTAAGTTAAAAAAAAAAAAATTATGAAGGAACTTATAAACCACGTGTGTTCAAAAACCTAATTAGGAGCCCATTTAATTTGATCAGTTAAAAAAATGTAAACTTTTCTTTTGTAATCGTTTACAATATTACATTACATTACAGGCATTTAGCAGACGCTCTTATCCAGAGTGACTTACACAACTTCTTACATCTTATTACATTTATCCATACATACAGCTGGATATATACTGAAGCAATTCGGGTTAAGTACCTTGCTCAAGGGTACAACGGCAGTGTCCTACCTGGGAATCGAACCTGCAACCTTTCGGTTACAAGTCCAGCTCCTTAACCATTATTCTACACTGCCGCACAATATAGCACAATAAGCACAAAGTAAACATGGGACGTTTATTCTTCATGGCATGCATACCTATTTCTGACAATGTGGCTTAAAATGGGTAAATAATCCCTCTAAACATGCAAAGCACCAAATTAAGATAAATTAACACCTTGTTAAAATTCCGGGATTGCAATTGTGGTTGGAACGAAAACCAGCATACACTGGGGTCCCCATGCAGAATTGCATTTGAGAACCACTGGCTTTAAAGATGGCAGTTTAAAAAAATATAATCTCTTTCAAAATAAGTGGTTGGTCTCTAGAATTAATTCACAGTGACTGGAGACCAATAAACGTGAATGTGCATGAGTGATTTTACACCCTGATCTAAACTGAACTAACCTTTAGGTTAAAATGTGTTGCTCTGACAAAAAATATGCTTTTTGTGGTTCAAATTGATTCAACCACAGCCAGCATTTTTTGTTTTTGTTTAGCTCTGTGGGAACTTGCATTTGAAATGAATATCACAATATTTTGTCATTTTGACTGTGACTAGTTCAGACATATTCTAGATTTCAATTATAATGTCGCCTAACTGTTAAGTCATTACTACTTAAGCAGATACTGGCAGCAGAGTGATGGTTCGAGCCTTGTTTGATACCTCAGACCAGGGGTGGGCAAATCCAGTGCTGGAGGGCCAGTTTGTATGCTGGTTTTTGCTGCAACCAGTTACTCTGGCTCAATCAGCGAATTAGTCATATACACCAACCAATTCACTCATAGATTAGACCAGAATAAAATGTTAAAATACAGGCTTACAGAAACAAAAACATTCATCAGCTGCCTTCAATATCACTGAATGTAGCTAAAGTGTCTAAAATGGGCTATTTAAATCATTAAGAGCAGAAGTTGGTCAGAAATCCAGAAACATATTTGGCCCTCCTTGCCCAGCCATGCCTCAGACCCTTGATGACTTACAGCCATTTAGCCAACTGTGTGTTCCATACCGTACCAGCGTAATTTACAGCTAAATGTAGACACCCCACCCCTATGCCCCAATTCCCACTGTGATCCATTGAAATTCTGAGAGGTTATAGTATCGCTTGTAAGAGTACCTGAAAATAAGTCTTCTGATTTTGTTGGGTCAGACATCAAGATGTCATGGCATGCCAAGAATATGTAACCAAATACTAAACATGGCTACTTTATTTTACATTATGTTAACTTCTAGAACCAATAATATTTTACTTTAGCATGAAATAGGGGGACTATGTACATTTTAAAAAATAATTTCTAAATGGTGAATCCAATATTTATACAAACAGCCTCTAATAAAAACAGAAAATGCTTCCTTGTCCTGGTACTTATATAGGGCACTATACACTGCCTGGCCAAAAAAAAAGTTGCCGTTGCACCCATCATGCATAGTGCCCACTGTACAAGCCTCTGGAGGCAGTGTTATGATCTGGGGTTGCTTCAATTGGTCAAGTCTAGGCTCAGCAACGTTATGCAGCAATAAAATTAAGTCAGCCGAGTACCTGAATGTACTGAATGACCAGGTTATCCCATCAATGGGCATATTCCAGGATGACAATGCCAAGATTCATCAGGCTCAAATTGTGAAAGAGTGGTTCAAGGAGCATGAGGAATAATTTTCACACATGAATTGGCCACCAGAGTCCTGACCTTGACCCCATTGAAAGTCTTTGGGATGTGCTGGAGAAGACTTTATGGAGTGGTTCGACTCTCTCGTCGTCAATACAAAATCTCTGCCAAAAATGAATGCAACTCTGGATGGAAATAAATGCCACGACAAATGCGTTGTAATCAATGCGAAAGGCGGTTCAATTTAATATTAGTGTGCACGACTTTTTCTTTGGCCAGGCAGTGTATGTTGCAGCACACCTGTAGGCAATGCTTGTGCCTATTTCACCAGTAATTCCTCACAGCGACTACATGTAACATGATAAATTGTAAACGCTCGTGTGATGGAACAAAAGAGGCAGCCTTCTCATTGTGTTATAGTTATATTTTGTATGTACACATGTGCATAACATAATTTTGTATTCATTTAAAACAATGTGCTAAACTCTGCTCCGTTCCTGATCGTACCCCGCTTTAAAACTCCCTCTTCTACTCTAGATTCACCAAAGAATCATCCCTCTTTATAATCTGATTCAAGAAAATACAACAGTATCACTGAAAAGGCACAGTCCAATACTTCAGTTCTGAGTTTGATTCATTCACCCATCAATCACACTTGTAGGTCTGCTTATAGCTCTTCACATTCACATTTGTAGCGTAAACCATCCACCATACACAACTGGTTTAACTACGGATACCGGAGGCATTTAGACATATCCGGAAATCTAACTCAGTGACATACAAATTCAACACATTCATGCACACAGACAATTTCCCACATATTTTAAGTTCAAGGTTTGCGGACTGGAGTGATCAAGACATATGGATTCTTGGTCTACTGGATCAGTGCTTACCCTGATCACCGTCCAGTGACTCCCAGTTTTCATCTGTTCCCCAATCCCCTGATGGGTCTGTTCCCCAGCCTTCTTCACTTTTCTGTGGCTACATCCCCATGCGAGGCAAGACAAGAAAATCAAAGACAAATTTATGCCAAGGTTTAATATATTTGTTAAATCATTATTCATACATACCTGCACAACATCGTTCAATGATTTAAAGTGAGTGCTGAATTATGGATGTAACAACAATGGAAAGTTTGTTTTTGTTGTTCAAAATAAACTGTGAACTGTGGTTGGATTCAGTTTGGTTTTAATCCAGGTTTCCACTGACCCACCTTAGGTTCTAATGCAATCAAGTATGCTTAGGGTGTAGGCTTCATACAGCCTACACCCACATATATTGTCTTCAAATGTACACAAATGAGATCACTAATCACATTTGTTCAGTTGCTTGCTAGGTTCTGATATACTTGCGCTTTAATTATTCCGGCTTTGGAGACAATGTCACAGTGAATGATTCCAGAAACATGCAGATCTAGCATCTTGCATAAAGCTTGGGTGGCAAAAGATTTCTATTTTCTTGAAATATCTACCAATAATGAACAAAACTGAAACTTAAAAAGTAAAATACTGCCAGGCTATTGAATTTTACACACACGTTAAATACCCAATTCCACTTGACTCCCCTGGACCCTCCCCACTAGGGATAGCTCCTACGTTGTGAGAAAGTTGTGCTTTGTCGGATTTGCTTTGTAGTTGTTTCAATGACCTTTGATATGCACTTATTGTACGTCGCTTTGGATAAAAGCGTCTGCCAAATAACTGTAATATAATGTAATGTAATGTTAGTCTTTGATTTTGGATGATCCAGATTTTTCACTTTTGGGACATGAGACTGTAGCCTTATGTATTTTTGGGACATAAGACTACAACCTTGTGTATTTGCTATTATCAGTAAAATACAAATGAATGACTTCAAACACACTTCTCTGTCCTCATTTTATTAAATTGATCATATTCATATTGTTTGAAATACATGCAATGACAAAAATCTAATATTTAAGAACAAACAGGATGGAAATAGGGTTTAGGGTTGAAGACGGACTGAAGTAAAAAGAGCTGTTCTGGATTTTACTCAGTGCAGTTAATCCAGCTAACTCAGTAATCCTAACCCTAATTTGTAGAGTAGCCCCCTGGTTAGTGTAGGATACACTTTGTATCAGTGATTACATTAACTATGAGTGATATAGGAGGCAAATGTCATTGTGTCCTTTTATTAGAAAAACTGGACTGTGTTCAGCTTGGGCATTATTTGAGGGAAAACAATACTATTGTCTTGGAGTAGATTCAATGTAATACATTTTCATTGTCATTATAAACACTAGTTCTTATTTGGCATCCAGATTGTATTGTAGAATAGCTTCATCAAATCATACTAGGATGGATCATCATTAGGCTTGTAATTGTTACACTTAAACAGTCAAACCAGTATGAACACTTGTAGGGTGACAATTTAGCTGTGTAACTTAGTTCATTACTTTGTGTTGGAAAAAGTTTAACTTCAAAATATAACTCTCTCAGCTGAGTGGAATATGAGTAAATCACATGGTTTACTGAAAAGAGGAGTATACCTCAAGTGAAAAGAAAGTGAAACAAAGTCCATTTAAACTTTCATTCAGAACAGGTGCTGCCAGTCAGACAGCGAACATATTCATAGGTAAATATCTTGGCGGAAGAAGGGAGGATTATTATGGCTTCCCAGAAGTAGGCCAAACCAACTGTGATTATTCATAATATTTTAGACCTATAGAAGTGGTTAGCAAGGGAGTCATTTTATGCAATTTGCTGGTGCTATTGGACACATGACAAATTAAGTTTGTCTTAACATCAAAATGAAGTTTGTCTCAACATCAAAATGAAGTTTGTAACATATAAAAATTAAGTCTATGTTAAGTCTTTAAGGGTAAATTACACCGATACTTTATTATAGTTGAGGATATAATAAAATGTAGGCTACTGTATTTCCCCACCAAGGAATTTACTAGTCAGTTTGTTCAGGGTATGCATTTGTTTAATTGGCATCCAGGATTAGACATGAAAATATTTGTTGCTGTAACAAAATCTGCGATATCCTTTATCAAAGTCCATGCTGGGGCATCTTTATGCAGCACCTGTGACCTTTAGCCAGGATATTACAGAAAAACATTTTATAGCTCCAGGAACAATCCACAGGACTGTTTAAACAAGTTTTGCTCTTATTCTCTGAGCAGGGCATTTAAGCAAATCTTACTTTTTATTTGTTTTACTGAAAATCTTGCAATATTGTGTAAAAAAGAAGTAAATTTCAAAATTAGGGACTAAGGGAGGAATTGAAGGGCAAATGATCAAAAACAATTTACAAATGTGACAGTATTAAATTAAACTGACCTCAGATGATATCAATGGTTTAGATATAAGTACATAGTTTGGTTTTGGTGTATTAAGAGTAATTCCTGCTGTTTTCTCAGTTTCATGAGAAACCAGAACCAGGAGATTTGATTGAGATCTTTCGGGGGCCCTATCAACACTGAGCTGTATACATCGGAAATGGTTTCGTCATCCACCTTGCCCCCCCAAGTAAGACTGCTACTCATAGATTTTTGGTGGGATGTTTCAGAACAGGGTGCTATGGAAGAACTATTACAAACTAATGCACAGGGAGCTGCCATTGCTGTTTCTGTGTAGTCCATGGCTCTGATAGTCCTTTACCTGTCTATCTCCTTCCTCTCTCATTTATTGCCCCTCTCAAGCTGAAACCAGTGGTTTAGTGAAGTATATGACCTATACCCACCTTTTCTAAACCTCCTTCCATCTCTGTAAAAAGATTAGGCCCAAAGTATCCCCCCTTTCTGTCACTGGCAATGTTTCCATTACAATACATTACACTGCATTCAGCGTACGCATTCTCTTAACTTGTCTTGGCAAAGTGAATTTATGAAGCAGACACCTTCAGAGTTAAATATGAAATAAACCCCTTTCCACTGAGTTTGTAGCATGGTTTTTCCACATCGACTCTTCAAGAGTTAACTGTAGTACCTCTAATGGAAACATAGCCATTGATGGAATGCTGCACCATGAACGTTTGCTTCTTATCTCATTCTCTCACTTGATCTCAGGGATTTGGGGGACAGGACTCTTGCTTCCCTGTCTTTCCAGTCTAGCTTGCGTGCGCCAAGTTTAAGTGGACCCTTAGCCGCCTTGCGCTCTGCCCGTTTGGCCTCCAGCTTCTTCCGTCGCTCCTCATGCTTCTTCTTCGCCAGTTTTGCTTTGCTCAGGCCTGAGGAGAGAAACATTCATTATTACCACAACTTAGTCCTCCGTGTTTAATGACACCATACTGCGGTGCGTGTACCCTTCTGATGAACATGCAGACAAGCCAGAGAGTCTCACACTACAGGCCACACAGCCCTACGGTGAGCCAACACCTATCGGAAAGGCATATCTGTCATCGCTGATAACAACTGTGAGCCTGTGGACACCTGGTATTTTGCCAAGAGTAGCTAATGCAGGAATATTCCATGGAAACTTGGCAGGCTTAAACTTACCCTACCACTGGTGGGATGTGGTAAGCTCTGCCACTGCTGGTGACTCCCAAGTCATAGTTGACCAATACCGTACTCAAAAAACGAACTACGACTGTGAGTCATACGACTATGGTGAGACACAACTGGCTTCATCCCATCATTTATACTTTTTTGCAAGGTAGATAAATCTTTATTTTAAGTTCAAGGTTTGCGGACTGGAGGGATCAAGACATATGGACTCTTGGTCTACTGGATCAGTGCTTACCCTGATCACCGTCCAGTGACTCCCAGTTTTCATCTGTTCCCCAATCCCCTGATGGGTCTGTTCCCCAATCCCCTGATGGGTCTGTTCCCCAGCCTTCTTCACTTTACTGTGGCTACATCCCCATGCGAGGCAAGACAAGAAAATCAAAGACAAATTTATGCCAAGGTTCAATATATTTGTTAAATCATTATTCATACATACCTGCACAACATTGGTCAATGATTTAAAGCGAGTGCTGAATTCTGGATGTAACAACAATGGAAAGTTTGTTTTTATTGTTCAAAATAAACTGTGCACTGTGGTTGGATTCAGTTTGGTTTGAATCCAGGTTTCCACTGACCCACCTTAGGTTCTAATGCAATCAAGTATGCTTAGGGTGTAGGCTTCATACACCCTACACCCTCATATATTGTCTTTAAATGTACACAAATGAGATCACTAATCACATTTGTTCAGTTGCTTGCTAGGTTCTGATATACTTGCGCTTTAATTATTCCGGCTTTGGAGACAATGTCACAGTGAATGATTCCAGGAGCATGCAGATCGAGCATCTTGCATAAAGCTTGGGTGGCAAAAGATTTCTATTTTCTTGAAATATCTACCAATAATGAACAAAACTGAACCTTAAAAAGTAAAATACTGCCAGGCTATTTAATTTTACACACACGTTAAATACCCAATTCCACTTGACTCCCCTGGACCCTCCCCACTAGGGATAGCTCCTACGTTGTGAGAAAGTTGTGCTTTGTCGGATTTGCTTTGTAGTTGTTTCAATGACCATCAATATGGACTTATTGTACGTCGCTTTGGATAAACGCTTTGCGTTCAGCTTGGGCATTATTTGAGGGAAAACAATACTATTGTCTTGGAGTAGATTCAATGTAATACATTTTCATTGTCATTATTTGGCATCCAGATTGTATTGTAGAATAGCTTCATCAAATCATACTAGGATGGATCATCATTAGGCTTGTTATTGTTACACTTAAACAGTCAAACCAGTATGAACACTTGTAGGGTGACAATTTAGCTGTGTAACTTAGTCCATTACTTTGCGTTGGAAAAAGTTTAACTTCAAAATCTAACTTTCAGCGGAGTGGAATATGAGTAAATCACATGGTTTACTGGAAAGAGGAGGATACCTCAAGTGAAAAGAAAGTTAAACAAAGTCCATTTAAACTTTCATTCAGAACAGGTGCTGCCAGTCAGACAGCGAACGTATTCATAGGTAAATATCTTGGCGGAAGAAGGGAGGATTATTATGGCTTCCACTATGGTAAGTAAATTATCAGAATTTTTAAAAAAACAGAAGTAGGCCAAACCAACTGTGATTATTCTTAATCTTTTAGACCTATAGAAGTGGTTAACAAGGGAGTCATTTTATGCAATTTGCTGGTGCTATTGGACACATGAGAAATTTAATTTGTCTCAACATCAAAATGAAGTTTGTAACATATAAAAACTAAGTCTATGTTAAGTCTTTAAGGGTAAATTACACCGATACTTTATTATATTTGAGGATATAATAAAATGTAGGCTACTGTATTTCCCCACCAAGGAATTTACTAGTCAGTTTGTTCAGGGTATGCATTTGTTTAATTGGCATCCAGGATTAGACATGAAAATATTTGTTGCTGTAGCAAAATCTGCAATACCCTTTATCAAAGTCCATTCTGGGGCATCTTTATGCAGCACCTGTGACCTTTAGCCAGGGTATTACAGAAAAACATTTTATAGCTCCATGCAGGAACAATCCACAGGACTGTTTAAACAAGTTTTGCCCTTATTCTCTGAGCAGGGCATTTAAGCAAGTCTTACTTTTTATTTGTTTTACTGAAAATCTTCATGCAATATTGTGTAAAAAAGAAGTAAATTTCAAAATTAGGGACTAAGGGAGGAATTGAAGGGCAAATGATCAAACACAATTTACAAATGTGACAGTATTAAATTAAACTGACCTCAGATGATATCAGTTGTTTAGATATAAGTACATAGTTTGGTTTTCGTGTATTAAGAGTAATTCCTGCTGTTTTCTGTTTCACGAGAAACCACAACCTGGAGATTTGATTGAGATCTTTCGGGGGACCTATCAACACTGGGCTGTGTACATCGGAAATGGTTTCGTCATCCACCTTGCCCCCCCAAGTAAGACTGCTACTCATGGATTCTTGGTGGGATGTTTCAGAACAGGGTGCTATGGAAGAACTATTACAAACTAGTGCACAGGGAGCTGCCATTGCTGTTTCTGTGTAGTCCATGGCTCTGATAGTCCTTTACCTGTCTATCTCCTCCCTCTCTCATCTCTTGCCCCTCTCAAGCTGAAACCAGTGGTTTAGTGAAGAATACGGCGTATACCCACCTCTTCTGTGAAGGATTTACCGTGTACCCACTTAGAAATAGCTAGTGATACGTCTCTTATATCCATCAATGTAATGGGAGACATGCATCAGTAGTGGTTTGTGGCTGTTTGTTTTCTTTTTTTTTGCGGCTATTGTCCTGCCGTCACGATTGGGAATCAATCAGATTTTTTCCACGTTCCGTGGTTTGCAGCCTTCATTATTGTTTTCACTTGGCTTCTGCCTGCAGGGTAGGGTGAATTTAGGTAATCTGGGGACAGCTAAGCTCCAGTGTGTTTATTTTCTGTTCTAACAAAATCTAGTCAACAGGACTTTTACTATAGGTTTAGCATGGATGTCATGTGACTGAAATCACATGAATTTATGGGGGTGATGTCACAGAAAGGGGCAGGGCATTTGTCAATCAGAAAGCTCCCCTGGGAATTGCATGACAAGGTCAGTGACAGAGGATTCTGACAAGATTAATGTTAAGGATAGAAATCTGTCATAAATAAGACAATGTTCATAGTTGTTATCAAATTATGTTTGTGATCTATTCAAGCAACAAAATATGCATTAAATTGTAGAAAATATGTTTTATTTATTTTTTGTATTTTTTTTAGTTGTCCCACTTTATCAAATATGATTGAGAATGTGGGACAGTCATTTACAGTCAAGCCGGAAAATCTGCCCACCCTTTTCACCTTCTCCATGTTTTATTACATTACAGACATATTCTACAATAGATTGAGTTAATTTTTTGTCACAAAATTTGACACAAAATAGCCTATAATGACAAAGTGAAAACATGTTTTTAGAAATTTTTGCAAATGTATTAAAAATCTAAAACTGAAATCTCTCATTTACATAAGTATTCATACCCTTTGCTTTAACATATTTTTAAAGTATCATATTTAATATTTGGTAGCAAATCCTTTGCATGCTGTTACTTCCTGAAGTCTGTGACCAATCAACATCAAAAGACTCTCGATATCTTATTTTCAGGTACTGTTACAAGCGATACTATAACCTCTCTGCATTTGAATTGATCTCTATGAGAATTGGGGGGTGAGAGTAGATTCAGCTGTAAATTACGCTGGTACAGTATGGAACACATGACTGGTGAAATGATTGTAAGTCATCAAGGGTCTAAGGTATCAAACGAGCCCCAAACCATCACTCTGTTGCCAGATATGGAGTAGATGTGGATGGCTCACTGCAAGGGTTATTTCTCCTGACTCATTTTCCTATAGAATTCTATGGGGGAAAAAGTCAGGAGAAACAACCCTTAAAGGGATCCATCCACATCCACTCCATATCTGGCAACAGAGTGATGGTTTGGGGCTCGTTCGATGGCTCAGACCCTTGATGACTTACAGCCATTTAGCCAGCCATGTGTTCCATATTGTACCAGTGTAATTTACAGCTGAATCTAGTCTCACCGCCCAATTCCCATAGGGATCCATTCAAATGCAGAGAGCTTATAGTATCGCTTGTAACACCTGGAAATAAGATATTGAGAGTCTTTTGATTTTGATGGATCACAGACTTCAGGACGTAACAGCATGCAAAGGATATGCGACCAAATATTAAATATGATACTTTAAACATATGTTCAAGCAAAGGGTATGAATACTTATGTAAAAGTTTTCGATTTTTAATACATTTGAAAAAATTTCTAAAAATATGTTTTCACTTTGTCGTTATGGGCTATTTTCTGTATAATTTTGAGACAAATAACTCAATCTATTGTAGAATATGTTTGTAATGTAATAAAATGTGGAGAAGGTGAAAGGGGTGGGCAGACTTTCCGGCTTGACAGTAAGTTCTTCAAATGGGGAAAATATGCATTTAGGGACTTCCTGAAGTTGCATACGTAGTTATTCAAGGTTTATAAGTCTAATGCCGGTCGACACTGTTCTGTACACACACACACACACACACACACACACACACACACTCTCTCTCTTCAGCGCTGCCATACCTGATTCTTCTCACTCAATGTGAGTCACTCTGTGTACACTCTGTGTACACACACACACACACACACACACACACACACACACACACACACACACTCTCTTTCTCTCCCTCTCTCTTTCTCTTCATCACTGCCATACCTGATCCTTCTCTCTCTCTCACACACACAGTATTTTGTAGTTCATCATGTACAAATGTGAGAGTCATTAGTCAGATAAAATAAGAAAATATCCATGCCAGTAAACACCTGTCCCAGATTATCAAATTCAGGCAGAATTGTTTTCTTTGGCACAAAGAACACTAATAGGTGTGGCATGTCTCCTCTGGGTATGATATCTACATTCCTTCTGCTTGTGTGGTTAGAAAACATCGTAGGGATTTCAGAAAGGTCTAATGTGTTGATCTAATGTGTTAGATAGATATGGAATAAGTCGCAGAAGTCAAAATTGCAAAAAAAATCCCAGATTACCAGAATTCACCCTATTTAAGTTTCTCACTTCCGCTTCTCCGGTGCTTGTTTGTCTCACGACATTGTATTCGAGCCAGGTATAGCCAGGAACTAGCGACCTCCTGATATTAAACTCTGTTTATGTTCAGGGGGGACTTGCTATAGCTACTTAATCGGGTATAGGATTGTTTTCTACCTGGAAGCGTTTTGTGCTATCTATTTAGTTTTTTTGCTGTTCTCTCTGAGACAGTTTTTCTTTGTTTTTTCATTTTGGTTTTGCACTCTTCCAGCTTTGAGCTATTATTAGCCCAGAGTGTTTTTTTGTTTCTCGTTATTAGCTCATTATATGAGCTCGGGAGATTTTGTTTGTATTCTACTAGTTTTAGTAGTGCGCCCGGTTTTGCGGGTTGATTTTCGTTTTGGCTGTTAGCCTTAATGAATTAGGTTTCTGTTTTTTTTTCCTTCTTTTATTATTTTCTTCCCCTAATTATTAGTCCTCACTGTTGTGAGCTGACTTGTTCTGATCTCCCCACATTTGCGTTTGAATCTCCGAACACTCAATAAACCCCTTACAGCATCAGCCAATTAAATTAGTTGTATTGTTTAGTTTGTCCAGTATTCTCGCCAATTACGAAACTGCAGCATCCAGGGGGAGTATACCACCTCATACTTACAGTCACCTCCTCAGACAGCACAACAACACTGGCTGAAACGGGAGTTACCACTGCCTGCAGCATGAACTCAGTCCTGAGCGTGAGGTCCAAGGTGAAGATGGAGGAGCTCTGTAAGGTGGTGGGGACACACAAGTACCGCATCAACAACCTGCTTGATGACGAATACAAACCCAGGAACCCTCGTGACATAGTGAAAGATGCCCAGAGCATGCTGGGACAGGAGCTGCCATACTGTGTCATTAGCAAGAACTGCGAGCATTTTGCCACAGATCTGAGATATGGGAAAGCTGAGTCACGACAGGTATGCGCATATCTGTGTAGTAGTGTGTACGTTGCTCCATTAGTTGTTGGTCATTCTGCAATTCTCAACACTTACTTGTCACATTTCTAGCTCACAAAATCAGGTGTTCTACAACCAAACAATATTTAGTATAAGAAAGAAAATTAACAAGAGAAATAGAATTTTGACTGCAATTTTTTAAATTGAATTGAGTTTTTAAAAATGTTATCAAACTGAAAAAAAGTTTTTTCTCCATTGGTGCCTAACTGTCTATCTGTGTTTGCGCAGGTGCACCAAGCCATGCAGGTAGGAGGAGGAGGATTGGGGGTGGCTGCTGTGATTGGCCTGGGAGTCCTTGGTTTAGCTGCTGTCGCCATCTTTGGAGGTGGGAGCAAAGAGAAGAAGAACAACCAATGAGCTGAGGGAGCTCACAGAACTGCACAACCGCCAAGCCTTAATTGAATTCTGCTTGTGTTGCCATATGCTGACCCTTTCCATAGCTTCAGGAATGGCAGTCCTGAATATTTTGTAGGTAGCTTCAGATTTTGTAGGTAACTTAATTTTCAAAGGAAATGACAGGCAGCTAAATCAAGGAGACAAATTATTTGAAATGACTGACACTATGCACATATTTTTCAGTATATTGGTATCATCCAATTCATAACACTAAAATTAATAATGCAAGTGCTGGGTTTTATTTATATTTTAAAGCATGGAAAATGTTCTACTTTATTAAATATTCATCTTTTCTATGCACCCTCCCTTTGCAAGCATAATATTACGGTAATCTTCTATAGTGTTTAATTTCCGATGGGGTTCAGGTCTGGAGACTGAATGTTAAACAGTCATTTTGTGGTCAGTTAACCATTTCTTGGTTGATTTTCAGGTAGGCAAGGGATCAATGTGTTGTTGAAAGATTTATTTGCAGCCAATTTTGAATGTCCTGACAGAGGGAGCTTGGTATTCGCTGCAGTTCAGGAGACCAGGGACAAACAGATGCAAAACATCCACCACCATATTTACCATAGGTATGAGATTTCTTTCAACATAATTTTAGGCTTATTACACTGTTCCAGTCCCAATGGCATGTAGCAAAACCTGAGATGCTTTATTTTGTTGATTGAAAAAAATCTATTGGCATGGAGGTGGTGTCTGATGATAGATTTACAGACTTTGTAATCACAAGATGAAACCAAGAGAGTCCTTTGTCTTTCCCCATGAATGTCCTGGGAACCCTCCGTGTATGCTGGTTTTCATTCCAACCACAGTTGCAATCCCAGAATTTCAACAAGCTGTTAATCTTTCTTAATTAGGTGTTTTTCATGTTTAGAGGGATTATTGACCATCTTAAGCCACATTATGTTAGCAATAGCTATGCATACCATGAATAATAAAAGTCCAATATTGTCATTGTGCTATAACAATTACAAAAACGGAGTTAATTTTTTTTTCATTGATTAAATGAAGACGTGAGGTGAATCAATAGGATCCCAAAACGAACAATTTGTTAAATAATGAAGAATTGAATACGATAACGTGCGAAACCTGCATTGTGTTCAGTTTTTTTTTTAAATTATGAAGAAACACGTGTGTTTAAAAACCTAATTAGGAGCCGATTGATTCATTTCAGTCTTTAATTTGATCAGTTAAAATATTTTTTAACTTTTCTTTTGTAATCGTTTGCAACATAGCACAATAAGCACAAAGTAAACATGGGACGTTTATTCTTCATGGCATGCATACCTATTTCTGACAACGTGGCTTAAGATGGGTAAATAATCCCTCTAAACATGCAAAGCACCAAATGAAGATAAATTAACAGCTTGTTAAAATTCTGGGATTGCAATTGTGGTTGGAACGAAAAAACCAGCATACACTGGGGTCCCCATGCAGAATTGCATTTGAGAACCACTGGCTTTAAAGATGGCAGTTTAAACAAATATAATCTCTTTCAAAATAAGTGGTTGGTCTCTAGAATTAATTCACAGTGACTTGAGACCAATAAACTTAGATATGAATGTGCATGAGTGATTTTACACCCTGATCTAAACTGAACTACCCTTTAGGTTAAAATGTGTTGCTGAGTTTAGCTCTGTTGGTACTTGCATTTGAAATTAATATGGCAAATATTTTGTCATTTTGACTGTGACTAGTTCAGACATATTTTAGATTTCAATTATAATGTCACCTGTTAAGTCATTACTACTACTTAAGCAGATACTGGCAGCAGAGTGATGGTTCGAGCCTTGTTTGATACCTCAGACCAGGGGTGGGCAACTCCAGTCCTGGAGGGCCAGTTTGTATGCTGGTTTTTGCTGCAACCAGTTACGCTGGCTCAATCAGCAAATTAGTCATACACACCAACCAACACCGATTCACTCATAGATTAGACCACAATAAAATGCTAAAATACAGGCTTACAGGAACAAAAACATTCATCAGCTGCCTTCAATATCACTAAATAGCTAAAGTGTCTAAAATGGGCTATTTAAATCATTAAGAGCAGAAGTTGGTCAGAAATCCAGAAACATATTTGGCCCTCCTTGCCCATCCCTGCCTCAGACCCTTGATGACTTACAGCCATTTAGCCAACTGTGTGTTCCATACCGTACCAGCGTAATTTACAGCTAAATGTAGACACCCCACCCCTATGCCCCAATTCCCACTGTGATCCATTGAAATGCTGAGAGGTTATAGTATCGCTTGTAAGAGTACCTGAAAATAAGAGTCTTCTGATGTTGTTGGGTCAGACATCAAGATGTCATGTCATGGCATGCTAAGGATATGTAACCAAATACTAAACATGGCTACTTTATTTTACATTATGTTAACTTCTAGAACCAATAATATTTTACTTTAGCGTGAAATAGGGGGACTATGTAATTTTTTAAAATCATTTCTAAATGGTGAATCCAATATTTATACAAACAGCCTCTAATAAAAACAGAAAATGCTTCCTTGTCCTGGTACTTACATAGGGCACTATACACTGCCTGGCCAAAAAAAAAGTTGCCGTTGCACCCGTCATGCATAATGCCCACTGTACAAGCCTCTGGAGGCAGTGTTATGATCTGGGGTTGCTTCAATTGGTCAAGTCTAGGCTCAGCAACGTTATGCAGCAATAAAATGAAGTCAGCCGAGTACCTGAATGTACGGAATGACCAGGTTATTCCATCAATGGGCATATTCCAGGATGACAATGCCAAGATTCATCAGGCTCAAATTGTGAAAGAGTGGTTCAAGGAGTATGAGGAATAATTTTCACACGAATTGGCCACCAGAGTCCTGACCTTAACCCCATTGAAAGTCTTTGGGATGTGCTGGAGAAGACTTTACAGAGTGGTTTGACTCTCCTATCGTCAATACAAAATCTTGGCCAAAAATGAATGCAACTCTGGATGGAAATAAATGCCACGACGAATGCGTCGTAATCAATGCGAAAGGCGGTTCAATTAAATATTAGTGTGCACAACTTTTTCTTTGGCCAGGCAGTGTATGTTGCAGCACACCTGTAGGCAACGCTTGTGCCTAGCTCACCAGAAATTCCTCACAGCGACTACATGTAACATGATAAATTGTAAACGCTCGTGTGATGGAACAAAAGAGGCAGCCTTCTCATTGTGTTATAGTTATATTTTGTATGTACACATGTGCATAACATAATTTTGTATTCATTTAAAATAATGTGCTAAACTCTGCTCCGTTCCTGATCGTACCCCGCTTTAAAACTTCCTCTTCTACTCTAGATTCACCAAAGAATCATCCCTCTTTATAATCTGATTCAAGAAAATACAACAGTATCACTGAAAAGGCACAGTCCAATACTTCAGTTCTGAGTTTGATTCATTCACCCATCAATCACACTTGTAGGTCTGCTTATAGCGCTTCACATTCACATTTGTAGCGTAAACCATCCACCATACACAACTGGTTTAACTACGGATACCGGATGCATTTAGACATATCCGGAAATCTAGCTCAGTGACATACAAATTCAACACACTCATGCACACAGACAATTTCCCACATGTCCCTCTAGGACAGGGGTAGGCAACCCTGGTCCTGGAGAGCCGCAGGGTATGCTGGTTTTTGTTTTCACATTAAATACAGCAACTACTTTGACCAAAGAAACCAGGTGAGGTGAGTTAACTGTGTAATCAACTGCTTTAATTGATCAATTAAATGGCGAGTAACAACAAAAACCAGCAGACCCTGCGGCTCTCCAGGACCAGGGTTGCCTACCCCTGCTCTAGGACCAAGCGACGACTGCAGTGCTGCAGGGGTTAATGTCCGTGTCATAGTAGCACACTCAGTCCCCCACAGATGCAGTTCCACCCTGACAGCATCCGATACATTGCAACACTCCCAGTATAAGACATACAGTAATAAAGACATAGGAGAAGCACTTTGGCCAAACGGTGAGGTGTGAACTGTGGCTGCTGCTGAGGTTAAGGCTAGTCTTCTCCAACATGCATGGCGCTCTGAGTGTATATGCATTGAAATATACATATAGAATACACAATATATATTCATAGAAATGTTTCATTGTAATCCTTGTTGTCCCTCTTAGACATTTATACCTATGTACACTTTACAACCATAATACGTATGTATAAAAATAACATAAAAGGAAACTCCCCAATGAATGACTTTTTTTCATACTTCAAGTTGAGCGGACTGCTCTCCTTTCTTGGTCACCATCGGGGAAATGGTGTAAACCTCCTTCCATCTCTGTAAATGAAAAGATTAGGCCCAAAGTATCCCCCCTCTGTCACTGGCAATGTTTCCATTACAATACATTACACTGCATTCAGCGTATGCATTCTCAACTTTTCTTGGCAAAGTGAATTTATGAAGCCGACACCTTCAGAGTTAAATATGAAATAAACCCCTTTCCACTGAGTTTGTAGCATGGTTTTTCCACATCGACTCTTCAAGAGTTGACTGTCGTACCTCTAATGGAAACATAGCCATTGATGGAATGCTGCACCATGAACGTTTGCTTCTTATCTCATTCTCTCATTTGATCTTGGGGATTTGGGGGACAGGACTCTTGCTTTCCTGCACCTCGCCGCCGTCTCGCTCAGTCTAGCTTGCGGGCGCCAAGTTTAAGTGGACCCTTAGCCGCCTTGCGCTCTGCCCGTTTGGCCTCCAGCTCTTTCCGTCGCTCCTCACGCTTCTTCTTCGCCAGTTCTGCCTTGCTCAGGCCTGAAGAGAGAAACACTCATTATTACCACAACTTAGTCCTCCGTGTTTAATGACACCATACTGCGGTGCGTGTGCCCTTCTGATGAACATGCAGACAAGCCAGAGAGTCTCACACTACAGGCCACACAGCCCTACGGTGAGCCAACACTTATCAGGGAGGCATATCTGTGAGCCTGTGGACACCTGGTCTTTTGTCAGGAGTAGCTAATGCAGCAGTATTCCATGGAACCTTGGCAGAGTTAAACTCACCCTACCACTGGTGTCACTGCTGGAGACTCCAAGTCATAGTTGACCAATAGCATACTCAATGAACCGACTACGACAGTGCGCTCAGTGCAGGGACACAATTGGCTTCATCCCATCCCATCATTTAATTTATACTTTTTTGTAAGGTAAATAAATATTTAGTTAAAGTTCAAGGTTTGAGGACTGGAGGGATCAAGACATATGGACTCTTGGTCTACTGGATCAGTGCTTACCCTGATCACCTTCCAGTGAGTCCCAGTTTTCGTTTGTTCCCCAATCCACTGATGGGTCTGTTCCCCAATCCACTGATGGGTCTGTTCCCCAGCCTTCTTCACTTTTCTGTGGCTACATCCCCATGCGAGACAAGACAAGAAAAGCAAAGACAAATTTATGCCAAGGTTTAATATATCTGTACAATCATTATTCATACATACCTGCACAACATCATTCCGTGATTTAAAGCTAGTGCTGAACTGTAACAATGGAAAATTTGTTTTTGTTGTTCAAAATAAACTGCACTGTGGTTGGATTCAGTTTGGTTTTAATACATCCAGGTTTCCACTGACCCACCTTAGAATCAAGTATGCTTAAGCTTCTTCATACAGCCTACACCCACATACAGGTGCAGCTCAAAAAATTAGAATATCGTGAAAAAGTTCAATATTTTTTGTCACTCATTTCAGAAAGTGAAACTCATATATTATATAGATTCATTACACATAGAGTGAAATATTTCAAGCCTTTATTTCCTGTAATTTTGATGATTATGGCTTACCGTTAATGAAACCCAAAATTCTATGTCTCAGAAAATTAGAATATTTTGCTTTAACATATTTTTAAAGTATCATATTTAATATTTGGTCACATATCCTTTGCATGCTGTTACTTCCTGAAGTCTGTGACCAATCAACATCAAAAGACTCAATATCTTATTTTCAGGTACTGTTACAAGCGATACTATAACCTCTCTGCATTTGAACTGATCTCTATGAGAATTGGGGGGTAAGACTAGATTCAGCTGTAAATTATGCTGGTACAGTATGGAACACATGACTGGCGAAATGGCTGTACGTCATCAAGGGTCTAAGGTATCAAACGAGCCCCAAACCATCACTCTGCGGCCAGATATGTAGTAGATGTGGATGGATCCCTTTAAGGGTTGTTTCTAAGGCAGCATTTTATGCAAACTTTGGAATGAGACATGCCTCGATGCCTTCCTGTCTTCAAAGGCAGCATTTTTGCCGTTTGAGACACAGCCGATGTCTCAGGCAAAGCTTAACAAACCTAGGGTGGGATAATGGAAATAAATGGTAGCTTTTGATTTAAATCTCCAAGGCTCCCCATAATTACCCCCCTCCCCACCTTCCCCTCTCTCCTCCAACAAGATATCTCTCACTCTGCTAACAGCTCCTCCCTCCAGTTATCCAAAACCTCATTCTCTGTGCACCCTGCTCTTTTCACCTCATATGATCTTCACCCATCCCTCCAGAACCCTTCATCTGCCTGGTCCTTCCTTCCCAACCCTCTAGCAGCACCCTCCTCACCGCGGCAGCAGACGGCGCTCTCTGCGACATCCCAGAGAAGAAGTCACTCTGTGACCCTCTAGCCCCGGCAGTGCCCCAGTTGTAGTCGCTGGTCAGACGTGTCCCCTCTGGTAAGGTCGCAGAAGTCACAGGGTGGCTCTTTGTGGCAGGTGTTGCCGCCTCATTCTGAGTGGGTGAAAAACTGTCCCCAATGTCGCCGTCTTCCTCCCAGTCGTTACCCCAGCCCTCGTCCCCGGGAGAGCTCTGATGACCCTGGCCATCAGCTTCCTTCTCATTGGACCAGCTGTCATCTGCTTCCCAACCGGAGCTGCTCCAATCAGAGCTCTGCTTCTTCACCGTCTCAGAGGCAGTCCTGCCAACCTATGGGGAGACAGGCTTTTTGAGTTTTGATCACCGTTTTCTTTACCATTTCATAAAATGTAAAAATACAAAGAAAAGATTTGCTGCAACACTTCTTGCAACACAGAAAAGCTTTAATACTGGCGTTTCGGTCAAAGACCTTCGTCGGAGCATAATAAAATGTAAAAATAAAAGCTCAACTTACTTACCCGTTTATCATTTGGCTTTTTTTTTACCGACGACACTGCTGACCAATCAGAAGAATTCCAGTCATCGGGTTCAGTCTGCACTTTGGATTGTTCCCGCTCCTCAACAAAAAAAGAGAGGCGATCTTGATATAGACAGAATTCAGGTACAAGTGATTACCTATAACTGCAGCCAACCCGTCCCTCTTCTCACCATGCACACTCCTAAGTTTTTCAACTCAGTAGCCTCTGCCCAACTCAATTAAAATTGTTCCTGGACATGGCTATGGCCTGGGCCAGGCATTGTTACAATAGTAACAATTGTACATTGTAACAATACCTTTTTAAACCGCATTGGAAAGTAGGTTAAGTAGGTTACAGTAAATAGCTCTTACTGATAAAATGTTTAAAACTACATATCTAAGATGTCCCACTCCAATTAGTCACCTCCAAACCCCCCCAGTCCTCATCCTCCCAATGATCTTCAGCAGGCTCCACCACTTCCTCTTCCGTTTTTGAGGCATTCAATTGGTCGCTGAGGGCTGCGGGGGCAGGGGCGGGGTTTGAACTTGGTGCATCAGTTTTTGTCACAGGGACTGAGTGTGAACAGAGGGAAAAGGTGTGAAGTCAGTCATCCTGCTTTCATTTACATGCATATACATGTGACAGAATGACACAAAAAATAACTGCAGCCAAGCTGTGGCCAAATCTGCATTGAACCGACCGACTTCCTACTCAGTTTTACTTTCCAGGACTTTGCCATTTATTTTTAAAGATAAATAATATTTTTGTTAATTTAGTGCTGCTAAAATAACAATTTTTTATTTTTGTGCCGCAGCAATCAAATTCACACAAAGAGGGGATTCATTACTAAAAAAAAAAAATATATATATAAAATATGATGGGAGTGTGGACATTCCTGGCAATGGCCAATGACTTTGGCAGTGCTCACAATGTCAATGAGTAATTAAATTTTTTGCAATATCAGCACAAGGACATTGCTAGGCTGAATAAGAAATTACATCAAATTAGTAAATTCACAAATTTCAGTCACTGTAAAAACAATCAAAATTCAATAATTAAATTCCTAATTTAGACTGAAATTCCAGAATGAAAACAAAGGCAAAACATTTTTGAGAATTTTCAATGTCCATGAAAGCCCTGACGAACAGTAGATGTGGCATAAACCATCCGTTTTAACCAAACACGCTCACCTGAAGTGTCAGTTTCAGGTGAGGCATTTCCAGTAGCAGGTGGTGCAGAAGGTGCATTTTCAGTGGCCCCTGATTCTGGGCCCCCAGGTGCCGTGCGGATGAGTTTGGATGTTAGCGAGGAGACGCCAGTGACAGCCCACCCAGCCCAGCTGGCGGCTGCTGCCGCTGTCCCCGGCGACTGAGCTGATGATGTCACATCTTTCTCTGGAAAAGGAGGGAGAACGAGTGATAGTCAGGCGAGAGTGCAATCCCCAAAACAGTGCTCAAGGTTTCGCTTAATGAGAGCAGTGATGAAAGTGAACCCTACAGCCATGCGCATACTTTTCAGTTCAAACCCACTGGAATGTTAGCATCGCCAAAGCTTTGAAGACATGTAATAACATACTAGGGATGTTCCTAACGACTAATTTCCCTGACGGTTAAACGGAAATTTAAACTTAGACTAGTCGACTAGTCTAAAAGTAAGAAAACACTCAGAAAACAGTCAAAATTGAGCACAATTTAATCTATAAGGTTAAACATTGTCCGAAAAAATATTGCGTATATTATAAGAGCCGTTTGAAACCGTTAATCACATACTTCAATAACCAAATCGTATTTTAAATGCCGCTGAAATGTGTGGCACTTTGCGCCTTGCATTATGAACATTGCACATTATCCTACAAAACATGACAACTCACTAAATAAAAGTTAACAAATAACATTTATTGAAAACAATATTCAACGTAACAAAACATTTTTAGGAAACGTGCCTGATTATTACAACGGCATTTTCATTGGGTGAACGCGATCGCAAAGGAAATACAGTAAAAAATTATAATCGGTCATCACACAGAAAAACTACCAATAATAGGCCCACAAAAATATAACAATTAGGCCTACTGATCGACGTGACATTAGATTAGTTTTATTGGGCTATTCAACAACGCGATAGGCCTACTTACTCTTTCCATCTCGCTGGTTTAACTTGCAGGGCGAACAGGCTAATGCATTTAGGTTTTTTTCCTTCGTTTAAAAAATTACAAAAAAATGTATCCGCCGTTGTTTACATTATTAACGGATGCTCTTTTTTTATAAAGCAACATTTGACCAGGAAAACATGACATTTCGGTGCAAATTATGTCAATATGTCATTTAAATGTGTACATTAATAAAATAATAAGTTTAACCGACTTGTATTTCTGGTGCCGACTAGCGAGGGTAGCAACGTTTAATCGACTAGTCGACTAAACGCGCACATCCCTATAACACACAAATTGTTTTTTCTTTTCACTGCATCAACAGAGCAAACTTATCTTTCCACAAGAATTTGTCATGGTGTAAAGTGCACACTGAAAATTTTGAAAATAGAGGCTATTATGCAATGAAATCCACTGTACCTATCTCAGCCAGCATAGAGGCACACATAATTAAATCCACTGTACCTATCCCAGCCAGCTTAAAGGCACACGGAATTAAATCCTCTGTACCTATCTCAGCCAGCATAGAGGCACACAGAATTAAATCCTCTGTACCTATCTCAGCCATCTTAGAGGCACACAGAATTAAATCCACTGTACCTATCCCAGCCAGCTTAGAGGCACACAGAATTAAATCCACTATACCTATCTCAGCCAGCTTAGAGGCACACAGAATGAAATCCACTGTACCTATCTCAGCCAGCTTAGAGGCACACAGAATTAAATCCACTGTACCTATCTCAGCCAGCTTAGAGGCACACAGAATTAAATCCACTGTACCTATCTCAGCCAGCTTAGAGGCACACAGAATTAAATCCACTGTACCTATCTCAGCCAGCTTAGAGGGGTCTTCGGACACCGTCTCCAGCTTTGTCAAGAAACTCTTGATTGCTTTAAATGCCTGAGCAGGAGGAGACAGATTCACACACCTGGATTGTAGTACATTGTGGACATCACATCAGTACAACACGGTCACCATTATTACTCATTAGTATATAGAATCAGCTCCACGTCTTCAAATTCAAGTTGAACAACCACTGAAGGCTTCACAGTGATTCATTGATCGTGGAGGCGGAACCACCAAGTAAACCCGCCTGGCGATAAGCACTCTGGCCTGTTCACCTGGTCTCGCACGCTCTTGTCGGGGTCCATGGTGAGGGCGCAGAGGTTGGGCAGCACGCGGGCCGCGCTCTCTGCCACGCTGTAGTAGTTGTGCGTGGCGGCAAAGCCCAGGACCCCAGCGGCTCGAGAGGCAGGGAAGGGGTCCTTAGTGGCCCGGGAGAACGCAGAGATCAGCACACGCTGCCGAGTCTGTGTAGGGAAAGGAGGGAGGGAGAGGGAGTGGGGGGTGAGAATGAGATGGATTGGTGATTGCGCAGGGAGGAGGAAAATTCAACATGGAATAAATAAGAACATGAGTGGGGGGGGGGGGTAATATATTTAAGGGGGGTAATATATTTAAAGATGTAAAGAAAAAGCAAAAGTCACATATGAACAGGAACACATATAGAAAGAGAAGGAAGACAAAGGTAAGAGGAGGAATGGTTTCAAACTATCGTTGTGCCCACTGACTAGGCACTGCTATGTGGAGCTCCTGCTTGTGCGTGTCTAATGCATTGTCTGCTTTGACTGTGTTGTGTGGGGCACTTACGCCAGAATTGAGGTAGGGGGCAATCTTGCCCAGGCAGACGGTGGTGTTGCACCGGATGGGGCCCTGGTCGTCTCTGGCCTGCAGTCGGGCGAACTGACGCATCAGCTCCTGGTTCAGGTTGGTCTCGCTCAGCTTAGGGGCAAGCAGGAGCATGGACTGAAAAACAGAGAAACCAGGGTTACAATCAGGGATGACTGCTTTCACGTGGATTTCTGTGTTTCAGAGCTCACCGGCGCCAATTATGACTGACGACTGTACACAGTATAGCAAAAACATATTCAAGTAATTGGCAACCCAACTAGCTAATAAGCGTTAGTAAGTAGTTTGCATGTGCCGATTGTGAAATTTCGGGAGGTCGAAGAACACAGAAATCTGTGTATCTGTTGAACTATTTCACTGCTGTGCAATGTGAGCGTGAGTGTCTCCGCACCTTCACAGTCTGCTCCCGGATGGCAGGGTTGGTGTCTGTGAAGCCATGAACAACATGAGGGAATATCTGGGAGTTGACAGAAGCTTCATTCAGATACTGGATAAACTGCTCCATCTGAGAATGGAAGGGAATAAGACCGAGAGGGTGTTACAGTGAAGGGGACATTGAGATAGTAAAGGGAACACTCATGGCCACTCTATCTGGAAAGCGGCACCGAGTTGCCGTGGTTATCTACTCCAAGCGATAACGGTGTCTTTGGAAACCACCACTAGGAACACGCATGGGAGTCTGACCTGCTGCAGCAGCCGTATCCTCATGGCGCGGTCTGTGGAGGAGAACATCTTCACGATGACTGGGATGATCTTCTGCTGGTACTCCTCAGGGCTCAGATACTTACCCACCTGGAGCAGAGAAATTAAACTGAGTCACACAGAAACCACAAAGAAATAACAAACAGGAAGGAAACACAGAACGTTCCAGAATGGTTCCCCACTCATTTCATTTTATGGATTAAACAGTCTTATCCAGAGTCGTTTCACAGCTTTCATTTTTCAACTTTTCAATTAGTATCCATTTATATAGCTGGATATATACTAGGGGTGCAACGGATCACAAAACTCACGGTTCGGATCGTATCACGGTTTTGAGTCACGGATCGGATCATTTTTCGGATCAGCAAAAAAAAAAAAGGGAGACAAGTATATCTTTGCTTTCCATTTATTCTGTAAAACACTTAAAGCAAGGAACTTTTGCCCATGGTCTTAAATGAAAACAACATTCAAGATGTCCAATGTTTAAGTAAAATCTTAAAATATATTCTTCATGAACATTGATATTTATATCCAACAGCTAGCTGGGTCTGAATGGCTGAAGCAGGCTTTCACGTTATCGTAGCAGCTATTAGAAAAGTAGGCTGGCTAATTTAGTTGGCACGCTGCACAGGCTCGATGCATTGTTTGTTTAAAGCCTGCTTGCGTAGAACAGAAACATGACATTTATGTTAGAGGCATGCAGCTATACGCAGACGTTGTTTTTTCAATCAACCTTATTTTGGGGATATTGTATCGGCTGTTGAGGCAGCAGGTGATTCAATTGAATGTGGAGATTGTGGATTTAAGAATTCTATAAGAGCATGTGGCTGAAGTATTGGTTACACTTTGATGTTTTTATTTTAACTACTAAAATTTTAGTTCGCCCCTTATATTAGAATCGTATGCCAAAAAGGCCATACTAATCGTTTTGCTCCGAAGTGGTTCGGGTACCTCAAAGATAAGTACGCAAGTCTTTGCTTTGTGTGACGGACGGATGACGTGTTTTAAATGACTCACCTTGTCCAGTTGCGGCTGGTCTTGAAGGTGGACTGTATAAAGACAGCCGCTGGCCCGGATACCGTTTAGGAAAAAACGCTTAACCACGTAAATGGTATGCATAATCTGAAGCGTATTTGTTTTAAATTAAAATATAGCCTATTTTGTCAAGCTGCTCATAGTCTGAACACGCAACGGCTTTTTTTGCATAATCAACCAATAATTGCGCTTCAGAGTAAAACACAGCACGCATCTGTCTTTTCACTGCAACTCTGCATCGAGATTTAGGGAATTATTACTTTAAAAAGTACTAGCGGCAGTAAAACTGAAATTCACTATGATGGTTAAATTTTGCAATTAATCCGCGGTTCACATGCATGCCGAACTGTGGGGGGCGATCCGTACGGATCACGGATCAACTACGATCCGTTACACCACTAATATATACTGACGCAATTCAGGTTACTCAAGCGTACAATGACAGTACCCTATCCGGGGACTGAACCTACAACCTATGGGTTACAAGACCCATTCTCTAGCCGTTATACTAGTCTGCCAGTGCCACACTCACCTTAAAGAGCGGGGTGAGAACCACAGCACCTGCATTGCCAAACTCAAAAGCAGTGAGCAGCTGTGGCAGCACCTTGTGGCGGCAGAAATCCTCAGGAAAGGAGTCCAGGTTCTCGCTCAAGTCCTGGAAGAACTGCTGCTTCTCTGAGGGGTCTTTGATCTGGTACAATGCACACACACGCGCACACACACACACACAAACACACGCGCACACACACACAAACACACGTGTACATAAAGACACACAGTTAGACACAGCGTGGTTATTTGCATTACAGCAGATTACTGTGCATGTACTCCTGCATTGCTGTTTGACAGAAATCTTTGTACAGTGCCCTGAGAGAGAGAGAGCGCCGCTACCTGGATCTCCTCCATGAAAAGGTTGCTCTCCACAAAGCTATTACTGAGGAAGCCGCCCGGGGAGCGGCAGTTCTGCAGGAACCGTGCCGGGTTGGGCCGGACCTTGGGGTTCGCCCCCACCAGCTCACAGTAATGTGGGACCAGCTGCTTGGGAATCTGGGGACAAGCACACAAGTCAAAACCAAACTTTTAATTTCCTTTGGTATATTACTCATTAGGACGCAAAGTGAGGCTCATTACGGGTCCACTGAAAGCTTCACCGAGCTGTACTTTGGTACGAAATGGAACATGGGCGCCACCTGGATACACATCCCATTAGTGGAGCACAGTTCCAGGGTACAGCTCTGACTCGGACCTCGTTCCACCAAACTGATGTTTATAGCGGTGCATCTTGCTCTTATAGAATTTACCTTGCCCAGGGAGCGCAGGGAGGAGGCGCGAGGCAGAGTTCCATTGAACACCTCCCAGATGAGGCAGCCCAGTCTCCACACATCTGCAGACCTGTCAAAGACACCGCCAACTGTAATATTCTACGCCCAAGATATTTATACAACGCCTATAAATTATATATCTAACCAATTTAACAATGGCAATAAATATTTAAGACTTGATAAAGGTCTAATATTCAAACAGGAGCTCAGTACAATATGGTGAACACCCTGAAGTCAGTATTTCAACAGGAACTCAATGTGGTACTGTGCGCCAGTGAACAAACTGCAGTCTTGTATTTATATAGGAGCTCTATTTGGGGAGCTGCTGTAAAATGTCAGACCTGCTGAAAAACATCATACATGTTAGATAAGCACTTAAAAGCACTGGAACAAGCCCTCTCTCACCACTTCTCCCCAGCCGTCTTTCCGCTGCTGTTGAGGCCCTCGGGGGGGTCGTATTTCTCCAAGTCGGGGCTGACCTTCCTCTGTGGTGGTGAGGGTGAGGGGTCTCCCATAGAAGTCACGTGATCCAGACCTCCTAGCTTCCATTCCCCTGCCCGGTCCACAAAAACTGACCACACACCCAGGTTGTTGTGGAGAAGGTGGCAGTCGTTGACCAGGAAGCTCAGCGCTTTCTGAAGGACAAGAGACACGAGGAGGACAAGAATGCAGGAGGGAGAGAAGAGCGGAAGAAAAGAAAAGAGCAGAAGATAGAATTGTTAGGCGGATGCAAAGCACATATTGCACGAGAGAGAGGAGAGCATAGATGAGGAGAAGAGACTTGTTTCTCTTCCACTGACGCTGCTTCAGCGATTAAAAACAGCAAGACATTTTAAATGAACCCATGTTATACCCCTCCCACCCCCTCAAAGTCTCCTTCTGTGCCTCTTTGCCTCCTTTTACTCACGAGGATCTGGTGCAGGCCCCAGGACACCTCCAGCTCTCCAGATCCACCTCGCTCTGCCTGGGTTTTCAGGTGAGCAGCAAGGGGAGTCACCTGCTCAGTGACCAGATACAGGCACTTCTCCGTCTGCAAACCCCAAACACAAGGGAAGCATTTTCAGCACATAAATAAACCAAGCAACAAAATAACCCATGTAAGATTCAGCACGTCATTTAAAGGGGCAAAGACTAATCGATTAGACTGTGCCTATGGTGTTTCTAGAATTGGTCATCTCACACTAGGGGCAGAGATTAATGCAGAGGTGCCAACTGGTAGCTCTCTGATCACTCACCTCAACCTGCATGAGAAAATGCATGGGGAGGAAATGCAGGGGAAGTTAAGACATTGTTTCGATTACGTCACAAGACGGGACTATTGCTCTGCAAACCATTCCTGCTCTTTCCAGCACTCAGACCGCCGTCCAATCCATGTTGTGTTCTCTCAACACAGAATGGAAGGCTATCATTGAAACTAAACTAAAGCACAGAGTTATATTCTGGAAAATATGCATAGAATTATTTGCTAAATCATTAACAAAATCCCTGGTAAAACACATTACACTGTAAATTATGTCTACCTACAGGGAATCATGTAAATAAAATTACACAACTGTTACATGTCTTATGAACAGGACAATTATTATACATTTCTATTTGTTTTATAAAAGGGTTATCCTTTTTTTTCTTCTTCTCCAGAACACAACTTGACCATCTATGGGATACAATCTCAGGCTGACCCAAGAAACGTCTTGTTTACCAAATACAGTTCCGGCCACTATTATTGGCACCCCTGGTAAAGATGAGTAAAAATGGAAAAATTGAGGAAAATCCATCCTTTAATTGAAGTACATTTATTCTGAGAAAACAAAATCCCTCATCAATAAATAATTATTTTTAACAAAACCATGTGTGCCACAATTATTGGAACCCCTGCATTTATATTTTTTATGTTTGGTCACATATCCTTTGCATGCCATGACTTCCTGATGTCTGTGACCCAACAACATCAAAAGACTCTTATATCTTATTTTCTGGTACTCTTACAAGCGATACAATAAGGTCTCTGCATTTGAACGGATCTCTATGGGAATTGGGGGGTGGGACTAGATTTAGCTGTAAATTACACTGGAACAGTATGGAACACATGGTTGGCTAAATTGCTCCAAGTTATCAAGGGTCTGATGCATCAAACCATCACTCTGCTACCAGATATGCAGTAGATATGGATGGACGGTTTCTTCTCCTGACTTATTTTTCCATAGAGTAAATTTTTCCAAAATTTGTCAGGAGAAACAACCCTTAAGATCCATCCATATCTACTGCATATCTGGCAGCAGAGTGATGGTTTGAGGTTCGTTTGATACCTCAGACCCTTGATGACTTACAGCCATTTTACCAACCATGTATTCCATACTGTTCCAGCATAATTTACAGCTATTACAGCTCCTCACGTAATAATTTGCAAGGTAAGAACCGGAACCAAGCCACCGATTGCTCACCTCCAGCCCATCCACATAGCACAGAATGTTGGGGTGTCTGAGGGTCTTCATGCGTTTGAAAGCTGCCTTGGCCAGCAACGTCTGGTCCTCTGCCCCTGCAGTCCCCTCAAATACGAACACTGACACAGGCTCACCAGTGGCCTACAGAGGGAAGAAAGGTCTGTTTCTGAAAACCTTTAAAAAATAAAAAATACGGCATCTTTCCTGCCATACGAATACCATATGTGATTTTTAAAACAAACCAAAAACCAGTGGGAACATATCCTGAGTTCTTAAAAATTATGATGAAAAAAATGGCACCCAGGAAATATGCTGACACTATGGTTCTGAGAGATGAGAAAGTGTGAAGACTGTTCCATTCAGACTCCATGAACAGACAATCAGCAGACCGGCCAGGGAAACTAGTTCAGACACCTCCCATGTACTCCATTCTGAGTCCTAGCTTCTCCCCTTACGCAAATGATACAAGATCCTGCAGTACAAGCTGAACACATAAACGCACCCCTGTAACACCCTGGAAATCAAATCGCTGTAACCACAGTAGGTGAGTGATCAGGTGAGGCCATGTGCAATATAGGCTAGTGGATATATATGAACGGAATGCAATTTGATGAGGCTGATGTACAGGGCATTTGTATATGCATCTGTCTTTGTTTATTATGCATTCCATTTATGCAGTAGCATTTGGCTCAAAAGATGAATGTCCCATTGGGAACCCAACTTATTATCATTATTATTAGTAATAATAATAATAATAATAATGTTGGCAAAGACAATGTATAATTTAGTTAGATGGCTCAATCCGAGGTGATTTGCAGAATCAAAAGATGGTAACTGTCACATCAGTATTAGACAACTAGCTATCATCTAGCAGTTGGAACCACAGAAGTGGTCCAAATGACTGCCACATATGCTGAGAATGGCTTCTTTCACACTGTCATCAGCTCGCTTGAAGCTCATCTATCTGGATATGTGTTGACCAAAATTATACATGTTTAAGTTGCCTATATGCAAAACAGAAATGCAGTTGTTAGGCTTACATTTAACGTTAGCTGTTATCAGCTGTACAATACAATATTCCTACTCACACACGACTAGTGTAGTGTCATATGAAAAGCATTTATGTCCAGTCCTGTAAAACTTTTAAAAAAAGAATATTTAGCATACGTTGGTTGGTGTAAGTTAATGGTTTTGTCGTTAAGTGTATACAGTGTTAGACATGGTAGCTAGTTAGTCAACGGGAAATAGGTAGCTTGTGACAGCTTCATAACAGCCAGCTATGTTCGCTACTTCATGCAAAGGTTACTTCCCTAGTAGTAAGCTACATTTTTAATTTATTGAGATATATCGCATGTGACACAATATTAAAACACTTGCGATGTTTTTTAATGTAATAATATCAAGTTACATGGAACAATATTGGAAAAATAAAACAACACTGATAAACAGCATGTTTGTCAAAACGGTTAGCTTGTACTTAAGCATCCTAGCAAGCGACGTGGCGAGGGGACGTGTCTATGCCGGATGTAGGGTAACATGTTACCGCTCAGGTGAAATAAATCGTACAATGACCTTTTGATATCACTTGGTGACGAAATAAAGCGGTCAGTACTGCTGCCATTGGTATATCACCTGCAGCGGTTTAATAACAACTAATGTTTCGCCAGAACCCACAACACCAGTTCTAATCTGGGGACTCGTACTCAGTTGCGCGTTGTAATTGACACCGGGGACTCGGGAAAGGCCTCATTTAGCCGGCTACCTAAGTTAACGTTAGCATAGCCATTCCAAATGTAATTCGTGTCAGGCAAAGTCTCACCTTTCGCTTGCCTCGGTGAAGGGTCCATATTCCAGACGACTCCTGGGTCTCTGGTAATATTTCATAATTGAAGTCTTTGACCGGATCCCTTGCGAAAAACGACCACATATTGCCTCTTTTCCAGCCCGCATCAAAACATGCAGCAACAAAGGAAAGCGTCTGCGCTCACACAGTTGATACTAGTCACCACTAGGGGGAGCACGGGGTTAAAACGTCGGCGCTGTTACCGCATTGAGTCACTAGAGGGAGACCACATCATCTTTGTAACACAATAGAGAAAATTCAAAAAAAATATTTTGGAGGAAAGCAAATCAGTGGGGAAAAAGTGGTAAGGATGCTATGTGGAAGGTAACGTAAGAATGTCTTTTTCAATGTGAGACCTGCATAAAACTTTAGCATCATGGTGAGATAAAAAGGAATAAACACAATATCGAAAGTTCTAGGTTTAAGAATTATAGGCGAGTGCTGTATAACAGCTTTTGCCTTAAGTCACACTTGGTCTGTACTTCACTCTCTACAAACATTTGCAGCCTAAAAATATTTTATTTAGTGGATAATGATATAATTTACAATACAAATGGCCTTACTATCATTTTCATATGCGTATCTATAATTTACTTCAGCTGGCTTTTCAAAATGTTTACATTTAGATGATCCCTTAATTCTTGGATTGTGTTTTTTTCAGGATGCCTCATATCTATAATAAGTTTACACACAGACATTTATTACAATTTGCAGTGTATCAGTCCTTATGTTTTGGAAACTTACAGTTCTAAATATGTCTATCCACACAAGAGGTCCTCCCACACTTAACAATTAGACCTCACCAACACTCCACTTTGAGGCAAGTAAAGAAAACAAAGCCCCAATATCACAAAAAATTGTAGGCAATCTCTTGTGATGCTAGTGGAAATGCAAAAAGGTGTATAAGCCACACGCAAGACTCCCCAAATTACAATTAAACCCTAAATTGGTTGTTTCAGGTGCCTTCCTCAACTCCCCTTCACACACAAATTTGGGGAGGAGGAGCAAGCATGCTGATGGCCTGTTTTCCCTTTGACCCTTTGTACAATATCCAATGTCCTTTGGCCCTGGGTGTGGTATTTATGGTTCTAAACAAAAGAGTAAATCACAGGGATGTGATATCCTTTTGACACTGCAGTGCCATGACCAGTTGAATAGGAACATTTAAAGAATACAGACTCAGTGGGAAGTCTCAAAATCAACAAAAAACATCTCAAAAGCTCAAATCTCAAAGTAGTCAGTTAACCAGAGTAGATGGTTTTAGGGTTTAAGGTTTATGGAATTAAGTTGAACACAGCTGAAACCTGTTTGTATGTGATATTCAAATAGACCACACATTAGAATGTACACAATGGATCTATTCCACTGAAAGTAGCTGAATTTTATATTTCCTTAAAAATTGGATGCATGCTTTGGACAGTGTAATGTCATTCTATGGGCAATTATTTGGTTCTTAGCTGAAGGCATATTCTAGGCAAATCTTCTGGTATATTCATGAATTTATCTTTCCAACTTTGGTACAAGTTACTTCTGTTGTCTTGACAGTCATATCCATTCCAGTAATCCAGTAGATTTAACATTTTTAGAACATATTTAATTAAGCAATTTGAGCATCTTGTCTTACAACAGAATGGCATTACTGTGGCCAGTCCTTTTCATATGCAGGATGTAGGCATAGATGTATCAAAGATACACAGCATAACCTCAGTGGGTTCACCGCAAAATGCAAACCGCTGGTAAGCCTGAAGAACAGAACGGCCATTTTAGAATTTGCTAAAGTACTTTTACCAAAAGTGATGGAAAGTGGAAAGTGTGGAGAAAGAAAGGAGCTGCTCATTATCCAAAGCACATGGCTAATTATACAACTGAGTGACAAATTGAAAACAGAAAACAATTTAAACAAAATTAGAAAACAATTGTTTGGTTGTTTTATTTGCTATTGCTTTTGTACAATTTTTAATAATAAATTGTGCAAATAGGATAACAATAAACTGACAATTAAAGCAAACAAATGTAATCTCCAAGGGGGAATCTGTCAGCAAGGAAAAGAATAGCGGCTGATGTTAGTTGGTCATTTAACAGACTAGATTTGTGGAGTAGGATTTAACAAATGCATTCTTAAATGCAAATATTCCACAGGAAAATGGATAATTCCAAATTACCTGCATTGTTTGAACAAGCATGAATAATTGTTGGGGAAATTCCTTTAGGTAGACAGCTTTGACAAAACTATTTGCTAAAAACTAGTTTGTTGCATACATCTAAATGAAAGAACAGATCAAAACAACTTGCATCATATATGTGGACATAAAACAACCAATATTTAAAAAAATATATTTTATGTTATTCAAT
Source organism: Ilyophis sp. 1 JC-2022 (assembly GCA_022702515.1). Classification (NCBI taxonomy): domain Eukaryota; kingdom Metazoa; phylum Chordata; class Actinopteri; order Anguilliformes; family Synaphobranchidae; genus Ilyophis; species Ilyophis sp. 1 JC-2022. The sequence continues at coordinate 19,655,013 of CM040397.1, read as the reverse complement.
GTCACAAATGATTTAAAAGTCTTACTGATACACTGTACCTTACTGCCTGGAATCACCTGTAACCAGAGGTGTAAAATCCAGGTTCAGAAAGTAAGTCCTTCTCAGTATTTTGTTCTAAGCACTTGGATTTGCTAATTAGCACATTCTTCAGCCAGGAGGTAGAACTTATTAGTGACATCAGATGGCTGAGTTCATGGGTGGAAGAAGGAAGACTCTGCAGTGCTTTTACCCCTGGATTTTACACTTCTGCCTGTAATGTAATATAGCCCTGATAAATAAATAAAAATAAGGGGTGGAGGTGTTCCACAAAGCAGCATTACTGAGTTAGCTGGATAACTGCACTGAGTAAAATCAGGAACAGCACTTTTAACTTCAGTCTATGTTCCAGATTCAGGAGGATTCTTGGTTTTTAGTGCAGTTATCCAGCTCAGTGGAGTACCACCCAGCTCACAATTTTGGCAAGGCTGTGACTTTAGCAAGTGTGCTGGTATTATGACAACGCACTCACAAGACTGAATTTCTGCTATCGACAAGAAGTGCAGATCCGAGTTGGCCGTTACAAATTATTTGTACTTAAATCTTACTCAAAAGGCAAAATGGAACTAGTTTGTTGTAAACTCTGTCAAAGCAAAAACACACTCTTTCATATGGACATGCAAGGATACAAGAGTAGTCAGTTGTGCTTTCAGTACATTTTCCATGTTTTTATTTCTTTTCAATTAACACCATATCATACACATTTTATATCTAAATGTGGTGCTAGGCTTTTCTAACCCATTGCAGCATAAAAACACACCTGAGTTACAGATTTCTATTTCATTAGTAGTGTAGCTTGGTTGTGTAGTGTGCAGTGTAGTTTTGATAGCTTATCCTTATTCACATTTAGCAATCAACAGTGCTTGGGAGGTGGCAAGCTGGACTCCATCTTCTTTGAAGCGGCTGAAGAAAGTTAAGTGGTCAAGATACCAGGTTATGTCTGGGTCCTCGGGGTGGGAGGGTAGGTTATGTCTGGGTCCTCGGGGTGGGAGGGTGGGTTCTTGTCCTCTGTCTTGTAAATGTCCTTTATGACATTTGTTGCATGCTTCTTTCATTTACATATGATTTGTTCATGACTGTCATTTATGCTTGTATTTTTACTTGGTATGTTTTTTTTATTTCTGGTGTAATGATAACTGACTAAATGACTAATAAAAAATGTCCTAAATAAATAAAATCAGTCCTGCTTATTCCAGCCAGGCATGAAAAAACTGAAAAGGCATTTATTCTGCTGGTTTTGTTACCCTATATAGCAGAGGTCAGCAACTCCAGGCCTCGCGGGCTGGTGTGTACGCATGTTTTTACTGCCACCAGTTACCAATAATTTAATTCTACTTCTCCGCGATATGAACAGCAGCTGATGAATGTTCTTGTGCCGGTATGCATGTATTGTAGCGTTTTATTGTTCTGTAATTTACGAGTGAATCGGTGATTGTGTGTATGACTAATTAGCTGATTGAGCCGTGGTAACTGGTGGCAGTAAAAACATGCATACACACCGGCCCGCAAGGCCTAGAGTTGACGACCCCTGCTATATAGCAAGGTATTGTCCATTTGCAGACAATCTCATCAAGGAGGTGGAATATTCTGCACAAGGTGTTCAAGGCACAAGAGGCTCTACAGGCTCATTTATTGGAGTGATATCCACAGAAACACACAACTTGCCATTCCAGCACACCATGCTGTTGGCTCTTCAACTGATTCAGTGATCTTCCTGATTAATCTAGGTCAAGGGTGTCCAATCTTTTCAGAAAAGGGCTGGTGTGGGTGCAGGTTTTTGTTCTAGCCCAACACTACATACCTGATTAACTAATCATGGTCTTCAATCAAAATCTTGCTAAGTAGAATCAGATGTCTTAGTGCTGGGCTAAAACAAAAACCTGCACCCACACAGGCCCTTATTAGATTAGATTGGACACCCTAGGTAATGCAACCAAAAATAAATTCAAAAGCTAATTAAAAGCTGCAGTGTATTACTGAAATGTACTATAATGGCACTTGCATTTTGAGTGTTGCTTTATTAAAAATGTTATCGATTCTTTTTTTATACGAAGTAACACTCTTAGGGCCTCCTGTTTAGGATTAAAGAACCAAGCTCAATAGAAGGATCTCATAACATGCAACTGGAAGACAGTGAATTCAAATAAAATGGCTCATTACCATTTCCACAAATAGTGCAGGTTCCATTACCAGGTTGTCCACTTTAAGACCTATTTCAGATGTAGTTCTATCAATTATTCTATACAAAATGTAACCTCTCAAAAGGAACAATTAACCAGAGCACATTACAGAAAATGAAAATTGTCCAAAAACTGATATGGTATTCATTTTTTGTAAATACCACGTTTCTGCCATGATGTGAAACAATATGCAGACTTTAGAACTTTCTTTCGGTACATTAAACATAAAGTATTTTTTTTGCTCATGTTCTGAGAATAATTGCTGGCTGAAGCCACTTGAACTTGGTGAAAAGCAGTTAAAACTTGTCAGATTTGTGCACGTTATATTAAGAGCCGCTGGTCATTGGCATCAGTTGTTTTAGTAAGTTTACAGGCTTGGATATAAGATAGTGGTTTAAAAAATAAATAAAATCACCATTTCATATACTAAACACTTTTTTCCCTACACTCTCTCTACAAGTAATTTCCCGACGCTTTCCCTACAAGTCAATCCTTCATAAACTGTTGCATGCTCATCAAGCGGATGAGCTCTATAGCCATAGCCATCTAAATTCAGGTCAATATTGGAAGCAATTAAAGGTTTTGCCTAGCACAAGCTATAAATCCATCCCTCCCAGTTAATGTTCAAAAGCAAAGACACCGCAGGGAGTTGAACCCCGTCCCAGAAACCAGAAGTGCCACCACCGGAGTCTTTTGCTTTTTTTTTTTTCTTCTTCTAAATAATTATCAAGGAGAAAAAGCAAAACATGGAGGAACAAGACCAAAGGCTTGTTCCCCCAGGAAAAGAAAAACCCTTTCATACGACGGTTTCTGAAATTTGCGCCACCCTACTGTCCGTTCTTCCCTCACGCAGAGACCCTGCAACTAGAGGAGAAAGGGTTGCCAATTCCCTCCCCACACCCCCAGGAAATCTCACAATAAACCAGCAGAAATGCTACCGTGTGCAAATTACTAGATACCTTACATTACTACAGCAAAGATCTGCATCGCTCAGCATATTAGTTACACAAAATGAGAATACTGCATGGTTCAGACTTAAAATACTTTAAATTTAGAAAAAAAATGAAATCGTTACGACTGCAACTTTAGTCCACGCAGAGGTCAAACTAGGCTCACTCTGAACCACAGAATCGCCGAAAAAGGTGCTGGAAAATAAACCATATGAAGAATTTACAACCCCCCCCCCCCCCAATAATTAAATACATATTTCCGTTAGTTACACAAGTTATCCCAAAATGCTGTACATTTACAACCATAACAAAGCAGGATATGCCAGGGTCTTTTATCCAATTATTTCCAACAATTACCAAGTTAAATTTTCAATACACACTTACAGCCAGCATCCTTGAAAACCACGTCCTCCAAACTTATGGTAGGTGTCAAAAGGAAGCCATACAGGGCATGAAGTAAAGTATCTGAAACTCAAATTTAAAAAAGGAAAAAAACCCCGGAGACCCAAGCTGCATTCCCCATGGTTGTCAGCCATCTATGTGTAGAAAAGACTTCAAGGTTTGCCTTTAACCTGTTAAAATAGTCAAAACGGAAAACACCCATCTCCTTCCAGCAGGAATCAAGATGCACTCTAGGTTGAAGTTCCTGGAGTCAGTCGTGCCGATTCATTTTAAAGAGTTTCTGCAAAGAAATAAGAAAATGTTGCCCCGAACAACCCCACCCCCCAACCAGTCTGAACTCTACTCCCACTACAGTACTTTAATTTGCCAATTTAAGTTATGCTGAAGTGAAGGCCTACAGATCAACGCATGTAAATCTGAGGTGCATGCTTGTATCAAGGAAAGCTCCGAACACAAAGTTGTGGGTAAATTGAGGAAACAGAAGTTACTTAACTTAGCCCAAAGCAACTGCAGAGAGAGCTTAATTAGCAGCAAGCCAAGCTTGTGACTTTGTCTGAAATCAACTTGTAAGATCTCCCACCGATTCATCACGCTGTTAGCGGATCCTGGAAGCCATATTCCAGTCAGACTTGCATTCAAGACAATTTGCTACATGGAAATTCCTGTTTGGGAAACCAAAGAATGGAAAACACAAACACAGAAAAAGAGCCTCCTCGGAAGTTTCAAGCTGAAGCGCAGAGGAGGTCAACAGAAAACGTCTTCATTCAAGGGCACATTCACTTGCCATTAGCTCCCAGACAGCTTTGCACAGAGATGCAGGGGTGACCAAAGTGGACAACAGCTGAAACGATCTGAAACACAAACAATCTCCCCACACATTCTCCCCCAACGCATACATTTTCAACCAAAATGAGGTTTTATGTGGCGTAACGGAAACTTGTTAAATTAGATGCAAAGCAAGACGATATTGAAGCCAGTGAGAATGCAAATGCTAATTAAGCGTTGCATGTGGAAATTAATTTCCCTCATTGATGATGTTAAGAAAGATTGAACAGCTCACCTCAAGATGTCATATAGCAGGAGCACAACACGCTTCAATATTAATTATCGACCTTTATAGGACTTAGTTTGATATCAACGGAACCATCAATTTCGCAATTGATTCTTACTATCAACTCCGGACGAGGCAACTTCATGCGGACTTGCAATCTGTAGCTGCTGTCTGTGCGCGACGCAAATTACAACTCTGCGAAGAAAGAAATTCTAGAATACACAACACCCCACCCTGCCCACAATATCAAACACTGCTAGCTTCAATATTACCCAGCATCACAGTTGCAATGCTGACAAAAAATATAGATGAAACTGCACATTTGCACAGCTTTCCTTGGCTACCCGTCAAATTTTAGCGGTCGCACAGTTGCACGACTGTGCACTTCACTAAACTGCATTTTCTCAGCAGACGAATTCAAGAAAACTGCACCTACACATTTGCGTAAGCGCAGGTAACCAAGTCAAATTCATAGCAAAGACTGCCAACTTTCACTGTGATAAAGCATTTTTTTGGGCAATTGGTTAAAATGGTCCTGCCTGACAAGACACGGAAGTCGAAAGGGCTGCCGATCCCTGTGGTCAGACTTCATTGGCAGATGGCTTTCTTCAAAGTTGAAAGATTCTGGAAGATTGAGAGCAAACAGAGAATCCATGCCCCCCCCCCAAAAAAATGAATACCCTCCACCCCACAGCCTAGGTCTTACACGTTGCAGAACTTTTACTCAAGATTACCTCAGGGTTTTATTGGATATTGAAATCTTGCAACTTAACTTTAGGTTTTTTTCCACGTGGAATCCTCCCATTGGCTTGTCCGTTTCAAGACTCTAAAGACTTTGTTTTGAAGGGAGAGAAACAGCACAAGGTCCACACACCAGCATGTTCTCTACTGTAAATCTTATTATTGGGACTCCTTACATTATGGGGTGCCATTAAGGCCCATCACTCTTCACATACATCTTCTTTCCATTAAATGTTTCAAATGTGACTTTCCCATGACTTCAAATGGCATCTACATGGCAAGTGTGACTTATCTGCCTCCAATTCCACCTTCAAAGAGCTGCTACCAAGCCCAGGACAGTGCTCTACAAAGCTCCACGATTTAAAACCGTACCTGAAAAAGTTAAGCAGAAGGACCCCCCCCCAGTCCCAAAAAGACAAATGCATACCAAAACCACTCAACAGGCTATGCATTTATTAAATTTTTATGGACAGTACTTTTAATTTTACATTATGAGAACTTTCTCCATAGCACAGTAACATGTTTACAGCTCATTTACAGGTGAAAGGAAATTGAGGGATACGTCCCATTTAAATGTACAGTACAATATCCATGCATTTTAAGATATTACTCAAAGATTTAATACCTTTGGTGGTCTTGAATCTCAATATTGGAGGGAGTTATATAAACGAATGTTAACCTTTTACATACAGCGAACTAGTTGACCGCCTCGGTTGGTCCTGAAAATTAATCCCCTGCCACACGGAAAACTGCAAAAGGCAAAGAGGGAAACAAACCTTCCACCACCCCCCACACCCCAAGATTGATCCCACCCAAAAACAAAACTACAGGTTCACGATTATATTTAAAGTGCTTTAACAATCCATTTCAAAACTGAGGTCCACAAAATACAGACTAACAATACAAAACTGAAGTACAGTTCACACAATGCTTGTTACTTGCCGTCCGAATGCGAATGGAAAAACACTTCTATGCTCCCAGCTGTTCTCCACTGAAGGGTGGTAGATTTAATGCTGGATCTGCGGTGGCTTTTCTTAGGGGGCGAATTATTTTTAACATCTGGAAGAGTCTTTCACAAGTAAGTAACCCCCAGCCCCACCACCCACTTTGCCCAAATCCCAGTATGATTTTGAGTTTCAACTTTTACCGCTTTTTGTTGTGGACAACAGCGTTGAGAATCTTGATATCCTAATGCCTTTTAAGTGCAGACTTCTGGACGTTTGCCTGTCATTACGTCACACCTTTTCACTTGAACAAGAGCGCGCACGGATGCCTGCCAGATGACGTGGGACCCTTGGATGGTTTCTTCCCAGTCATTTCTATTCATACCCTTCCACTCAGCTTATTTTTAAACTGCTTTACATGAGGAGCTGAAAGAGTCTAGGAAAAGATTCAGGTTAGCCTCCCCACCCTCCCCTCCCCCAGGACACGACATTTGACGCACCACAACACCCATTAAGTCTTAATATTACAGAGTATGCGGGGAATTTCAAAATGACATCCTTTGAAGAAACGTCTGCTTTAACAATAACCGAGAATGCATTAAATGCAGACTTCACCTGTTGCCATCCTGAACAGCCATTTTATGTAGACGGACTCAACCTGATTGTACAGGACCACACTATAGAAGGACGTTAAAGTGCTGAGGTGCCAAACAAGCCAGAGGTACTCCTCCATCAGCGATATCTTTGGTAGCCGCCTAAAACTGATGAACCTGTGAAAAGAAGAACTCAAAACCCCCGTTTTCCCCTTCCCCTAAATCCCCAAAACAAACTGGTACAGTATATATGCGCATCTCCTCATTTAAGATTGACTAAGTAAGGAACAGTTGCTCCTCACCACTTTTCAGTATGCTCAGGTTTAAATCGGTTCCAATAGATTGTTATTCCCTCCCAGACAAATACACTACCTCAACTCATGCACAATATACTGCTTGATTTTTACCAGCTCACTTGGCTGCTCTGCTGCCAAAGTAGGTGACGTGGTACAGGGGGACAGGATGGCTTCAGATCCAACAACCGCCAGTGTTGACCACTGCAGAGGAAGGGACCTATGGGATTTAAGAGAACGCTCTCCATCCTGAAGACTACATCTGAACACAGGGGATGAGATGTCCGACAAGACGATCCTCTCTCTTGGACGCAACCAGTTCAGGGAAGATGAGTCCATAACCAGCGCAGGGGAAGACGACATTTAGCCCCGGGCGAACTACCAACGGATTCATCGCGGCAGAGACCACACTTGGGGAATGACAACGGGGTGCATGGTGGTGACGGAATCTGATACTTATTAAACACACCTCGCCTGTAAAAAAAGAAACACAAGACTACGCAAGCAAATGTGTTCCAAAAAAAATGTTTTGGTTTTTTTCGTTTAAAAACTAAGTTGTACACTGAATGTTACAGCAATACCTCAACCCAACATACAAACCCAACACTTCTCCTGTGATCATGTAGCTAGGTGACGGGGTCTCAGCTGTGCTGCTTGCCCTCTGACTCCCTCTGTGCAACTGCCAGGAACCTGCTTGCTTGCTCGGGACTACCATGGGACACCACACGCAGACGCCTCCTCTTTGCTGACGCTACCCGCTGCCCTCTGGCCTGCCGTCCTCTGGATTACATTGGTGCTGCTCCTCCTGATCCTGCCCGCTTTCCCTCCGATCCAGATACGCTCCTTCCCTGGGTCACCAAACCTCAACAAAGTCCAGCCTTCCACACGAACGCATTTAACTCAGTCCTGCCTCCTCAGGAAATTAATAATAATTAAAAAAATCTTCTGTCTTCACCATTACATAGCATACTTAGTCCATAAAAAAAATATACTAAAATGGCACAAGCTAGATTGTGACACTAGCCCTCATCTTTGAAAGCAATCGAACGTTGATTTTGCCAGCTGCAAGTTAACGTTAATCAATCTTCTTTGAGATACACTTCTCATTGCAACCACTGGGGGGCAACAATTCAGCCACAACTAATGTTACCATGGAAAAATAATTAAGAAATTTCGTATTCACTGCTGCTCATGTTAACTTAATTATCCGCACTGATATCCAGACCATTTCTAAAAGCTCAAGCTTAACATGCGTAAAGTTCTTTTGCTTGCTTTAAAGTTTCTCTACCTCAAAGATGACTTAAAACTCGTTTTCATTCAATCTCCACCAAGCACTGAACACAACTCCTGTTTAAACATTTTCTTTTACATCACAGTGGATTAAAAAAAAAAAAAATTCTCGCAAATTCTTAAATCGACCAAAATTGAATTTGACAATGAGTGCATTTAAAAAAAAAAACAATAAAAAAAACGTTAGCACTCCCGACGTCCAACTAGAACATTGCTGATTGAAAAGCAAGAAAAATTGCTTCAACGACACACGTTATCCTAACGTTACCCAACAATAACTGGTTTGCAATTCCTCAATCATTTAACGTTATATCTGTAACGTTGTAAGTAAAATGAGCAGGCCAGATAAACCCGTGATTTAAAAAAATTCTCAGGGCTATAAGCCACACCCTTTTTGAAGGTCGCCAACTTAACGTTATTCGGCGCCATTTTGCTAATGCTATTGGCTAGTAGCCTCAACTGCGTAGCTAAGAAGTAAAATCGACATTGATAAGCTACGTAATTTGAAACTTAAAAAACAATTTAACGTATATGTTTCGCAAACAATTACCCAAAAAATGAAATGACCGTGTATTATAATGATTCATCTTTTTACGCTGAATATTTTACAATATGAAAGACTACTACGTTAGACGGTTTAAGAAATCACGAACAGTTAAACGTTAAGCTTCGTTAAATCGAAGTTAAATCAAACTAACGTTATATTAGATAACGTCAAGTTAGCTGTTAGAGTTACGGGTAAAAACGTCTTACCACGATGTTTCGCGTAGTCTTTCTAACAAACAAAAAAAACCTTTCTTAACGTTAGCCTAACGTCTTGAAATATTTCGTCCTGGCTAATACATAACTACTATAGCTACTTTTTTTGTAGAATAAAACAAAAAACAACTACTGCGACGCACAGCATAAAGCTATTACACGCGGCTTCCCTGCGATACCTGTTCTGTATAAGAGCGATAAGTGCCCGCAGTGCAGTTGTTCTGAGACATTTATAGCCTGTGTGACGCTGTCAGTGCCACTGTACTTATGCTTCCGCAAAGAGAAGTAGTCCCCTACTGTGTATCGACAAAAAGTTTATGCTCAAAGAAACGATATGCACCTTCGGCAATTCGTCACTTAGGCCTATTGTTTTCAAGTTTCAACATTTAATATGAATACATTACATTTACATTATAGGTTACAATTAATTGAAACTCGGCCAAGAGGCAAATTTCCTGTTAGTAATAATAATAATAATAATTTGTATTTTTTTAATTTACAAACGAGGCTTGCTTTCTGTGTGAAAATATTTTTCACTTGTGACAACTTTAGACAGACGCAATTTGGGAATGATCCGTTTGGTCAGACAAAGACTTGGGGGAGTCTATTGAGGAAGGCCTAAAGAAGCGCCTATTGATGTTGGATTTAGCTACAATCGCTTGTCTGGGAATGTTGCAGGCTAAGCCAGTCTGGCATTAGGTGGATGCACTTACATATGTTCTCTTTGTAAGTCCCGCTGGATAGGGTCATCTACTAAATGTATAGGCCTACATAAAGTAATACTAAATTGAGATTGTACCAACCAAAAAGCCAAATGTCACTGTTAATTCGATCACAATTGGGCCACAATATAAAGAAGATTCTAAGTGGTAACAAGAAACTTGTCTTAACCTATTGAATAGGAGCGGCAGTGTAGTATAATGGTTAAGGAACTCGATTCCCAGGTAGGACACTGCCGTTGTACCCTTGAGCAAGGTACTTAACCTGAATTGCTTCAGTATATATCCAGCTGTATGAATGGATAAATGTAATAAGAAGTTGTGTAAGTCGCTCTGGATAAGAGCGTCTGCTAAATGCCTATAATGTAATGTAATGAATACAAATAACGTTAGAACAGCAACCAGGCAGACACTAGGCTACCATCAACAGTTCGTAGGTAATGTAATGGCTCGTGAGGGGAAACCATTTTTTCTAGTGAGGAAAATATCTTATTTATATCTTTGATTTAATGAGAACAAAATACAAAATAGTCGTACATGCTTCATGTTGAAGTAGTCAAACTCAATGCGGTCAAAGACAAACTGCAAGCGTTTACAAACAGCATTCGAATACTCCCCTTTTGAAACTCTATTTTGAAAAATAACAAGTGACGTCACATTCAGAGTGTCATGACTCGCGGATTGATATGTCCATGGATGTGGGAAGACTTTGTCAAACTAGACCAAACTGGTTTGGGCCGGCCAACTTTCCCGGATCTCCTTTTGAGTTGGTGCATTGCTGTACTGTGCGTCACGCCTACATTTAGCTTTCTGGGTCGGGATGAGTCGGCAGATTGTAATTGCAACAGTTAGTCAGTGGATCTTAGTAAGTCAAATAAAATGTATACATCGGTTGGCGCATGTATTCATCTAATTTATTAAAACTATACATTGCATTCATCTTTTAAGTGAAATGAATACAGTATAAGTGAATGAAACATATTACATATTATTAACGTTACATATAGCAGTCTTTTGTCGTAGCCTATATGTAGATCGGTAGCAAAGGTAAAATGGACAATAATCAGTAAAATAACACAATTATAAGCTAACATATTTGTAACGTTATGAGTAGGTTATTATAAATTGTTACCACAGTTGCTAGTGTTGAATAGGAAGAGGTGATAGTTATAACACAACTCCTTTAATAGAACCATTCAGCCATTTTGAGCCAATGTTTGTCTCACACACCACCTACCTAAAATGGATCCACTTTCACGAGGGACTGACAAGAAAGCAAGCACTTTGCTGGCCACCCAGTATTCAAAACAAACTTCACTCTAATGTTACCTACATGGCAATCATGTCGCATAGTGTCTTCATATTATGTTAGATAAAATACAAATATGATTTAATATGGTTGTATATATTAAATGTCAGGGTATATGCCACGTTGGCAACTCGCTTTAGGCAAATTAACTAACATTAAGATAACCAAATAATTGGCATGAAAATGTCCTTAACGTTATTTAAATATGTATGCCCATGGCTATTTCTTTGAAGCTAGATCCACTTCGTGACGGATCTTACTGCAGTGCACCTTATCTATCCAATTACTTTCCCCAGTGTTTTACAATCACGTTATTAAAACGTCCCCAACTTTCTTATAGGACTCGACAACACATGAAACATGCTTGAGCAAGTGAGCGCAGATCTATATTTAGTTCTGTGCATGTGGTGCTTTTGCACGTCACGTGATAACTGGCGTCGATGTGTAGTTTGCATATCCAGTAGTTGTCAAACTGGTGGCAGCAAATTAAAATATCTGTGTCTGTAAATTAAGTTATAGAACGCAAACGATGGCACGCGGTTTGTGAGTTTGTGGCTTTAGACATGCAGTTGAGTAATTTAGGATAAAAGAGGAGCCTGTAAAAACGAAACTACTGTCGTTATTGAGCTTATCGAGCAATTGCTACAATTAGGCTAATGTTGAATAGCTCTAGCCTACGAGAAACGTACGAACTGAAGAATTGATACAAATAATACAGGAAATACAAAACAAATAGGCTACGTAACAATGACAATGCTACATATAAAAATTACAAAGTTGGATAGTTGACTTAAGCATATCGCATGTTAGTCTACTTTTAAATGCATAACGTTCGCTCATAAGTATAGGCAACTGAGACTAAATTTTGATGTCTGACAAAACCAGTTTAACACTGAGCGCTGCTAGGAAACAAAGCGCTGTACGTTAACAAAGAAGCAGTTCCTGAAAAGACCTTATCAAGTAAACTGCGTACACAGCAACATTTTTATCTCAATGTATTTCGTATTTTTGTAAAAAGAAATACATTTTTAAAAATTTACCACTTTATTGAATCATTGTTTAGCTAAATCAACTATAAGGGCAAATTATGTATATAGGCGATATCGTTTATATCGCAGTAAGTTAATCACCACTCCTTGGGCTTTCTAATGGTGAATTAAATCAAAGCTATTTTGATTGCACAGCCCTTAGTTTTGGCACCAGAGGTGAGGGAGATCAGTAGACTTTTAATGGGACCTTTTTTCTTTCTTCTTCTCCAGTGTGCTTTACTGAAAAATTTAACTCAAACCTACACATTTAGGTATTAAAATGCAAGATTTCATCCCGCGTTATAAACAACACAGCAATTGCAATGTTCACACACTGCAATGCAGACATGACTTGTCTGGACTTGTTTGTAAATCTATACGACAAAATAGTGAATAAATAAACCATTGGGCTTGAATGAAGGAAAAGAACACAGTATGTCAATCCCAAAATCAATAGCTCCCAATTAGTAACCAGTGGAAATCTGCCAACTTCATACCGAGCACACACAGTGTTTTGAACTGGACTTTATTTTTGGGTGGGGTGGGATTCATTGTAAAAGACACATCAGCTGCTAGTCAATAATGAAGAGTAAAGACAGCTGAAGAGTTTTTTTTTTTTTTGTAGGACAGGAAATTCCAAAATAAAACAAAGGAAGATTTATCTTTATAGGGGAAGGAGGAAATTATCTCACAAAGAACACATGAGAAAACAAGCCTGCATTACCTGGTCAACCCATTATGTACACAAAATAAATGTACACTTCTTTTTTGGAGCGAAATACCCAATACATTAATTAATTCAAATACCAGCCAATAAGAGAGGTCAACAACATACTATGCCTCCTATTATTGACCAATTTCTTACGAATACCATTGTATTGATCAGTCATCTAAAATCCTTAATGATATCAAGGATATATGCAAAGATCTCTTGCAGCACAACACACACACACACAAAAAAGCAAACCGTCAAATTGAACAAAAGGTCTGATTAGTGTCATTAGAATCAACTTTAGTTACTGAAACTGATTAAATAGCTGAGCTCATATTTGTTGGCCTGTCTGTATGTATATATATATAATATATATATACACATGTTTTATATGTAAAATATACCCTATCATATTCCAATATATTATGATTATTTTATTTACTTTCTCATTGACAATACATTTATTTAATCTTCCACAAATCTTTTAACTGTTCTGAGCATATATGTATTATTTAAACTTTTTCTAGACTTATTTTCTATGGAAGTATTTAAAACCTTTTCAATTCCATGAATGCCTAAGTGAGATTATCCCCTTTATTATTCAGTAACAGTGGACATTCAGCACATGGGGTTGTGATGTATAGAACGACCTGCGTGTGCAATCAGGAGCTGATAAGAGGAAGGAAATTTGTTCTCTGAGCACACGACCCTTTACAGACATATACAAAATGAAAATACCGCACACTAAGTGCAAAAACAGATCTACCTCTTCTCTCCCCACTTCTTGATGCCGAACCATCTCACCCACTGGTCAGTGCCAAAATTAATTGGAATGCAGAGACAAAGGATTCAGCCAGGCTATGTGAACTCATAATGAGGGTTTGTCCCCTCACGTATATAACATAAAGGCATTTGGAAAACAGGGTCGGAAAACGGGAACAGCGTGCCCTGCTCGTAGGGGGGCTGCCTCAGACCATGGAGTCAGCCAACTGAGGCTGTAATAGGCAGTCATTTACAGCAAGTGTATTAAAAGAGAATGGTACATACAACGCTTAACAAAATATATAATTTTGGCTGCTTAGTGCTGCCGTAAAGAGGGTGAAAAAGGGGGTTTCTGCGGAAAACAAAAAGAGGGATATGCACTCCCTCACTGTCCAAGAGTCGAGCTATTATCTCTGCTCCCCTTGGTCCCAGTCCAGTCATAACCTTTGCGTCATAAACCTGTGTTTCTATCCTGTGTTTCAGCTTGTTTTCTCTGTAACCCGCCCTGGGGTTTTAGGCAGAGGAGCCTTTTAATTCCCCACACGGATGTGCGGATTGAGCCGTGGGTCCAGGTTTGGGTCGGAGTCCGCTGAGACTCTTCCCAGCTTTGCCATGATGATGATCAGGGTGAAGAATCCCATAATTCCCAGCAGGAGAACAATGAGGACTCTCTGCTTCAGTGTCAGAGCTGTCCGCTTTGAGCCTGACCGGTTTCTGTGGGGAGGGGAGGGTGGCTAGTAAACATAAACAAATCCAACATCTGAACTCATTTTTGTTAAGAGTGGACCCAACAAATGAATTGACTTAAGAAATAATCCAGATCTGAAGTTGAATGGTAAACAATTTTGTAACTGATGAAACTTTTAATTCAGTCACTCAATGTGTGGGTTTCAACTGCATGGGACACCTAGTTTGGTCCATTGGTTCTCCCTGGGTTGTCCATTAAATTGAATTTAAAAGGATTAGGATAATCTTTGAAAACAATAAATACAACTGCATTAAATATCACTTCAAGTATGTTTTAAACACCAGGAAATGTATGTGTAGCCTTGGTCTGAGTGCTGTTAAAGAGTTATCTACAGAACAGAAACATCATGGAATGAGAACAGGAGATGAGGTTTGTAAAAACCAAGATATGGGATTGGAGAAAGAAAGACCGAGGGAGGAAGAGGAGCTGGTGAAAACTGACTTGAGTATCTGTGCAAACCAGCTGAGCGTTGGGCGGCGACGGTATTTGTCCTCATCAAAGTCAATCTGCGTGACGGAGGAGTGTCCCGAGTCTCTTGTGTCATAGACCTTCCTGGGAGATGAGACTGGGAGAGAAGCAGGAAGTGGGGGAGGGGGGAGGGGGTTATATACAAAATGATTGATTACTGTGATACGAATTGTTGATTACTGTGATACAGATTGTTGTTCAGTTGATCAATTGGTACTAGATTGAGAAGCTGCAGCCTATATGAACAATCTCAGTACAACAGTCAACCTTTTTAAAACTACATTGTTTTTGGAACTTAAGCAACACACAGTGGGCAGCAGGGGAAAAGTGATTACCACACTGGATATCGAGCTCATTTGCAGCTCTTGGTCTGCTTGCGATCGTATTTGAAATGTGTCGCATACATACAGAGAGTCTACATTCCACACTCACAACTGAAATCCGTGTCAAATCAGAACCTCATCAGAACCTAAAGAAGAAACTAGGCAAATATAAAAAGAGAAGGGAGGATATATAAGCAAATGGTAATGTGGAAACAATGAACAAGGTTAAATTAATGCCTTAAATTTAAAACAGTTCTACATTTAAAGACAAATGCACAGTATTTAAATTTTCTAAAATAATAATGTAAGAAATTCAAATGGTTTAGAGGAACTCCAGTAGCTATTCTGACTCAATCAAGTGCTTAGTGGTCTTGATGAGCCACATATTCTGGTCTCAAGTTATTTAAGACACCCCTTGTCAGACATTTAATCAGAGACTTTTACTAACTGGATCTAAATAGAAAACATCCCCCAACTCATTCACTATACCTGAATGGTTAAAATACTGATTGGTTTAATTTTGAGTGATTAACACCCATTCAGAAATACACCAAAAACAAACTGGGTGGTGAGTTTAATTTGGTACCACAGTAGTGTAATACCCCCCATTGGCCGTCTTAATTGAATAAGAGTCAGGTAAGTAAAATATTTAATTTGTTACAATACTGAGTTTCTAACTCAAAAACAGACAGGCATAGAGTACCGTGGAAAGCCACACGCTGGACTCTCCAAACAACTCTTTGTTCTCTCCTTAAGTACCGAATGACTGTTGGGTGCTTGTGATCCCTGCCCCCATAGAACAGCGTTACTCAAATTACCCTCTGGCCAGTCCTGTGAGACTATCTGACCAGATAATCGCATTCCTTAGTGGGCCTGCCATATGACAATAGACAAAGGGCTGACAGGGCACCAGATAACTGGTTTTTAGTCCAACCAAATGGTTGCTTAAAAACACAGCTGTTGGCAGGGGGGGCTGGGTGCAGAAGGGCGAGAGAGCACACACAAGAGGGTGTTTCACACGAGGGTGAATGAAAGCTGAGCACACAACCTGGCCCCAACGACACTGAAAGTACAACGATCACATTCCTTACAGTTCTTACAACAGGGCACACTAAACCCCCACTTTACACCTCTTCAGGACTAAAAGGGTTGTTGCCACAGCATATTTATAATGCAACATTCAAAGACCAAGGACACCAAGGATAGTCATCTCTCAATGTGATCTCCTCACAACAGGGTAAGGATCCCAGACTGACTGCGCAGGGTAAACTCCTGGGAAGCGAATGAAGAAACAGCTTTTGCTTCACTTCACATATAGAGGACTCGTAAGAAAAGGGAAAAAGAGTAAAAGAAGAAAATGGCCAATTTTATATTGCGGAAAGCCGGGCCCAAGGACGTGCCTGACATACTGCGACTCATAAAGGAACTCGCTAAATACGAAGACATGGAAGACAAAGTTAGATTGACTGAGAAAGATCTGTTGGAGGACGGATTCGGAGATCACCCTTTCTATCACTGTGTCCTTGCGGAAGTACCGGCGGACCGCCAGAATGTTGAGGGCCATGTAGTGATTGGTTTTGCTATGTACTACTTCACCTATGACCCCTGGATCGGCAAACTGTTGTACCTAGAGGACTTCTATGTGACGAAGGAGTACAGAGGTTTTGGAATCGGGTCTGAAATCCTTAAGAATCTCAGTCACACAGCGGTGAAGACGCGCTGCAGTAGTATGCACTTTCTTGTGGCAGAGGGGAACAAGCCGTCCATCGAGTTCTACAAGCGGCGCGGTGCCTACGACCTTTCTCTGGAGGAGGGCTGGCGGCTCTTCAGGATCAACAAGGAGGACCTGCTCAAGATGTCTGCTGAGGAGTGAGCTGGCACATTGGAGTAGGCCAGCTCGTGGGAGGAACTGGAGACAGGAGCTCAGTTCCCACAATTAAAAAAAAAAAACTGCTTCTATTGAGCATGGGGTGGCATTTTTCACCTTGTTTTAATGTCTAATATGTAGCTACATTTAGAAACCTGTGTTATTTTTATTTCCCCCCTTGGGGGGCTTGGGCAGTGATTGTGATTTCAAGTACAGTAAAGATATATCTATAAAAAAATTGAAAGTTTTTGAGTTTGAGTTTTCTTAAAAGATAGCAGGGCACTTTTATCATCCATTTTCTTTTTTTGTCTCAATTTCAAATTCACAATTGTATTTGTAAAGAACAATACATAGTCAAACCGTAGACACCTGCAAGTGTTTGGTAATGCCATCACATTGTGTGGGTTCAACATGCTTTGGGAAATGGAACATTCAGACTTTGTGACTACTGAAACAAAAGGTGCAGTACCATGAATTTCAGTGGGCGGCAGTACTTAAAACTATAGTGATTTGTCGTAGCGGAAACCTTGTTAAAAGAAGCAACAAAAATCTCTGGTAGAAGTTATATGCGGCTATGACTATCAAGAGATGAGCACATTCATTTTTAAAGCTAGACAACAACCATAGAGGTAATTAGAGTAGCTTGTTAACCACGGCCATTTTGTTGTATTTAGGGTGGTTCCACTATTTATTTCATTTAAGTCTTAAAAAACAGAGTTACTGAATTTAATGAGTGCTTAGATTGCATCATAACTTAAATAATAAAAAAGTAGTTGAAATAAACATGAAAACTATTTTGTTTTTCTACAGTACTGATTAAGCAGTTTAACAAATATTGAGGCTGCCCGTTTCTTGGGTGCCTTTTTAAGTTTTCTTCATCTGCCACCTAGTGGCTATGGATTAACTGCACAAACTGGCCATGCATGGTCGTGGACTACAGAGCTAAAATCCTCTCTCTGTAGGTACACTGTGATTACATCACCCACCAAGCGTTTGCACCCACATATGCATTAATTATATAGTATGCCCTAAGCCTATCTTGTTGCAACGTCCTCTATCAATTTGGAAGAGCGTAGTCAAGTATGTGCAGTTGGGACAGCAGACAACAGACTCATATTCTAAAGAAGAAACTAGGCAATGAAACAAGGATAATCCTACTGAGTGATACCGTCTGGTGCTGCTATGTGCTGCTCTGGGGGGTTGCTGGCCCAAGTTGGCACTGACATCCTTTCACCAGAAGCCAGTATTCAAGTAGGACGGGCCACAACACAAACCAGCGGGGCATTTTTGGTTGCCCATTACAGTACGCTTTACATTACATTACATTACATTACCGGCATTTAGCAGACGCTCTTATCCAGAGCGACTTACACAACTCTTTTAGCATTGTTTACATATTATCCATTTATACAGCTGGATATATACTGAAGCAATTCAGGTTAATGATCAGTAAGCCGTGATTATGATCAGAAAATAAGAGGGGTCAGTAATACCTGTGTGCATGGTGATGGAATCGTTGGCCATGGGAAGGTTCACACTGGCCACAGGGTGAGCCTGCGCCACTAGACCCCCGTTGTCGTGGGCGACTCCAAAATCCAGCTCAGTGGGAGGCGGAGGCGGAGGCGGTGTTGGGTCAGGATTGTACGACTGGGTGGGATGAGCATCAACGGCCTGCACTGGAGGAGCTGGACGCAGCATGGATGGAACAAGAGAGAAACTAATCAACCAAAGTCCAAAATGATTTTGGACACAATGAATAGTGATCAGTGTATGTTACTGAGACATAGAGTAATATAATGGAGTCATAGCTTGCTCCTGCCCTTCTCCCGTGTTTTATTAATGCTACAAGACAATACAATTTTACTACTTTCAAAACAGAACTCAAAAAACCTTACATGTAACATTTACAATGACATTAAAAAGAGAGGGAAGATTACGTCTTAGCCCCTGATTGGAGCATGGTTCTACTGACCTTTAGTGGTAGACTGCAAAAGCACAGCTTAACCATAAGACTATGATGGTAAAGGGATATAACCTAAAATGGAGGCGATATCCATAACAATCTCACAATGGTTATACTTACAGTCAAACGATGACCAATTGTTGTAGTCAGTGACATCATGTGATGCATTTTCTTGTTCCTCAATGGTTTCCTCAATCTTAAGGTTGAAATGACATCACAGATCATGTTGGAAAAAATAGTTAGTCAGTTAATTTGGGTATATCAGCATTAAGACTCAAATCAGAATTCTATTTTCCATTACATTTAAAGGATAAATGTAAGATTTTTAAGGGGCTTTTGGTGCAATGGTGAGAGCTACTATAGCAAGGATTGTCAAACTCCTTCCTGTCCCCAAACCCTCCTATGTCTGCTAGTTTTTGTTACACAAAATTAACAGCACCTTATTTTTACTCCATAAAAGCTCACAATACCACCAGGACATTAAAAAGTCACGGCACACTTTGATAACGAATGCATTTAAACCCTGATTTTATTTTTCACTTGATTGTGCATGAATTTATCCAAGAAAAAAGTACATATTTTGAATCATAATTGAAATCCTGCCACCTTTCACTACCCTTTCCCCTTGTGCATGTTGACAGCTGGTTTGGGATTTGATCCCTCCCAGCTGTTTGTGTCTGTGCTGAGTATCAAATGATTGCTGAACCCAGAGTAGCCAATGGGCAAGTGTTGAATTTCATATTGACAGCCCAGATGGTCACAGGTTTGAAATACTCTCCAGGCCCTAAGCTTAGTGGACTAGGTTTTGGGGTCTGTGTGAGCTCCATTTTGGGGTTGCTGCTTACCAGTGGCAGGCCCAGTCCGGCTCTGGCCCAGTTAACAGATGAGAGGTGCTCCCTGAGCACCTCGGCGACTGGGCTGGCTAGGTTGGAGGGGGGGAACACAGAGCCCTGGCAGGAGGGGCACTGGTAGCCAGCAGGGGCGGTGTGAAGGGGCAGGCGGGTCGCCAGTTCATTCAAACAGGACCAGTGGAACACATCTTTCATTTGAAGGTGAAAATGTAAGAGACAAGTTAAATATGTAGAAACAAATTCAGTTAACATAAATGCATTGCTGTGTTGACAAAGATACATTTTCACTCATTGAAATTTTCATGGATCATTGTACTCTGTAAAAAAAAACTCCACTGTTTTGAGACCTACATACCTAGCGCATTTATCAAATATGGACATCTGAGTAATTTATTAAAAATAGGATATCAAGGGATTGTCTGTTCACAGTAAGACTCCATAAATGAATTGTGTAATCAACACGATGGATAATACCAGCCTGAATCTTGACAAAGGTTAATAATTAGATCTGAATTTGATACAAAATTCTGGTTTCACTTTACACAATAGCATTTAAAAGGTGCAACTATTCCAGTGATTTTACCTCAATGTATGTGTCAGTTAAGACAGGTAGAGCAATCATCCTCACCATAACACACCAATCTGACAGTATCCTGGGCAGCAAGCGGGGTGCTGCAGAGTTGACAGTTAGGGTCGTAATCACTGTCCTGGAGCCACTGAAGGTAAGACTGCACTATGCACTATGAGCAGAAAAGAGAAGCGTCACATAAAACTGAACACTGTTGTGCAGCGCAGGCTTCTTCTCCATCTAAGGCAGTGGTTCCCCAACCCCGTTCCTGGAGATCTACCGTCCTGTAGGTTTTCATGTCAACCCTAATTTAGCACACCTGGTTCTACTAATCAGCTGCTGCTGAACTATGGCTGTGTCTCAAACGGCAAAAATGCTGCCTTCGAAGGCAGCATTTAAAGGAAGGCATCGAGGCGTGTCTCATTCCAAAGTTTGCATAAAATGCTGCCTTCAAATGTGCCCTAGAAGGCAGCATTTGAAAGCAGCATCACATGTATCCTTCTCCGGGTATGATATCCCATAAGTCTTTACGATTACATCAGGGTTCTCACTTCCGTTAAATTAATGGCGGCCGAAAAACAACGATGCGGGATTTGCCACACCACCAGAGGAGTGTTTTTACAGTCTGAATATGCTATAAACTCCATAATTGGTCGTAGTTATATTTAAAAATTGTAATTATTTAATACACTGGAATAGTGTATCTGATGTTTTTAATTCTCCGTGAGCTTTCCAGTAACTAGCTAGCAAGCTGACGTAGCGCAATGAACACTGATCTCACGTGACATCATCCTGCCTTCGAAGTGTGTCCCAAATTCGTTACCTTCAGAGGGAGCAAGACAGCAAGGCTGAGATCTCTAGCTGTTGAATGAGGTGTGCTCCGTAAGGTTGGAGTGAAAACCTACAGGATGGTAGATCTCCAGGAACAGGGTTTGGGTCCACTGATCTAAGGTAACTCAATGTTATGGTTATCACATGCACCAATAAAGCCTTACAAAGTTTCCATACACATGTATAAACTATTTGGACCAAATGCTCGGCCCTGTCCATATTAATTTGCCATGGAATCTCTAATTTCAGTCAAAAAAACATTGGGCCACCCTGGCCCACTCTGCAGGGCATAGGCCTGAGTGAAAATTAAGCAACATATTTACTTTAACCAAACAATTAAACTATAGCTAAAGGATCCATATCAGAGACCCCAATTTCTTAATTTTGTGGCATTATCTAAAAAGATTGTATGCCGCAAAAAACAAAAGATAAGTCAATCTTAACAAGAATTTTAGTCTTATATTTAGACTTTAAATCTTATTTCTATAATTTTTTTGCTACCTGCCAACTGCCAATGATAGTTTTACTAATTTCAAGATATTCCAATGGGGTAAGATAATTTCACTTGTCGAGCCAAAAGTAACGTAAAACAAGCAAAAAAGCTTGAGAATTTTTTTTTTTTTTTTAAAGTTTCATTTTAAGACTAAAACACATTTATTTTTTGCAGTGTACTGCATTTTAATTGTTTTGTTAAAAGGCTTATATACAGCAACGTGAAATGGCCTTGCCATTGTGTAATCCACTGAACTCCTGGGAGTGCAAACTTAATATAGACACAGGAGACAGGGCTGCGCTTCAGGTATATTTTACACTCCACTTTCCAAGAGCAAAAATTAACCAGCAGTTATACTGCTTCTTTCACCACAATATACTACTTCCATATGGGTGACATTATTACATTATAGACCAGCTCTACATTTTTACAGTTGCTACATTTACATTAGAACAGTTAACATTCTGAGGTTGTGTGTGATGAAAGATATTTTCGAAATTTATATAAGTTTCTTTACAGTGGCTGGTGCCGGGGCATGTGTTCTACAGCAAGAACATACACTTCACTCCAAAGTAATTCCAAAGCAGATAGTACAATGATGTTATGCCTCCAGAGGATGCTCATACCTGACTGTTCTTCAAACACTTTTAATATTATTTGTGTTTGGGACCATTTCCTTTTTTTAAATATAAATTTGGCACCAACGTGGGCCTGCATATAACCAATTCCCACCGTAATTTGGAATGTTCAATTGGCAACCGCAACTGCAATCATATGCGCGAACCCCACTGCTAATTCGGGAGAGTGTAGACAATCACAGTTCTCCTCCAAAACACGCTGCTTTTTTTCACACCGCATATAATAGCCAAGCTTGCACAGCGCGGAGTAGGAGGAAGACCTTTCATATGCGGCTTTGACATACAGTCCAACCAGAGAGTGATGAACGTGGACCCCTAACTGACTGAAACGTCCCATACCCTGGGTGACCAATTGCCAATTGCCCTATGGAGCTATTGGCCATAACCAGCACTGGCACAGTCCGGATTTCTCCTTGACCTGCCTGCAGCGTTCGACACGGTCAACCACAAACTCCTGATCTCCACAATGGCTGAGATGGGCATCTCGAACTGCCCTCTCTTGGTTTACATCCTATCTCACAAATAGATTCTACTAAGTCTCCTGGAAGGGCACTGTCTCTGCACCTCATCCACTTTTTACAGGAGTCCCGCAGGGATCTGTACTGGGTCATCTACTGTTCTCCATTTACACTAAGTCTCTTGGTTTGGTTATTAATTCACATGGCTTCTCTTACCATTGTTATGCTGATGACACTCAACTCTTCCTCTCTTTCCCTCCCTCTACCCCACAGGTTAAAGAGAGGATATCTGCTTGCCTGGCTGACATCTCTGAGTGGATGTCTAGCCATCACCTGAAGCTCAACTTCGACAAGACTGAGCTGCTCTTCATGCCATACCTCCCCGCTTCTAGACCTGTCCATCACCGTTGACGGAACCATGGTGACCGCCTCCCGCTCTGCAAGGAACCTGGGGGTGGTCCTGGATGACCAGCTGGACTTCAAAGAACACATCAGGGCAACGGCACAGTCCCGCAGGTTCCTCCTGTACAACATCAAGAGGATTCGACCGTACCTGACCACCTACTCTGTCCGGCTTCTTGTCCAGACCATGGTCACCTCACATCTGGACTACTGCAACTCCCTTCTCGCAAGCCTAACAGCCTGCGCTATTCTGCCCCTACAACTGGTCCAGAACGCGGACGCTCGGCTTGTGTTCAACCTCCCGAAGTTCTTGCACGTCACCCCCCTGCTGAGGTCACTCCACTGGCTGCCAGTCGTGGCCAGAATCAGGTTAAAAGTTCTGACCCTGGCCTACACTGCAGCAAAAAAGTCAGGCCCCTCCTACCAACAGGACTTAATCCAGCACTACGCTCCTGCTGGACCACTTCGCTCTGCTGCTGCATCCCTCCCTGTTAACGGCTCTCGCTTGTCCCGACCGCGGAGCTTTTCCACCCTAGTTCCCCAGTGGTGGAACGAACTCCCCACTCCGCTGCGCTCAGCTGAAACACTGTCTGTTTTCTATTGTTGTCTGAAAACACACTTTTTCAGACTCCACCTTGACTAAACTACCTATATAGGGACAATTCTATAGTACATACTTGCTGTTTTTTATTCCTATTTGTGTTTTTTTGCTATTTTATAGTTCAGAAGGTATAGCCGATTGTATTCTATGTTCTTTACTAGGGATAGCTCCTACGTTGTGAGAAAGTTGTGCTTTGTCAGATTTGCTTAGTAGTTTTGCGTCAATGACCTTCAATATGCACTTAGTGTACGTCGCTTTGGATAAAAGCGTCTGCCAAATAATTGTAATGTAATGTAATGGATTCGATCCAAGGCCCTGAGGCTCATCCATGCATCACAGTGTGGTGCCTTAACCGAATGAGCCATCCAGCAGCCCCTGAACCATTTCCGAAAGAATGCAGAACCAGCACGGTAAAAACAAAAATATAATTATTATTTTTTTTAAATGTATGTTTATAATTGTGAATAAATGTGATAAAAATCAATCTGTTCATATGAAGAGCCTCTGGAAACATAGCATTGCTGTGCAAGCTGCTTTGGAAATACATTTTTTTTTTGCTTTAGACCAAAAACCCCTAAATGCCCAATACCAGCCATTGTAATTTCTACAAGACCGGCCACTCAACTGTCACTGCTTCCCTCCCTCTCTGTGTCACTAAACCACTCCACAAGCTGATCTGCTCCACGTTCTCGTCAAGTCTGCACACTTCCAAGGTCTCTGTATGACCCTTGGTAACACATCAGTGCCTGCACACCAGTCAACTAATCACCTTGAAATTACATAAAAAAACAAGCTGTCCTTCTCAGAGGGTACCGAATGAATAACAATATTATGTCTTCACAACATCTGAAGGATCTGTTCATTTTCATCCCTTATTTTAGCTGCGTCGGGTGTGCTGTTGCGCCTTGCTCTGTCCTTTTTACGTAGATTGGTTGCACGTGCGGAAGTCACAATAAATAATGAGGGCTAAACGAGGTAGACTCGCACACCACAAACTGGAAAAAAAGGAAAAACTCCTTAAGACGATGCTACAAAAATATATCCTTTATTAAACCATGCTCGAAAAAATGTGAAAGTGCTCAGTGCAAAATGGTGCTGACAAACGTTTAAATCACAAGATCATCATCAGTGTCACTGTTGGGGGGGTGTTGCGATTTCAGGGAGACGTCAAATTTTTCGACGTACCAATCAAAAACTGGGTGTTCCGAGGACACACTGTGCCACCGCCAGTACCCAGAACACACCTAACCAGGATGCCCAAAATGAGCACAGAGCCCAGGAGTCTCTCCATTAAAGTACGAAAAACCCTTTTGTGAAAATATCACAGTTCTTTCCCGTCGAATGCCAGACAGCACCTTTTCAGAAACCATGATTGTCAGTGTACAGCCTTAATACCCACCAGACAATTTCTGTATCTACTTGTTTATCTACCCTTATTACTCTAAATAAATGGGAATGTCCTGCACATGGTGTAGAAAGTTCCAGAAAGACACCCCGTTCAGGTACTAGGAAAATGCACACATTCTTAAAAAACTATTTTCAACTTAAACAGCATGTGTTCCATAGTTTCAATATATTGCACCCAGATGTTTTTTTCCAGTTTCACTAGGCAGTTGCTTGGTGAAGGATATGAACTTGCTTAAACAATCACCCAGTGACTGATGCGGTTTGCTTATTTCACATACATACTAGACAAAGTTCAGGGTGAGGACTTTTCATTGTACTTACCGCAAATCAAACCTTTGGGTCACAGAACCTATTCCCCCCCAATATTCCACGCTTACCTTGCTGTGATTGGAGACCAGGCAGTGTTCACACACATTGACTCGGTGCTCAAAGCAGAACAGGTTGGTCACTTTTCTCTTCGGGCATTTACACAGACCCATGGTCTGATCTGGGAGCTTATCAACATGCACAACCAATGAGAAACATTTACACTCATACAAAGCGACTGTGGTGGGACACAGATTAAATATACCTCATCTATGAAAGTACGCTTTAACACATTTTAAATGAACTCTCAAAAGTTTGATACACATGACTTAGGCACTGTGATATCGCAATTCCTGACCCACTAAATTTAACACATCGTATGTAAACACTGCCTAATCAAGGCAAAAATTACTTGGTTACGCCGCCGGTCATTGGTTAATTTCAACGTCAGACAGTGTGTCGTCAATACATTCATATACTTTCATTCATATCATGGATTTGCTAAATGAATCACAGACTACATATCTACATATGTATAATCGCCGGGCTTCAACCGACAAATGAATTGTCATTTTTTCTAACTTTACTGGTGTTACAGGAAAAAGGTGGCATTCTAGATGGCTACTCAAACGTCACATAGCTAGCTATCGAAGATAGCAATGCTTTATGTCAGATAAAGGTGGTTAGCGAACAAGCGCTTTAAAAATATTATTCTGAATACATTCTGTAGCTTTCATGTACATGAATCTCAACAGTGTTGGTTACAAGTTCAGCAGCGAGATAGGTAACAAACTGACAAACATAGCAGTGTCAGCTAACGCTAGTTAACTTGACCAAGTCTGTTGGACAGCTAGGGAGGGTGCTCTTGAGTTGCTCATAAATGTAACGTTAGCTTGCGTTCACCATGATAGCTAAAACGTGTATTTACCTGAATGGAGGACGTTGACAGCGGACCCAAGCCTTTCAGATTAAAAGGTTATGTCGTTAAACACTTTAGAATGTGTCGTATTGTGCTGAAGTCTGCCGTTGTTGACTTCCCTGCTATGCCACGTCTCTTCCGGGACAGTCGCACAATGATGACGATATTGATGAGCAAAACTTCGATCGATAATGTGTCACTAGCTATTTTTTCACTATTCATTTTATAATATAGACAATATTTTTTTAGATTTCTTTAACTGTATAGCTACAATTTATTATATCATATAGCATTTTCATCACTTACCTTAAAAGCAATTATATAACAAAGCAGCTAACTGGCTAACTCTTCTGGATTACGGAACTTCCTGTTAGTTCTCGGCGGGCGAATTTAAAAAAAAGAGTAGTTATTTGTCTTTCAGCTAGCGAGGCGCGCAGAAATACGATAGACGCTTTATGGTGTATCTCATTTCTATAGTATGTCGTTACACAAAATATTAATGCATGTATCAAACATATTGTAAGCGAACTGTGTTCACCTTAGCTAAATTATTTGTGGGATTTGCGCCCTGGCTAGTGGCTAGGTAGCTGTTTTAGCTATCGTTAGCTAATAGTTTTTCTAACTTGCAGTTTTGTGTGATAAGTTACCCCTAACGTTGAGTAGCAAGATTTTTGGAAGTTAAGAGTCAAGATGAGCAACCGGACTACACGACCATCGTTGGTGGAACAAGGGAGTGATAAAGATGATTCAAGTATGTGTTGGCACTACGTTAGTCTGATATTGATTTCGCTAAGTTAGCTAATGTCACAAATCACTGGTCATAGTGTAACGTTAGCTCGTCGACAAGCAGAATATACACACGTGTTTGAATATAGGTGCGCGACGAGACGTCGAACGGTAGTTGAATTATATTTAATACATTTCAATGTTTGTCTCTTGCTCCCAAGATATTGACAGTCCGCATGAACGAAGGCGATCGCCGAGACTCTCTAACGTTACTACGGTCAGCAGTCAAAACTTGGAGGTCCACACTGAGAATGTGGTGAGCATGCTATTCTAATTTAGCGTCGGATTGTTAGGCAATGTTGTTGTAGCACGAGTATGAAAGTGTCAGCTCTTCAGGTAGTGGCGCGTTGATTTATTCTTGCAAGATGCAGAACGCGTAAATTACGATATTTTAGCTAACGCAACGTTAATTTGACATAGAAATGTGACGTTACAGCATTCGTATGGTTGTTTGAACGATGATTTGCTTGCTACTTAACCTTAAGGTGCATAAGAAGGTTTAGAAAATGTAATGGTACAGGTAACATGGATAACGCTTGACGTTAAATGTTTTCTCCATCAATTGCATTCAGTTAGTGGATTGATTTGTTCACGACTGACTTGTTCACGCAAACCATTTTTGTTTTCAAACATTTTGGGGTTGTGTTAGTTTGTCTGTGTTGGTTTAAGGTCAAAGTTGCCTAATTGGAAGACCGTTTATCGGTCTTATATTGCCTGCCTCTCTCCGTGCATGAAGGTTAATCTTCCTTGACGCATGCATATATACATCGTAAAAACTTTTTCTTTGATGCTCAGTATGCTAATTGAATACTGTGTTATTCGTACGTGTAGAACTGTATAGTTATGTCTGTGGAAAGATTATAAGCATATTGACAAGGACGTTTGAGAGGGAAACATTTTGGGCCCCACCAGCACTCATGTACTTGTAAATAAATAGAGCCTTTTAACTGTAAATCCTAACAGAATTTAGTTAGACTCCACATTTACAATGAGAGGTCACTCCTTGACTTTGGTTTGAGTGTGTTATGTAATCTTTTCTCTTTATACGTGTCTGTCCGTGCACCTGGCAGCAGAGCGTAGTCCCTGCTGTGAAGCGCTCCATTACCGTGAGGAAGATACTCCCGAGGAAGACTCAGGTCAGCCCAAGCTACCGTTTCAATTTGGGGGAATGAATATGACCAATGAAGAGTAATATGACTTTCCTGTGTTGCGCACTCTCTCTCTCACCCAGGTGACTGGAACTACAGGCCCATCAGTGCGTCGTAGTCCTCGAGTAAGTGTGCCTTCTGGGCGAAATTCTGTTTCTTTTCTCCCTCAGTCAAGTTCAGTTTGCATTAAACATTTCAATCTTTCACTGCAAGTATTCCTCAACCTCTGGAAAGCCATATGGGCTATATATGGCAATGCAGGGACATGTACTGCAGTGCAAAAGAATGGAGATTACCAAGTAAATGCGTATGTGTTCAAAATGACTGCAGACTTGCATGTCTTTCTGTGATATTCATTTTGCACTTGTTTTTTTATTTTTATCCCACTTGCAGTATTTGATGTTTTAAGGGCATCTCAGGTTTGGGTTTTGCCCTTCTTTGCGACCAACTGGGTTAGGACAACTTTTCTCTTTTAAAAAAGATACTGGGCAAACTCCCATACATGTACCTCAACTTAAAAATTCATAATAAATGAGCAAATTAAGTATCCGTCAAAGCACAATTGTTTTAAAATTCATTTATTTTTTATGAAGAAACCATTTTCATCTTCCCTAGGTTTCAGCAGAGTGCAACAAGGAGAATGCTAATAGGTTGTCAGGACCAAAGTGGGAGCAACCGAAATTGGCCACCTCCACACCCGCTCCCACCGCTCTGCTGAAACCCGCCGTTCTCTCACCGATCCTCGCTTCCGCGAGCCCCCCTCCAGAACAGCAGCAGGATCCCAGAAGACTCGAGTGGTCCCAGAAAGTGCGTCACTCGTACAGTCGGCTGAGCGGGGACCACTCCTTTGAGAGCTCTCTGGCCCATGCGCCGTCGTCCCCGGCGCCCTGTCGCCGAGAGACCCTCTTCGGCTTCGAGCTGCTCCAGACTCCCCCGATGGCAAGCAGAACGGCCAAGCGGTTGGGGGCACCGGCGGAAATCTCGCTGTCTGTGAGCGGGGGCTCCTTCTCGCTGCAGGAGGGAAATGGCAGCGTGGCCGATTCCCCGGAGTGTGACATGAACATCCCAGGAGTGGCTATGGTGAAGGAGAAGAGGAAAAGGAGGAAGAGGGTGCAGCAGATAAAGGTGAATGGAGAGCCAGGGACCAGAGGGGTAGGGGTGGGGTAGCCCTGCTGGAAACCCAGGTCAGCAACACCCGACAGTTGTATCCATTACAATCATTGGATGCCTGGGCCTTCAGCTTTTATGGAAAGCGGATGGAGGTTATGGCTGGAGGATGAATAGACGCCACTGCTGTGGTTGCTAAAACATCACTTCCATGGGAATGGCCAGCTAATTGGCAGAGCAATACAAACGGAACCTGCGCTAATCGCATCAAATGCACACAATATTAAAACTATTCTAAACAACTGCAATGAACTGACAAAGCCAGAAACAACCACAATAGTTACTAAAGTACAGTGACTGACCTCAACATTACACTGGCCAGTAAGACAGGAAATATTAATAAGACGGTTCAATTAATCTCCTTCTTTCTCTTGTTTCTTTTTTCCAGATGTCAGAGTTTGACTTTTTAGCTGAAAAATTGAATGCAGAATTCAACGAGGCAGAGAGCTTTGACTTGGTGGTGGAGTGATGTGTGATGGGAGAAGGGAGGAGAGCTCGGTGTGCAGTATTAAGCGATGAGGACCTCTATAAACATGAACCCGGTCCATGTGGCTGTCGAGAAACGACATGTCGCAGACGGGCGCAAGGGAAGGATTAATGATGAGAATGTTGGGGACTGCAACAGATCTTATCCTGAGATTAATAAAAAAAATTGTCCTTTTACTACATACAATAATTACAAATCAAAATATCTGTTTTATGGATGTTTTTTCATGGGAAATTCACATTCCACTATGAGGCTAGAAGGCATTTAAGTTACAGCTTCATACTTTGAAATTCAGATCTAAACTTTTTCTTAATGCAGTGGGGAAAATTACAGTTGTATCTGTCCTATTAATATCCAACCGCTGCCTGGGGGCTTTGTTGTTTCCTATTGTAGATGAGGTTATATAATGTCTATAAGGGAAACGTGTTGTGTACAGTAGTGTAGACTTTCTCTGTTTATTTTAAACTTGTGTCTTTAGTTTGTGTTCAAGAGTTGTCACACTTACTTGCTTATTGAATTTGCAAAATAACTGTTCCAAGTTTTACTATAAATATTTTTGTTGAGTTTGGTATTTACATTCTGCTTCAGTGTGATTTGAAGCCTAAAAGCTCATTTCTTATAGCAAAACCACAAAAAATGCTGAAACACTAAACTATAGGAAACTCACTATATATATTCTCTAGTCTGTTCCTAATATAAGTAAAATGTATAGAACTTGACATAAAATTTTACTGTTCTATACAGTGTATCTGTGTATACGGTGTAGGTATTTTCCGATGACCTCATTGACAGTTGGGTTATTTTATGAAGCCAACTCATTTGGATCTGATTGGAAAATACTGCCATACTGCGCAGGAATGCTGTACTCTTGAATTCATGTCCCACCACAAATTTAAACATTTACCCCCAGGACTTGTGCTTTCCTTGTCCATATTTAAGGAAAAGCACACAGTAACAGGGAGGGGGGGGCCCCAGGCCTCGCGGGCGGTGTGTGTGCATGTTTTTTTTTGCTGCCGCATTACAATTATTTAATTAGCCCAATCGTTTACATGATCTGATATTTTAATCTATAATATATACAGATATGATGAGCAGCTGATGATAAATGTGATGTATGTATGCGTTGTAGCGTTTTATTTTTCTTAATTTAAATTTGTGATGTGGTGTGTGTGTGTGTGACTAATTAGCTGAGATTTGAGCCCGTGTACTGTGGGCAGTAAAACATGCATACACACCGGCCCGCGAGGCCTGGAATTGCCCACCCCTGGGTTAGAACCTAAGGTTTAGATTTATTTGGGAATAAATGGTCCAACTGATGCTTTAACACCCTAGTTTGCTGCAGGGGGTTTTGTGCTAATATAAATGGCTTTGGACTGAGTTCGCATCTCTTATGAAGGCGTTGTACCATGGGCAACATGTTTATTCAAACATTTCTTCCAGGGACTGCATTCACTCTTCAGCAATGGAATGTACCCAAAGTACCATTCAT
Source organism: Ilyophis sp. 1 JC-2022 (assembly GCA_022702515.1). Classification (NCBI taxonomy): domain Eukaryota; kingdom Metazoa; phylum Chordata; class Actinopteri; order Anguilliformes; family Synaphobranchidae; genus Ilyophis; species Ilyophis sp. 1 JC-2022. Next base: position 19,623,324 of record CM040397.1, on the reverse strand, counting down.
CCAAAAAGCATAAATGAAGGTGCAATTCAGAATATACGCCACCCCTGATGTGAGATTTGTATGTTAACAACATAGTATTTCCAGTAAACTGGGAAGGACTGGTACAGTAGTATGCTGTAAGCCTGCTTGTGTTTCCTTGTCTTTCAGCCTGTTGGGAGGACAGAGGACGTTCTCTCCTTTGTCCACTAGGGGGTGTACTTGTAAAAGGATTCTGTACTGTTGACAACAGCACAGGTCATACAGAACATTGCAGTGATGTCCTCAGAAAGCCACAGGACTTTCTAGCTCTAATCCCGCCTGTAGATCATATGGAATTAACATGTTCTGTATGTCCCAAAGTTAACTGGGATAATATGAAAATGAAAGTAGAGAATCTACATTTTCAGTATAGTGGCAAGAAATTCATGGGGAAGTTAAATATGTGTAATAGACAGACATTCTCAAAGTACTGCTTCAGTGACTTTGTCACTTCACACCAGGCAATAGTAACATGGCTGCTCTTAGTATTTTTGGATCTGAAGACTGCGTTAATAGAACAACCAGGCTCATTTGCCTGCAATCCAACAATAATCCGCATAAAATCTGGAAAGTTTCTGGATTCTATGCTACAAAACCCAATAAATTACTCCATGCTTAATTGAAAGAAAGTAACGACACACTCTAGGATTAACTAGCTTCCTTTTGCATTGGTTACAGGGACAGGCGTCCCTGGTCCTGGAGTGCCAGTGACATTTCTTTTTTTTGTTCCATCTCAGTTTGATCACGAGATTGATTAAATATGAATATTCTGAATGGTGAGATGCTGAGTGGCTCCAGCACATGGGTACCTGCATTCATTAAACCTGATTAAAATTAATCCAGTCATGTAGTTATAGGTTTGGATGGAGCAAAAGCCAGGACCATCTCTGGAACTGCAGGACCAGGGTTGCCTACAAACTTTCCTCTAGTCCACGCTGTTAATCTATTTAAATTTTAAATGTATTTGCTTCTGGGTCCATTGGTATAGTGAAGTGAATGGGGTCCTTAAATGTTTTCTATCACATGGTTTTTGATTATACAATGCGTTAACCTTGCCAATGGACACAACCTCCATAGTGGATACTTTCATGGTTATTCTGGGAAGTAGTTACAAAGTGTTCCATAATTTGCCATTATATTTGCTATATTGTTATTGATTGTGGGCGGTGCTCCCTTGTTCAACTGTCAATTGACTGGGAGAGTAGGTGCCAAGGGCACTAGGATAATTACCAAGTTCACACCAATGGAAAACTAAGTTATTGGGGGTTTTTTCCAGAATGGCCTAAATAGCCATTACTATGGTTAAGAAAACCCCCCAAAAAATCGAAGTCATATTGGTGCCTGTCACAAAATGGTATTTAAAAATATGTATCAGACGCTGCTGACAAATCTTTCTGCATTGCATTATGCATTTTTATACTGTGAGAATAATGACAAGGGAAAAGGATGTTAATGTTCATTCTCAGTATGTACTGTATATTTCAGAGACATTTTCTCCATTGGAGTTCAATACAATTCTTAATGACACTATCTCCAATAACCATTTCAGTGACACTGACATAATAAGGTCAGCTGTATAGACGCAAATCACTTGTGGGAATATAGCGAAGGTCAATAGGAGTTTGCGATGGGAGTAACAGTTTTAAATGGATACTGTTTGTAAACTTCCATTGTTGACAATGGGACATTAAAGAGAAAGAGAGTTTTTTTTTTCTTTAACAATAAATAAATATATAACGTTTAAAAGGACAAAATTGTTATTTCACGAATATGCAACAATTAACATTTGATGACATGCAACATTATGGCCCGACGCTATTGCTGGGGGCTTTGAGTGCACTCAGGAAATTGGCAATCACGTATCACGCTTCGATGCCGATGCACATAATTACGTCAAGTGGATATTGAGGGAGGGGTTTAGGGATAAAATTGAATGATTTTTTCCCAGTCTTATTTTTCCCCTGGGTCTTCTGAGCAACTAAACATGTAGGCTAACTCAAGCAAGTAAACTAAAGTTATAAAATTAGACATATTTGTTGTTTAATAATAGCTAAATGTGGTATGATTTTGGTTAATAGTAATAGGCTACCTTTCATATATTTTGGTAGGCTATATTTTAATATCGGACGAGTATTTGCTTACTTTTTATGTTGCTGCTGCAGATGCTGTAGTCCTTTTACATTTTTGAACCACGAAAAAGGTATGTTTATTTTTCTTGTTTTTTAGAACGCACATAAACAATTTCACCCTGACTTTTCAGTAGATTATAGGCTACTTTTAATGGCAATAACGTAGGCTATGGCAAAATATACATTTTAGTGAAGATAAAGAAGAATTGATTAGCTATAATTCTACGAGTAGCCTAATCCATTGAAAGAACATTTTAAAGATACAATTCATGATCAGCCTTAATGATGAACATAAATAAAGAAACTAGCCAGAAATACTTACAAATATTTAGACTCTACCTTCTGCAAGCCTAAGGCAAATATTTACAGGAGCGTATTTTTATAAAGCAGCTCACCTTCTTTCCATAGGCAATGGCTTCAGCACACAGCCAAAGTACCCTTTCCAAGCCACGGCGCCCGCAAAAAGACCCGTGCACCGATCGCAGCCCGGTTCGTGGAGCAGGAACCAGAAGCCAGAGAAGGTCAGAGTACGAGAGCAAAGAGTACGAGAGCAAAGAGGGCGAGAACGTTCCGTTCGCTTCTCGGCGTAGTCCCTGGGATCCCCAAGCAGGAATCGACAACCTGCCTTTAGAAAAGCGCCAAGTTATGGACAAGTTTTTCACGCCAGTTCATAACCCCAGTCATGAAGAAACCAAGGCCAGGGGATACTACAATTATATCCCTCACCACTCCCACCACCACCAGGATAACGAAGGTCATGGGTAAGTGGTTTACATGAAAATAATATAAACATTTGGCTATTTAAACTGATAATGAAACTGGGAAATTTCTAAGCCCGGTCACATGTAAAGTCATGGGAATTACTGATATAAGAAACAGTGAATATTATTTACTTTCTTCAGGCTATTATAATGTGTACAGTGGATTATTCTATTTACACAATGAAAGATGAATGGGAGCTTAATTGTCTCATTATATGTGTCACACTTACAAGAATGCAATACAAGTTAGACAAAGCAAGGATAAATGTCTAGGCTACATGGACAGACTGAAATATGGTGTTGGTTTGATCAAATACAGGCTCTTTTTAGAAGAGCACTAAGGAATGGGCTGTAGAAAGACGGTAAAACCCCAGTATGTGATTTTCTCCTGGATCATATGTCATCTTTAAAATTAATTACACAACTGAGAGCTGGGGAAGTCAAAGTTGATGAAAATGGTCATTATAATATTGCACTAAAAGAAAAACAATGCTATGTGTGATCTATTTGAGCTTGTGATTAAATACATTTTATACATTACTGTGTACAATATATAAAAACCTCCGTACAAAACCTTATATTAAAATGTCACAAAAGATATTTGTTTATTTTGGCAAGAGGAAGAAGACATTTTTAAACTTGCTGTGTTTGTTTACTGTGCTTGGAATGGGGAAAAAAAAACAGGACCGATAATTCTAGTTGTTTTGTGTTGATCTGCAAATATGTACATACATGTTGAGTGTAAAATGTAAATGTCAAACGTTAAAGTTTTATTGGCCCTTATGAACTCGGCTCCATGTGATGTAAAATACATGAATAGAACATTAATTCATAAATGTATTCACCTGTTATAGCACACCAGGTAGCAGCAATGGGACTGTGGGTCAGGGCCATGTTCGCCGCCAGCCTCATGGGTACCACACCCCAGAACATCTGGACCATCCCCAGAATCGCACACGCCACCACAGCTCTCAGCACCATAGCCGCTGCTCGGATGTGCCCCCGCACAGCCGCTCACACAACCCTGAGCCAGTTGCCTCCTGCTCCAGATCCTATTCCTCCGCCTCCTCGTCCTCCTCCTGGTCCTCCGAGGCCAGCATTGACAAGGAAGCATTCCTCCTAGACGGCAGGCCAGGGCCCAGGCACTCCCAGTCATGGAGCAGCATTCCTGTTGAGGGGCAAGGATTTTGGGATGGGGAAGAGGGAGCCCATCTGGAGGGGCTTGACAGGGGGCAACCGAAACATCAACACCGCCAAGACGATTGCGCGCGCAAGCTGCACCGTCGCCACAGCAAGAGTGAGGAGGGGCTTCTACATACAAATGCCACTGAGAATGCTAGGCCACTGCAGCTGGATCATACCCCGCTCTACAAGTCCACTAGCCTTGGACGAAACCTGGCCTTCAATGACTATGCTGAGATCCTTCTGGATTCAGAGAAGCCTAGGAATGCTCCATCTGCCGCCCAGCTCCCCAGCAAGGGAATCCTGAAGAACAAACCAGGGCAGGGCAGAGACATGGGAGGCGTTAGTAATGTTCGCAAGGCTAAGTCCTTGGAGGTGCTGTCCACCCACATAGAGATGACTGCAGGGGGACTGAAAGGGGGAAGAGGTGTGCTGGGAAATTCTAAGATGGAGGATGAAGATGTGGAAAAAAGGAAAGAGGCGGCCAGGCAGAATTTTGTACAGGAGAAGCTCCAGTTTTCTGCCTTTCTGAACGAGATCACCCGGCAGGTCATAAGCCCCTCGTGTCTCAGCTCTCTGGGAGTCACTGATGTCTTTGGGCCGCCAAGCCCTGGCCAGGCCTCGCAAAAATCTCCCAGGAAAGAGCAACAGGCCGAAGGGGAGAGGCAGGAGGGGGAGCAGGTGCACAGGCAGCAGAAAGACCGCTCAAGCACCCCTGAGTCTGTTCTGTCCAGCGGCCACTCCCACTCCAGCAAGTACTCCAACTCCAGCAAACGCCAGCATCACCACCGGCACTCCATAGATGGGAGCTCTCAACAACAACACAGCACATCAGGGGGCCAAACCGATGCCAGCACCAACAGCCCCGAACACTGTCTTCCACCGCCGCTACCTGGGCAGGGCCATGGAGCGGAGAAACAACACCAGGGAGGACAAAGCCTCCTCCTGACTAACGGCACCAACACCAGCCCGGAACTGAGCCCGCATGCCGTAAGACGCCCCCCCTCCCATGCACATCACCACCCTGACCCCCTCACGTACCACCTGAAACACCACCAACCTCATGCGGAGAAATACCAACAACACCTTGCTCACCGCAGCCCATCTCCACATTCTCGCCGTCCCTCCAAAACCATCCAAACCAGCCACAAGGACACCCACTCTGGAGGACAAGAGTCAGATTCGTCCCAAAACAACAATACCGCCTCGACCAGCAGCACCAGTTTGGAACACAGTGATAAGAACAAACAAATACGCTACCAGGCTTCAGCTGCGCAGCACAAGGTGAGATCCCATAGCGTAGCTGCTGTGGTACAAATTAAGAAGTGCTGTTGATGTTAGTGATAGTGACTTTTCACAACCGAACAACAGTGTGTTCTTGTTTTAGTCGTAGATATTTGGTCATAGAAATTAAATGGTGATAAGTGAAGTACAGTCAGCATGTGCATTGCAATTTTGCCTCAGTATTTGAATATTAAAAAGGTTGATTTATATTTAGTATTTTTCTGGTAAATGTAGTATTCAAATATTATAAGTAATTTTTACTATGAGCACACTGACCCAAGCATACAGACAATATCCTCAACATTTACATTATTATTATATTTTAGTTAATTACATAGCACTTATATTTTACATATTGTACATCAGCTGAATATTTATTGAAGCGATTCATTAGGTACTTGATTCCTATCCAACGTGGTACAGTTCCAACCAAGGAAGGTTATTGAAAGTGTAACATAATATACAAAATAATCTTCAAATAATCATTGATTATTTTTGTTGAACATGATCAGGCAGAATTAACTGCCATTTCACAGAGATGTGTATTGAAATCTGAAAACCAATCTGTCTTGCTCTTGCTTGCCTCTCTCACAGGATACTGTAGCTGACATTGAACAAGCCCAGTAAGTTTAATTTCCGGCCTTGTTGACATCTTCTGTATTTATGAATATATTTGTATAACTGAGACCTTCCAAATTATGTACTATTGCTGTTTGCTTGAAAATTAAAATCCAAGAGAAGCTGTAGATGTCCCAAATATTCAGCCCAGTTATTGCTCTGTAACTCTGTGTGTGTCTGTCTCTTCTTCTCACATTCAAATTAAAAACTGTTGGCATGACATCAGTAGGTACAGTGTTACCAGTTAAATTACAAATCATTAATGGTAAAAACAGTGCTAAAATAATAACAATGATAAACAGTGAATTATAAATACAATGCATAAGCTAAAATAGATTTGAATAGATACAATGTAGAATCCCGTTGAACAAAAGCCGTAATCTAGATGTCTAGAGTGGTGGTAGGTTGAGAGACATTTTGACATAATCGAATTTAACCCCAGTATAGCTCAGGTGTTTACCTGGACGTAGCCTGGCTACATCCAAGTCAGCTAGAAAGCTTTCACTTTTCAACTAAATGTAGCCAGGTTTTCACCTGAACGCCTAGATGTAGTTTCACCGACTTTTCACAACAAACATGTTCAGTGGGCTGTTTTGCATCCATTTTTTTAACCCTACATTTACTGCAACACTAATAGTTGCTAAAGCAAATATTCCCAGACTAAGGTTGATATAACTCAAGTGGTGGTTATATGCAATATTGTTTACAATGCCACTGTTTTAATATGTCAATGTGAGCTGCCAGGGCCCAGTTCTGAAAGTAGTACTCCAGTAGAGTTCTGCTACAGTCTTTGTTGTGTTGGCAGCAGCAAGACAGAACAAGCCTGTATGTGTACAGTGTTGAGAAACATGAGTTCAGCTGTTGCAGATCGTACCCTTCTTTTCTCTCAGGTCCCTTCAGGCGCAGAATGAAGATCTACGTCACAGCCTGCTGCAGACAGTAATGCGTATGGAGTGCATGGAGGCAGAACTGCAGAAAACCCAGTTGGAGCTGAACAGTGTCAAGAATAGTTTCAATAGGTCTCAATATGTTAAAATATAAAGGATGTTTATATATGGCGTTATGTATCATTGTTATACTTTATGCATTTTGCACATAGGCTCCGTTTTCCAATATGATTTACAATGCAAGCATGCACAGCAAGTTCAAATAATAAGGAATGGTCATGCAAAATTGGTGTTCTTTTATTTATGTTGCATACATGTTCATTGAATGTGAATGCTGTTCTTTGTGATTTTCTTATTCTTAGAGGTAATACATTTGAACAGACCATGCCATCCTGCCCAATTCAGTTTGATCCAACTGCACAGGTGGCTAATGTTTTTTGTCCCTACTTGTCTTTCTCAGGCTCCAGGAAAATGCTTCCAGCATTCAGCAAAGCAATAAACGTCTAGAGCAGAAGCTTCAGACAACGGTGAGACCTCAGGTTTGATAGTCACACCATAACCTTTGCTTTATTCATCCATAATACTTTACGGCCCAGCTTAGGTTTTCTGTTTTATCTCATGAGAGCACAGATGTACTTCTTCCAAAATGCAAGTTGACAACTGCCATTTTTTCACAACCAAAGCATCATCCTCATAGTTAATAATCAACTGTACATGGTTATGAATATAAACTAAATAAGCCCCATGTCAGCTTTCAGCCTTGGTGCCATGTTTTTTATGTTTCCGTGAGCTGTGCTGCTCTTACCGCGGCAGGTTCTGAGCATGGACACGGAGCGGAAGAACCTCACCCACAGGATCTCTGAGATGTCCCTGGAGCAGGCTAATGCTCAAGCCACCATCCACTCCCTGAAGGCTATTAATGTGAGAACTTCCCCTGAAAAAATAAGACACAATAGAAACAACAAAAGTATAAAAAAACATGCACTAGAAGAGACGCTTATCAAGGCTGATGAAATTGCTTAGTGCTTTCATATAGATGCTAAAGTGCTTTCCAACAGGGGAAGGGCAAATATGAAATGTTTGGGGATTTTAGAAAGTAGAGACTGTGCAGCCCGAAGTGCACAGTTTGGGAGCCTATACGGAGAAAATGAGGTCAGCCTTTGTCTTTATTTTCTAGGTGCAGAAATTAGCTCTAATTAATATTATCTGATAATATAGGAACCTGTTTCTGTACATACAGTTGAAGTCGGAAGTTTACATACACTTAGGTTGAAGTCATTAAAACTCATTTTTAACCACTCCACAGATTTCATGTTAGCAAACTATAGTGTTGGCAAGTCAGTTAGGACATTTACTTTGTGCATGACACAAGTCATTTTTCCAACAATTGTTTACAGACAGATTATTTCACTTTTAATTCACTATATCACAATTCCACTGGGTCAGAAGTTTACATACACTAAGTTGACTGTGCCTTTAAATTTAAACAAAACATTTTTGGTCACATATCCTTTGCATGCCATGACTTCCAGATGTGACCCAACAACATCAAAATACTCTAGATATCTTAATTTCTGGTAAGTCATCAAGGGTCTGACATATCAAACAAGCCTTAAATCATCACTCTGCTGCCAGAAATACAGTAGATATGAATGGATAACTTGAAGAGTTCAACAGGAGAGAACAACCCTGAAAGTGATCCATCCATATCTACTGTATGCCTGGCAGCAGAGTGATGGTTTGAGGCTCGTTTGATACCTCAGACCCTTGATGACTTACAGCCATTTTACTAATCATGATAGTTTTTTTCTAGTTTTTTGATGTTGTTGGGTCACAGACATCAGGAAGTCATGGCATGCAAAGGATATGCGACCAAAATGTTTTTATTTTTACTTAAAGGCATAGTCAACTTAGTGAATGTAAACTTCTGACCCACTGGAATAGGGATATAGTGAATTAAAAGTGAAATAATCTGTCTGTGAACAATTGTTGAAAAAATTACTTGTATCATGCACAAAGTAGATGTCCTAACTGACTTGCCAACATTACAGTTTGCTAACATGAAATCAATCTGTGGAGTGGTTCAAAATAAGTTTTAATAACTTCAACCTAAGTGTATGTAAACTTCCGACTTCAACTGTAAGTGTTCAGTATGCCAACAATGTAATCAGGAGCAAATCTATTTTGAAGCCTTAACATTAATCAATAAAAGAAATACTAAAAGCAACTAATCGGCTAACATTTTGGTAATATGTTTTCATGTATTGCACTAATATAGTTCACATAATATCGTATAATTACAAATGTACATGTGGAAATTGCCGATTGGTTTTGATGACTGAATTAAATAATGGCCACTGGTTTTCTCTCAGATTCCATCCCTGCAGCAGGAACTCCTGGATAAACATTTCCAGGCAGAAGAGGCTGTAACTGAATTCCTGCTGCCTGCTGTAGTCCCAACCCAATTCAAGGATATTGTCTTTGACCAAGCCTCGGCTCCTGGGGACGGCCAGACACATGCACTGGTGCCAGAAAGAGAGGAATATGGGAAGAACTGGAAGCTGGGGTCAGAGGGAGGCCAACACAGAGCCACGACCTTTCAACCTTGGAACCAGAAGCAAGGTCACCGCACGGGGCCAGAGGGAGACCAAAAGGGAGGTGGGGATATGGTGAGCAAACCGGAGGGTGGAAAGGAGACTAAAGGATGTCTCCCCTCCTCCTTGCAGATACCTCACCTGTACCTCACCACACCGCAAGCCTCCCACGCCAATACGCTCAGTATCCCAGCAGGAGGGGGCCATGGGGTGATAGCCCACCAGCTGTGCTCCCCAATCCATGGCCTGTCAGTCTGCCCAGAGGAGAGCCACCCCAGTAGTAAGCAGCAGCAATGCCGTCCGTACCTGAACCCAGACATGCCTGGGCCAGCAGCCGGGAAGTCCACAGGTGCCCTGCTGAACTTCGCTTCTCCAGAAGGGGACGATAAAAGGGACCCAGACGAGGATGAGATCCTCTGCAAGTGGAGGCTGCGGAACAGCAAAGGGAAGGTTGACATCGGCGGAGATGTCAATAGCTTGGAGAACGACGCCAGCGTGGTGACCTACCAATCTGCTCAGAGGATGCTGGATGAATTCATGCACTACCTGCAACCTCCAGAGGAGGAGAGAGACGGGAATGACGGTGTTAAAGGCTTGGCCAGTGGGTCCAAAGAGGAGTTCCTAAACGAGGACAGAAAAAACTTATGAAGCGGGACAGTGTGCAGGAAGAGAGGGGCAGTCTCTCTTTCACATCATATACTGTAGCGGTGATCTTCTCTCCCGAATGTGGTAGAGGTGTGGGCCAATGGTGAGCCCAGATTTTCAAGCCCCTTATTCTGTGTACGTATGGGCTTTTTCTGGTTGTCCTCCTGGGTTCCAATTAGCAAAAATCACCTGACTCTGACCACCCCAGGAGCACTGCTGTTTATGTACCAGATGTACTGTATAAACAAGGTAAACTGTCTTTCTGTTATAGTTACCTCGGCACAGTGACAGTTCATGGTATAGTCTCAGTATTAGCTCACTGGTATATACGTATATATCTGTGTGTGTTTATGTGTATTTATGTGTATATATATTATTTAACTAAAGATAGGTTGTTGTAAATGCATGTTTCCCTCACATATTTTTGTAGCATTGGATATACTGTACCTCTTAATGTAGTTACCACCATGAGGTTGTTGAAGTTTGATAAGTCATGATAGTCATTAGTCATCAAATAATTATTTCATTAGTGAAAGCTGGATAAAAAATGTTTCCCTCTCCCTAAAAAAATGCTAGCCAGGTAGAAATAGTATTTTATGTCCAACATCAGTAGAAATGCATGGGTAAAAGCCATGAAGCCTAGGAGCTACAGAAAGTCCCAGAATGCCCCTGGCCTATGAAAGGACTCCAAACATCATGTTCCTTCTAGAAGGCTACATACTGTAGGCCTGATTTGTCTGTTGACTATGAGGAAAATAACCATCCGGTTTTATACATGAAGAGAGGGATGGATTATCTTTTGGGGTTAATATGTGTTATGTTGACTTGTTCTTCATTTCTGCTGACTGTAGATTTCCAATTGAATTATGGAATATAATATGAATTATTTTCACAGACTAATAGTGGTGCTATTATTTTACTGTTCTTAGATAACTATAATGAGGGAATAAGCCCGCATTTCTAGTAATAAATTGTCAAATTGGATGAAAAACCCACAGCCTTCTGAATCTCCCAGGATAAGGGATAATTAGATTGTTGTAGTCCTTCAGCACAGATGGGAAGGTGTGATGCCAGTCTGTATAAATATAGTAACATTCCCTAACAATTTTACAGAACTGCGGAAATCAATTAGATACCAAATAGCTTGCAGTGTGGATAGTGTATGTACTTATATATGGCGCTTTTTACAGTTAGATGAGCTAAGCTGCCAATTGTAACACTACTACCTTTGCAACCAATGTACCAAAGCATTTCTGCAGGATATATAGACACTTCTTAAAGTGTGAAGACCTTCAAAATAGCCCCCCCCCCCCCAAATGACAATATGCAATGTTAATGTTAATGCTCTCATATTGCATATGTTATTGCCTAGCCCAGGGCAATCTGTGCTGAGAGTTCTCATATGTTATTGCCTAGCCCAGGGCAATCTGTGCTGCGAGTTCTCATATGTGCTTTGGGAAGGTAAATGATGCCCTTTCTGGTCCCAAATGTCTTGTGTCTCAATAAAACAAATAAACCAATTGAACAAAACAGTTAATAGATTTTTTGTATTTGCTATGTAAATGCTTGAAACAACAGAATATACAATGGAAAGGTCAAACTATAAAAGTGACAAAGGGAAATGGCCATGAATTTGGAATGGAACAACAATGTTGGTGAGATAATTAGTATATACAGATGTGTGATTTGTATTGACCCACTGGGGCCCTAGCCCTGTGCCACAGCAGATAAACCGATGCCTCAGAACAAAACCATGTGGAACAAAAGAATATACTTCAAATATACTAATTATATATTTAAATTACACTACCAGTATGCTACAGTGCCCACCACAATTAATATGAGCAAAAAGTGCAGGATCAAATGTCCACTTTGCTCAAAACAATGAGAAAATTAATCTCTCCAGATCCTCCAGAGTACTTGGTCTTCAGGTTACCCCACAGGTTTTCAATGGGTTTCAGCTCAGGGGACTGAGATTGCTATTACGTAACCTGGATTCTGTGGTTAGTGAACCATTTTTGTGTGGATTTTGAGGTATGCTTTGGATCATTGTCCTACTGGAAGATCCAACCACGACCCACTTTTAGCCTTCTGGAAGAGGCAGTCAGATTTTGGTTTAAAATCTCTTGGCATGGGCTGCCGCGTTAGCTCAACGGTAAAAGCGCTGACTTTCAGTCAGCGCAGTTGTGCTCCGAGGATCGGGGTTCGCGCCCCGGTCCTGCCATATCCGAGCGTGGCCGGCGCCCTGTGGAAGCGGCAATTGGGCGCCACTTCCGGGTGGGGGGAGGGGCTCGGAGAGAATCACTGCCCGCACGGGACCCAGGCGAGTCGCGGTCAGGAAGTTCGAGGAGCCGCGCCCTGTAGAGGACGTGGCGACCTCCTTCCAATTACTAGTACCGATAGACGGGATTGTGTAACAGTGGTTCTCTAGCGGTTGCTACATGGGGGGGAATTGAATTAGAATAGGGGTTCAATTGGCTACTAAATTGGGAGAAAAAGGGAAAAATCAGAAACAAAATTTAAAAAAATAAAAAAAATCTCTTGGCATTTGATGTACAGGATGCCATGTGTCCTCACAAGGTTCCCAGGGCTTTTGGAGGAAAAACAGCACCACAACATCACAGGGCCACTACCATACTTCACAGTGGGGATAAGGCTCTGTTCTGCATAACTATTTATCTTATTATGCCAAACACACCTTTGGTATTTATTGCCAAAAAGCTAATTTTTTGTCTCATCCGACCATTGCACCCGGTTCCAATCTAAATTCCGGTAACATTTAGCAAACTCCAGGCACTTACATTTACGTGGTGTGATGGCAGCAGAGGCTTTCTTCTGGCAAGCCTCTTAAATAGCTTGTTGGCACAGAGGTACTGTCTAATTGTACAATTGGAGACTTTGGAGACCTCAGAATGAAACAAACTTCTGCAATTCTCAAACTGTGATCATTGGAGAAATGTTTGCCTCTCAAACCATCCTCTTCACGTACGTGAGGGCAGACTACACCTGCGCCCTCTTCCAGGCACGCTCATCACAGCTCCAGTTGCTTTGCACTCTATTACCCTAATGGTGGAAATAGGTAGTTTCAGACACGAAGCTATTTTTTCTGTAACCATTGCCTGATTTATGTTCAAAAACCTTTTGTCTCATTGGATTTGTGTGCTCTCTCATCTTTCCCATGTTGATGGATGATTAAGGGGTTTTGGCCTGTATGTCACCTCATTTTTATACACTATTGGAGTTGAGAATGACCACATAAACGTTTCTAAAGTCTCAGGGAAAATATGAATAGAAAAAATATTCCTAATATACTTCTTTTAGGTTTTGATTTTATCTATTTGTAGTATTGTGTTGTGTAGTGTTGTGTAGTGTTGCCAATAATTGTGACACATGTTTTTGAGAAAATATTTATGAATAGTTTTTATGAAGATTTTTTTCTTTGAATAATTTTACCTAAATTAAAGATTAGATGTTTCTCATATTTTGAGTGAAAGGTCATGCTAATAAATGACAAAGGAATTTTTTAATAACCTTTTGTGCTCATATTTTTCAGGGTTGCAAATAATTCTGGTGGGCATTGTCAAATATAAAAAAGTATACTTGTATACTTCACAATTAGTCTGCAATTAGGTGCCATTAAGTACACCTTTGCATCAGTCCACCATAAATCCATATCTCTCTCTTGTACTCGCTCTACCTGTCATGCTTAATTGAATCCTCCATCGAGATCCTTTCCCCTTCCCAATAGAGAGTAGGGCAGGTGTGCTGAGCGGTCATTGCCCTGGTTTCCCATTGGAGGGAGCAGTTTAATAGGATCGCAGTGGCTCTGAGTGTGCGGATTACAGGTAAAAAGCCCCAGACTTTGAGGCTGGGACAAATCCAGTGTGTGTATTTTCCACCATGGGCACAGATCCTCTGGGGTAGCCAACGCAGGACTGAAGAGGTCTGGCCCGTCCACGTTACAGCGGAGGCTGCTTTGCTGCAATACTGGTGCTGTGAAAGAGAGAATAAGTTTGGAATTGGACCTCTTGTCACCCAAAACAAACTCACTATAGCACTACTGCTACTGGATTATCTGATGAAGAAATTCTAAGGATTTATTTGTTTCCCACAAATTTTGGATTATTATTCACGGTGGTTCTTCACTCTCCCACACTATACGGACCTCTTGTGCCATCCTTTGAAGGAAGCTGTCCGTCAAAGCAACCTATCTACAAAGCCACAAATCATCTATCGTACGTTGAAATCAAAAACAGCTCACGTACAACCTGGTCTGGTACAAAAACCTGAGCACCAGACAATTTTAGTTCTATTCTTTTTTCTTCACTCTACTAATATTTTACACCCCTGCCCTGGGGACAGGGTTCTTAATATTGTGTTCTTTCAGGCTATTATCCTATACTGTTTTTTTTTCTACATCTTATCTCCGATTTGCATTTGTTATTTATTATCCTAATTTCCTAAAAGCGTTCTGCGTCCAGTTTGTCTCAGTGCATATCCAACTCTTTCTTTCTTTGCTTGTCCCAAGACCTCGTCCTTCAACATTCTTCCTCCTGTCCTGAAGCCCAACCGCCATGGTTCTGCTAAAGATTAAGTTCCCCTTCCAGAAGCGTGTGCGTATGGCCCAGGCACTTTGGTTATTGTCCTGGCTGACCGTCATTGGAGGGACCTTCACGTTTTTTTTGGGGTTCTTTCTGAAGACTGAACTACACAGGAGAGCTGAGGTACCAGCAGTGCCATAATGACACCCATTTGTCATTTAGGGTGTTCTGAAAGCATTTTCAATGGCAACATTAATGCATTTAAAGCTTGTCACATATTTTACACAGCTGTATAGGTGCAGTAATACATTTAGAGGATAGAGTGACAGCAACATAGAGCAAAATGAGCAAGAATTAGATAGAAAGAATGAGCACTGCTGTTGTGCACTTGAGCAAGGTACAGTACTCAGTACACTTGAATTTACTCAAGGAAATGAATAGCCGGGAAAATGAATTTTCCAGCCGGGAAAATGGTTTGCAATACGTTTATATAACAACCTGTTCAATAAAGAAATAAAGCAAGGCGTTAATAGAAGTTGAAGAGCGGTTGAATTTCATTAGAGGGGCGGAAATGGTAATTGTAAGACCTCTCCCAATTCAAATATGAAACTCGCCATAGAAGCTAAAGTGACTTAACTGTCTGATGCAGATTTGGATTTGATGAGTGTATTTATAAACGCAGCCTAGGCCGATTAAATTGATGTAATAGCTTAACTGGGTATGAGTCTGTCCTTATGAGGCCTGAGCAGATTTGGGAGTGAAAGTGAGAGGCTCTGCGCCCGTGGCGGTGTACCCAGATTTGTTCATTCCAGTGACTAAAATTCAATATAATTTAAGGATTTAATAAACATTTTGAATGTTGATTTATGAGCAGTGTGCTCACTCTATAGAAACCTTATGAGCTCCCTGTATATTACAGGAAGTAATCTGCCCAATACACATTCAGCGCTATGAATGGTTTTATATTTTTGATTGTTTCATTCATATTCACTTGCATGAAGTGTGGTGTCAAGTAAAATATGTAATGTCATATACCACTTTTTTGATAAAATCTGAAAATGTCATGATTACGACACTGATCATTGTGTCCCATCCACAGGTGATGGATAACACAGAGATCCATGCCGTGCCCAATACCCTGATGTTGGCTGGTCTGGCCTCCCTGGGTATCAATTTCTTTGCTGGGAGGATCTGCCAAGACTCCCTGGACGTAGGCCGCTTTCCACGCTGGAAGACCTACCTGCAGCCGTTCTTCATCCTCTCCATTTTCTTCACCTTCCTCATGCTGTTGGCGGTGATCATGAGCTACGCCATGAAGGGCAACCTGGAGGAGTCCCTGAAGATCGGCCTGAAAAACGGCATCCGTTTCTACAAGGACACGGACACGCCCGGCCGCTGCTTCCAGAAGGAGACCATCGACCGCATGCAAATGGAGTTCCGCTGCTGCGGGAACACCAACTACAGGGATTGGTTCGAAGTTCAGTGGATCAGCAACCGTTACCTGGATTTCACATCCAAAGAAGTCAAGGAGTGAGTGTCGATTGGATGCAGGGTGGAGTGTGTGGGAGTGAGGAAGGGATGTTTTTGGTGGTGGTGATGTCAGATGGAAACCATGATAAAAGTAATATTGAAAGCTTACTAACAGTGGACAGTAAACACTATTGATGACTATTGATATAGGCCAAGAGGACCCAATCCTGGTTGTGGATGATTGCAGGGTGTACTGGTTTCTGTTGTTACTCAGCACTTAATTTTATCAAAACAACTAATTACACTGATAACTCACATCAGCTGATTTCCTAGCCCTGGGTTTTTTTGCTACCTTCATATTTTGGAAAGTGCATAAGTGTCAGCGCATAATAAAATCAATAAAGGTAAATTAGCAAATGAAAACCCAGCTGTGTCGTAACACTTAGATGTGCGATTAAAAAAAACACCAACTCAGCATATAGAATAATGAATAATAATAATCTTTTAAACTGTTTGAATTGCATACAACAGTCATAACCAGAATGAAGTGAACCCACACACAGGGCAGGCCACCACTAGAATCATAGCACCTATTAACACAACAAGAATTACATTTGAATATGAAAACTCATTGTGAGTCAGTTCTATGCAGGGTAGCTCTACGCAATGCACTTAATAAACATAATTATTTAATTCATTTGATTTATATGGTAAAAGAGTACAACCCCTACAAGTCATAGTTTCTGAATAGGCATCTTAACACTGAGGACAGTATGCTGAAACATCGCACTAATAGAGAAAGTGTATTAACATAAGGTTAGATGCCAAAGCTTGTACAAGTGGGAAATAGAGAATACAGTGTAATTAGGAAGCAAGTGGGTTAGTGGATGTAGTTTTATCATGAGTAGTACTATTGGGAGTAAGAAGCAACCTGTACAAAGGGCAAAAAACAACAACTTTTCTCTACTAATGCTGAGACTGAAAATATGAACTCCCCTTTCATTCCCCTCCAGTCGCGTCAGGAGCAATGTGGACGGGCGCTACCTGGTGGATGGGGTCCCTTTCAGCTGCTGCAACCCCAGCTCCCCCAGGCCCTGCATCCAGTACAAACTGACCAACAACTCTGCCCACTACAACTACGAGCACCAGTCCGAGGAGCTCAACCTGTTCATCCGCGGTTGCCGCCAGGCGCTGGTCAATTACTACATGGGTCTGATGAACACCATCGGGGCCGGGGTGCTGTCCGTCTTCCTGCTGCAGGTAGAGTTGCACAGCCTGGGGATGCGTGCCGATAGCCGATGGGTTAGGATAGCTGGAAGCTCCTGAGTTACTTATTGTGCCACCATTTTCATTTTCTGATCCTTGCACTTTCCTTAAAAACATTGCAATCTGATTATAATAAATCACAGTCATCACAATCATTATATGCGGCAGTGTAGTATAATGGTTAAGGAACTGGACTTGTAACCGAAAGGTTGCAGGTTCGATTCCCAGGTAAGACACTGCTGTTGTACCCTTGAGCAAGGTACTTAACCTGAATTGCTTCAGTATATATCCAGCTGTATGAATGGATACATGTAATAAGAAGTTGTGTAAGTCGCTCTGGATAAGAGCGTCTGCTAAATGCCTATAATGTAATGTAATGTAATATATGGACTTGCAGCCTCACCACCATGTGGCCTTCTCTTGACAGATGGCTGAACTAATTGGTGCTGGGTTTGGTTAGAACCTTGGTGAGAAGCCCCATGGGTAAAATAATTAGTTGCTGTTACTTGCTTTGGTAGGACAGTGGGAGGTATGTCTTCCCTCAGGAGATCATTATGGGTACACTACACTGCATGAGATGAGACGTTGAAGGAAAAACATTAGGTTTAACACAAGGTTAAACTGAATTACAGCAGTCAATAAGAGCTCATTACACTAATCTCAAGAAATTGGAAGGGGGGGCTCCCTGGTGTCCTAGTCAAATTCCCAATCTATCTCTCTCAATATGGAACTCTAATCCACCAGTTGAATTTTCTTGATGAGCCCTTCCCGCTTCACGTCCACTGATGTGGTCATGGCGGGTGGTGGAAAATGGATGCACCAACCAGGTCCGCCTCCTCTGCAAAGCTCTTGCGATGAGATGAAAGGGTATATATAGCTGTCTGCAATCCATAATTATACTTTGTTAAATAACCTTTAATGTCGATGCTTGTGTTTATCTAATTTTTATTAATAGAATGCTCTTCTGTGCAGTCAACTCCAATATACTGCATCTGGGAGAATTGTGGTTTTGCTGTATTTGGTTTGGTTCCAACACAAGGGTGTGCTGAATGCTGATGTGTCCTTTTCAACTTTCCTTCTTCCTCTTCATCCCCACTGTATCCCCGTGTCCAACCCGAAATATCATGTTTGCATACCCCAATCATTCAATCAGTTGGATGCCTCAGTAGTGATTCAGTCATTATTTAATTTAATCAACTCTGGGCAGCAGTGCAGCATGATGGGCAAGGAACTGGGCTTGTAACCTTAATCTTGCAGGTTTGATTCTCAGGTAGGTCACTGCTGTTGTACCCTTGAGCGAAGGTACTTAACCTGTATTGCTTCAGCACATATCCAGCTGGAATATTCTTTTATGTTCTACAAATGTCACATTTCCTCAAATGAGAAAATTTTTCACTTTCTCGGAATCTCCATCACCTGCCCTCGACATCCTCCTCCCACCCTCCTCCCATCCTCCTCCCATCCTCCTCCCATCCTCCTCCCATCCTCCTCCCATCTTCCTCCCATCCTCCTCCCATCCTCCTCCCATCTTCCTCCCATCCTCCTCCCATCCTCCTCCCATCATCCTCCCATCCTCCTCCCATCCTCCTCCCATCTTCCTCCCATCCTCCTCCCATCCTCCTCCCATCCTCCTCCCATCTTCCTCCCATCCTTCTCCCATCCTTCTCCCATCTTCCTCCCATCCTCCTCCCACCCTCCTCTCATCTTCCTCTGTAGGTGACTGTGCTGGTGAGCCTGCGATACCTGCAAACTGCCATGGAGGCGGTGGTGGGGCAGGAGAACACTGAAATCGAGACTGAGGGATATCTCCTGGAGAAGAGCGTGAAGGAAACAGTCAAGGAGTTCAAGGACACCGTGCTCAAGTTCTTCCAGCCCACTCAAGTGGATGCAGCACCCGCGGTGGCAGCGGGTGGAGAGAAGGTGGCCACGCCTGCAAGCTAGAGAAAATCCACTCCAGGCCCTTTACAAGATTCAATCGACTACTCATACTTGGTCATCCTTCTTTCATTAGTACTGATTTATTCCAATGTAAACGTTGCTGATGAGCACACACACTATATATAAATATACATGCCACACATGAGCAGACCTGCATGTGCACACACTCACAAATATACTGGTATGCACACACACACACACTCATACACATGCACACACACACACTCATACACACACACACACACACTCACACACACACACACACACACACACACACACACACACTCATACACACACACACACACACTCATACACACACACACACACACACACACACACACACACACACACACACACACACACACACACACACACACACACACACACACATTATGTACTCTACTTTATTGCATGAAATGCCATCATAGAGTAAACTACACAAATGTTATAACTTAACTCCTTTCTCCACAAATTTTGATAAACATGATCTGAACAAAAATGAATGAGGAAAATCCAACCCAACACACTCTCCCCCTTGACCAGAAACATCCTGGTCAAATCTGACATCTGAAAGGCTGTTTAATAAATGCATTTAACCAATTTATTATTTATCCTCACAAATATGCAGCAATGTAAAATAAATCCAAGCGGCTTCTCCCCACCCTCTTTGTATTTTGCTGGCTGTAGTGTACTAATCTGCTCAATGCGCTGCTGTGTAACGATAAAAGACAAAAAGAGAAATAACAACTGCCACACAGAAACCTATTAAAGATTTAAGTTTAATTGCCTCATTGGGTCCAGACACTTTTTTCTAAAGTTTTTTGTTTTATTGTCATGACTTAATTTCTTTGGATGACTTTTCCTGTCTGAATAAAAGAATGGAGAGTGGAATTCTTAATGAGGTGAGTAGCTCTGGGTTTTGAAAGCGTGACTATTCCTTTATCCATTTTTTGTGTGGCATCTTACACTCCTCCCCTTTCTAGAACTTTCTTCCCACGGTTCTCTATCAGTCATTCGCCTTTATTTCTTCTTCCTCGATCTCCCTTACTTAGTATCACAAGTCATAAAGATTTTGTTATCTTAATATAACCTCCAAATATTAAAAAAATATATACTGCATTTCTCAAAATCCCCAGCATGCATTAAAAATACATAAATCGTCTCTACTTTCAAACATATAATACATATTTTTCAAACAATATTCAGAAGACTAAGCTGTCTCATTATAAGTACCGTTTGCAATTGCACATATAAAAGTGAGAACAACTTATACATTTGTAGTATGGTCTGTATTTTTGGGTAATATAATAAAATATAATAAAATACATGCTGTGTATTCCAAAGATATTTAATTTTACTTTTATATTGACTTTATTAAGTCAGAGTAACAGGATTATGACGACTGATGATAGATGAGAGTGTTCTCCGTTATGACGCTTTACAAACGTGGCTAATCCAGGCAGCTAATACCTCCACTGCTGCCAAAGCAATAATGTACACAGTACGTAGGGTGTGCAGGGGTTGAGATATATCCCCAGAAGGAAAATGCAGGGGAACCAGAAGTGAGAAATCCAAACAGCTGTCATTTTTGGGAGGGGTTTATGTGACAAAACCACAAATTTATTCAGGGCATATTTCCACTCCTCTGCGTTTATGGGTTAAAAAGGCATGGGAGAGCCAACATCTGACAAGCGCTTTAGCTTAGACAAAAAAGGTTATAGAAATGTTGGTTATAATAAATTATTTGTGAGCATTATAGAGTGTGCGACTATCCTCTCTTTTCGTGGTCATTCTCCGCTCGTCTGCACCTGGCTAATTTTGGGTGTGCATCCTCTCTCCTCATTAAGGCCAAGCACAAAATGCCCCTGAACATGCTTGTAGGTCTTGGAGATCTCTAGGAATATTTTGAGATCAACACAGGCTAAATGTCTTTCTCTCTCTCTCTCTCTCTCTCTCTCTCTCTCTCTCTCTCTCTCTCTCTCTCTCTCTCTCTCTCTCTCTCTCTCTCTCTTTCTCTCTCTCTCTCTTTCTCTCTCTCTTTCTCTCTCTCTCTCTCTCTTTCTATTCATTAGCTTTGTATTTGTGTTTAAATGTGTGGGTGAATAAAGAAAGACTAACATTTTCCTTCTTTTGTTAAAGCTAAACTTCGTTGGCGGAGTAAATTATATTTGTGTTTAAACCATGTAGAGCAGCTCGCCTGGGAAGCTATTTGAGGGGAACTAAAAGCACCACGGAACGACGCTTGCCAGCCTTTGAAAGGAATACATTATGTGTTATCTTCTTTGTTACGTAGATATGAATGGCATGTTTTTTGAGAGAGTTTATCATAAACACCAAGTGATTTTTAAAAGATACATTGGAGGATGTACGACCATATTTTAACAATGATATAATGCTATATGATGAACATCATAATGTTATTCTATACATTGGCATCACTGAATGGATCATTCTCAAAAGAATGTCCAAAGTGACCTGAGTAGAGAAACTAATGAATTGCAACAATAACTGATATAAGTAATCTAGATTAAATCAAATGCTTTCAAATAAATATTTATGAGCACACAACTGTGAAGCAAGAAGAAAGATTACTTTGTTTACAGACATTTTAAATCAGATTAAACTAGGGGGAGAAGGCTGAAGAAGGCTGAATGCTGATTAGGCCAAAGGGGTTCTGATAAAATTATGTTGAATTATAAAATAAAGAATACAATGAATTATAGTGTATTCAATTATTTATGTACCCAAACCCCCTTCTGTCACAAACATTTTATTTGGAGAGGCAGGTGCTGGCCAATCCCCAGTTATAGCTATAACTAGATTGCACAAATATATGCATCTTGCAAAAAAACTATTTTGTTCACAGTTTCCTTCGATATACCATTTGTGATGGCATAACCTTCTTGACTTTAAGCAGCATTATGCATATTTCCGTTCGCCTACTTGACAACGTCTCGTAGAATATTAATTTCAATCATGATGATCACAAACCCACAGCCAGGTGGCGCCATGACACAGAACATTTTAATAAACCCATTTCAGTTGCTGTATGACCTTCTAAACACATTTGGTTTGTTATAGGCCTATGAAAAAACTCGGAAGTGTTCCATTACGGTGTCTGAATAGTCATTTAGACAACTAGGATGTAGGGTAGCCTATATTACAAATATATGATGGAGTTAGCAACAGACTGAAAGTTGTAGCCTACCTCAATATTTAATATCAGGACTAAAACAAAAACAGATGAAAAAATATGAAAAATGCTCAACATACTGAAACGCAAAAATATAAAATATAGGCCTACAAACTCAGTATTTTAACTATTGATCTGAAAAATTGCAGTGTTTTTAATGATTTGCTTTGCTTACAACTTGCAGTTTAGTCAGGCTCACTGTTGAGTAATTCTATAAACACGCGATTTGTTTTTAATCGTGAACATGACTTGAGGAAGAAAACTGTTGCAATTCAGTATGAAATTCCGGTGTGATGTCACAGTGTGCTAGTGACAATTGATGGGGCGAGAGTGGAAAGCTGGCGAAGAACACGACAATGTCGCGATAAACTTTAAGATTGACTTGTACATTGCACTATTTTTTACTTGAATGGACTGGATATATACCCTATGTTATAAATGATAACACAATTTAAACAGATTTACAGCCGTATTCTGTAAAAAGAGAACTGCACATGGAGCGCGTGACAAACATGGATACTCATTTTTCGGAGATTCTTGATGAATTTATGACAAGTGCACTTGTCATTTGGGTAGGTTTCTAACTGCATATTTTATAAATTAAAATATTTTTTTAAATCTTTGAGATCGGGCGAAATAAAACACAAATGTATTGTCCTATGGGAGCAGGTAAATTATTTGTTACTCTTGTTTAAAGTTAAAATATTCCCTTAGAAAACTGAAATGTATAGCCTTACTTTTGTATGAAAATGCTAGTACATTTTTCACGTGGAAATGTCCATAATTTCTTTAATTTGACACGTAGAGTAAGTTTGCACTGCGAAGAAACTTTGTTGTTTAAAAAAGAAGCTTCTGCTTTTGGCAGTTTCCCTTTAACGTGTTCCGCTCTTGGAGTAGGCTGTCTGTTGTTGTTTTCCGTCAGGGAAAGAAATTTACCTTTCCCTTGTATGCGTTCTGATTAAACAGTTTTCAGAGGACATTAACAGGACTGTGTGCCACAGTTCCTTTCACATTAGACGTTCCCAGATCTGTTCCTCTTGGATTATCTGAAGCGTCTGTCTTCTCCCTGACTTTGAAATAGCTTAATAACCATGTCACTCTAAAATGGATGCTCATCATCTGCTTAAAGCTAAAGTAGGGGTGAGTGATGTAGGCTACATATAAAAAAAACACCCTGTTTTGCTGTCTATCAAATTGCCTCTGTCCCGCAGGTGCATCTGTTTGACAATGTAGTTGATGGAGAAGGGGATGGGCCACTATCCACACAATACCTGGAGGTGAACTCTAGCTCCCAGAATTCACAGCACAAGTACCTGCGTCTCACCAATGGAATATTCCTCAATGAGGTCATGAGAGTAATGTGAGCCGCAGTTTTCTCTTATAATTCTTCTTTTGGGGATACAGTCATACAGGTCACTTAAAGGGTTAAAGGGGATGATCATTCCAAACCCTTAGTAAATACTAAGATCAAATAAGTTGGCACGCTAATGCCTAACAAGGTAATTGCACGTTTGCAGGGGAATATACTGCAAGTGGACCTGGGAAAGTACATTAGTTCTGCTTTCCGTTGAATCATTGGCTTACATACCATATGGGTTTTGATGCCGGAGGTTGTAGTGTATAACAACTCCTCTGGATGCAGCTATTCCTATTGCCATGATTGGGGGTTTGAAAGTATAGCATATCAGTCCAGGACTTACAAAATGATAAACTCTTGGTTATTTCAGTGCATTTAATTGTGCATTCACTGTTAAATCATTCACAAAAAGATGTGTATTTCTGACACCATCACATAAGCACAACCATGTTTTAAAAAAAATGTCAAATCATCTCTCAGCAGGAAGTGTTGGACAAGTGTGTTTAGTTTTGCATCCTGACAACACGTGCATCAATTCACAGCGCTCCAGATGTGCTCTGTCATATGCATGTTCGGTTGATGGGGTGGCCAGGTCTGACAAATGCCTGACACATATAACTGTTTGTTATGTGACGTGAATACTAAGGTATTATGCAGTGTGTATGAGATGAATATTGTCTCTGCAAAGTCAAGGAGTCATCAATACAACTGTGATCTCCTCTGTTCTGTATTGCAGCCATACCATCATATTTCCACCTCTAGTGTATTTGTGCTGTGCAATGTAGACAGTGCCTTTCCCCAAGGCAATGGTATACTAATACTGTCCACCTACTGGAACATGTCATGTTGGAACAGATTGAATATTGATTTATAACTGTGCCAATTTGTGCTAGATCTGATTCTGTTGGAATGTCCCATCACCAAGGCACAATGTTTTGCACAATTGTTCAGCACCTATGCTGAAAATGTATGGTAGGCTTAGACACCTTCATCCTGGAGTTGTTCTTTTTCTATGTTGAAAAACATTCTGAATCGGCCACAGTGCCCTCCGGGTGTCAGAGCTGAAATGTGAGCTGAAGATGCTGTTGTTGAATCCAGAGATTTTTCAATTATAGTTACCAATCCTACACTGGGTGGATGATACACTGGCTGTGGTCAGTCATGAATCATTTGGAATGTGTCGTAACTGCAGATGTGATATTGTTGACTGGTGCACACAAAAGACCATGATAACCCAGCCCATTACCGTGAACCCCGTGACCTGAAGGGTTTGCTTAGAGGACCGAGGGGATTAGAAAGGCCTAAAGTTACCAAGCCAAAGCACCTCCAAAGCTTGGAAATGGTTATGGAAAACCAATAAGCACTGGTAGGCACATGGTAGCTCTCCTAGCATTACCGTGGCTCTAAAAATGCAGGTATTCAATAATAGTAATAATAATGCAGGGAAAATATTTTATTATATAAGTTATTCTATTCTATTCTATTCAGTTATGACAAAACAAGTCATCTGCTTCACAGTTTATTAGCTTTAATTGCATTCTGTTATTACTATGACCTTACTGGCAACAATTTCTCTCCAAATTTGTTGTTCAGCGATCCAAACCCAAAAGTGGAACAAATTTGCCGAAATGAGAACAATGACGAGGTCCTGACGGTCCAAAACTTCTCCGTCTTGAACCGACACTTGAGGTCCTACTATCAGGTGAGTGCTCGGGAGCAATGAATTGTGGGTGTGGGAGGGAGAGATCAAGGAACAGCAGGGGAGCATAGTGGTGATGCATTGATGCATGCTCACGTTTTAAAACATTTTTATTTAGCTTCTGGTGCACCTTTGTGAGTGTCTGGCCTTACTGTATGTTAGAGGCCTGTGAGTTCATACCCTACAGCTGTCTTAACCAGGCTTTGAAACATACTGTGCGGCTGTCTGCTTGACAGATTTACAAGACTCATTAAGTTTATTAGACTTTTGCAGAGCTAATGGGAATATATACAGTGGCGGTATCTCACTGATCGCACCGCTATCAGCATTTGTGTTTTTAGCCAATAAATATATATTGTCTTTACAACACCACCGGCTATGTGCAATTACAAATATAAACTCGACACTACAATGAAATCAATCAACTGATGACAATACATAGAGCTGGTTGGTGGACACGTCAGTAGGGATTCTGGATTTACTTCCTCTTTGCTGTCCGTAGTTTGGTGTTTTTGCCCCAGAGTGTGGCAGACAACCAAGAACTGGGGTAGGATGGTCAGGGAGGTCCAGGAAGGTCCGGGAACAAGAGGCCAGAGCAAGTTAAGAGCTGAAGAGAAAGAGGAAAGGAGAGAGTATGACGCAGCATAAGTGGGGAGACGAGGAGGGTCTACAATAGAATCACTGATCTACAATAGTGCGCGAGTAAAGAGGACAGGGTGGGGAGAGGAAGCTTTCAGAAGGTACAGCAGACAGTCACCGTACGAGTGGGTGTTGGAGGTTTGAGAAGAGAGGGAGGGAGACAGATATAAAGTGATGGTCAGATTGATAGGGAGGGGTCAACAGTTCCTCATGGTGACCAGATCCAGCAGGTTGCCGCTTTCTTTGTGTTTAGGTGATGCGTGTAGCATGGTGAGATTGGATGAGGGGAAAGAAGGGAACAGAAATATCGTACATTGCAAGGTTGCAGCAGTGCCCAGGGGTCCCGCCAGGGATTTTGGGGCCCTTGAAAAGATCTCACATTGGGCCCCCCAGCACAATTTTTTGAGGTCCCCTGTCAGACAGGCCCCTTGGAATAGTCTTAATAAACCCCCCATAGAATCGTCTTAACCCCCAGCCTCTCCCACGCACACACACACGCACAATACGGTGCCCCTGGCAGTGCCTACAGTACTGTTCATTCATCTAATTACAACATTTGAATGTGCAGTTGCAGTTTTACAATCTATACGAATAATCTCTTGAAAGCTGTGCTCAATCAACAGCTACGAGAAACAAAAAACTGGGGCAGCACAGTTTTAGGAAAACTGCATCATGGGGGCTGCTTGGTATGAGTCATGTTTGATAAAATTAAACTGTGCAAGTCCACAGCATGCTCAGGCCTTTTCCTGTTTATGTGACAGTATATATTTTGTTCTCTGTTGATATTATGTTGGCACAGTAATACAATAACTCAGAATAAAGTTGCTATGATGGAATGAAAATTGATTTGCAGAATATTGAGGTTCCCTGACATTGTCCACATGGCGTAGTTCAATTTTCCCAGTGGCTTGTGGCTCCGTGCATCTGCAGAGATTATGCCTTTATGCTATCGTAGTGTATGTGAATTTATAATGGAACAGTGATCACACCTGTGAAGTGAAACAGTGTAGCCTTATTCAGGTTTGGTGCCAAGCTTGCAGCTATACATTAATAATATAGTACCAGGGATCAAACCATCTTGGGTTGTGTGCATGACATGTTGTTTATTTGGAGAGAATCTGAAGTGCTACTTTTAAAGTAGTTGTCAGTTTATTTATTTGTTGCAGAAAGCTGTCCTTATGTGGGTGCCTTTCAGCAATATGGGCTTTGGCAGTGTAATTCATAGGTGCGGTTGAAAAGTCAGAATGTCTATATTCATATTGATGACGTCATTTCCTGTAGAATTGCATTCATTATAACAAGTCTTTGTGTTTTTCATTGACAACTCTCCATGAAGATAAGACATGTACTTGTGCCATTTTTGTACTCTTCCTCAGCCACCTCTTCTATAAGCGTTAGTTTTTTTACACCGTGGTACAGCCAAGTAAAATAATAATTAGTGGTAAATGCCACTTCATTACTTTATTTACGATTCAGTGATGAGATGTGTTGTGAACAATGGTGGTACTTCATGAAAGCAGATGTATCTGGCTTAAAGTCTTAATTATACTCTATGTTGCAAAATGCAGAGTACTATCCTTTAGAATATTTATCTTTATGTTGCACATGCAGCCTAACCCTGCATCCAGAATTTGAACAGTGAAATCTCACGAACCTCTTGTTTGAATAATTGTGTTGAGTATTTATAACAAATTAAAGAATCAACAAGACAGTAATGATTTTTTGCTCTTCCACATAAAATCCACAATATCTCATTAACACAATGTGTAATATGAAGTTACACGTATTACATTTTGTGTTTACCACGAATGTTGCCTTTTGCAGTTGATTGACATTTGTAAATGTAATTATCTTCTTTTATCATTGTACAACTATCACTGCAGATAACATAGTGTGCTATAGTGAGGTTATGGAAAAATTGTATGCACGTTTATATCGATGCAGAAGATTCATGGCTGCAAGAGGCTGCGCTCATTTCAATTGGAAATCTGAACAAACCTTCTGTTCCCGGCTTTAGTCAGCCCCGTTACATATCTGACTGTCTGACTGCAACCGTGAAAGAAATCTAATTAGTTGTTAAAATGAGAAAGTTTTCTGTAACACTCTCCCTGTGTTATTATTCCTCTTATTTGAACTTGTGTTTGAAGCACTTTGGCATATATATAGAAGAGATCATTCAAGGAAACAACATGTCTTTGTTTTGTAACAGTTGTTTTGTTCATTGCTCATTACGGCTGACACACAGAGTCTGTAGTTTCACTTCTTGCATTGAATTTCCTGGTCACTGACACCTTTGAAACCGAGAATACATTCACAGTTTGCAATTATCGTCAATCGATGCTTGTACCTAGTAGGAGATACAATGGTAGAATGTGATGGGTCTGTCTTATATTGATTTGTGAACTCGACGTGTGAGGTGAATTACATTTGTTTCAGCTATGGTGTTGTTATGTGTCCTTTTTTAAAATGTTATATGTGGGCTTTTGAAAGTAAAAGACCTTATCGACCCTATCTAACACATCAGTTAGTGAATTCTGCTAATTAGAGTTTAGTCTAAACTGATGACAAAAGCCAGCCATGGATAGGCACTGAAAGAGCATTATACTCCCCTGCTGGTGTGAGTCAGATGGCCACCACCCCTCTCTTTTCTGTTTGTGGTGTCACAGTTTCCACAGTAACTTGTCCACAACCTGCCATCACATCATTTCCTGTCATGTACCTAAACTTCCCCTTTGTTCATTCCTTGTTTGATTTTTCTAACTGCCTTTATGTCTCGGTGGGGTAAGAAGTTCTACAATGAGCACAACCCTTCTTGTATCAAATCCAACCAAATTCCAAGCCACAGGTGAAAAGAGTATTTTTTTTCTTTTTATAGAAACCTGCCCCAGTCTTTACGTATCTGCAGTGTTTCCTCCCAAACTTTGCACATTTTACACTCTACAGTTTTGGGTGTTTTATTTTTTTAAATAGAAATAAAAATTTAACACCTTGCTACCCCAAAACCCCTACGCCATCCTAAAAACCCCCACGCCATGCTAAAAACAACAACGTCAAGCAAAACCAGCATCCCACCCAACAGCACAACCCCACATCAAACACAGACACGTTCAAATGAAATTATACCAAGAGGAAATAATAAAAGGACCTCCATTGTCCCAGCCTCCCTACACCTCTTCAAACACCACACATTCACAAATGTAATGTGCAGCTGTTATATTGTTAAAAACATTGTTAGAGGATCCCCTGAGGGAGTATCAGATTGTCTCTAAATTAAGACCTTGCATAATAGCTCTCATCCAATGAGCTTGTGAGGGTGGGGCAGCTACTCCAATCTAGCAACTCTGAGGGCTCATTCAATATTTTCCATTACATTGCCAAAGTTCTGTCAATCGAACAGTTTGCTACATATTGCCATACTCTTTGAGAGATGTTGAATTGGCGTTTGACTTTTTTTTTTATTCTCACATTTCTTAAAACGTTTACACTCCAATCTAACAGCAGCTGAATCACTGAACCAGATGCAATCTAACAGCAGCTGAATCACTGAACCAGATGCAATCATTATGCAGATTTGCAGAATCATTTGCAGATTTAAAATGAAATAACAAGAGAGTGGTTATAAAACCTGTGATATCAGTGCTGCAAATGCATCACCCGGTAATAACGAGTGTTGTTTGTTTCTCATGTGATGTGTTCACATACACACTCAAGCTCATGAAAACAGTTTAGGTTTAAGTAGTTTAATTAGATGGAAATTTTATACTTGTGCAGAATGATCAACGGTTCATTGCCACAGTCCTGCTGTTCAGCTCTTTTTCTTTCTGTTTCACTCACTCATGCATGTCTCTTTCAGGAAGACCTCCAGCAGTTGCTTCTCATGCCCCTACCTAATGTGGCTGTTTTGGGACGAGACCCTCTCACAGGTATCTCCCCTAACCTCTGTTGTTCAATCTGTCCATTCTCTAATTTACTGATATACTCTTTACAAATGAGTGTCACTGTCTTTACTGGATTACTGTCTGTTTAATGGCTTTAAACATTTGGGGTTTGTCTCTGCATTTATGTCTGTCATATTATCAGAGAAACCCTTGACATTAGCGAGCTATTCTGTGCATAAAACCCATAATGTACATGGCTGCACCTTCATCCCATGCTACCAATGTAACATTCGGTTTCTGCCTCTACGCCAAACTTAGATCTGTACGACTGTGGCAACCTTTGTCCGTTTTCCGTCTGTGTGACTTCAATTCAGCATCAGTCATTTTAGTCAGTGTCAGTAGCAAACTATGTGTGTCTGTATTGACAGAGGCAGCTGTGGAAGAGCTCAGGAGGCTGCTGTTGCTGTTGCTTGGCTGTGCTGTACAGGTGAGATCATATCTTCCACTGACAGTAGGGTCATTCATTAATATGCTGTTATCACAAATATACAGTATGTGCTGATAAGTACTGTAATACAATTAAACAATGATTGTATGACTGAGATCCTTTGTGTGTCTCTTTGTGTATCTACTATAGTGCGAGAGGAAAGAGGAGTTCATACAGCAAATACAATCTCTTGACATCGAAACTCAAGCTGCTATCGCCACCTGTATTCAGGAGGTAGGTACTGCGTCCCAGAAATTGCTGATCTGATATTACCCCTGCTGGTGAAATGGCTAACACTACTGCAACCAAGTCTTTCGGTCCTGAGTACTTAAGAGCATCTGTTGGATTGTGTAAAATTTAACATTTTATGTTTTCTAGTTTTCTGTGACACAATTTAAATGGTGTCATGACGTTATCTACTTCCAGTTGTAGCGTTATATCATGTGCTAAGTTAAGTGACAGGCCCTGTGTTCAAGACTTTTTATGTTAAATGGCACAAAAAAATACATCTTCTTTAACCCCCCCCAGGTCACACAGGACCCCAGCAATGTGCTGCCCCTCCAGTGGGGAGAGCTGAGCGCAGTGGAGGGGGCAGAGCTGCAGGGGCTTTTCAACACCATGGCGCAGCACATCCAGGCCTTGCTCTTCCAGAGAGATTCACTCCTCGAGGTGGGTGGGTGGGCGCCAAGCCTTTACAGCACTGCTGTAATACAGCTTCTCTATGAGCCTTAATAACACTCTTCAGCACCGATGTAGCAGCGCTGCGCTCTGACAGCCTGGCAACGCCTTACATCACTTACTAATAGCTGCTTATCTCAGATCTATTCATAACTCTCTACAGCGCTAGCTGCACACTGCAGCTCCTTCTGTTTACTGTGTGCTCACTTGCTTCTTTGAAACACAAAAGAGTCTGAACTGAAATGCCTGGCATCACTGTCATCGCACAGTGCACTTCTCTATTTCCTGATGTTTATCACCATTTTCTTCCCTCCTGCTCTCCCAGAGGACAGCAGAGCTGTATCAGGAGCACGAGTTGATGGAGAGAACCTCGTCCCCGAGTGCCTACCTGGACACACCGGAGGGCCTGGCCGTGCAGCTGGCGGACAGCCGGGCCAAACTGCGGCGGCTGAGACAGGAGCTGTGAGTGTGGGGCTGGCGTATGGAACAGGGTGAACACTTTACTGGCACTTAGGAGACTGACTTACCCACAGGGACTTAGCGTGGATTGTAAGAGACCTTTTCCATTGCGTGCATTTACATAACATTACGTCAGTGGTCCCCCCAAACCTGTTCCTGGAGATCTACCATCCTGTAGGTTTTCACTCCAACCCTAACAAAGCGCCCCTCATTCAACAGCTAGAGATCTACCATCCTGTAGGTTTTCACTCCAACCCTAACACAGCGCCCTTAACAAGAAATTTCGTTAAGCTGCTAATTAGTCTAATTGAGTGTGCCAAATTAGGGTTGAAATGAAAACCTACAGGACGGTAGATCTCCAGGAACAGGGTTAGGGAACCACTGCATTACCTTCATAGGGATGAGTTTCATTCATTTTATTTTGATTTCAGTTTGAGTGTATATTTTCGATGGCCCCGGGGCATTCGGGGGTTTGTGGCTAAAATAAATAAATAAATACACTTCAAGTAACTCCAAAGCAGCGTGGACACTGTCAGCAGTGTTATGTCTACAGAAATTGTGGCATTTCTTCACAATTATAAAGGCACTATCGGTTTTTATATCATGCCGGCACTTCTTTCTGTCTCTGTTTTCAAAAAAGCCCAAGCCCCACCCTCAGGGTACCATGTAGAAATGTTGAAATAGGAAGCTGCACCACAGTTTCCTGGAGTGCAGTGCTCTCAGACTGCATTCAGCAGGAGAAATAATTCAGATCCAAAATAAAATGAAGCATTTTTTCGAAGAACATGCACAGGTAATGTTCATGCACACAACCTCTGGAGACATAACATCACTGTACAAGCTGATTCACAATTGTGAAGAAACACTATAAAAATAATCTGTTCATATATAAAGCCTCTGGATAATGTTGGTATACAGGCTGCTTTGGAGTTACTTGAAGTCTGTTTTCTTTCCCTTAGGCTACCAACTCCCAAATGCCCTGATATAAACCGCTGTGAAGCCAGCAGGTTGTCAGAAACATATGTAAACATCTGAAATATCCTTCAATGCACAAAAACCAATAAAACAACATACCCTGAAACTGAAATAATATCGAAAAACCCCAGAAAGCAAACTGTCCGTCTGAGTATTTAGCAAATGCTCATATCCAGAGAAACTTTCCAAGGGGAATACATAAACATGTCGGCAAGGAGCAGAGCTATTGCCAAGTCATCAGTTTCATAACTGATAGTAGTAATTCATATATAAACCTACAACATAAAGTTAAGTGCTATAGGAGGAGCAAGAGAAAAATTCAGAATGTAGTGCCTTAAATAGCAAATAGGTTTGATGGTATAGTGTTAGTACAGCATAGGTAGGAGACAAAAGAACCCCACAATAAACATATTATTTGTTGAGTCAAGATACAGTGTGAACTGGGGGGTATTTCACAAAGCAGGATAACTGAGTTGCTGGATACCTGCACTGAGTAAAATCCGTAACAACTCTTTTTACTTGAGTCCATGTTCCAGATTTGGGAGGGTTCCAGGTTTTACTCAGTGCAGTTATCCAGCTAACTCAGTAATTCTGCTTTGTGAAACAGGGCCCAGGTCTGTTTTAAGTCTGTATTACTCAGTCATATTACTGTGTGTATATGTAGAGCAATAAGCAGTTATTTTCTGACCATTGCAGGGAGGAAAAGGGTGACCAGTTACTGGATTACAAGCAGGAAGTGCAAGCCATGGAGGTGGAGCTCAGAAAACTTCGTCAGGAGGTGAGGGTTGATCCCAAAAATCTCCCTGGCCAAAACATTAAGCTCAGCGGTCAGAGCTTGGACATGTAAATACACACATATTGTCGAACACTGTTCAACTAATCACCGGATGAGTTCACTGACTGACTGACTGTACTGTCGTTAGAACCGCACTCTGCACGGCGAGGCCCGCGCTGCTCGCAATCTTCGCGACGAGCTGGACTGTCTGCGTGAGCGCGCAGCCAAGGCCGACCGGCTGCAGTCCGAGCTGCAGAGCTGCGCTCACCGCCTGCGGAGCTTGGACCTGTACCGCACGCAGCTGCAGGTACGCGGCAGACGAGCATTATAACAGCAAATTCACCTCAACAGTGTCAATGTCGAGATGAAACGCCCTTAGCTGAAGATTGGGAGGTTTTTGGGGAATGAATCAGGGCATATGACTGTGGCAGGCTTCATGCAAGGTATTAATCAAAGGGTGTAATTCCGTGGAATTCCATGTAAGGGCATGGAATGCACTGTGTTA
The DNA here is from genome assembly GCA_022702515.1 of Ilyophis sp. 1 JC-2022. Classification (NCBI taxonomy): domain Eukaryota; kingdom Metazoa; phylum Chordata; class Actinopteri; order Anguilliformes; family Synaphobranchidae; genus Ilyophis; species Ilyophis sp. 1 JC-2022. The sequence continues at coordinate 19,589,346 of CM040397.1, read as the reverse complement.
TATCATACTGTGTGATGTACAGTGTTTTTAACACTGCCTCCCTCTGGCACCCCCTGTAGGAGCAGCAGCAGTACTGCGCCACGCTGCAGGAGACGCGGGCCCTGCTGGAGGAGCAGCTGGGGGAGGTGCGAGCAAGGTGCTCCAGCCTGAGGGAGCTGGAGAGGGACAACCTGCTACTCAGACAGAGGGTCATCGACCTGGAGGGGGTGCGTGTCTCTGCTCCCACTGACAATGAATTAATCACAGCAAGTTTGTGCGAAAGAATGTTCCAGTGTTAACAGTGAGAGAATTTTTGTGTACATAAATAGAATTTTATGTCAGCTGCACTTAAACTGCCTGCAGAAACGCCCCCTCTCCTCACCCACCCACCTCAAGGTGTGAGTTTCTCAGGAAGAGCAATGCCTGGATGTGCTGCGCCATGGTGTTGAAAAGCCCCTGCAGCTCAGCCCACTGGAGGGGCAGCACATTGCTGGGGTCCTGTGTGACCTGAGGGGTTTAAAGGTTTTTTTTGGGGTCATTCACCCATGGTTAACATTGTCATTGTTGCCATGTGTTGATTTTGGAATACGGGGTGAGTGTTGACTGCTTGGGGGTTCTTCCTGGTGAGTGTGTAAGCTTGCTCATTAATGCAGGAGCGCGATACAGAGAGGCAGAGGGTTGATGAGCTTCTGGAGGAGAACATGAGCCTGGAGGCGGAGTTAAAGCACAGCCTGGGCGGGGCTCGGAACCTTCACCACTCAGGGGCGGAGTCTGAAGATGAGTTGAGCTGTGAAACGGGTTTGTTTTCCGTTTGTCTCTCTGTTCGCATTTGCCTGTCTCTGTGATGGCCGATATTGTTGGGTATCGGTCTACCGTCAGTCGATATTACCGCTTTAGCGTAGTCTGTACATTATTCATTATCTTTCATCCTGAAAAAATTACTTGCAGTAAGTCGTGAAAATAAAGAGGCCTCCCTTGCTCACTGTGTGTTTTACCCTCTCTCTCTCTCACTCACTCTCTCTCTCTCTCTCGTAGACTTGAAGCCCTTGAGTGTTGAGGTGAGTGAGGCATCGTCATGGAGACTGCTGGGAGCTGAGAATGAGAACGCGGAGCTGCGCAGACGACTGGAGCAGCTGCAGGCTGAACGGGAGAGCTGCGCAGAGGGAGCTGGCAGCACACAGCTGGATCCGGTACAAGCTGAAATGCACTCAGTTTTCAGCAAAGACACATAAAACAACCCGGGGTTTGCCAAATTCTATTTGTAGCTACAGCATAAATTACAGGTGCAGATAACTATGAAGGTTATCTGTGTTGTGAAGGTAAATGACTGGGGAATCTGAGCTGAGGGCAAGAGTACATCTAGAGACAACAATTGAGAGATATGGCAAATATTGTATGAAGGGGTGAATGCTGATACATATTTATACAAGAATCATATTTAGATCGTCCAATTAATTATATCGTTTGGGGACAACTGTAATGTTTGCCATATCGGACCATAGCGAGACCCGTGACAAAGCAGTTTCTGCTCATAAACAATTCATGTTTCATGAACGTTCCCAATTTGAAATGAAGATGAGCACGCTGAGAAGTTATTGAAAAACATAATAGGTGTGATCTCTGATCAAATGTATTTTTATCCTCATCAAAATCTGGGCACAATCCTGGGCAAAATCTGCATGAAATTGGGCGAAGCTGTCAAGAGTTGTGCAGGGATAAAAAATAAGAAAGAAATAGGACAAGAACAACTGGCTGTCAGCCACTCAGTCTTCAAATCCTAACAAATGAAGGGATATTGTTCTGAGTGCTATTGCATTAAACCAGCTATCTGTTGCTGTGTTAATGCTTTCCCTTCTATTAACTGCTTCTGGAAGTGGTTCAATATTAAATACACCTGTAAATGGCATTATTGACTAAATTAAATTGTTGAAAGGGCAGTTCCCCCTTGCCTTAAAAGTAGACAATCCTCAGGCATAACGACCTTGAGTGCTGCGTTATAATGATGGGGTCCCTTACAATGACCACTTTTTAAAAATCTCTACGGAAAGAACTCTAAAACGAAAGAACATAGCAGAACGTTTAATATACCGGATCAATTCAAAAGCCACCTTGACATGTAATGGAACTGCCAGCTAATCTGCACACGTGTCTTTGTGTGTTACACGTGTGTTGCAAGGCTGAATTACAGGAGGAGAGGGAGAAGTTGAAAGAAGAGCTCCGGAGACAGACAGACACACGGACGAGCTTGGAGGCGGAGCACCAGAGCACACTGAAGGAGGTGAATAAGAAAGATAGGCAGGCAGCCAGAAAGGGACCACAGAGCTATAATAGGAAACATAATGTGGGCCGAGGACACTTTGAAAGGGTGCATTTTCCATTAAGAGTCCTGCGAACGAGCTTTGACAAAATGCTTGTCACGGAAGTCTTAGGCTTTTCAGCACTCTCATAAAGACTTTGACACATCCTGTCAGTTTACCAAGAGGAGTCAATGCGAAGGGCAAGTTGTTCACAAGTTGCACAGTTAAAGATCTAATAATACCTCTCTCTCCTCCCTGCTTTCGCCCTCTGTCAGCTCCAGAACCTGAAGAATGAAAACTCCAGTCTGAGAAACTGTCTGGAATTGCTGAGAACCAAACAACAGCATGAAGATAAAAGAGAGGAGAAGGAGAAGATGAGCAATGGAAAGGCTGGGGAGGCAGAGACCCAGAGAGAGGAGGGAGAGGGAGGGAGGGATGCAAAGGGAAAAGTGGTTACAGGAGAAGAACAGAGGAGAAAGGAGAAGGAGAGAAAGAGAGGGATGAGTCAGATTAGAATTAAGAGAGAAGAGGGAGAGGGAGAGGAGATATTAAATCTGAAGGAGAGAGAGGACAAGTTAAAGATGATGGGAAATGATGGAGAGATAAAGCCGATAGAGACTAAGAGGGAGGATGGCGAAGGGGGGAAAGAGACACGCCAAATAGAAATGCTGAAAGAGAAGGAAGAGGTAGACGGCAAAAGAAAAACGGAGGAGGCGCTGAAGACGAGAGGAAGCGAAGAACGAGGCGTGCGGACAGGGGGAGAGAAACTGAGAGAGAGGGAGAAGACAGAAGGGGAGGAAGAAAAGGAGACGGAGGTGTGCAAAGACACGGGAAGGGATCCAGAAAAGACGCACTGTGACCCGGACACCTGTACGCTGGCCTCCCGGCTCCAGCAGGCCCTTCAGGAGGCCGAGAGGCAGGCGCAGGAGTGTGACAGGCAGGCCGGCCTGCTCCAAGAAGTGCGCTCCAAGCTGGGGGAGGAGAGCAAGAGAGCCGCGAGAGCCGAGCAGCAGCTGTGTGGCCTGGAGGTAGAAAACCTGGGCTTGAGGAGGTCAGCTGAGAGCCTGGGAGCAGCCAGGAAACAGATAGAGGTACAGAGCAGTGAGAGGGGGAACACTTTTTTGGCTTTCATTGGCCCGTGACGTACATCAGTGGCCCCCAACCCTGTTCCTGGAGATCTACCGTCCTGTAGGTTTTCATTTCAAACCTAATTTGGCACAGTTATCTGATTCTACTAATTAGCAGCTCAACGAGATCTCTAGCTGTTGAATGACGGCAAAGCCCCACAGAAAGCGGTGAAATCAAATGCCATCGCTCTCGCCTCCCACAATCTTTAATCTGATTGGTTATTACGCCACGTTCCCTGTCTAGTCTGGACGCCTCGCATCGCAAGCAATCCCAACATGCTTTGCAGACACGAGGAATCGTCTCTAATTGAAAATTAATGGAGGCGGTGTAATCGCACGAGAAATCCGCTCCAATCCGCTTTCTGTGACGCTTTCTTAGGGTCGGAGTGAAAGTCTACAGGACGATAGATCTCCAGGAACAGGGTTGGGGACCACTGACGTAGATGTTGAAACCTACAGGACAATAAATCTCCAGGAACAGGGTTGGGGACCACTGACGTAGATGTTGAAACCTACAGGACAATAGATCTCCAGGAACAGGGTTGGGGACCACTGACGTAGATGTTGAAACCTACAGGACATTAGATCTCCAGGAACAGGGTTGGGGACCACTGACGTAGATGTTGAAACCTACAGGACATTAGATCTCCAGGAACAGGGTTGGGGACCACTGACGTAGATGTTGAATTGTTAGATTGTTCCAGATCAGCACAATAATGGTTAAGAAATGCTATAAAACTGTCGTGACCCAATTGTCCCTAAGACATACAAAATATCAGTCTATTTTATCATTTTATAACATACATCAGGGCTATGAAACTCCAGGTGCTGTAGGCCACCATGCCCTACACAACCTGATTTCACTAATGAGCTTACTTCCTGCACCAAGGAGGTAAAATAATTAGTGAAATCAAGTGGTGTAGTGCATAGTTGGGGTAAATACCTGCAGACACTGCAGTCCGTAGGAACTGGAGTTAAGTAGAGCTGACATACACGCTACACTCCTCCAGAAATCATATCATTGCCATACTAAGCTGAAAAGTTTGAGGTGAAAAGGTGAAAATTCCTTTAAAATAGCAACAGCTGGAGTTCACTTCCACTCTCAGTCATATTTCTAAGTGCATTTGTGAAACCAAGACATGGTTGGTCTCAAGTGAAGTTGCAAACTCATGAAAAAGTCGCTTATAACTCACCACAGTTTGCAGAACTGGTAGTCTACCATCCACACACAGTATACAGCATTTAGTAAATCATGTGCTCATCTAATTAAGCCCCTAGTCAAAACTAAACATAATCAATTTCAGGCCCTTAGAGAAGTTCTAAGCCTCGTTGCCCCGGCTTGAGAAAATGATGGTCTCTTGGGTTGTTTGAACAAACAGCAACACTTTCTAGCTCAGCGCTCCTGCGCGTGGCAAATGAAGGCCATTAATTCTGCTCTTTCCCCCCGTATCTGTGTGTGGGGACGTATCAGTGGTGCATGTAAACAGTACTCACCCCCTGCTTGCGGTTCTCTGCCCTCCTCACGCAGCTCCTGCAGGTGGAGTCTGCACAGATGGAGGAGGATCTGGCTCGGCTGCGCAGCCAGGAGGAGCTGCAGAGGTTGGAGGGGGCCGTGATTGCTCAGCTGCAGGGGGAGAGGGCGCAGCTGGAGAGGGAGAAGGATGCCCTGCGCAGCACGGTCGACGCGCTACGGGCCGCCGTGCGCAAGGTGACCCCGGGAAACGCGCGCCTCGTCCCTTTCGTTTTTCCCAGAAAAATGCGCTGGCTCCCTCGCGCGCCGCGGCCTAACTTCATCGCTCTTCTTTGACATTCCCGCAGGGTGACCAGCTGGAGCTGGCCAGCCAAACGCTCAAAGCGGAGGCGGAGCGCCTGGGGCGGAGCCTGGAGTCGTCCCGGCGACGGGAAGACGAGCTGGGGGCGGAGCTACGGGAGGCGGGTCTGGAGGCAGAGGCCCTGGGACGGGGACGGGACCAGGCGGTGCTGGAGGCGGCGCGACTGGAGCGGGAGAAGGAGGCGTTTGAAAACCAGCTGGACGCCCAGCGGAGGGAGAACAGGCAGCGGGAGCGGGAGGTGACCAGACTCAGGCAGCAGCTGGAGAGCACCTCCTCAGCCCTGGAGCACAGCAACCAGAGGGCCTGCAGCCTGGAGGCAGAGAGCAGGTCCCGCTCCCCTAGCCCCCTCATTGCTCTGTTCTGTGTCCGTCAGTCACATTCAAACACAATATTCAGCCCATCATCATCTCATTTGCGAGCGCATTAAACGTCTCTCCCTAGGACTGAGAGTGGTGGTGGTGGTTTTTAAAAGGCTCGGAAGTCGCCTGCCTTCAAATGCAATTTCCATGTACAGCTGTGTTAGACTCATCCACTAACGAGTTATTATTGAAGTGCGGCGCGATACGCTGCATTAATGTGAACTGAATGAATGTTTCTGTGCTCTGACAGACATAATTGTCACGAGCTGTCCCAGCTCCAGGAGGACTGCGCACAGCTGCGGGAGCAGGAGAAGGAGAACAGGCAGCTGAGCACTTTGAACAGAGAGGCCCAGTCCCAACTGAGCATGCTCACCCAGGTCTGTGTGTCTGCGCGGTGGAAGAGGGTGTGTGTGTGTGTGTGTGTGTGTGTGTGTGTGCCAGTGGCGGCTGCTGAGCTGAAAATTGGAGAGGCAGAAAACTTCCCTTTAAACTGATTATTGGTCTCAATCATTTTCCAATTATTTTCCTTGATTAACAAGTGTGCCAAACGATCTGAATAATAATTTGCAGGTGAAGACACAGCTTCTTCACAGCATGTTCGGGAGATTAAACGGAAAAGTTCACTTTACGGGAAAAGCACAACCTGCAATAAAAATATATAACAAAAACTGAGCTTTATGATCGTTTAATATCCATAAATATTCTCGGAATTTGAGTGCGTAGAACAAAGAGCAGATGTATCCACAATTATAATGTTGATTAAAATGTGTACAATTTTGCGACGCAAATTAAAAGAATTTCATTACTTGCCTAATAGCCTAATTGAGAAAAACTGGCTACATTTGATGGAATTGAGTAATTTGTGAATAAAACGCTGTAGCCTATTGTTAATCAAATAAAATAATTGGAAAATGATTGAGACCAATAATCAGTTTAAGAAGAAGTTTTCTACCTCCTCAATTTTCAGCTCAGCAGCCGCCACTGGTGTGTGTCTGCGCGGTGGAAAGAGGGTGTGTGTGTGTCTGTGCAGTGAAAGGAGGGTGTGTGTCTGTGCAGTCGAAGGAGGGTGTGTGTGTGTCTGTGCAGTAGAAGGAGGGTGTGTGTCTGTGCAGTAGAAGGAGGGTGTGTGTGTGTCTGTACAGTGGAAGGAGGGTGTGTGTGTGTCTGTGCAGTGGAAGGAGGGTGTGTGTGTCTGTGCAGTGGAAGGAGGGTGTGTGTGTGTCTGTGCAGTGGAAGGAGTGTGTGTGTGTGTCTGTGCAGTAGAAGGAGGGTGTGTATCTGTGCAGTACAAGGAGGGTGTGTGTGTGTCTGTACAGTGGAAGGAGGGTGTGTGTGTGTCTGTACAGTGGAAGGAGGGTGTGTGTCTGTGCAGTGGAAGGAGGGTGTGTGTGTGTCTGTACAGTGGAAGGAGGGTGTGTGTGTGTCTGTACAGTGGAAGGAGGGTGTGTGTGTGTGTGCAGTAGAAGGAGGGTGTGTGTGTGTGTGTCTGTACAGTGGAAGGAGGGTGTGTGTGTGTCTGTGCAGTGGAAGGAGGGTGTGTGTGTGTCTGTGCAGTGGAAGAGTGTGTGTGTCTGTGCAGTGGAAGGAGGGTGTGTGTGTCTGTGCAGTGGAAGGAGACTGTGTGTCTATGCAGTAGAAGGAGGGTGTGTGTGTGTCTGTACAGTGGAAGGAGGGTGTGTGTGTCTGTGCAGTAGAAGGAGGGTGTGTGTGTGTGTCTGTACAGTGGAAGGAGGGTGTGTGTGTGTCTGTGCAGTGGAAGGAGGGTGTGTGTGTGTCTGTGCAGTGGAAGAGTGTGTGTGTCTGTGCAGTGGAAGGAGGGTGTGTGTGTCTGTGCAGTGGAAGGAGACTGTGTGTCTATGCAGTAGAAGGAGGGTGTGTGTGTGTCTGTACAGTGGAAGGAGGGTGTGTGTGTGTCTGTGCAGTGGAAGGAGGGTGTGTGTGTGTCTGTACAGTGGAAGGAGGGTGTGTGTGTGTCTGTACAGTGGAAGGAGGGTGTGTGTGTGTCTGTGCAGTGGAAGAGTGTGTGTGTCTGTGCAGTGGAAGGAGGGTGTGTGTGTGTCTGTGCAGTGGAAGGAGGGTGTGTGTGTGTCTGTGCAGTGGAAGGAGGGTGTGTGTGTGTGTCTGTACAGTGGAAGGAGGGTGTGTGTGTGTGTCTGTACAGTGGAAGGAGGGTGTGTGTGTGTCTGTGCAGTGGAAGGAGGGTGTGTGTGTGTCTGTTCAGTGGAAGGAGGGTGTGTGTGTGTGTCTGTGCAGTGGAAGGAGGATGTGTGTGTGTCTGTACAGTGGAAGGAGGATGTGTGTGTGTCTGTACAGTGGAAGGAGGATGTGTGTGTGTCTGTACAGTGGAAGGAGGGTGTGTGTGTGTCTGTGCAGTGGAAGGAGGGTGTGTGTGTGTCTGTGCAGTGGAAGGAGGGTGTGTGTGTGTCTGTGCAGTGGAAGGAGGGTGTGTGTGTGTCTGTGCAGTGGAAGGAGGGTGTGTGTGTGTGTCTGTACAGTGGAAGGAGGGTGTGTGTGTGTCTGTGCAGTGGAAGGAGGGTGTGTGTGTGTCTGTGCAGTGGAAGGAGGGTGTGTGTGTGTCTGTGCAGTGGAAGGAGGGTGTGTGTGTGTCTGTGCAGTAGAAGGAGGGTGTGTGTCTGTGCAGTAGAAGGAGGGTGTGTGTGTGTCTGTGCAGTGGAAGGAGGGTGTGTGTGTGTCTGTGCAGTGGAAGGAGGGTGTGTGTGTCTGTGCAGTAGAAGGAGGGTGTGTGTGTGTCTGTGCAGTGGAAGGAGGGTGTGTGTGTGTCTGTGCAGTGGAAGGAGGATGTGTGTGTGTCTGTGCAGTGGAAGGAGGGTGTGTGTGTGTCTGTGCAGTAGAAGGAGGGTGTGTGTCTGTGCAGTAGAAGGAGGGTGTGTGTGTGTCTGTGCAGTGGAAGGAGGGTGTGTGTGTGTCTGTGCAGTGGAAGGAGGGTGTGTGTGTGTCTGTGCAGTAGAAGGAGGGTGTGTGTCTGTGCAGTAGAAGGAGGGTGTGTGTGTGTCTGTGCAGTGGAAGGAGGGTGTGTGTGTATTGTCTGCACAGTGGAAGAGTGTGTGTCAATGCAGTGGAAGGAGGGTGTGTGTAATGTTTGGTGGGTGAATGATAGCAAATGGAAAGTGGGGCAGTTGGATGAATAAGGAAGGGCTGAGTGCGGAACTTCAGATGGGGAAGGGAGACTGGGAAGGGGGGATATTTTCCCCAGGGAATATCTTACCCTCAGGCATGAAGGGTAGGGGGGTGATACAACTTTTGTCATCCTTGTAAGAGACATTCTGCTGTTCTGATTATTGTGTAAGCGAGTCGGGGTTATGCGGATATACCCTTCACTGCAGCCGAATTTCCAGCTGCCCTCACACCCCCGAGCTCTCATAGACACTATGGTACCTACCACTGGCCTAATGGTATGCTCACATTCACTTGAGTGCTCCTTCTGCTAAGCAGAGCGAAAGACAATGCCTCAGTCTATGTATAACCTCCATTCAAACCTTCCCCCATTCCCCGATAGCTCTCTGTTGATGATGACATACTAGATGTAAACCTCATTACATCTTCCTCTGGGAGGCTAATTGTAACCCGTTGAAAGTCACACGTTCAGCCACTTATGCGAGTGCTAATGTGAGCATACCTTAAGGGTGTCAGAGTGGAAGGTGTGTTTTGGAGAGCGATGTAGGTATCTGTGGTTTTACGAGGATGTTAAGCACTTTCACGTATGCCTTCTACAGGAGTTAGCCAATGAGAAGCTACACTCCCAGGCACGGGCCAAAGAGGTGGCAAGGCTGAGCGAGGAGCTCGAGAGGTCGAAGGTCAAACAAACCGTCACCTCCTCGGCTCCGCCCCAAGCGCCCAAAGACGGAGGGCCAGAGACAAGCACTGCGCCTCTGAGTCCATCAGCGGGGAGCAGTGAGCAGCTATGCACAGGACCGGCTAAAGACCTGAGCCGCCTTCCAGGTGCTGATGAACACACAGCCCAGCTCGGGCTCTCTGCCAGCCAGCCGCTCACACAACAAGCACAAAGGGACTCTCAGCCCAGCAGTGAAAGGGCACCAATTAGCCAGGAAAACAATGAATCCTTACTCAAGGCCACCAAGGACGTTGAACCCGCTGAAAATAACACTGCCCGCCAGATTAAGAGTGAAAACCTTGCCATGGTCTGTGACCCCGGCGTGGACAGGAAGGAGTTGATGAGTGAGAGGCTAATTGAAGTGGAGAGGCAGGTTTGTCACGATATTCATGTATTATTTTCATTTATTCCTTTGATGTATCATCATGTCATTCGATGTTATGTGGCGTATTTATCATTGCAGATTTATAATTCATGAGCCCGCTGTCTTGTGTTTCTTACATTCCTTTGGTTTAATTCTACACTGATCTCGGCGTGTCCTGTATTCCTGCTCTCTCAGAACGGTGCCCTACAGACAGAAAAAGGAGTTCTGCTCTCACATGTGTCTCAGTTGCAGTCGGCAAACACACACCTGCAGGAGCAGCTAGACAGCCTGCACAGGCACTCATTCGCCCTGCAGGAAAACTGTGCCAACCTGCAGGCTCTCAACACCAAGCTGCAGGTGAGAGTGAGTGCGTGTGTGAGTGCGTGCCTGTGGGCCTTCCAATATTCATGTGTGCGTTCAGATGTGTGTGTGTGTGCCTCTATGTCTTTCTATGGTATCCTCCTATGTGTGTCTTTATGTCTTTCTATGGTATCCTCCTACACACCTTTTCCTACGTATCAGTAGTGGACGTCATTCCTTTTAAATTTTATTAGGCTCAAAAACATTGTGATGTTATATTACGTGCTCACATTCTGGTAAGGTTCACTTCTTATTCCTTTTAGGTGGATTTGATTGGTTGTGATCCAATAAAAATCTATTCATAGAGGAATGGACTTCGCATGTTTTACTTTATTTTTGTGACTGCAATTGAGGCAATAACTATGTTCATGTGCACTGAGCATTACGGAGGTTTCCTTGTCCCCATGTTTGTCAGTGACTTCATCTTTTCCTCTTTTCACCTGAGAGTGATTCTTTACCCCTCAGTTCTTACCTCCCGTCTCCACCAGACAGAACAGGCCACCCTGAGCTCCCAGCATGCATCAGTGTGGACTCGCTGCAGTGAGAGTGAGGCCCGGGCTGCGGCGCTGGAGGCGGAGTCTAAGGTGTGGTCACGGGAGCGGGAGGAAGTGACGATGCGAGGTGAGGGGTTACGGAGGGACCACGAGCGTCTGATCACCCTGCAGCAGAGGCAGGAGGCCGAGCTCGAGGCCCAGCTCTCCAAACACAGCCAGCTCAAAACAAACTTCCGCAACCTGGAAGCACAGCACCGTGAGCTGGAGGGAAGGTAATTGTTGTGACACCCAGAGTTATATGCACACAGGGGCCATGACCGAATATGATCCCTGTTCCCTGCCCCCTGTCCACTCAGACCCCAGTTTACTATGTGCCCTCTCCCCTCACTTTGCAAGCAGTGTGCAAAAGAAATCCTGCAAAACTCTTTCCAAACTAGCGAGGAAGTAGTTTGTAATGTCCTGCTCTTGTACTACAAGTTGTAGTTTTTACTTCCGGTTTACTTCCTGAAATTGTCAGATGTGTGTGCTCCTGAATGCCCTCAACAAAACCCCGGACATAAGGGTTTCATCCAGGGATTTTAAGTTCCCCATTTGTGAGAAAAAGTCACCCACTTTTTGACGAAGTTGACTCAAAAATGCACCCTCAAAATGGTGAAGGGATCATATTCGGTCATGACCCTGATGAATATTGTTTATGGAGACATATTATATATGACACCACATACTTCCTCTTACAGACCAGAGGAAACCCATTCATTCATTACAACCCCAGCACAGTGCTATTAGCACAATTGCACAGTGCTATTGCCCAGAAACACAGAGCTGCATGAATATAAGGCACAGCTTTGCTTACAGGCATAATGAAATTAGATACTATATTCATGCTTACTGCATATAAAGACTGCTACCGTTTTTTGCATTGTATTTTACAGGAACAGAAACCCCACAAATATGCACTAAGCACGAAACACAGTATAGTCACGGTGTAATTATTGTCTGTCAGGTATCAGGAGCTCCTGGAACGCAGGGCGCAGATGGAGGAGGGTGAGGAGGCGATCCGGACGGAGAGAGAGAGGATGGAGAGAGAGGTGCAGACGCAGGCCGAGCGAGGGAGAGAACTGGAGAGGCTGAGAGAGGAGAACGACAGGCAAGTGAACACATTATCGCAGTGTGTTAAAAAAGAAAAATAAATCGCCATCTCTCCTTGCCACTATCCGCTTTAACGATCATTAGTGCTTCTGTAAGCTCCAGGTGTTTAAACCTGTCACTGAGCGTGTTCTTCTGCAGAACCTGGCTTTCACCATTAACGCTCTGCTCTGGTGTTCCAAGTCACACGCGTTCAACATGTGCACTCATACGTAATGATTTCACACGTGCTATTCGTGCTTTGTGATGATATGATGCGTGCTGTACATGTTTCTAGAAACATTTCACACGCGCTGTTGGATGTTTTGCGATTTTATATGTGCTAAAAATCATGTTTTATTTATTTGTTTTTCACAAGATATTATAGGTATCTTAGCATTCCTTGTCACGAATGGACCTTTGGTTTGAAAATCACTTCTCTAATAAACACCCCCATTCCATCTGTTTTTACACTACAAAGGGAGACGTGCCTTTTGCTACTTAATGCAGTCATACAGTCTGTTGCCATTCTTGGATGAAACAGCTGTGGATGAGTCATATCATAATAAGAATACTTTTTTAATAGCCGTGCTGCAGTGTCATTTTCCATTAGCGCGTTTTGGCCTGAGTTATTGAACATTTGCCCGAAACCATAATGTGCATTGCTATTTACATGTGTAAGAACACTTACTACAGCAGAAGATGGGCTGACAAGCTTTGTGGGTGTGTATTACAGTATTCACATTAATATGGGTACGTCCTCCACAGATTCCATTCCTTGCAGAAGGAGTCAGTGCAGGTCCAAACGGAGCTTCTGGCCCAGGGCTCGGTTCTGAGAGGTGAGCTCAGTGCGGCTCAGCTGGAGCGAACCCGATTGGAGGGGGAGCTAAGTACACTGAGGGAACAGAACCAGCATCTGGACCTCAACAATGCCCGCCTCGCAAGCCAGTACCAGGTCTGTTCAGCACCGGGAACACAATTTCACAAACTGATGCAGAATATATTGAATATTGATCAAAGAAAAGAGCCAAAGTGAACATTACAACCAAGTATTACTTACGCAAGCAACTGTTTTCTATAGGGCATAACAACATACCTGAATAAATGTAGTTGATGTTTTTTGTTCTTTGTTGAAGAATTGCATTGTCTGTGTGTGCGTATGTGTGTGTACATATGTAAGTGTATGTGTGTGTAAATATGTAAATGTGTGTGTGGATGTGTATGTGTGCACATGAGTCTCCCTGTGTGCCTGCCTACCTACACACATGGCTGCATCTACATCTCACTCATATCCACCCTGCTGCCAGCTGCTGACCCAGCTGAAGGGGAACATGGAGGAGGAGACCAGGCACCTGGTGGAGCAGAACCAGAGCCTGGCCCGGGAGAACAGGGCTCTTCTGGAGCGTACCCTGGAGAGCCGAGATCAGCACCACCTGCAGCAGAGAGAGTATCTGTGGGTATCAGGAACACTGTTATTGCTGTTATGATGTACAACATTCTACACCATAGAGAGTACCTCAGTATCAGGAACACTGTTATGATGTACCACATTCTACACCATAGAGAGTACCTCAGTATCAGGAACACTGTTATGATGTACCACATTCGACACCATAGAGAGTACCTCAGTATCAGGAACACTGTTATGATGTACCACATTATACACCATAGGGAGTACCTCAGTATCAGGAACACTGTTATGATGTACCACATTCTACACCATAGAGAGTACCTCAGTATCAGGAACACTGTTATGATGTACCACATTCTACACCATAGAGAGTACCTCAGTATCAGGAACACTGTTATTGCTGTTATATGTACCACATTCTACACCATAGAGAGTACCTCAGTATCAGGAACACTGTTATTGCTGTTATTATATACCACATTTTACACCATAGAGAGTACCTCAGTATCAGGAACACTGTTATTGCTGTTATGATGAACCACATTCTACACCATAGAGAGTACCTCAGTATCAGGAACACTGTTATGATGTACCACATTATACACCATAGGGAGTACCTCAGTATCAGGAACACTGTTATGATGTACCACATTATACACCATAGAGAGTACCTCAGTATCAGGAACACTGTTATTGCTGTTATGATGAACCACATTCTACACCATAGAGAGTACCTCAGTATCAGCCAAACTGTGAATTTAAAAAAATCATATTCTACTGCATGGAGACTACCTGTGAGAACCCAGCACACTGATTGTGAAATAATTATCTCTAACCCTAACCCTGACTTACCATATTCTGCAGGAGAGAGAATGTGTGGGTATCCCACACAAAACATTCAATATTCACCATGACCGCAACATACACGTAATATTTTATATTATATGTGCACATACCAGCATACATGTTTGCCCAGATTCTAATGTGATTATGCATCTTATTTTGCATATGCAAATGTCAACTTTGGTTAATTTAAGGATGCAACTTATATGTGTTCTACGCTTTTGATAAATCATCATTATTCTGCAAGCGTGTGTATGAACAGGAGCCTTAATAGGCCACTTTGGAATTGTCCAACAAGTTTTATATGGGGAAATTATGCCAATAATTATAATGTATTCATGTAATGTAATTCTTATTACATTCATTTAATCAGTCCACAGTGTAATACAATACTCCAGCACAGGATAACTTTTCTCACTAGACTGGAACATATTTTCTACATATTTTTAAGAAGGTTTATTCTTGGTGATCATTTTTGTTAAAATATGTTCAGGAATAATTATTATTTCTGCTTTGAATACTCTTATTTATGTGGTTAGTGAGATTTCAGATGAACAAGCTGCATGTTTATAGAAAGCTACAAGTTTATTGCCCAATATTTATATAGGAACACATTTCTTCTTTACATAGCCATGACACAAATCGTACATGTATAGCCTCATGTGTATGATAACTAATGCGTTTTTTACGTTATTTATTACTGAAATGTATGTACAGCTACATGAATAGGATAATATTTGTCTTTGTTGGCACACTGAATTGAATTGTGTATAAAAATGTAGCAGGCTATAAAAATCCAATTATTTTTTTTTCAAAATAGCTCAACCCTACACAATGTTCTCATAGTGACTGCTAAGGGGAAACAGAATTGTGCTTCTTCCTGCAGTTCAGTTCTCCAGTTGTATATAAATGGATAGACTGTACTATTTGTGGAGGAAATTACCCCCCCCCCCCCCCCCCCCCCCCGCCTCCCTCTCTCTCACACTCTGGCTCCCTACCTGTCTCTCTCTCCCTCCCCAGTGACAAGCTGAATGAGCTGCGCAGGGAAAAACAGAAGCTGGTGGAGAAGATAATGGATCAGTATCGGGTTCTGGAGCCCAATGTGCCCCTGCCTAATAAAGCCAAGTAAGTATAAAGCCTGGCCCCACCCGTACTGAAAACATCACCCAGATAGAACACCAGTCCTGGTCCACAGGGGCCACAAAACAAATGTAACCCCCAAATAAACCAGAGATTGGCTCATTACTAAGAAGAAGCTAATGTAGTCTAGTTCTTTAGATGAATACATTGTTCTAATGCCATAAAAGGAGAGTTCAGACCAGGACAGAACCCACGTGGCCCAAACCAATTCCACTGCTAAATTTATCCAATCGCTATTACTGTACAGTTTGTATGCCGTTTACATTGTCAGCACCAATTTGCACCACAATCCTCCACAGGCTGCCTCCATCTTCCTCCCTGTTATTCCCTCTGTTGCTCCCTGTAGGAAGAGCAACTGGATAGCAGATCGGATGAAGAAACTGATCAAGCCTCGCGGAGGGAGGGAGGGCAGAGAGGGAAGAGCCCAATTCATCGCAGCTGGGAGCATAGAGAACCTGGCTGAGGCCAGTGATATACCAACATCAAACGCACAACATGGTGAGATAGGCGCGAGAGACTACACCACATATACACCCACACCAGCTGTACACCAAGTAAGAGAATATATGGCACACTAGCTGTACAACGGCTGTAAAGCATGCACCATCTTTACAACTAATGAGAAACTGCACAACTTTGCCCCAGATGGGAGACTACAAAATGGAGGAACTACGTGACAGAGTGCCATATGCTATAGTTACACCATTCATGCATTCTGTCCCAAGAAGACAACACACTACACTAAAGTACTGTATATACTAGTCAGGACATAGTTCACACACCAGCACCCAGAGGCTGAGAGTTCTGCCCCTACCCTCCCACGATTTCCCTGATCACACACAGTTTGTACGTACTGTAGTTCTGCACAAATCTAATTTCTACCCCCATCCTACACCCGCCATCTTTTGCGCTGTGATGTCATTTTCCCTTTCTGCAGACCCCCTCAGTGCGCCAGTGTCGCCCTCCCCGCTCCGCAAAGCGTCCAGTGTAGAGTCCGAGGACCCGCCCCGCGGGGCGGCTCTGCTCTCAGCGCGTCGCAAGCTGGGCTCGCGGCATGGCTGGGGCCTGGGGAGAGGAAGAGGAGGAGGTGTCTCCCAGTCTTTCAGCCCCGGGGACCACCGACCCTCGCCCCGAGACCGCTACAGCTCCCAGGGGGGCCACACCGCCATCTGGGAGTCCGACAACAGCCCCACGCCCAGCCAGGAGAGTCTGACAGAAGGAGAGAAGGGTGAGAATAGAGCTGCTGACTCAGGGGAAAAGACACACGAGTGTGGCTGGCAATGGCAGCCCTCAAAGCATGGAGTCACATAGACACCCTGTTAGGGGCTGACCCAAAACCTCAGTCAACAGCGAACCTGAATTTCTGTTCAGATACCCTAAGATTGAACAAACACGAGCAGACCGTTGAAACAGCTAGGCCTGGTGCAAATGTTGACTAAGATTGTGGTTGGAGGAAAGATGGCGAAGGCAAGAATAGACGAAAGAAAGATAATGGCTGTTCTATCTGATTTTCAAGATCAACATAATGAATGGTGAAAAGTTTTCCAGCTCCTTGTCAAAGCTTTGAGATTTGAACTGAGATTACAAAAGTGTGGAGTGAATACACAGTTTTTGCTTTTGACATATAGTACTTGCTGACCTGACAAGCTCTTACATTTGGATATGATAATGGGAAATACCACAAAGCATTGGAAACTGAGTAAAGCAATGATGTATGTGTGTGTGTGTGTGTGTGTGTGTGTGTGTATGTGTACTTTCAGCTGGGTGTGAGGACAACCTCACATCAGAGTTGAAGTCTGAATCCTATTGCCTGTCCTCTGGACCTGAAGGTTAGTGAAAGGGGGTGGTGGCAGAGGGGGAGTTGAAGGGGTGTTTGGGTATATTGATTCATATTTAGTTCTCCGTCAGTTTTTGTTGTAATTTCATTAACTTCCCTGCTCGAGGTCAGCTTGTTTAGCTTCAGTTAATGTATGTGCTGTGCTGTCCTGCTAAACAGGAATGTCTTGGGCAACCTGTTGAAAGCCCCTGAAACATCATACAGTGGTCCCCAACCCCGTTCCTGGAGATCCTCCGTACTCCAGGTTTTCATGTCAACCCTAATTTGGCACACCTGATTCTACTAATTAACAGCTCAACAAGCTCTCTCGCTGTAGAATGAGGTGTGTTTGTTAGGGTTGGAGTGAAAACCTTTCAGGACAGTAGACCTCCAGGATCAAGGCTGGGGACCACTGCTATATGGAGTATATGAATATATGGAGTGCTTAAGGGAATCTTCTAGAAAAGCTTTCCATGATGTGCAACATAAAACTGCATTTCCATCTCTCACATTCAGATTGCCTCTCTAACAATGGCAAGACCCTCCTGATGAAGACGGACAGCCTGCAGTCCGTGTGACGGAACACGCTGCTGGTAGAAACTGATTTATATCAGTCAGTGTGTAGATTTCATCAGGGCATACACCTTTTACAAAAAAAGCTCATTGAGACTTGTGAATTACATCACCGTCCCTTATTCGCAGCCCATTAAGATCTGGCTTTCTGTGTCTCAGTTATTTATGTTGAGTTCACTTTTGCACAATGGTTAATAAAAAATGTTTTAATATATATTTTAAATGGTTTATCTGTTTTTAAAGTCATGGACAGTTGGGTTTATCATTACAACCAATGTTGTGTGTGTGTGTGTGTGTGTGTGTGTGTGTGTGTGTGTGTGTGTGTGTGTTGGTGCATGTCTTTGGGGGGGGGGTTGCTCCTATTGGCACCAGACATTTCTATAGTGCATGTTTGCCACCACAAAAACACCCAATGAGAGAATGACAGTACACCCATAGTAGGCTACTACTTTATTTGTTTACATATTAATTTATTCCAGCTATTAAACATACTTTAAGAGAGGCGTAATTTAGAAATGATTGTTTAAGTCTGTTAAAAAGCAAAACTACATATTAAAGTTTCCATATTTTACAAGAACGATTCCTGCAGACAATTAAAATGTCAACTGAATATTTTGTTACGTACAGTACTGCATAAACAATGTCAATATTATTTACCCACTGTCTCATGCAGACACCAGTGACAGAAGAATCGATTCATTTTAGTGGTTTGCTCTTGCTGGATAACATTGTTAATATGTTAACTACGAATCACATAACTCACTGAATAGTGTAAGCAGCAAATAAATAATGTAAATGTATAGGAAAGACTGACTGTAAGAAGACAGCAGACGATTTATGGTAAGATGGCTCTAGGGGGATTAAATCATAAATTACATTAAGAGATTGAATATTAGATGTGAAGGGCACACCCATTAACAAGTAGAGGGATAACTCAGCTGTATAAATTGATCAAATGTAAAGCAATAAAAAATAGGTATATGCTGATCTTGATAAAAAAATGTTTTTTTAAGAGAACTGTAAGCAGCAATAAGCTATTTAATAGACAAGGTGAAGACTGCTATGATAGAAAATATGAATGATTAATGATTAAAATAGATTCAAATAGTATGAGGTTGTCTTAATTTCTGCATATAATTCGCGGAAATGTTGATGTTTTGAGGTATGTAGTGGCCTCTTGCGCAGATCTCCTTACAGAAAGCCTCACGCGGCGACTTCCTCCTTTTCCATATGTCTTACTTTTCTTCCTTCCTCCCTCCCTTACTTACTTACTTTCAACATCTCAAAACCCCACCCGACTTTAACTGCAATTGAAAGTCAGACTGAGACTTCTCGGCTTCCGTAGCTGCAACATCCCTTCACGCATACACACAAAACACAGTCTACACACTACAGTTTTACTGTAATTTTTCACCAGTTTCGGTTCTTAGAAAATATTAAATGCGAAAGTTCAACGCGAAGCAGCTTCTGCTACAGCCGGAAGCGAAAGGGAAACAGAGTATTTATTATATTTATTACCATTTTAAGTAATTTTACGCTGCATTAATTTGTCATTTACGTTTAGCTACATTGGTCTGTCAATTTGAAATAGGCTACTATTGCTATATGTCATACCATAAAGAGCGTATACTGCAGGGTTTTACTTGCTAGGAACAACAAACATATCTGCAGATTAGGAAGTAAGTATTGTACTGTCTAATCGTTTTACACAGTGTTTGAATTGGCGAAGAACAGTGCATTTTTATTAGCGATAGCCACTAATGAAAACGGAAACGTCTTTGCGGGAAGGCATTGTGATCTTGGCGATAATGTAGCCCCTCTTCTGCATAACGTATACACTGCTTAAGTGTTACTGTCGCGACTTTACAGCGGGTTGTAGCTAACTGCAGTTCGTGTCGAAATAAAAAGAGGAAATTCCGGTCGTCGAGTTGCCTACATCAGAAAACCATGATATGGTTCCACTCAAGTATGGCGGGTGCTGATCTGTAAATTGCTATGATAAACCAATAGAAGTAGGAGGGGAATTATTATGAGATATTTGCACTTTAGCTACAGTACAAAACAATAAATGATTTCATGGCGAGTGTTTTTTAACATCTCGCAGCTAAACACACAAGAAATGTATACACGGATAAGGAATAACGACGTGATATTCTTTGCAGAAATTATGGTTGTACTCGAAATCGAAATTAAAGAAAAGCAAATAGACGCAGATCATTATAAAGCGGACACTACACGTAGTAGTGGTTTCTCATTAAAATCCCTTCGCGGTTTCTTTCTTTAATACAATTTTTAAATACACGACATTTGCTGTAAATGCGTGTGCGTTAACCCAAACTTAAGGAAAAAGGACAACCCAAGAAAAAGTCAGAAGACGAACATATTCTTAATATATTAACGCAAGCGCTGGTAAGATGTCGGGGGACAGCTCGGGAAGCAGTGGAGAGGATTCTGGCGAAGAGGTGCGGGATAAGACCTGCACTGTCAAACACCAACTCACCAATGGTAGGTATTCATTACTACTACTGCCCTTTGAAGTGCATACATTGATGCAACAATATTAATGATTAGGATGCAAGTATAGAAGAGGCCTACTTCTTTAAATATTTTTGTCATGGCTGAATGTGTATTGCACTAATTCTGTCTTTTTCTCACAACTCACAGTCATAGCCCAAGCATGTACAACCACAAAAAGCATCGTAACTGACACATTACTCTGACGTTGTGGTTGTGTATATTATGCTGCTGGAAAGCAATTGAAATGTAATGGGGGCTAGACTATGCCATCTTCTCGGGAGGACGAGCATCTTCATGCCTTTAAACGGTCTATTTGAGAAGTGTGAATACCTTCATTGATTAGCTTAGCTCAATGATAACCTTTCACCTGTGAAATTCAGAGAGAGCATATGTATTTCATCTCCTGGTTATTACATCCCTCCTCCAGCTAACCTTACAGGACACACTGAGAAAGTGGGGATGGAGAACTTTGAACTGCTCAAGGTGCTGGGAACTGGAGGTGAGATGCCACCCTCTGAAAGAGTCGCACATTAAACCAGATTTTTTTGGGCACACAATAGCATCAGTGTCCCTTGAGGTTTGAGTCCTTCCTCTTCCTGGAACACTACAGGTTAAATCCCCACTAACTCTCTGCTTGTCAATTGTATTAAAAGGGGTTGATTGGTTATAAACTATTTTTGAACAGATTCCATTATGTAGCTTGACTCTCATGGCTCAGATAAGTTTACACAACTGGATATTGATAAAAGCAGGTAATTGCCCCACCTGGGAAGCAGAACTGTTGCCACCAGGTTACCAGCCCAAATCATAACTGCTGCCAGATCATGGGTGATGACGGAAGTGGAAATTATACTCTGCCAACACCGTACAGCATCTGACAAAAGGCTTCATTTTATTGTATGTGCAGAAAGCCGCCAGATTCAAACACTTTTTTTCTCCCATCTGGTGGATCATAGCACTAAAAGATGAACCTGCATGACTCAGTATTTGTATTTTCTATTGCATACATTGACTCAGTCTTGCCATTTTGTTACTTACTATTACTAGTTTAAATTGATTTTATTACCATGGTCTGTACTTGTACAAAATTACGTCTCAATTGCTGGCATTACATGAACCATTTGGGTATATTGCTTTTTAAATATTGCCTACTGCTTCGTGACCTGTGAGTCATTTTTATATTATGTTTTAGACATTCACTTCGTGATAATAAGCCTTTGTAAATGATTTCATTGTATTTGCATACACTGTGACTACTGTTAGCCTCTGTGAGATACAGGCCAAAATATAGAAAATGCTGCGGCAGGCCCAGTTGGTCATTATCGTGGCCATTGCTACAGCTATAAAAAGGAAAAAGAGTTCTCAGTGACTTTTAAAGAGCGGTGATTGCAGGGTCATGTTTGGCAGGAACTTAAGTGATGAAGAAGCCCTCTTCTACTAAACCGCGCATACCCGCCTATTTGACATGTACCTGGGTCATGTGTTACGTGGCTCCTGTGCTACACTGGCCTGCTGAAGAGCACACAGAGATAAATTAGGATAAACTCCCGACCCCTCGGACTACTCCGCACTCAGACGCTACTGCTACACTGCTTCTGTTGTTGTATTATTCCACACGCATTAGCACACAGTACCATAGTTATAACACCCCCCTCCCTCCCCCATGTTTGTCCAGCTGACTCGGGTCCATTTGGGTTACTTTGTTTACTTGTTGTGACATTGTAGGGCAGCAGTGAGTAGGAAGTATGTGCATTCGCTCCTGCACGAGAAGTTAACATCCAGACACAGGCCTTATGTCTAATCAGATAAACTCTGGAAGTGGAAAGGACAGAAGATGGCTTCTGATGGACTGGTTGACCCTCAGTGTTGAATAACATTTTGTCACATTATGTGTGTTCGATGAAGGCAGAGCATAAATAAGGGCGGCAGTGTAGTATAATGGTGAAGGAACTGGGTTTGTAACCGAAAGGTTGCAGGTTCGATTCCCAGGTTGGACACTGCCGTTGTACCCTTGAGCAAGGTACTTCACCTGCATTGCTTCAGTATATATCCAGCTGTATCAATGGATACTATATATAAATGCAAAAATGCTGTGGATAAGAGCGTCTGCTAAATGCCTGTAATGTAATGTAATGTAAACAAACATGCAAGCTAATACACATACAGTGCATGCTTGCATACCTTAACTAAGATGGAAATAAGTATGTTTTATGTTACACATTGAACTGTTCTGACTACTATGGAATACAGTTACCATACAGTTCACAGTTTAACATACAGCTACTCAAAGTCAAAGTGATGTTGGATAATTTTTTTGCCTCCCTCACACACCTGTCTTCTTCATCTCCCTGTTGTCAATCAACACTGCATTTATGATTCTGTCCTCCTCATCTTTTTCATCAAGCCTATGGGAAAGTGTTCCTGGTGAGAAAGACCAGCGGTCATGACGAAGGGAAACTGTATGCCATGAAGGTTCGTTACTTCTACTTATGCACACACTTCTACTCATTTTAACCCACTCAATACGCACCTGTTCATGAACTCGCACAGAGAAGGTCTTCTTCAGTTGTACCGCACTGCTAAAGACACGCACAATGCTATTCAGTAAACGTCTCTTTTTACTCAAGCCACTTCAGTACAAGTGCTAGGTTAAATATACACAAGCACTGAGACAGAATTCAGTACCTGCCCCGTAGAGGCTGCAGCCGTTGGGTCTGGTGAAGAAGGTGCCTCTTGAGACTGACGTTCTGGGTGTATGTGCGCAGGTGTTGAAGAAAGCGGCCATCGTGCAGAAGGCGAAGACGGCGGAGCACACGCGCACAGAGAGGCAGGTGCTGGAGCACATCCGGCAGTCGCCCTTCCTGGTCACACTTCACTACGCCTTTCAAACCCACGCCAAGCTGCATCTCATCCTAGGTCAGTGTGTCACACGAGTTTCACTATCAAACTGTGCTCCCGTCAATGACAGGAAGTTTCACTTTCAAATTTCCTTAATCTGGGTCAATATTTGTGCAGGTTGTGCTTTTAAACATCCTTTGTCCTGGGTCCGCATGTTTCTGAAGTGTCACTTTAAAACGCCATTATACCATAAATACCTTGCGGAAGTTCTGCCTTGAAACTCCTTTTTTCCCTGAGTCAGTATGTTACAGAAGTTTTACTTTCAAACTCCCTTATCCTGGGTCAATACATTACAGAAGGTTCACTTTCAGAGTCCCTCTAGAAGGATGCATTTCAGAGCGCTGTTGTGTTTACATTGATTGTAGCATCCAGAGCTATCATGGGACACAGCTAAGAAACTACTCTTCATGGGTAAATTATGAACGTAGACGGGCTGCCCTGTTATTGTCATTGTGTATTCTTTTGTTCCAAGTTTCCATGGGCCAACCTACTGAATATAAGTGCATTACATCATTCTAGCAGTAGGACTATGCATTGTAGGAGGCAAGTGTAAAGGGAACAATATGGCAGGCAGTTTCATTGTACCCAGTGCATCACTGCAAGTTATTGTTCCAGTCCAGTCCTTAGTAGAGTATTTCAGTCTATATACACTGTCATGACGGGTCTAGCGGTATTCTGTTAGACAGACAGACAGATGGATGAAGACTTTATTGATTCCCGGGGGAAAATAGTTTTAACCGTGGGAGAACAATACACTGTAACAGAATCAAGAGCGTAGAATGTATAATAAGAAATAAAAATATTATTTCTATTCTAAAAATAGAAATATAATAAATATAACATGGAATATTTTCAATATAAATATTTTAAAATAATATAAAATATTAG